>OU963899.1:7785845-9035845 GCA_902850365.2 Chilo suppressalis | reverse complement strand
CTTATTCATAAAAATCCTCTAATATAGGTTTAAACCAATATTTAGTTAAAATGCTCATTAGTACTAATAAACCTTTTATAAAATTCTCTATTCATAAACGTTCAATAAACCCTTTATAGCTATGTTCTCGTTATAAGACACTTTAGCGTTGTTATGTTGTTGTTCTGATGAATCCATAGATATAAATGCCAAAACCACTGGTATCCAAAAAAAATGTATTGTCAACGATATTTGTTTGTCAATATTGCTTGTTTCGTGCAGAGGTTTTTACTATTTCGTGTTATTTTTGCGAAGAAAATTGAACTCTGGCATTTTTATGTATGTATCAGAGTGGCGAGCAAACGCGCGGTCTACTCTGGCACAAATGCCACTCACAGTTGGTTGAGACATACCATGGATTTCTCCCCTATCACCTTGAAATTAAAATGATACAAAGATATTTAAAAAGTACATAGGTGTATTAAATACTCGTAAACGTGCTTACTTGACGACGACCAATAATTACCTACCTACCTAATAATTACAATAAATTAATAACAAAACAATCCGCTCCATATTTCCGTTTGCGGGTTCAAGGACAAAGGTGAACGAGAGTAAAAATTAAATCATGTCAAACAAAACTCTCCATTATTCCATAAGAAATAAGGGTAAGGTTTTTATCAACAAAAATATTAACAAAAGTTTATAAAGTATTTCATTACGATGATTTAATATTATTTAGTAAAGTGAAAAATGCGTTGCATCCATGTTGCTTTGTAAGTAACGTAAATATCGTAATAATTTCACACTCACTTATCTCATCACACGCTCTCCCTCTAATCTCCCACTGGCATTGGTCGTACTCTTATTCCATTGCGATACGGTTCGATATATTTAAACAATTTACATACAATACAGTTGTATCAATATCAACGCGTATTGAACGTTTCTGATGCTGTATAGTGTTTTGCCAAAACATATAGTTTCAGAACGCATTCATCGGATTTAACGATATTAATGTAATATACGTTTCAATATCTATAGTTAAACGATTTGTATCGCCCACTCCTAATAACCTTTTTTATGTTAATCAACTTTGTTATTTATATTTGGTTTTAAATAATGTCCAATTCGCTAATGCTAATTGAATAGAATCATCATTGTCGCTTGTACCTACTTTACTTTTATGATAACCATATTTCATCCAAATCCGTTCTGAAGTTTTTGCGTGATTGAGAAACAAAGATACAAACTTTTACATTTTTAATTATTAGCAGGATGGTGGAACAAAGAAAGCCACCTACATGATACATACAAACATGAACACCGACAACATTATACTCTTTGGCAGTCGCGAAAAAATTCTTTTTTTCTACTGTCCAGTCCAGATTACGTAATCTTTTTAACAAAATAATAATCGTTCGATAAAGAGTTGGTAGATAAAATAAACTCCGCAAAATAGCGCAAGATAAAAATTAAGCCAAGGTCATTGTTCTAAAAAAAATAAAGCTACAGAATCGTCAATAAATATACACGTCTAGCCTATATAACATTCTGTTATTTACAATACCCGAGTTTGTTGGACAGCTGTTTATTTCTTGGTATCTTATCTATCATTGGGCGTAGGAGCGAGACAACTATTGTTATGAAATTCGTTAACTAGCCCATCAATGATTCAGTTCTGGTTATTCATCTTGGTTTTATTACTTTCCAAGAAGTGTGCGTTACGATCGTGACGTCGGTTGTTTTTCCCCTTCCAGCAACCTCGGAGACAATGTCAATCGGACAGGTAAAAATTCTTTCGATTGTTTGCCTGCATTGGGAGTTGCCATATTTTGAATAATCCAGCATTTAGTGGAAAATATTAAGAAAGTAATGTCACCATTGCATTGTAGTATTTACATTTTCCGTTCTGTCTATGTATATTTTTTTATTTATTTACGATGCATTCAAGGAATTGTGCTAAGCACTTACTGTTCTTTCTGGTCAAGCAGCTTGCTCAACGGTATTTTTCTCAGGGCAGCTGGGATTACTTTGAATAAAGCATTGAAGTATACATTTATAAAAAAAAAATGGGTGCATGTACATATGTAGGCGCGTGGGAAGTTATCCTTCTTTGGCATCGTTTAAAATTAGTTTTTAATTGCATGCAAATAATTAATTACAATAAATTAATAAAAAGTCTGGAAAAGGACACAGTCAATAAAGTTCAGTTTTAATTTGAAAAAATAAATAAATAATCAAAATATTCAATTAAAATCGCTACTCGAATATAATTTATTAGAATATATGTGATTTGCACTTGTATGAAACTCAAACACGTATTCCGAATATAAAAACTAGAAACATGTGGATAAATATTATAAATATGAATACATAAAACTGTTACTTTATTACAAAAAATTAAGATGTGGTTTTTGGTTCTACTACACCAATGGTCAAGAGATGGCGCTGTAGTCTCCTGAATCGCGCTTTGGTTCCGTTGTTCCAGATTAATAAATACTTTTGATAGGCCTTCACAATGCAGTCGTTAGCACCCAAAAAATAGAGATTCTTTAGAGTTAATTTTTTGTGTTACATTGATGCGCGCGCATCTTAAAATTTCACTCTCATCATTTTTTCATAACGCGCCTAAAGAAGTATAACTTCAATAACTTTGTAATGTTATTGCCCGTATATTTTTATAACATTAATTAACTAACACCTGCCAAGGCTGCTTAACGATAACTAACAAGTTGCCAAAGGACATTGTTCTGCGCCCATACATAGTTAGCCTAAGAACCAACAATCATGTAATATTATTTTCTAGGTTCGAAATCGCACGTAAATAACTGTAAAAACAAAGATTATTGACGGACACTTCTGAGAACTTAAATTATTAGGAAAACTAAATTTTTTTGAGGTTATGTTTAATATTCAATGAAACATAGGTCAACCTATGAATTTATTATGAACTCAGTATGAAGTGAATTAATATTAAAACTAATTCATTTTATTCGGTGCGATTTTAAAGAATGACTATTAGGAAGAACTTGGTTAGATAGGAATCATGAATAAAATAATAACAATATAATAGTTTTGCTTCTTTTATTGACCTTTTTTTCACATAATTGTATCATATTGTATTTATTTGTTTAACACATGTATATTGTGTTAATATGCAGCGTGAATGTGTATCAGGTGCTCTTGAATAATTTGGCAGTATGATCCTCTCAGGATGTTATGGCACAGGTTCACTAGCACTTGGTAAGAAGGTTTCTGCTTTTTGATAACATCGATGGCATATTAGATAGCCGAAATAATAATAGTTAAATTAAAGGAAAAACAATCGCAAATAAACACACACACAACAGGTAATCCGAACGAGAATTCTCCGTTTATAAAAAGTACTCTTTGACGAGAATGCACGAATGCCACAGATTACTACGAATGCAAACTGCCTGCACCACAACCACAGAGTATCAAGTTTATGCCGGCCCTTCACTTGACAACAGTTTGTCCTTGACATGCTTAATAAGGAATGAAAAGGACAGAATGATGTCATGTTTTTAAATAGCAAATACGAATAGCCAAGTGAAGTGCCGGCATTAGGAAGAAAGTGTTTTTTGTTTGCAGCGCTGTCATAGATTATACACATAAAATGGTATTTATTGTCTCAGATTATTTATTAACTTTTTAATTTAGCTTACTTAACTGGAAGTGTCCGTCACAATCTAAATACTGATAATTATCGCAAAAAATATACTAAGAATTATCATAAATGCCAAATTGGTGTTGGTTCTTAGGCCAATTTTAACATTGTCCTTTAATGTCAATGAACTCATCAATGTACCAGTTGCAGGACGTACTATATGAACAGGACCAAGTCTTATTTACCGATAAAACAGGTCAAGTGAGAAATTTAGAACATAGGCCTTTTATCCCTTTCTAATATGCCAATAATTTTTATTTTGGGACTTCAAACATTAAAAATATAAAGTTCTTATTTATAAAATTATACGTGCAAAATGTAACTTAGATGATTTCACTGCTTTTTGAAAATTGTGGAGTTGAAATACTGAACCCGCTATCTATCCATACCAAATTATCCATACTACTTAGTATTACAAAAAATGATTTTTTCATACTTATCCATACTGCACTGGACTAATTAAAGCGGTTCCTATTAATTTCCCATGCTTATTATAATTATTACATACAAAGTTAAAGGTCTTGTTACGACAGCGCCATCTAGGCACTCTAGGTAAATCTAGATGGTTTGCAAACGTCGTATACCTAATGTGTTTAAGTTTCGACACTTTGAAACTAGATGGAATTGCCGACGATATATCGTATTTATATGGAGAAAACTCGGGTTATAAGACACTTTATCTCAGATACTTAAACGAATAATGTCCTTCATTTGAGCATCCATTTTACAGGTCTTGTTGACTTTACCTCATTAGAATCTTAGTTAACCTACATACATATTGTCAATTCATTCATATAATCTCGCCGCTCTCCACCCTTATTTAATACAGGGTAATGAAGAGATAGATTATATTTTATATATTTCGCATTCCTTGATTAGGTCTTCGAAGAATATTTACATTTGGTGACAAAGTTTTCTGCAGGTAAAATTATTACCTTACTACGCGTTTGACGTGTTGTTTACCTGACAGCGAAGGACATCGGGATCCAATTTCTGAATACCGTGATACGATAGGTAATTGATGAGTGGCGATAGATAACGCTCAGTCAAAAGCACTCGACGTTATTCAAATTCTCGCAATTTACTTTTGAACCTATAATTTTTCTATATGAAGTCCAAATAACTACATATCAATCTGTACTTATATGTGTGGTATGAGATCTATAATGAAGTGTTTGCAAAGTACTTATTTATATCGATTAGATTTCTTAATGTAAGAGAATTTTTAATATTCAAATAATATCTGTGTAATTCAAAGGTTATAATCACAGAACAGAGAAAGACGTTAGAAGGGTTATCATAGACCGTTTGTACGGGAACCGATGACGCCGGCTCTACCCCATTACGCTTCCACCTATTACATATCTATTATATGTATTAGCAAATCAACCGACGCGACATCAAACAATCGAACCAATCAGCGCTTACACCCGAGAGCAACGACTCAATCAGAACCAAGTTTTGGTCAAATTATGAGCATATTCTCATACATAATTGTGGCGCGCCTGCCCCGCCCACGAGGTCCTTCTAATCTCTTTCTGTGTGCTATGGTCAAAATATACCTTATAAGTAGGTACTTAAAGTGTATATTATTGGATGATTTGGGTGTGATTAACTCCAACTTAATTCAGAATTGACTTGAGAAAAATACAACTTAAAAAAATCTTATGTATGCAATTTCTGATTTCATTAGTTTCAAGCCAATAGTTTTTATTCGCACGAAAGATTCGAATACTATCATCACAAGTTGGTTAAAACACTACACCTCGCTTATTTTGCGTGTGCTCAGTAAGGGCCGTGTGATGTCATCATATCCGACAGAGCTTAAGGCCCGCGCTCACCTACCGCACTTTACCTGTCAACATACGCAAGTGACTTATTATTTGAGCATAAATTTATAAATTAATTAATATTTTAAGATGAAAGTTCTACATTTGATAAGTAAACTAAAATAAATATTGTTCCTACTTTCATTACAACAGATTGTAATCATGGAATTATTACGTATACCTACCTTCTTTTGTCTATTTAAATGTCATTTTTGTCATCTAAACAGTCATACGTACTGCGTTGTTATGGTTTCATAGAATAATAATAACAGTACTTTAAATTCTGTAATTATCAAGAAAAAAACGTTAATACCTACTTACTACCTATAAATAATAAAAAGTGGTGATTTCTTTTAATAGTATGGCATTTTTAAAAATATAACGAGGTCGGGCAAGTTCGGCGAGCGGCGCGATGGGGGGCCTTTCGATCGTAGCGTAGCTACTAGCTATAGTAGCTAACTTCAGTTTTATGCGCGAGAGTGTTTTGACGGACGTATATATACGTATTGTGTTCTGTGTGTTGTGAATAATTCAATAATCATGCTTAAATACTTGAGTGCGCTTTTTTGCGCACTACTAGTGCTATCAGTTTTAGAACCAATAACTTGTGGCAAATTTGGTGGAGGCAGCAGAGGTGGCGGTTTTGGTAAAAGTGGCGGATCGCACAGTTATCCATCGTCACATGGACTATCGGGCTCAGGCAGACGTGGCGGCCTCTCCGGGGGTCATGGGTATCCATCGTCAGGTAGTAGCCATGGATATCCGTCATCAGGTGGTAGTCACGGATACCCATCATCAGGTGGCAGTCATGGATACCCATCATCCGGTGGATTATCCGGATCAGGAGGAAGCCATGGATATCCATCATCCGGTGGATTATCCGGATCAGGCAGTCACGGTTATCCAAAGCCTGGCGGCAGTGGGTATCCGTCATCTGGAGCAAAGCCATCATACCCTTCATCCGGTAGTAGACTGTCAGGATCAGGTCACGGTAACCCAAGTACACCTAGTCATGTTAGCCATCATACAACTATTCATAATCATTATCACTATAATCCACCACGTCAAATAACTTATGCAGCGCCTGGACAACGCGCGGTGTCGTATCCAGTCTATCACGGCACGCCCCCGACTTACGTATACAAATATAAGGACTCTGGAAGTAAATACGGCACATTGCTGGCCGGCCTAGCACTTCTCAATCTTGGCACCTTAGCAGGCGCTGCGTATGCAGGCAGCCGCAGCCATTCTAACTACAAGCCACAGCCTGGTGAAATATGTAAGTTTGCCATCAAGAAGTCCAACGGCGATTACGAGGAAACTAAAATCGATTGTCAACTGATAACGAGCTTCATATTCGCAGAGGAAGCAAAGGCGTCGAGGAGTCAACCCTCTGGCACAAACTCTACAATTGTCACAACAACTGTGACAAATGTCACAGTAGTCAACAATACAGGCAATTCACTAAGTCCGACTGCGCCGCCGACGACTCTTTACCAAATGTTACCTAACGGCACTTTAGTTCCTGTCAACGCAACGCAGACTAATATTACCGCACCGACCACTATGCTGCCGAATGGCACACTATCATCAGATGGTACGATGAAATCGTCAGTGACCGTCACCACCACTACCACAAACAGTACAGTGGTGAATGCGCTGGATGTGAAGGGAAAGGAAATTGCAGTTACACCCGGCATGGAATGTTTTGTGATAAGGCATACGCCTACACAAAATATGAGAAAACATGTATCATGTGGTCTGTTACAGAGTTACGCGACGCAGTCGCTCAAACCTAACTCGGCAGCTCGTAATATACCTACTTTCACAATACTGTTTGCTATCACTGCATTTGTATTATATTAGTATCACGCATAAATGCTTATGCTGATTCCGTTTAAGTATTTTCATATTTTGGTTTTGTAGTTGTTTCAAATGAGAATTTGTTAAGATCTGAGTTTTTATTAACTTTATGGCTATATTCATTGTGAAATTATTATTACCTACTTATTGCAATTTATTTTAAGGGAATAATAATTGCGTCCTGCTAAGTTTGATAACTGTGGTACTAATTAATGTGAGAGATTGTATAAAATAATGGCATCTAACATAAGTCTCTTAAGGAAGTTTATTTTTAGATAGCTCCATCCATATGAACTATATTCTTCAACTTGTTTTAATTAGAATTATTGTAAATCGTTTTCAATAGGTATTTCGAGTTGCTATATGATAATAAATAAGTAAGTATCTAACATTTGTGAGTACTAATCATAAAGCGTTATTCTGTAGAGTTTGTCCCTAAAAGATTTTTAAATGCTGGGTATCAATGGATTTACATAATTTGTTTTACGGCGCAAACCATTGATCAAGAATAACACGTATCATATCAATAAATTAAGTTGCTTTTATTTATCATTAAAAAAGAAGAATATTCTGTTCCAGTATTGTTATCTTCTCTGTAGCTGTAGTAAATAGCTAATCTACAATTTTCTTTATACCTAAATAGCAAAATAGATAAATCAGTACTATGTAGTAAATACACTTTATTCAACATTCTACTAGTTGAATAAAATGTAACATTTCCTCAAGAAGATATAAATTATGTTTCTGTGCTAGCCAACGCATCTTTAGTATCTACTTAGGTAGGTACCTACTTGTGTTTCCCAAGCTGAATCAATAATGACGTCCTTTTAGAAACAATTCTTTGTCATAAATAAGCATGTACTTAACATTGCGTAGTTAGTAATGCTGTTCTGAGCGTATTCTGTATTTCTACAATTTATTGGTTTAAGCATATTGTATTATGTTTTGTATTCTAATTGGCATTATTAATGAAAGGTGCCTTTTGCTAAGCGTCAGCTTTTAAAAATGTAGGGAAACCGGGAAACCTGCCGTCGAAGAGTTGAACCATCTTTCAAAATTGTATTTAAAGGACATCGACGAAATCGGCCCTAGCATGCCCAAAAGAATGTATTCACCTTCACTATTATTTTTTTAATTTGTTAGCAATTAATCATAGTAAACGGACAATCTGTTTAAAAAAATAAAAAATAAAAGTTCTGTTACTAGATACTACAGATCATCCTAACTTGTCCTATTTGGTAAACAATCTTAGCATTCCTTTTTATTGAAAATACAGCATTAAAAATCAACTGATAATTGGATTCAATAGGTTTCAGTCAATAACGATTTATTTTAATAGTTTATTGGCTTCGTTATTATTTTATTTTTAAATGGGTGATTTTTTTAAAAAGTTGTGCCAAGATTGTTTACCTTAATAAATGCAATATAGGCGCCCATAGGTATTTGTCAACATAATAATAGAACTAGGTACTTAATAATACTTATCACTAGTATTTATATTATATTTATAAAAAGATTATTTCTGAGATTATGTAAAGATAGTTTATACTCCCATCCCATATAATATCTGTTTGTTTTTATAAAAATCATAATGATAACCAGGTACATACCTTATTACCGATAGTAAAATATAGAAACAGGTAAATGGAAAGATTGAACATTTCATTGGAAAAGAAATCTATTATTACAACAGGTAGGTATAGGTATCATAGGTGCCAATTGCCAACACTCAAAAATCAATAAGCATTTATTAATTTTATTATTAATTGCATATTATTTAAGTGTTTACAAAGAGGTAAACACTAAATCTATTTAAAATATAATATATAAAGTGTACATCTTTTACGATTAAGTATAATAATTATAACCTCCAAATCTAATACATTCATATGAATGATTCCGAACACAACTAGCATTTTCTTATTGCTGTGCGTCTATTCGCTTTGGCGTGAGACAAAATGAAAACAAACCATAAAATGGATACTTTTTAAGGTCACGTTTGACAAAAGTAAAGATTTAATACTATTTACATAGTAAATGCAGCGAAAATTAAAATTAATTATTTTAAAACCTGTTACATACATATGAATAAGAAAATAAACTATTTTACATTATATTCAACATACATTCACTCATCATAAATTCGTATATTTTTATTTTGCTGTTAAAAGTATTTTAACAACATAAGTTGACATGGAAATAGACTCAAAAACACAATCATTCCCAAACTTAAGACGTATTATAATACGACAAAATTTAAGAGTAGACATGATAGAAGTATTTTACGTTGAAGTGTTGTGTTTTGTAATTGGTTGGTTTATGTCAGCCATCTTTACTCTCCCGATCAACCTGTTGACGCGAGCGTGCCTATTCAATCTTATTTGTAAATTCTTTTTATTTCCTTGTTTTATTTGTTGAGTTTGTTGTTATTTTATTTACTGTTAATTTTAAAGTTGTTTGTGATTGTTTTCTTGTTGAATTGACGCTTTCGTAGCTATAGTTATGAGTGGTGCACCGGGACCAAGCAGCTCTTGTTACATTTTCTTCGTCGAAGAAAAAACGTACAAAGAGTGATCCATTGCGCCACGACCATGTCATAAAAGAAGAGCAGAAAATGCTAAAATTGGATGGTATTGTTGATGATGTTGTGGATAAATTTATTATTAAAGTTGGTGGCAGTTCTTCCAGTGAGTCACACAGTGAATAAATATTTTTTTTGCAAA
Organism: Chilo suppressalis; assembly: GCA_902850365.2. Classification (NCBI taxonomy): domain Eukaryota; kingdom Metazoa; phylum Arthropoda; class Insecta; order Lepidoptera; family Crambidae; genus Chilo; species Chilo suppressalis. Next base: position 9,025,760 of record OU963899.1, on the reverse strand, counting down.
GTATAATGCTGGTTTCATTTGAAATACACGTTTTTAGGGTTCCGTACCTCAAAAGGAAAAACGGAACCCTTATAGGATCACTTTGTTGTCCGTCTGTCCGTCCGTCCGTCCGTCTGTCAAGACCCTTTTTCTCAGGAACGCGTGGAGGTATGAAGCTGAAATTTATATCAATTACTCAGGTCTACTGTCCCTTGAAGCTGTGAAAAAATCAAACTTCTAAGCCAACGCAATCAAAAGATACAGCCGTTTAGGCCGCAAATTTTCGAGACTTGCAAGGGAATCAAAACCTACAGGGTGCTTCCCGTGAACTTAGAATCTTGAAATTTGGTACCAAGCAACGTCTTATAGCATAGATAAAGGAAAAATTACGAAAACCATAAATTTTTAGTTACATCACAATATATTTTTTTTTAATAATTTTAACCTTACTACCCATTTCCTCATAAACGCGTAGAGGTATTAAATTGAAATTCATACCAAATACTCAGGTCTATAATACCTTTAAGCTGTAACAAAATCAAACTTCTATGTCAACGCAATCAAAAGAAACAGCAATTTAAGCTGCATATTTTGAAACTCGCAAGTACTCGCAAGGGAATCAAAACCTAAAGGGTACTTCCAGTCGACCTAGAATCTTGAAATTTGGCATGAAGCAACGTTTTATAGCACACATAAAGGAAAAATTGCGAAAACCTTAAATTTTTAGTTACATTACAAAATATATATTTTTTAATAAATATAAACTTATTACTTTTTTCCTCATGAACGCGTAGAGCTATCAAGTTGAAATTCATATCAAATACTTAGATCTAATTGCCTTTAACCCGTGAAAAAAAAAAATCTAAGTCAACGCAAAAACGCAAAACGCAAAAGTACAACCATTGATACCGCATATTTTGAAACTCGCAACTACACGCAAGGGAATTAAAACCTAAAGACCACTTCCCGTTGACATAGAATATGTGTTAATATAAAATAAAGGATTACTTAAACGATAAAAAGATCTTTGTCTTAAATTTATGCTCCTCCATCTTTCCCCATTGTAATGTTATGAATTTCATTTTGCAATAAAAATACCATAGTTATGACTCGATTGTCGTAATGAACGAACTTTGTAAACCTTGCAGGTTTGTACGGAACCCTCGGTGCGCGAGTCCGACTCACACTTGGCCGGTTTTTTTTATTATATTTATCATCAAGACAGAATTCATTATAATTTTAATATAGGTTACATAAATTATTCCTAATCATTAACTAGTAGGTACTTTCTGACATTAAAAAAGTTTTAAAACCTCAGATTCTTTGTTTACATTTTGTCTCAAGCCAAAGTGAATAACTTATAGGGCATTCAATGTATGGGGAACGAGCAATGTCCTTTAGCGCAAACAAGACGTCAATGCGTTGATTGGGTCACATGCCAGTCGCTAATCACAACAAAGCAGTTTCTCATGTGACCAATAAATCCATTGACGTTTTGTTTACATTTAATTTAAATATAATTTTGAAAGATGGTTCAATTCTCCCATCCGAGCAAGTCTCCCTGTTTTCACCTACCGTATCATCTAAATTATAATCCAAAACTTTGGATTTATACTTATAAAAAATCTTAATTCTGAATTGATTGATTGGACCATTGTACAATTGAATTTCAATATCTATTTAACGTAATAATAAATCGAAGGAATAATATACTTCAAAATTTACTTCTGTCGTTCCATTTACGATACGGCGACAAATAATATCGGTAGCGCCAAACTTCTTATGCAAAACCACAAACAAATAAACTTGCGCAGTAGACGTTTTAGTATGTAAAATTGCTACTGCGCAGGTTTCCTTGTCTATAGTCGATGCTTAAGAAGTTTGTCGGGGTGCACACAATCTGATGGAGCCACAGAGAAGGATTAAATTTCATCTATACATACTTACTAATTTTCGAAAGCGGAATATGACTCGCTGCATCATACATTACCATTATTCGTAATATACGTGGAACTCTTAGCAGCCTAACGATTGCTTATCGACCAGATTTTGTTGATAATTATTAAAATAATAAGATTTAATATGATTTTTAATAATATTGTTTCTCAAATTTCTGAGCATCGTTAATGAGAATTATAAAACATCGATAAATTGTTATATTTTTTATCGCACTTTTAATTTTCGAGGGCACTATCGATAGGCAAACTATAACTACTTCATGCCAACACTTCACATAGCTATTCGTATATGTTATTTGTAAACTTGACAACAGACTCTGTTTTTAACTCCCTAGACTATAAGGACAACTTGCTGTCAAAAAGACAAATAGCAAATACGAACGGCCATGTGAAGTGTCGGCATCATTTTTATCTTCAAATACTTCTGAACTTTTACTCATCAATGAAAATCCATCACGCTCTGTAGACATAGTAAATACATTTTTTGCTAATGTTGGTAAAGATCTGGCATCAAAAATTGAGGCAAGTCGTAATGAAAATACCTTTCAACATTCTTTATTAAATCCAGCATACGATTCTATGGCTGTTTTTACTACGTATAATCAGAAGATTGACCGGCTGATACTCGAGCTTAAGCTGGATAGCGCCATTGGTTGGGACTGTATTTCACCTGGACTTATCAGAGCCGCTCGACACATTTTGGTGCCTATTATTTGCCATGTTTTTAATCTCTGCCTCTTATCCGGTAAATTTCCTACTGTCTTCAAAAAAGCACTCGTACATCCGATACACAAGGGAGGGGATATCACTGTAAATAATTTTAGGCCTATATCCGTGCTTACTATTTTGTCCAAATTGCTGGAAAAAAATATAAATAAGAGACTCGTCACTTTTCTTAATGCACACAACATCTTGGCTACAAATCAATTTGATTTTAGGTCTGGTAGAAGCACTGAAGATGCGGTGCTCGAGTTGACTAACCACGTAGCGTTAAATTTGAATAAGAAATTAAAAACAGCAGCGATTTTTCTCGACATGTCAAAAGCATTTGACACCGTTTCTGTTCCAATCCTGCTAAAGAAGTTAGAAAGAGTAGGGGTCAGGGGTCTGGCACTTGATATTTTTATCAGTTACGAGCTACGAAGCGAACGTTCCCAAGTTGTCAAGATTGACAACTTTATTAGTAAAGAGGTACTTTCGGCGTTCCACAGGGTAGTGTCCTCGGGCCGAACCTGTTTTTGGTGTACATTACCGACCTATGTATGATGTCATTAAACAACTCCAAAATTATCACCTATGCAGACGATACTGCTATTATAGCTCATGGTACTAGCTGGATGGAAGCACGTTCATGCGCGGAAGCTGCTCTGAACATAGTTCTGAAGTGGCTAAATTCAAATTTGCTCACCCTTAACATCCAGAAAACTAAATATATTACTTTTGCTCCCAGAGTTGCATCCCAGCCGGATTCCTCCTTTGAAATGATTGCACACAGATGTAACAAGACAATGGACTATGTCTGTGACTGTCCTAATATTACTAGAACACATAACATAAAATACCTTGGCGTGTTAATAGATAGCACTCTGTCTTGGAACAATCAGGTCGATTCCCTCGTCTCAAGGGTTAGAAAACTAATTTATGTGTTCAGAAATTTACGAGCTTCCGCCGATTTCAGTATACTAAAGGTCGTCTATTTTGTCTTAGTACATTCTATCTTAATATACTGCATTACCGCTTAGGGCAATGCTGGTAAGAGTTTCTTTCTTCGATTGGAAAGAGCTCAAAGAGCTGTACTAAAAGTTATGTCCCGTAAACCCCTTTATTTCCCGACAAATACTTTGTACGCTATTTGTAATTTACCAAGGGTTAGACACTCTTTTGTGTTAAATACTGTGCTGCGTAAACATGCTACCCTGGTGTATGACCCTAACCTGACAAAACAAGTACTTCGGTCTGATAGAGTGTGCAAGTTAGAGACCTGCAGCCTTGGTGTGGTGAGTCGACAGTATAGATTCCTGAGCCCAAAATTGTATAACAAGGTAAATAGAGTTCTTGACATTTACAGGCTTTCTTCAAGAGAATATAAAACTTTGGTTGACAATTGGCTTTATACGCTTACTTATGAGCAGATAGAAGACTTTCTGAGTAGATAGTAACGGAGGATAACCTCAGCTTATTCCATTAAGCTGCACATTCACACTCTCTCACACACACACATACACACACACACATACCCATGCGCACACGCATAAAATGCATTTAAATGATTTGTTAATTTAAGTACGTTAAATTAAATTTAAATCATTCATCATATTTATTGTTAGTTTGTTGTATGTAAGGAACTCCAATGTACTCTCAGAGGTGGTTGTTAATAGTTGCGACACAGTTTTTATAACTAATGCAATTATTACCGTACAGTTTTATTGTATTCACTGTCTTTAAAAATAAATATAATAATAATATATATGGCGTAGGATGATTTAAAAAATCGAATTTTCGTGAATATCCTCGGGATTTTGCGAAGACGCGGATAATAATTGGATAATAGCGAATAACATTGCGCACCCTCACTGTTAACGAATTTTTATTAATAAGCAGACGATTATTTCTGAACTGAACGGACGATTATTATTTCGCACTTATGCAAAGCGCGTTTTGGCAAAAATCGAACTTTTTACAGTAATATTGAGAAATGTCATCGCCATTGTCTAATTATTTTTGTGTAATTCCTAGGATTTTCGGAAAATTAGATTTATTTAATCATCCTACGACATATACCTACAACAAGAACGCTCGCTACAACTTTTATTATTATTATATTTTTATATAAGTAATTATTTAAACTTATTTTTGTTATCTGCATTCATTTTAAGATAATAAATGTTTTCAGTAAACGAGCGTCTATGGTTTATATTTTTGGATACCTATTAAAAAAAACATGTGTAGCTAATTTAGTTTTTATAAGCGCCTTTGTTTTGTCAAGTCTTATGTGATATTTATGTATAATTAAGTAAGCTGTGTTGTTTAATAAATCTTTAAAAAATAATTGATTTAAGCTTATTTTCTGAATATAGACTATATGTTTATAAGACATTTGCAACGTACCTACATACAAAAGAGAAAAATTTAGATATTAGGTTTTGGCAAACTATCAAATATCTCTTGAAGCCCGATTAGTACACAAATCTCTTCTATTAATAGATCTCGATTATACAGCGACAGCAGTGTTCACAATAATTTTATGTACTTCATACTTACTTTATTTATAATTATAATTCATGAAATCTCCATATTCAAGAAGCCAATGTCACTTTCTTTGCTTCCGTACTATTTGAGTTAGTAAAAAGTAATAAGTACTCATCCTGGGGAATTAGGCGCGAAAGTTTAGTTAGCATCCAACAGTGCTACGCTAGAGAAGCTCGTTGGCGCAGGTGGTTAGCGCGTTCGGCTGCGATCGTTGTAGTTAAGCAACTTTCGCAGTGGTCGATCATTGGATGGGTGACCAAAAATTTCTATCTCGAGTTCCTCCGTGCTTCGGAAAGCACCTTAAGCCGTTGGTCCTGGTTGCATCTGCAGTTGTTAGCACCCGCCAATCTGCACTGGGCCCGCGTGGTGGTTAGTCTCGATAAAACTCGAGAACGGCTGAACGGATTTATCTTATCTTGGTCTTGAAATGTTCGTGGAGGTCTAGGGAAGGTTTAAAATGTGAGTTTTTTTTTCGTTTTCTAAATAAAATGTAGAGAGAAAAAAAACTATATAGTCTACATTACAGCTCTACACCGAAGCGAAGCGAGAGCGGGCCACTAGTTTTAAATAAATTTCTTTCGAGTTCCTTGGTGAAAAGAGAGTTTGTTCTACAATAGGCTAGTTTACTCATGTCAAATTGTATTAAATAAATGTTTATTTCTTAAAGTATTTAGTCTAAGGAACCTTAATATATCGATTTCACTTCATAAAAGCAGAAGATTGCTGTAGAAATTTAATTTTAAAAAATGTTTTTTAGTCTATATTTTTTAAACACTAAAAACGCTGTTCGCCACATCCGCCATGATTTTGACGTCTCTTCTGGTAAACAACTAAATGTCATTCGCGTGTTACTGTAGGTGGATTCTTTCGTCTGACTAAATTTATCATAAAACACTTTTAACTTTAGGAAAGAAAAAAACAGTAAACTTAGTTTTTTTTTGACAAAACTAATTATGGATGCCGGCTTTGTGAAAGCAGAAAGCACAAATCTGCCAAGAATTGACGCATTGATGGTTGGTGAATTTGTTGCACTAAACCCCGATTTCTGCTCTGCGGAGCAGAGAAACGACAAGGCATCTATGTAAGTATAGTGCATTTAGTATTACAATGTAGTAATAAACATAAAACTGATACAACATATGAATAAGTGTAATAAAGTTGCGTAGGTTAATTTCTTTCGGCACTTTAATCGACAACTTTCCTGGAGTCTTCAAGGATGTGTTTTTATATTCTCGTACAATACAGTAATGATAATTACTTTATTTTTCGTGGTATTTATTAGAAATCATGTTTTTGTTTATTATAAACTCAGTTAAAAGTAATTTTCTACGTGTTTACGAGTTTTTGTTTACGACAGTTCACGTCATAGCATAGATAATCTATAGACTAAAATGGCCGACAGCGTTTTTGTATGTCCATGAAAAGTCTATTTTAAAATTAAAAATTTGTAGCTTTATAGGTTTAAAAAAAATACAATACATTTTTTTTCGGTCTAATAGAACATTAATTAACCATTTAAAACCTTTTTCCAAAAAGGGTCAACTAGCCTATAGCAGCAGCAGGTGCATAATAAATTTCAAAAATGCACTCAAGGTGAATTAATAGTCCAGGTGAATGGGCTATTCACCAACTTGACAAGGTCACGTGTGTTCAGTTGGTGAAACTAAAAATTAGTATTCATCGCTATTTATTTCGTCATCTGGACACACAAGATTTTTATGTGTGTCTAAGGAAACTTAAATTAAACCACTTTTATATTTTCACCAACTAGACATAATCAGCTTTTTTTTGTAATAAAAGACGCAGTCAGTTTAATAATTGCCTACAGAAAAGAGCAGATTGAGCTAAAATAAAGAGGATATAGAAATAGGTCACAATTATGACAAAAAATTCAACTGCCTACGTTTAGAGAGGCTCTTGTGTCTTGTCATTCTTTCGGTAGAATACCCTATAATACATTATCTTAATACGGAGTCTACGTGCGGAAACGGGGGCCCACAACAAGTAACAAGTAATACATTATCTTTTTAATATGATATTTTACAAGACCTTATTAGAGACTAGCGGCCGCCCGCTACTTCGTCCGCCTTAACTTTTAGTTTTTTTTTCTAAAATAAAAGATTTTTTCTATCATAAAAGTAGCCTAAGTTACTCTTGATTACATCAGCTACCACTACGGTTATTTCAATATTACAAACAGACACTGCAATTTTATTTATATGTATAGATGTATAGATAGTAGTCCACCCTCGCTTCGCGTCGGTGTACAGCTGTAGTGTAGACTATAGTTTTTGTTCTCAGGCTTGTATTTATGAACTTTTTCTGGTTGAACGCGCTAATCTCAGGAAATACTGGCCCGATTTGAAAAAAAACTGTTTGTTTTGGATAGTCCATTTATCGAGGAAGGCTATATTATATTACGCTACAACCAGTAGGAGCGGAGCATCGATTAAAAATGATAGAAAATCGGGGAAAAATATTCAAATTGTAAGCTTCCGCGTTGCGTGCGCTGGGTAAACGGGCACACTAAGAGAAAAATCATGTATTACAGAATTATTCCAATTTAAAAGTTCTATAAAAAGTCCGCGACATCATAATGTCTATTTTTAAGTTTGACTCACTATAACCTTTTTCCTCAAATTAATGCGGGTGAAACAGCAGGAGACCTCTAGTTGTGACATAAATGTAATAGTTAGACATGAGTTAGACATATGATATAGTGGACATTTATTGTATTGATGTCTTCTATAAAACTTCAGTGTATTACTTTGCTCTAATTGACAATGACTTCCGCAGCGTACGCGATAAAAGGTATTTTTTTACACTATCGAAGTTTTCGTACGGAAGCATAACTTTTTTTGGAAATATATTAGCTTATGGTCATTAGGGATAATGTAGGATTCTAAATGTGAAAAAATTTTTCAAAGCGGTTCAGTTTGTTTTGGAGCCTATTCAATACAAATAAACAATCAAATCATTCCTCTTTATAATCTATCTAATAGATAAAATTCTCGTGTCACGGTATGTGTAATTGAACTACTCTGAAATGGCTCGACCGATTTTCGTGAAAGGACATGGTAAAGTTTTGTATGAGCGACTGCCCTGGCAATGTATAAATACTGTACTTAGTAATAGTTAATGGTAAATGGCTATTAAAGTAAAGTATTTATAATTTCTATGAAAAAAAGCTCAGGAACTTTTGATAAAGTCACAATCTTGAAAATTATGAGAACTCCTACTATGACATTACCTTACTAAAGTTGATAAAAGATGTTGCCAATTATTTACAGAGTGATCAATTTCGCATTTTCTTAGAATCTTTGTTCCTATTTCTCTGATTAACTCTTCACAAAAAGTTTTTTTAAAGCAAAAATAAATACAAATAATTTGTTTTTTTTTATTTATTATAGCTTTGCTAGGGCCATCAGCTAAAACTTAAGACTACTACTAAAACTATTACATATTTCTTTTATATAATAGATTAAAATGCTAAACACACAGAAAACAAGTAAGAGAAGTCTACAAATATAAATGAACAAAATACTTAAATTCTATTTAAACAAAAAATAAAAGATAAAAATTCTATTTTTACAAAGGGCCAAAAGTATTTACATAAAAGTTATGAATTATATTATACAAGTTTTCTAATTTGAGTTAACCCTGTACAGTTTTTGGCAATTCATTACTTTTTAATAAATCTGTGAGTAAACATATAAAATGGAGTCGCTGAATATTAAATTTCTTACAACCAAAGAATAAATGATGGAGATCACAATACTCATAGGTACAATATTTACAAGTTGCGTTATTGCTTAACCTAAGACGATGCAGATGGGATGGAAATTTACAGTGGCCTAATCTAAGTCTACATAAATCAGTAATAAAATTTCTGTTTGAGTATGTACATTTTTCAAACCAGGATCTGGTACTGGGCACATTGACAATCTCAGCATACCACTTGCCCTTAAGTTGCCGCGAATTTAATAGCAATGTAGACCAACGTCTAATTTGATTATCTTTTAGGCAAGTGATAAAATCGCTATCTGGTACCATATACTCTGTAATGGTAGTAATATTTGGAGCTGAACGGGCAAGCTTATCTACCAGCTCATTACCTAATATGCCGGAGTGTCCCGGAACCCAACATAGTTCAACAATAATGTTGAAGTGTGCCAATAATTGAATTAGATATCTTAATTCATATATTAAGTAGTTAATTTTTTTACCTATGTGTTTTCCTTCTATTGCTTGTAATGCACTCATTGAGTCAGATAATATTATAAATTTGGGATTCGGAACTGATTTGAAATTATGAGATATATATTTAACAGCATATATATATCACACCTAAAATTTGGGCAGAAAATATTGAAAAATAATTGCTACACGAATAAACCTTGTCAATTCTATTACAACTGTCGTAGAAAGCAAAGCTGGTTCTGACGATGTTTTTAGAACCATCAGTGTATATTTTGACATAATCAACCTTTTCATTAAGAAACTCGTAAAAGTCTTGCTTAGAATCGAATCGACATATTTTAACTGAAACATCAAATAGTATTGACTGGAAGTTGTATGTAAAACAGGGAAGTAAATTAGACCAATGGATAATGTCTTGGAATTCAAAGTTTAGGTATGAAATCGATTCGCTGATGGAAGGCATTGCTGATATTGGGAGGATATTATAATTTGGAATAGAAAAAGTTTGTAAGTATTTTTCTATCAAAACATTATCTCGGCAGATTAAATTCAAACAGAATTTTTCTGTCAAATAACTTCTCCTAACAAGTAAAGGTGGTATTCCAGATTCTACATCCAGGGAATTTATTGGAGATGACATCATAGCCCCCGTAATAATCCGTAGAGCTTTATTTTGCATGACGTCAAGTTTCCTGAGCAGATGATTAGAAGCGTTGACATAAATATAGCTTCCATAGTCAAATTGACTGCGTATTAAAGAAATATACAAATTTTTCAATATTTTAGGGTCAGATCCCCAACTAACTCCAACTAAAGATCGTAATATATTTAAACGCTGTTCCGCTTTCTTACAAATATAGGAGATGTGATGACTCCATGACAAATTTGAATCAAGCATGACACCTAAATATTTTTCCGAGGTTTTAAATGGAATTAAAAAAATATTGTAATATACACGCGGATTTACTGAGCAACTATGCGCAAAAAACATGACTGAACTCTTTTCTACACTAACTTAAAGTTCTTGATGTTTATTGAAAAACTCATTTATAATATTAAGACAGTTATTCATAATAAGTTCTCCTTGTAAAAGATCAACGCAATCCAAGTAAATAACTATATCATCGGCATACAAAGAGTATTTTACATTATCTGGGTTAGTTTTCATTAATGTAACAAGACTTGAGATAAAAATTAAGGGTGATATTACTGAACCTTGGGGAGTCCCCTTAAAAGAAGTACATGGGCCATATATGTTATTGTTAATTTTTAGAGATATGGAACGGCCCGAACGGCCGTTAAGGAAATTAAAGATCCATTATAAAACTGAACCAGGAATGCCGAGCGTTTGTAATGTTTGAATTAAATATTCATCTAAAGAAAATATAACTAGAAAAAATTCCACGCAGACCAGGCAGCAGACGGGACTCGAACCCGCACCCTTCGCAATCCGGGCGAATGCACTGACCAATTATGCTACCGCGGCCCTCACGGACCGCGTCGAAATTCTTTCTAGCTATTCTTAAGCTGCAAGGCATTTTCAATAATAAAAATTATAACTATAATTGCTATTTCTTCTTTCAAATGTTTAATACCTGTAAAAGTATTCATTTGACATTGTGGGTTTACCTATAATGCGAAGAGATGGCGCTGCCTTGCAGCTTAAGAATAGCTAGAAAGAATTTCGACGCGGTCCGTGAGGGCCGCGGTAGCATAATTGGTCAGTGCATTCGCCCGGATTGCGAAGGGTGCGGGTTCGAGTCCCGTCTGCTGCCTGGTCTGCGTGGAATTTTTTCTAGTTATATTTTCTTTAGATTTAAACATCAAGCAGTTACATGCTTTAAAAAATAATAAAAATTATAATTAAATATTCATGTTTAATATTTATCGAACGCGCCTTTTATGTCTAAAAAAACAGCTAAAGTTATTTTATTTTTTAAAAGATTATTTTGAATATCGCCTATCAAACAACCAAGATTGTGCATCGTGCTTCTTCCCTTTCGGAAACCAAACTGATAATTAGGTATCAATGAGTTGTGTTCAATATACCATTCTAATCGATTTTTTAACATGGTTTCGAATAATTTCGCAAAGCAAGAAGTTAGGGATATAGGCCTATATGACTCAGGATCTTTGCAATCTTTATTTGGTTTTAATATTGGAACAATAAATTGTGTTTCCCATGTAGTAGGTATTAATTTATGTGACCATAATTGATTGTAAATTTTTAGGAGAATCTGTTTTACATTTTTAGGTAGATTTTTAATTACAATGTACGGAATATAATCTGGACCAGGAGACGTATTCTTTTTGTTAATAAAAGCAGATTCAAATTCGTAAAAGTCAAAAGGGTTCTGCAGCCATCTAGCAGATTCAGATCCTTTAGTTTTAAAGCATGATTCTAAATTAAAAGGAAAATAATCATTAGTATTTGAAGAAGAGATTATATTCAAAAAGGTCAAAGCCATCACCTTTTCTTCAGAGGACCACGCGCGCTGGCCTACTTTGCCATCGACTTACTGTGGCCACTATTCCTACACGAACAAAGAAATTTGGCGACTCATTTCTTTGTCGTACTATTCGTAAGTGGAATTCTTTACCCGCGCACGTGTTCCCTCCTTCCTATAATCTGGGGTCCTTTAAGAGAGGCGTGAAGAAGCATTTTTGCGGGCCGGCAAGGTGAGGATGGTTGGTGTAGCAGTTAATAACTGCTGTACCAGCTATCTTCGCGTTTGGACTTTATCACCACTTAACATCAGGTGGGGTAGAGTCATTTGCCTACCTAGTAATATAAAAAAAAAAAGCATTCAATGAATTATCCAATACAGTAGATTTAGAGTTAGAGCCTAGTTTTGCAAATTTAAATCTTTAAATTAAAGCTGTAGCACTTCTTCAATCTGGGCTAAGTCAGCGAGATGTACATGGTTGCAATTTATTGTCAAAATGAATCAAATTAAAGAATTATATGTTTGTATATTATCTCCCAAAGTTAATTTTATTAAGAAAGTGTTGGCTACCTTTCTGACATAAAAACTCTTTGCTAAGATTTAAAAAAGTATCGTTCGTTTTTAGACGGAACATAATAAGCCGCGCGTTTTACTTTACATTACCGCACGCGTGTGTAATGTGCTAGATTATGATATTGAAATTGGTGCAATAAGAGACGCTTTACGAGCAAATGTGTTATAAAATAAATTATTATACATTAACTTTTTTTATAGCACAGTGTGACCTAAACCCGCACTTTACGCACGCTTTTCCGTGACCTAAGTTGCCTATTTCTGCACGGTGTGTAAATGAATTGACCAACTTCACTCATGTAGAAAAAATAAAAGGAAGCACATTTAAATGTCATTTGGAGCTTAAAAACTCACAGCAAACAAATGACAAATTAGCGATAGGTTAGGTTATTTTGTTGTAATGATATTTGATTTTTTCCTTTTGAAATATACTTTCAAAATGGTAATCTGAACCGGAATTCTTTCTTTTCAGAGTTTGACTTGCAGTCTGTATTGCAATTCTTTGTGATTGCAATACATGAATTTTTCTTTCAAAACACTAATCGCATCCCCCCTCTTGCCCGCGTCCGGGGCGGGTTTATGTCACACTTGCTATAAAATAGTATACGATACTTGTGGCCTAAGTTGTCACGCGTGTCAGGTCACGCGTATCGTAATGTACTATTTCGTAGTTATCAACTACATCACTCCCTTAGAAACATGGATAAATACCTACTACGCGTTATCTAACGCCTGCCTGCCCCCCTAGCATAAGCACCGCGATTAGGGTTACCATACGTCCGGATTAGTCCGGACATGCCCGGACTTTTATACTATAGTCGGGACTTTGTCCGGTAACACTAACGTTATTTTATCAGTATCGGAGAAATACAGTTTTACTAATAATATCATGATGTGTAATTATTGATATAGTTTTGATTTGATTCAGGAAAAAACAGGGCAAGTGCGTGTCGTGCCACGCGCAGTGTAGGGTTCCGTAGTTACCTGTAGTTACCACAATGTATTGAGCAGGAGTCTTTATTTTCTATATCGGAAATTAGAAAACTCATTATTATCAATCTGCGTATCTCAACTAAAATACTCAAGTCAAAGTCAAACTGCGTCTCAAACTCAAAATCAATTCGATATATTTTTTTTTGAAGTGTAAACTTCTTTAGTATCGTTGTGACTTAAAATTCGACGAAACGAAAGTACAGTATTTGACACAAGATAGGTATCCGTGATTTTATCATTTACTATATGAGACAGATAGCCGCACGGTAATGGTCTTGGAGTCGTAGTTTTTTCTGATTTTCTTAATACAAAAGCTTCAATCAACTAATTTTGAATAGTAATATTATGTATATGATGTTGTTGTTGTATTTATTAAATGCATATCGTCTGATATGTTTATTACAGTTTATTTCTTGCTCCTTAATCGCTACATAGCTTTTTCTATTCTTTTCAATTCTTTGTAAAATATGTAAATAAATGTTTTTAATTCGTTTTAGTGCGACCATCTATCGAGAATTATATTTTGATGATTCATACACCAATCGATTCGTCTTAATGATGCGAGTCATACAAAAGATATGATAGTAATTAAAATTCAATATTGGAACAATTAGGAGCCATATTGTGACAAAGTAAAAAAACAATTTGACGAAATATGTAGAGTGAGGTATTATTATCTAGATAATCAAAAATTCTATGTAGGTTCCTTACATCATTTTTTATTTTATATGACTGATTAGGATTCACAACGATTTAAAGTTGCGTATCAACCACTTGTGCTTTTAATTTCAATCTTACGTTTGTTTGGATCTTTGTTACTCTTTGACTCCAAAATAGTAAATGGATTTTAATGAAAATTAACAATAATGTTAGTATATAACAAATAAATAATAATATATTCTGTTATTCAGTGAATTGGCCTAATTATAACAATAAGTGTCACGTAAGATGGAAAAAAACTCCCATCTGCGAGCCATTTGGCCTGCACTGCAAAAACAATAAAAGTTACATGAATATAACGTCTAGTCTAACAGCTTTATTCATAAAAATCCTCTAATATAGGTTTAAAACACTATTAAGTTAAAATGCTCATTAGTACTAATAAACCTTTTATAAAATTCTCTATTCATAAACGTTTAATAAACCCTTTATGCTATGTTCTCGTTATAAGACATTTAAAGTTTGTTGTCTTGTTGTTGTTCTGATGAATCCATAGATATAAATGCCAAAACCACTGGTATCCAAAAAAAAGTATTGTCAACGATATTTGTTTGTCAATATTACTTGTTTCGTGCAGAGGTTTTTCGTGTTCTTTTTGCGAAGAAAATTGGACTCTGGCATTTTTATGTATGTATCAGAGTGGCGAGCAATCGCGCGGTCTACTCTGGCACAAATGCCACTCACAGTTTGTTGAGACATAGCATGGATTTCTCCCCTATCATCTTGAAATAAAATGATACAAAGATATTTAAAAAGTACATAGGTTTATTAAATACTCGTAAACGTGCTTACTTGACGACGACCAATAATTACCTACCTACCTACAAACATAATTAATAAATTTAATAATAAATATGATATAATAATAAATTAACAAATAATACACCTACAATACCAAATAATACGCTAATGCAGTAATGCACTTGCGTATCCGGTGGAATCTATTTACGAAATAAAAAAAAATGGGTGCGTGTACTCATGTAGGCGCGTGAGAAGTTATCCTTCTTTGGCATCGTTTAAAATTAGTTTTTGATTGCATGCAAATAATTAATTACAATAAATTAATAAAAAGTCTGGAAAAGGACACAGTCAATAAAGCTCAGTTTTAATTTGAAAAAATGGGTGCGTGTACTTATGTAGGCGCGTGAGAAGTTATCCTTCTTTGGCATCGTTTAAAATTAGTTTTTAATTGCATGCAAATAATTAATTACAATAAATTAATAAAAAGTCTGGAAAAGGACACAGTCAATAAAGTTCAGTTTTAATTTGAAAAAATAAATAAAATAATAATCAAAATATTCAATTAAAATCGCTACTGAATATAATTTATTAGAACATATGTGATTTGCACTTGTATGAAACTCAAACACGTATTCCGAATATACAAACTAGAAACATGTGGATAAATATTATAAATATGAATACCTATAACTGTTACTTTATTACAAAAAATAAAGATGTGGTTTTTGGTTCTACTACACCAATGGTCAAGAGATGGCGCTGTAGTCTCCTGAATCGCGCTTTGGTTCCGTTGTTCCAGATTAATAAATACTTTTGATAGGCCTTCACAATGCAGTCGTTAGCACCCACTAAATAGAGATTCTATTTCTATTTTGTTGGTAGATTTTCTTAATGTGCGGTAAACACAAAAGTAACGCATGAAGTTGGTCGCTAAAGCGACCAACTTCATGCTGTTAAAATTTTGTGTTACAGTGATGCGCGCGCATCTTAAAATTTCACTCTCATCATTTTTTCATAACGCGCCTAAAGAAGTATAACTTCAAAAATAAATAAATAATCAAAATATTCAATTAAAATCGCTACTGAATATAATTTATTAGAACATATGTGATTTGCACTTGTATGAAACTCAAACACGTATTCCGAATATACAAACTAAAAACATGTGGATAAATATTATAAATATGAATACCTATAACTGTTACTTTATTACAAAAAATAAAGATGTGGTTTTTGGTTCTACTACACCAATGGTCAAGAGATGGCGCTGTAGTCTCCTAATTCGCGCTTTGGTTCCGTTGTTCCAGATTAATAAATACTTTTGATAGGCCTTCACAATGCAGTCGTTAGCATCCACTAAATAGAGATTCTATTTCTATTTTGTTGGTAGATTTTCTTAATGTGCGGTAAATACAAAAGTAACAGCATGAAGTTGGTCGCTAAAGCGACCAACTTCATGCTGTTAAAATTTTGTGTAACAGTGATGCGCGCGCATCTTAAAATTTCACTCTCATCATTTTTTCATAACGCGCCTAAAGAAGTATAACTTCAAAAAAACAATCCGCTCCATATTTTCGTTCGCGGGTTCAAGGACAAAGGTGAACGAGAGTAAAAAATAAATCATGTCAAACAAAACTCTCCATTAATTGCATAAGAAATAAGGGTAAGGTTTTTATCAACAAAAATATTAACAAAAGTTTATAAACTATTTCATTACGATGATTTAATATTATTAATTTATTAAAGTGAAAAATGCGTTGCATCTATGTTGCTTCGTAAGTAACGTAAATATCGTAATAATTTCACACTCACTCATCTCATCACACGCTCTCCGTCTACTCTCCCCTGGCATTGGTCGCACTCTTATTCCATTGCGATACGGTTCGATATATTTAAACAATTTACATACAATACAGTAGTATCAATATCAACGCGTATTGAACGTTCCTGATGCTGTATAATGTGTTGCCAAAACATATAGTTTCAGAACGCATTCATATCGGATTTAACGATATTAATGAAATATACGTTTCAATATCTATAGATAAACGATTTGTATCGCCCACTCCTAATAACCTTTTTTATGCTAATCTACTTTGTTATTTATATTTGGTTTTAAATAGTTTCCAATTAGCTAATGCTAATTGAATAGAAACAGCGTTGTCGTTTGTACCTACTTTACTTTTATGATAACCATATTTTATCCAAATCCGTTCTGAAGTTTTTGCGTGATTGAGAAACAAAGATACAAACTTACATTTTTAATTATTAGCAGGATGTGGGAACAAAGAAAGGCACCTACATGATACATACAAACATGAACACCGACAACATTATACTCTTTGGCAGTCGCGTAAAAAATATTTTTTTCTACTGTCCAGTCCAGATGACGTAGGTAATCTTTTTAACAAAATAATCGTTCGATAAAGAGTTGGTAGATAAAATAAACTCCGCAAAATAGCGCGAGATAAAAATTAAGACAAGGTCATTGTTCTAAAAAAAAATAAAGCTACATAATCGTCATTATATATACACATCTAGCCTATTTAGCATTCTGTTATTTACAATGCCCAAGTTTGTTTGACAGCTGTTTATTTCTTGGTAGCTTATCTACCATTGGGCGTAGGAGCGAGACAACTATTGTTATGAAATTCGTTAACTAGCCCATCAATGATTCAGTTCTGGTTATTCATCTTGGTTTAATTACTTTCCAAGAAGTGTGCATTATGATTGTGACGTCGCGTCGGTTGTTTTTCCCCTTCCAGCAACCTCGGAGACAATGTCAATCGGACAGGTAAAAATTCTTTCGATTGTTTGCCTGCATTGGGAGTTGCCATATTTTGAATAATCCAGCATTTAGTGGAAAATATTAAGAAAGTAATATCACCATTGCATTGTGGTATTTAAATTTTCCGTTTTGTCTATGTATTTGTTTTTTATTTATTTACGATGCATTCAAGGAAATGTGCTAAGCACTTGCTGCTCTTTGTGGTCAAGCAGCTTGCTCAGCGGTATTTTTCTGAGGGCAGCTTGGACTTCTTTGAATAAAGCATTGAAGTTTACATTTATAAAAATAACTTTGTAATGTTATTGCCCTTATATTTTTATAAAATTAACTAACTAACACCTGCTCCTGCCTTGCATGAGCACTGCGATATGATATAATACTCGTTTTTCTCACGCTCAAGTGTCAAATTACTATCGAGTTTGACAGTTAGACGCGATAAAAAACGTGATATAACGTAAATTGAGGTACTCATGCTACGGGGACTGGTTTCTCAAAGGCTGTTTAGTGATAACTAACAAGTTGCCAAATTTAATGTTAACTGTCAATGAACTAATCAATGTATCTTCAGTACTTTAACTTCTGTAATTATCAAAACAAAACCTACCTACTTAATACCTATAAATAATAAAAAGTGGTGATTTCTTTTAATAGTATGGCAATTTTAAAAATATAACGAGGCGGGGGCCTTTCGATCATAATGTAGCTAACTTCAGTTTTATGCGCGAGAGTGTTTAGAGCGGACGTATAATGTGTTCTGTGTGTTGTGCATAATTCAATAATCATGCTTAAATACCTGAGTGCGCTTTTTTGCGCACTTCTAGTGCTATCAGTTTTAGAACCAATAACTTGTGGCGAATTAGGTGGAGGCAGCAGAAGTGGCGGTTTTGGTAAAAGTGACGAATCGCACAGTTATCCATCGTCACATGAATTGTCGGGCTCAGGCAGCAGTAGTAGTCACGGATACCCATCATCAGGTGGCAGTCATGGATACCCATCATCCGGTGGATTATCCGGATCAGGAGGAAGCCATGGATATCCATCATCCGGTGGATTATCCGGATCAGGCAGTCACAGATATCCAAAGCCTGGCGGCAGTGGGTATGCGCCATCTGGAGCAAAGCCATCATACCCTCCATCCGGTAGTAGACTGTCAGGATCAGGTCACGGTAACCGTAGTCATGTTAGCCGTGATACAACTAAACCTAGTCATGTTAGCCGTTATACAACTAAACCTCATACAACTAAACCTCATACAACTAAACCTCATACAACTAAACCTCATACAACTAAACCTCATACAACTAAACCTCATACAACTAAACCTCATACAACTAAACCTCATACAACTAAACCTCATACAACTAAACCTCATACAACTAAACCTAGTCATCATACAACTAAACCTAGTTATCATACAACTATTCATAATCATTTTCACTATGATCCACCACGTCAAATAATTTTTGCACTGCCTGGACAACCTGCGGAGTCGTATCCAGTCTATCACGGCACGCCCCCGACTTACGTATACAAATATAAGGATTCTGGAAGTAAATACGGCACATTGCTGGCTGGCCTAGCACTTCTCAATCTTGGCAACTTAGCAGGCAGCCGCACCCATTCTAACTACAAGTCACAGCCTGGTGAAATATGTAAGTTTGCCATCAAGAAGTCCAACGGCGATTACGAGGAAACTAAAATCGATTGTCAACTGATAACGAGCTTCATATTCGCAAAGAAAGCAAAGGCGTCGAAGCGTCAACCCTCTGGCACAAACTCTACAATTGTCACAACAACAACTACTGTGACAAATGTCACAGTAGTCAACAACACAGGCAATTCACTAAGTCCGACTGCGCCGCCGCCGACGACTCTTTACCAAATGTTACCTAACGGCACTTTAGTTCCTGTCAACGCAACGCAGACTAACATTACCGCACAGGCCACTATGCTGCCGAATGGCACACTGTCATCAGATGGTACGATGAAATCGTCAGTAACCGTCACCACCACTACCACAAACAGTACAGTGGTGAATGCGCTGGATATGAAGGGAAAGGAAAAGGCGTCGAGGGGTCAACCCTCTGGCACAAACTCTACAATTGTCACAACAACTGTGACAAATGTCACAGTAGTCAACAATACAGGCAATTCACTAAGTCCTACTGCGCCGCCGACGACTCTTTACCAAATGTTACCTAACGGCACTTTAGTTCCTGTCAACGCAACGCAGACTTACATTACCGCACCGACCACTATGCTGCCGAATGGGACACTATCATCAGATGGTACGATGAAATCGTCAGTGACTGTCACCACCACTACCACAAACAGTACAGTGGTGAATGCGCTGGATGTGAAGGGAAAGGAAATTGCAGTTAAACCCGGCATGGAATGTTTTGTGATAAGGCATACGCCTACACAATATATGAGAAAACATGTGCCATGTGGTCTGTTACAGAGTTACGCGACGCAGTCGCTCAAACCTAACTCGGCAGCTCGTAATATACCTATTTTCACAATACTGTTTGCTATCACTGCATTTGTATTATATTAGTATCACGCATAAATGTTTATGCTGATTCCGTTTAAGTATTTTCATATTTTGGTTTTGTAGTTGTTTCAAATGAGAATTGGTTAAGATCTGAGTTTTTAATAACTTCATGGCTATATTAAGCATTATTCTGTAGAGTTTGTTCCTAAAAGATTTTTAAATGCTCTGTATCAATGGATTTATATAATTTGTTTTACGACGCAAACCGTTGATCAAGAATAACACGTATCATATCAATAAATTAAGTTGCTTTTATTTATCATTAAACAAGAAGAATATTGTGTTCCAGTATTGTTATCTTCTCTGTAGCTGTAGTAAATAGCTAATCAACAATGTTCTTTATACGTACATAGCAAAATAGATAAGTCAGTACTTATGTTGTAAAAACACTTTATTCAACATTCTACTAGTTGAATAAAATTTAAAATTTCCTCAAGAAGATTTAAATTATGTTTCTGTGCTAGCCAACGCATCTTTAGTATCTACTTAGGTAGGTACCTACTTGTGTTTCCCAAGCTGAATCAATAATGACGTCCTCTTAGAATCAATTCTTAGTAATAAATAAGCATGTACTTAACATTGCGTAGTTAGTAATGCTGTTCTGAGCGTATTCTGTATTTCTACAATTTATTGGTTTAAGCATATTGTATTATGTTTTGTATTCTAATTGGCATTATTAATGAAAAGCCTCAGCTTTAAAAAATGTAGGGGAAACCGGGAACCAACCGTCAAAGAGTTGAACCATCTTTCAAAATTGTATTTAAATTTAGCGTAAACAAGACGTTAATGCGTTGATTGGTCACATGCGAGTCGCCAATCACTACAAAGTAGTCTCTCATGTGACCAATAAACCCATTGACGTTTTGTTTGCATTTAATTTAAATACAATTTTGAAAGATGGTTCAATTCTCCCATCTGAGCAAGTCTCCCTGTTTTCACCTACCGTATCATCTAAAATATAATCCAAAACCTTGGATTTAGACTTATAAAAAATCTCAATTCTGAATTGATTGATTGGACCATTGTACAATTGAATTTCAATATCTTTTTAACGTAATGATAAATCGAAGGAATAATATACTTTAAAATTTACTTCTGTCGTTCCATTTACGATACGGCGACAAATAATATCGGTAGCGGCAAACTTCTTATGCAAAACCACAAACAAATAAACTTGCGCAGTAGACGTTTTAGTATGTAAAATTGCTACTGCGCAGGTTTCCTTGTCTATAGTCGATGCTTAAGAAGTTTGTCGGGGTGCACACCATCTGATAGGGCTACAGAAAAAGGATTAAATTTCATGTATACATACTTCTAATTTGCGAAAGCAGAATATGGCACGCTGCCATCATACATTGCCATTATTGGTAATATAAGTGGAACTCTTAGCAGCCTAACGATTGCTTATCGACCAGATTTTGTTGATGATTATCAAAATAATAAGATTTAGTATGATTTTTAATAATATTGTTTCTCAAATTTCTGAGCATCGTTAATGAGAATTATAAAACATCGATAAAGTGTTAGGTTTTTACCGCACTTTTAATTTTCGAAGGCACTATGTTATTTGTAAACTTGACAACAGACTCTGTTTTTAACTCCCTAGACTATGATAAGGACAACTTGCTGTCAAAAAGACAAATAGCAGATACGAATAGCCATGTGAAGTGCCGGCATAATTTTTATATATGACGTAGGATGAATTAAAAAATCGAATTTACGTGAATATCCTAGGGATTTTGCGAAAACGCGGATAATTAGACAATAGCGATTGACATTGCGCACCTTCACTGTCAACGAATTTTTATTAATAAGCAGACGATTTTTTTCGCACTTCCACAAAGCGACTCGAGTGTTGGCAAAAATCGTATCATTTTACAGTAATATTGAGAAATGTCATCGCCATCGTCTTAATTATTTTTGCAAAATTCCTAGGATTTTCGAAAAATTAGATTTCTTTAATCGTCCTACGACATATACCTACAACAAGAACGCTCGCTACAACTTTTATTATTATTATGTTTTTATATAAGTAATTATTTAAAACTTATTTTTGTTATCTGCATTCATTTTAAAATAATAAATGTTTTCAGTAAGCGAGCGTCTACGGTTTATATTTTTGGATACCTATTAAAAAAATGTGTAGCTATGTGAATTTAGTTTTTATAAGCGCCTTTGTTTTGTCAAGGCTTATGTGATATTTATGTATAATTAGGTAAGCTGTGTTGTTTAATAAATCTTTAAAAAAATTCAAAGATTATTTTCTTAATATAAACTATATGTTTATAAGACTTTTGCAAACGTACCTACATATAAAAGAGAAAAACTCAGATATTAGGTTTTGGCAAACTATCAAAAACCTCTTGAAGCCCGATTAGTACACAAATCTCTTCTATTAATAGATCTCGATTATACAGCAACAGCAGTGTTTCACAATAATTTTATGTACTTCATACTTACTTTATTTATAATTATAAATCATGAAATCTCCATATTCAAGAAGCCAATGTCACTTTCTTTGCTTCCGTACTATTTGAGTGAATAAAGAGTAATAAGTACTCATCCTGGTGAATTAGGCGCGAAGGTTTAATTAGCATCCAGCAGTGCTATTCTAGAGGAGCTCGATGGCGCAGGTGTTTAGCGCGTTCGGCTGCGATCGTTGTAGTTAAGCAAATTTCGCAGTGGTCGATCATTGGATGGGTGACCAAAAATTTCTATCTCGAGTTCCTCCGTGCTTCGGAAGGTACCTTAAGCCGTTGGTCCCGGTTGCATCTGCAGTCGTTAGCACCCGCCAATCCGCACTGGGCCCGCGTGGTGGGTCATGGCCCAATCTCCCTATTCCATCCATATAGGATATATAGTATATCCATATAGGGATGGCCTTTTTTTTAATACGCAGGTAAAAAATCTATTTACAGACGACGGTGCCTTTAAGAGGCACACCGCCGAACGGACCTCACACCTGGCTCCCGCAAGTCTTACGAACCCCCCAGTGGCTGCCCACCAAGGACCTCGCAACTCTTACGGGCGCTTTACGGTATAATATCCGCTAAAAAGTCCTGCGAATACCCTGTAAGCTGCTTAGCACGGAGCTGCGGTATCCCCGTTTAGGGATTCTTCTGCGACTCCGCACCTAGCAGCCTCCCGGTCTAGCCGGGGCTCCACGGCAGTGGTCTCCCGGGGTATCACGGAGACCCTGCAGACGTGCGCGGGTAGGCCCGCGCGTGGGGGCTGAGTACGCAGCCTAGTGTCCACCGTACCGCCCCCCGTCCGCTGCGGAGGGCTACTTGGGCGTGCCCGTGTAGCTCCCTCCGCCGCCCCCTTCTTTGCAGGACAGAACTACAAGGGGGGCTGCCGTCACGGGGTCCGTCGGTGGCCAGCACGGCCAGCGCCATGCCGGTCAGCGAGGGACCCCCCGGGTAGGGTCATGCGACGGGCGCCATCATGCTCCGCAGCGAGTGGGCTCCGCATCCCAGCACCGCAATGAGCTCGTGGCGCTGGTGTCGCCAGGCCGGGCACTCCAATAAGGTGTGCTCGGCCGTGTCGTCCGGGGCGCCGCAATGATGACATTGCGGCGTCTCCTCCCGACGTGCGACACGGTGCAGATAGTGACCGAAGCATCCATGCCCGGTCAAGATCTGCACCATGCGGAACGTGAGGCTGCCGCGCCGGCGACCCAACCATTTCTCCAACACCGGACGAATGGCTTCTATCGTCCGGTGGCCGGCGCTAACATGGGCGAGTGCCTCATCCCATCGCCACAGGGCTTCGCTCTCGGCGATGGAACGGACTTGCCTCAACTCTGCTGGGGCAAGTCTTTCACCCCGCACCCTGGCTTCGACCCGACCCCGATGCATTTCTGCCAGAGCCTGGGCATCGAGGTCCCACGGCGTCACGCCTGCGAGCACGCAGGCGGATATAGGGAAGGCCTGTGCCCCAGCAGTGGATACATTAAGAGGCTGATGATGATGAGTGCTATTCTGTAAGAACAAACTCACTTTTCACCTCGGAATCCATTGTGTGATTTAAATGAGAATTCCAATCTATATCTATAAAAATCAATTGCTGTTTGTTATTCTCGCTAAAACTCGAGAACGGCTGAACGGATTTATCTTATCTTGGTCTTGAAATGTTCGTGGAGGTCGGGAAGGTTTAAAAGGTGATTTTTTTTAGTTTTCTAAATAAAATGTACAGAAAAAAAACTATATAGTCTACACTACAGCTCTATACCGAAGCGAAGCGAGAGCGGGCCACTAGTTTTAAATAAATTTCTGTGAAAAGTGAGTTTGTTCTTACACAATAGCAGCAGCAGGTGCATAATAAATTACAAAAATGCACTCAAGGTGAATTACTAGTCCAGGTGAAATGGGCTATTCACCAACTTGACAAGGTCACGTGTCAGTTGGTGAATAGCCCATTCAGTCAGTCAGTTGGTGAAACTAAAAATTAGTATTCATCGCTAATTATTTCGTCATCTGGACACGCAAGATGTTTATTTGTGTCTAAGGAAACTTAAATTAAACCACTTTTATATTTTCACCAACTAGACATAATCAGCTTTTTTTTGTAATAAAAGACGCAGTCAGTTTAATAATTGCCTACAGAAAAGAGCAAATTGAGTTATAATATTGATTGACCAGATTGACCTACAGAAAAGAGCAGATGGAGCTACAATAAAGAGGATATAGAAATAGGTAATTTTTTTACAAAAAATTCAACTGCCTACGTTTAGAGAGGCTCTTGTGTCTTGTCACTCTTTCGGTTGAATACCCTATAATACATTATCTTTTTACAAGACCTTATTAGAGACTAGCGGCCGCCCGCGACTTCGACCGCGTTAACTATTAGTTTTTTTTTTCTAAAATAAAAGATTTTTTCTAAAATAAAAGTAGCCTTAGTTACTCCTTATTACATCAGCTACCTGCCGATAAAAGTCTCGTCAAAATCGGTCCAGCCATTTCAGAGATTAGCCGGAACAAACAGACAGGCAGACAGACAAAAAATGTTATTTTGGTGTATGTACCGTATATAGTATATTCATATGCATGTAGTAAAAAGCAGTTATTTCAATATTAAAAACAGACCCTCCAATTTTATTTATATGTATAGATGTATAGATAGTGGTCCACCTTCGCTTCGCGTCGGTGTACTGCTGTAGTGTAGACTATAGTTTTTGTTCTCAGGCTTGCATTTATGAACTTTTTGATTGAACGCGCTAATCTCAGGAAATACTGGCCCGATTTGAAAAAATCTGTTTGTTTTGGATAGTCCATTTATCGAGGAAGGCTATATAATATTACGATACAACCAGTAGGAGCGGAGCATCGATATAAGTAAAATCGAATAACGAAAATCGGAATAAGTATTCCATTTGTGAGCTTCTGTTGCGTGCGTTGGGTTGACGGTTAAACTAAGAGGAAAATCATGTATTACAGAATTATTCCAGTTTAAAAATTCTATATAAAAGTCCGCGATATCAAATGTCCATTTTTAAGTTTGACTCATTATAACATTTTTCTTCAAATTAACGCGGGTGAAACCGCAGGAGACCTCTAGTTGTGATGTAACTGTAATAATTAGACATATGATATCGTGGACTTTTTTTTAGATATTGATGTCTTCTATAAAACTTCAGTATGTCAATATTGCTCTATTGCCAATGGCTTCCGCAGCGTACGCGTTAAAAGGTATTTTTTGGTATTTTTTTCACACGTTGGGTCATTATCGGAGTTTTCGTACGGAACACTAACTTTTTGGGAAATACTATAGCCTATGGTCATTAGGGATAATGTAGAATTCTAAATAAAAATATTTTTTCAAACAAGTTCAGTAGTTTTGGAGCCTATTCAATACAAATAACAATAAAATCATTCCTCTTTATAATCTAATATATTAAATCCTCTTGTCACGGTGTGCGTAATTGAACTACTCCGAAACGGCTCTACCGATTTTCGTGAAATTTTATATGCATATTCAGTAGGTCTGAGAATTGGACAACATCTATGTTTCATCCTCCTAAATGTTAAGGGTCCACCCTTATTTTCTTTGATAAATTTATTGTTTTTATTTTCTTATGATACATCATACAAAAATACATACAATCCTAAATTTTCACCCTTCTACCATCAACCCCTATTTTTTATGGCGGTACGAAGTTCGCTGGGACAGCTTGTATTAGTATAGATAAAGAGTCTGAATAGGTAGATATTGCGGTGATCTACCCTGAAGGGGTAGATCCTGGGGGCGTAGTTTTATTAAATGGAAAACAACTTTGATTTGATATTTTAAATCAGGCTAATATAATAATTGAGCTTAATCTATTATCGCATGGTTTGGTGCCCTGAAGACTATTTGATGGAATCTTGTATCAAACGACAGAAGATTCCCAATTTCAAATATTTAAAAATGACATTACCTTTTTAATATAACTGCGAGCCGTAGGCATTACATGAACAAAGAGTTTACCCAAACAAGGAGGCTGTAACGTAACGGACGTTACATCCCTCCGGCACCGCTAAAAAATTGTTTTGTCATACTAGATGACTGAACAAAAATTTTTGTTTTCCTACCTACTACATCGAGAGAGTTCGACAGTCCTATCTAAAAATCCCTACCTGCGTAAGGACATCAATACAACCGGGAGGCGGCCTTTACTACAGACTAGCCCTCACAATAAGTTTGCAAAACTTCTTGCAAAAAAAAAACTTTACGGAAACAAAATCATCCGTACATCTCCCCCCTAACCTTAATTTTACTCAACATCGACATCAGTCGTCAAAAAACAAAACTATCCCCAGCTATTCCTTAAATTACCCAAGCTATTTTTATTTTATCCCATCTATCAGCAAAACTTTACCCTATCCCATTTATTGAACCATTAAATATCAAGGAAATCTATGTAAATTTTGAAACTTCATTACTTCCCGTACTAAATAGATGTACGAAACGAAATTCCAACTATTACTTAAGATTCGTAAATACTAACTGGATTTGAAAAACTAAAATAATTAATGTTTACTTTCGTACATCTTCAATAAAGATACAGACGTGGTCCACCACCTTATTGTCTTGTACTTTATTAGACATCCATGATGCGCAAATGTATCAGAAATTTTGGGTAAGGACATCCAGCATCAAACAAGATTAAACCCAATTTCCATGGAATACTAAGGGTTCCCCCAAGTCGATCTACTACAAGTGATGATTTAAAATGACGAACGCGACGCGACCAAATCGAAACGAAAACGACGCGAATTCGTAGAGGGTGTCTTCATCATCTTCATGGTGGATCATCGTCAGTATCGCTGACATCGAACCTGTCACCTATCATTCTAATAATTAGTATGATATTAGTAATATACTACTACACAAGAAATTACACTAAAGTTAACAATTAAAAGAAATGAAAATACTTTAAAGAAACTAAATCTATTAATCTATCATAACTAAAAACTGCAAAAAGTTCCTTACAATACGTACATAAATGACTATTATATTGAACTTTTCTTAACATACCACTATTGCTTTAAAACATTCATATAAACAATAAACTGAAATAAAATCTCTTTAGTATACATTAATATTATAGCTATTATCAACCTATTCGACATAATATAAATACTCATCATTCACCGAACTATCGTTATTACTTTCGTTATTCATTATAATAATATATTGTCTTTTAAATTTACACTTAATATGCTTCATTATTAATTTCAATAAGTTGTTACATCAGGAACACATTAATTAATCAAATTCTACAAGTTTTTAAACAATCGTAGATACATAACAGAGATAATAAAAGGTGTATTTTATTTTTTATTTTGACTAAACGTAACAATACTGTTACATTGACTGTGGGTACCACACTAGGAGAAACCTGTATCATGGGCACCCTAATATAATAAATAGGATGGCGTCACATTAATAATTTATATGTAATTATTATTTGTAACAAAACAAACGTACTGAAATCAATTATAAATACTAAATTAAAATCAATATTGTATGTATGTGTATGTCTGTCTATGCGTGTTTGCGTGCGTGTGTGTGTTGGTGTGTGCGTACGTGCGTATGTGTGCATGTGTGTGTGCGTGTGTGTTAGAGTGTGTGTATGTGGAGAAAAATAGATAATTGTTCGTTATAAAGTCTATTATTGCATTATTTCGAAGTAAGAAATCCTGTCTTAAGATGAGAATATATCTAATATTTTCTACCACAAGGAAATCGTGAATAAATAACATATTGTCTATCAATAATTTAAGGTTAACTTTTCCTATAACAGACAATTCTTTACCATAGACAGCTTTCAACTTCATAACGCTTTCATCAATTTTTCGATGAATTCGATTTACTGTGTCTTTTGACACCACAGACACTGCAGCACCACTATCAATGAGCCCTACAAACTCCTTATCACGACACGTTATAATAATTAATGGTTTGGACTCACTTGTATGCTGATTGCTGTTTTCTGACGGCTGTGAATGGAAAACTTCTCCATCAGCCATCGTCCTTAAATTTTCTTTATTAGGTTTTTTCTTTGGATGCTTCTTCTTCTTAGATTCTTGCTTCTTTTTGTTCGTGTTACTGGAACAAAAGGTGTGGAGCATCATGTGTTCGGGGGGGACAATGGGATGAGAAGGCACATTTTGGGAGGAAATGAGGTTGATTTCCTTCTCCTGTTCTTCTTCATTCCTTTTTATAAGCGACACTTTCGCCGCTTCAAAGTTTGTCATTGGTGTAACAAACGATGGTTGGATCGGCAGATTCCAACAAATTTCGGCACTTTCGTCCCCGAAAATATCCTGCGCTTGACGTAAAACTGATTTTAAATGCACTTTATTATTATACAATTGTAATGCGAAAAGTCTTTTTACCCGGCTGCGCAATGCAAGAGCGCGAAGCGCGACGCGCAGACAGGGTTATGTGTTTAACAGTCTATACATGTATGTTTGTTCCTTTGTGGCACACTAGAGACCAAACGCCTGGACCGATTTTGATGATTCATACATCAATCGATTCGTCTCAATCATGGAAGTGCTACTAAAGATATGATAGTAATCAAAATTCAATATGGGCAAAATTAGGCGCCATATTGTGGCGAAGTAAAAAAAAAAGTTGACAAAATATGTCGAGTGGGGTATCACTGTCTAGATAATCGAAAATCATATTTAGGTTCCTAACACCATTTTTCTAAGTGGTTAATATACAACTTTAAAGCGTTGTAGATCCTAAACAATCATTTAATATGATTGTTTAGGATCTACAACGCTTTAAAGTTGTATATTAACCACTTACGCTTTTTATTTATTTATTTATTTTATTTATTTATTTATTTGTATTCAGGCATCTTAGGCCCATAGAAATATATACCTTATAGTCTAACATAGATATGAAATATAAAATAAATTCTAAATAACACGTTTAGTCGGCGACGTGTGGCGCGGAGTGGTGTCAGGTAGCCTGCCTTTGAAACGCCGGAACACCACACCTTTCGGCCAAAGCTCCTCTTTCAAAAAGGTCGCCAGATGTTCCGTCGGCACTCTCACCACAAATGAATTAAAATTCACGTCGTGGCGAGACTCCAAACGTGCGACCTCAGGGAGAAATTGGTCTTCGTACGCAAGTATTCTGCGATCCCTTCCGCCTTGGTGGTGTAATGCAAGCGGGATACATACAGTAGCGTCACAGGTATCGCTGGACGCAGCAGGTTATTCGGTCCGATCGGGGCGACACCGCACAAATTGCGACGAGTGGGCTTCCTCTTCTTCCTCTCCAGCGTGATGAAACCCTCTTCGTCACAATTACGGTTACGTGTTTCCGTCGGAGTTGCACAAGGGATGTCTTGGCTACCCTTCTTCTTTGGAAGAGTGGAATTCCGCTCAGGTTGCGTGTCAGCGACGTTTCGGCTGGCGGCCGCAGCTGCGTAAGCGCGTTTTGGTGTTAACGCGCAGTCGCGTGACGTCTCCGGTGTGGCGGAGGGGCGGGTGATGGGGGCGCGAGGCAAGGCTTCGCGCGCGATGACGGCGGCCGGTGACGCACTCGTATGCGCCGACTCTAAACTGCAAACGGATGCATTATATATTATTATACGCCCCGCGACGTGTGTTCACGTTGGAGACCTCGGGTGACCTACTTGTCCAAGCGGCGCTACTTAATGACTCCAGTTGGGCTCGCAACTCACCGATGGTGTTGTTTGATTCTTCCAACTTGTTCACCACATCGGCCAGATTTGCTTTTAGGAAGTTGATGTCCTTGAGCAACCTGGTGACATCGACGTGGTCGAACGTGACGGGAGGGAGCTTGTGTAGCTCCTTCGCCACGAATGTAGGCACGTCATCTGGATCCAATTCTTTTAGCAGGGTGACGATGTCCTGCAGACTCTTCTCCGTTCCATCTCTCCGGCGAGATGGCATCTGATCGGCCTTACCGACGGACCGGTACAGTAACGCCTTGCCACTGCAAACCTCCTCTTCTTTGAAATTCGATTTGCAGATCTGCAGGATGCTAATCTCGTCCATTGTATCTATGGCGTTTTGAATGAACGCCAACAACTCGTTAGCTATGAGTTGTTGAGAACTCATTGCTACCGAAAAGCAGGACGGCTGTTGCCGTGTGACGCGAATAATAAATTCTCACAGCACAGTGGCGCACGTCCGTTTCCAAGCGCACATCGCACTGCACTGCTTTTAATTTCAATCTTACGTTTGTATGGATCTTTGTTACTCTTTCACCTAAAAAATACTGAATGGATTTTAATGAAACTTAACAGTAATATAGCTCATATATGATAATTACATATATATAATAATTTATAAAATTATAAATGGTGGTCGTGGTGGGTCATGGCCCAATCTGCCTATTCCATCCATAGGGAAGGCCTGTGCCCCAGCAGTGGGGACATTAATAGGCTGATGATGATGATGATAATGTAGTTATCGAGTGAATTGGCCAATATATAGCAATAAGTGTCACATAAGACGGAAAAAAATGTCCCATCTGCGAGCCATTTTGGCTTGCACTGCAAAAACAATAAAGGTTACATGAATATAATGTAGAGTGGAAATGTATCTCTTAAATAGTTCTAAAAAAAGTCCGTGACACCATATATCTATTTTTAATGTGTAAGTCATTACCGCTAAAATAGTGAATCAAAACTAAAATATTATTTGATATCTATTTCCAAAATGCACATTTTGTATTAACAAATCATTTTTTATCAAAACAAATACTTTAATCGCTTTTGATATTTAAAGACGATAAACTTTGCTGTTTACACTATGTCATTTCGACAAATATTTAAAAAGTTACAACGATGACAAAGTGATAACGCGTGTATGTACGCGTGCGCGCTATGTATAAGAAAAAAAATGGGGTATTCGCAGTATCTGATCCTATACGAAGTACTAACATTAAAACTGTGATACAGTTCTTTCTTATTAAATGATGAAAAATATATTATCATAATAGGTATTTATGATTATTGAATTTTAATGAAAAACTCAGAATTTTACTGTTTTTCATTTTTTTAACGATATTACTTAAGGTTACAAAAAAGGTTTACTTAATATAATGACAAATAACCCATTTTTCGCTAGTAAGTACATACCTATTGGAATCGCTGTATTTATTAATCAGCTCGCGATAATATTGGTTTTGTAATAATTCTGCAAAATTCAAAGTAAATAATGTAGATTTTTATAGGCAAATCACCCCTTTCATCACCCTACGCCTATAAGTATTGCGATGTTGTAGCTAAGAACCAAGTTCCCATCTACTTCTATATGGGAATTCATTATATTCGATTTAGCTATTAGGGCACGGAAGCGCAACAAACTCACTTTCGCATCTATAATATTATATTTACTTACTAGTGATCCACCCGGGCATTGTACGGGCGAAATTTATTTATCGGGATAAAATATAGCCTATGTCACTCGGACAAAATGTATTTAAATAAAGAAAAGTGTTATAATAAATAATGTAGCTACCTTATGATGAATTAATATTTGAAACGGGTTCAGTAGTTTGACAGATTATTTGTTACAAACATACAAATCTTGCCTCTTTTTAATATTAGTATAGATAGTTAGGATAAAATAAGTATTTAATTGATGAAAAAGATTTTAAAAAAAAGTAAGTAATAGGTTTATTTGATTATATTTGTAAAAGTTACTTAACATTTGTGCTTGACAGTGATACGTTATTCGGTATTTTTATAACAAAAAAAAATTGGAAAATAATTGCCATGATTGCACTACTGGGAGAGTACTCTTCATTCGAGCTTTACACTACCAATAAAAAAGGGTCGAACACAAAGTCTTTGACCTGTTAAATGTGAACGCTTTAAAAGAAAACTACAAAGAGAACTATAAATTGATAATAAATGAGATTGCTATGGTGCTCTACCTAACGTTATGAAAATTTTATTATGCGCCTTTAGTTTAATCAAATATTATAAACTTTGCTTTGGTGATTGCATAATAATTATTTAATTAAGTGATCTAAGGCAGTTGCCACCATTGTCCAAAACAACAGACGTGAGTTACTGCTTTCTTCAACCTGTGACATAAACGTCATTGATTGGTATTGTATATAGGGTGATTAAAAATATTTGAAGTTACTTCTGGCATCTACATATTGGCTTTTTGTGAATTATGTAGGTATATCAAATTATGAGACTAGGGACTGACACTGAATTTGTGTATATCACAATCTTAGACGTCCGGCATTGACATGACAATGCAGCCACTGCCAATTTTAAATAGTTGACGAATAAAAGTAAATGAATTTTATATTTACTGCTAAACTATTAAAAAAAACATAAACAACAGATGACTTTTTGAGTAAGTGCTAGTTTACTATAAAATTTACATACATTAGAGATATTTATGTAACGACTTGATTTAACTTCACACATTTTTGCGAAAATTGAGGCCCATCTGTAGCCTTGACCCCGCGGGTAAAGTCTTTATATGTCTTAATAAATCAATCTTTTAGACCGACGCAAGGTACTTAATAATTCCCGCTATATTAATTCCCTTACTGAAGTAACAAGACTACGGTATATACCGTCTTAAAATACTAACTAACAAAAAGTGTGAAATAATAAAGGTAAATTTAAAAATCAAAAAACCCGACTGCTTAATTATACTTCAAATAAAAACTGAAAAGTAAAAAACAAGTCCAGTAGTCTATAATTCTGTTAATAAGGAACAAAGCTACTTTAACAGTCGGGACCCATTAGATATTCAAGAATACATAATATTTTTCAACAGTGGGTCCCGACTGTTAAAGTAGCTTTGTTCCTTATTAACAGAATTATAGACTACTGGACTTGTTTTTTACTTTTCAGTTTTTATTTGAAGTATAATTAAGCAGTCGGGTTTTTTGATTTTTAAATTTACCTTTATTATTTCACACTTTTTGTTAGTTAGTATTTTAAGACGGTATATACCGTAGTCTTGTTACTTCAGTAAGGGAATTAATATAGCGGGAATTATTAAGTACCTTGCGTCGGTCTAAAAGATTGATTTATTAAGACATATAAAGACTTTACCCGCGGGGTCAAGGCTACAGATGGGCCTCAATTTTCGCAAAAATGTGTGAAGTTAAATCAAGTCGTTACATAAATATCTCTAATGTATGTAAATTTTATAGTAAACTAGCACTTACTCAAAAAGTCATCTGTTGTTTATGTTTTTTTAATAGTTTAGCAGTAAATATAAAATTCATTTACTTTTATTCGTCAACTATTTAAAATTGGCAGTGGCTGCATTGTCATGTCAATGCCGGACGTCTAAGATTGTGATATACACAAATTCAGTGTCAGTCCCTAGTCTCATAATTTGATATACCTACATAATTCACAAAAAGCCAATATGTAGATGCCAGAAGTAACTTCAAATATTTTTAATCACCCTATATACAATACCAATCAATGACGTTTATGTCACAGGTTGAAGAAAGCAGTAACTCACGTCTGTTGTTTTGGACAATGGTGGCAACTGCCTTAGATCACTTAATTAAATAATTATTATGCAATCACCAAAGCAAAGTTTATAATATTTGATTAAACTAAAGGCGCATAATAAAATTTTCATAACGTTAGGTAGAGCACCATAGCAATCTCATTTATTATCAATTTATAGTTCTCTTTGTAGTTTTCTTTTAAAGCGTTCACATTTAACAGGTCAAAGACTTTGTGTTCGACCCTTTTTTATTGGTAGTGTAAAGCTCGAATGAAGAGTACTCTCCCAGTAGTGCAATCATGGCAATTATTTTCCAATTTTTTTTTGTTATAAAAATACCGAATAACGTATCACTGTTAAGCACAAATGTTAAGTAACTTTTACAAATATAATCAAATAAACCTATTACTTACTTTTTTTTAAAATCTTTTTCATCAATTAAATACTTATTTTATCCTAACTATCTATACTAATATTAAAAAGAGGCAAGATTTGTATGTTTGTAACAAATAATCTGTCAAACTACTGAACCCGTTTCAAATATTAATTCATCATAAGGTAGCTACATTATTTATTATAACACTTTTCTTTATTTAAATACATTTTGTCCGAGTGACATAGGCTATATTTTATCCCGATAAATAAATTTCGCCCGTACAATGCCCGGGTGGATCACTAGTAAGTAAATATAATATTATAGATGCGAAAGTGAGTTTGTTGCGCTTCCGTGCCCTAATAGCTAAATCGAATATAATGAATTCCCATATAGAAGTAGATGGGAACTTGGTTCTTAGCTACAACATCGCAATACTTATAGGCGTAGGGTGATGAAAGGGGTGATTTGCCTATAAAAATCTACATTATTTACTTTGAATTTTGCAGAATTATTACAAAACCAATATTATCGCGAGCTGATTAATAAGTACAGCGTTTCCAATAGGTATGTACTTACTAGCGAAAAATGGGTTATTTGTCATTATATTAAGTAAACCTTTTTTGTAACCTTAAGTAATATCGTTAAAAAAATGAAAAACAGTAAAATTCTGAGTTTTTCATTAAAATTCAATAATCATAAATACCTATTATGATAATATATTTTTCATCATTTAATAAGAAAGAACTGTATCACAGTTTTAATGTTAGTACTTCGTATAGGATCAGATACTGCGAATACCCCATTTTTTTTCTTATACATAGCGCGCACGCGTACATACACGCGTTATCACTTTGTCATCGTTGTAACTTTTTAAATATTTGTCGAAATGACATAGTGTAAACAGCAAAGTTTATCGTCTTTAAATATCAAAAGCGATTAAAGTATTTGTTTTGATAAAAAATGATTTGTTAATACAAAATGTGCATTTTGGAAATAGATATCAAATAATATTTTAGTTTTGATTCACTATTTTAGCGGTAATGACTTACACATTAAAAATAGATATATGGTGTCACGGACTTTTTTTAGAACTATTTAAGAGATACATTTCCACTCTACATTATATTCATGTAACCTTTATTGTTTTTGCAGTGCAAGCCAAAATGGCTCGCAGATGGGACATTTTTTTCCGTCTTATGTGACACTTATTGCTATATATTGGCCAATTCACTCGATAACTACATTATCATCATCATCATCAGCCTATTAATGTCCCCACTGCTGGGGCACAGGCCTTCCCTATGGATGGAATAGGCAGATTGGGCCATGACCCACCACGACCACCATTTATAATTTTATAAATTATTATATATATGTAATTATCATATATGAGCTATATTACTGTTAAGTTTCATTAAAATCCATTCAGTATTTTTTAGGTGAAAGAGTAACAAAGATCCATACAAACGTAAGATTGAAATTAAAAGCAGTGCAGTGCGATGTGCGCTTGGAAACGGACGTGCGCCACTGTGCTGTGAGAATTTATTATTCGCGTCACACGGCAACAGCCGTCCTGCTTTTCGGTAGCAATGAGTTCTCAACAACTCATAGCTAACGAGTTGTTGGCGTTCATTCAAAACGCCATAGATACAATGGACGAGATTAGCATCCTGCAGATCTGCAAATCGAATTTCAAAGAAGAGGAGGTTTGCAGTGGCAAGGCGTTACTGTACCGGTCCGTCGGTAAGGCCGATCAGATGCCATCTCGCCGGAGAGATGGAACGGAGAAGAGTCTGCAGGACATCGTCACCCTGCTAAAAGAATTGGATCTTAAAATATTATGTATTCTTGAATATCTAATGGGTCCCGACTGTTAAAGTAGCTTTGTTCCTTATTAACAGAATTATAGACTACTGGACTTGTTTTTTACTTTTCAGTTTTTATTAGAAGTATAATTAAGCAGTCGGGTTTTTTGATTTTTAAATTTACCTTTTTTTTTAATAAGGTAATACAGTTTCGAGCCGAAAGACAGATCGTTCACGGTGGTAGTGATGCCTCATGACCCCCAATTTATATGATGGAAATGGATTGTTATAAGGAACATCGTTTGAATGTAGGGAAAATTAACCAAATATGGAATACCATTTTGCTTTTGTATTATAAAAATATATATTTTTTAGTTTTATTATTATAATTTATTTCCAGTCATACAGTTGCGTTTATCTAATTGACAGTCTTAATTGACATATATTAATTTAAAATATTTTTTTTTTCCATATTACGATTATGGAAAAGGTACCCAAGTATGGACTACTATAAAACTATGAAAAAAAAACCCTTTACTTTTATTAGATCCTACAGGAACTTTGACCAGTTTATATAGGTTGTGCACCTTATTAAAACTGATTAATGTTCCTGTAAGTTACTTGCAAAATTCATTTACTTTTATAAAATAAGTAACTAAATTCAAATTAAATAAATATTTAAGAGGGGCTCCTATACAACAGACGAGATATTTTTGCTCGATCTTTAAAGTTGTAAGGGGGCATTCCACGCGAAGCGGACAGGTTAAAAAACTCGATGTTTCCGATTTCAGTAATATTTGAGTATGTTCTACTTATACTTATTATTGATACGTGTACCAAATATTTTTGTGATATATTGACTAGTTAAAGAGTAATGGGACTTTGAAGTTTTCGACAACCAGTTGGCATGCAGTACTTCAAAGCCGATTATGGACTCATAAAATTATATATTAAAATAACTAAATCACTGGATTTCCTACTTTATTTACTGGGCTTTTTAACTGTGTTTTTGGAATAGAAAAAAAAAATTTTTTTTCGTAAAAAAAAACCAATTTAAGTTTTTTTCCTTGATTTTCACCAAGTTAGACCATTTAGTTTTTTTTAATTTTTTTTATATAAATTGCTAATATTGTATAGAACATTGGTGCCAACTTTTATAATGGGCGTGAAAGTGGATTAGGAGCTAGACTGAAAATACTGCCGAAGGGTGGCGTCCAGCGCCGCGCCTGTTGACCGCCGCTTGTGCGCGCGCGATTATTCATCAAACTGTCAATCAAATAAAATCACTTTTGACGGAATGTTTTGTAGATTTTTAATAAAACCAATACATAGAAAAAATTCCACGCGGACCAGGCAGCAGACGGGACTCGAACTCGCATCCTTTGCAATCCGGGCGAATGCACTGACCAATTATGCCATTGCCACCTGGCTAGAGGAATTTCGACGCGGTCCGTGAGGGCCGCGGTAGCATAATTGGTCAGTGCATTCGCCCGGATTGCGAAGGATGCGAGTTCGAGTCCCGTCTGCTGCCTGGTCCGCCTGGAATTTTTTCTAGTTATATTTTCTTTAGATTTAAACATCAAGCAGTTACATGCTTTAAAGAAATAAAAATTATAACTATAATTGCTATTTCTTCTTTCAAATGTTTAATACTTGTAAAAGTATTCATTTGACATTGTGGATTACCTATAATGCGAAGAGATGGCGCTGCCTTGCAGCTTAAGAATGGCTAGAGGAATTTCGACGCGGTCCATGAGGGCCGCGGTAGCATAATTGGTCAGTGCATTCGCCCGGATTGCGGGTTCGAGTCCCGTCTGCTGCCTGGTCCGCGTGGAATTTTTTCTATGTATTGGTTTTATTAAAAATCTACAAAACATTCCGTCAAAAGTGATTTTATTTGATTGACAGTTTGATGACTAATCGCGCACAAGCGGCGGTCAACAGGCGCGGCGCTGGACGCCACCCTTCGGCAGTATTTTCAGTCTAGCTCCTAATCCACTTTCACGCCCATTATAAAAGTTGGCACCAATGTTCTATACAATATTAGCAATTTATATAAAAAAAAATAAAAAAAACTAAATGGTCTAACTTGGTGAAAATCAAGGAAAAAAACTTAAATTGGTTTTTTTTTACGAAAAAAAATTTTTTTTTTCTATTCCAAAAACACAGTTAAAACGCCCAGTAAATAAAGTAGGAAATCCAGTGGTTTAGTTATTTTAATATATAATTTTATGAGTCCATAATCGGCTTTGAAGTACTGCATGCCAACCGGTTGTCGAAAACTTCAAAGTCCCATTACTCTTTAACTAGTCAATATATCACAAAAATATTTGGTACACGTATCAATAATAAGTATAAGTAGAACATACTCAAATATTACTGAAATCGGAAACATCGAGTTTTTTTACCTGTTCGCTTCACGTGGAATGCCCCATAGATAATGTTGTATACGGAACCGTTCGTGCGCGATTCCGACTTGTACTTGGCCGGTTTTTACGCTCGTGGACCGAATGTGCTAAACATTGTGATTTCGAGGTCTTCAGTGAAGTGACTAATCATTATATTAATTTATCTATCCTCTCCCTACGCTGCTTTGTGAACATAATTGATATTGGTCCAATCTAAGAGATTCTCCAGATACAATGGAGATTGGTTGAAAATAGATTCCAAAATTACCCCTTCCGCCGACAGCCATTAGCGTGGGAAAGTTAGCGGCTGCTGCGGTCTTTACTTGCCTATACTCCCAGTCTATCATCAATCAGCACAGCCTTAAATGAAAGCAATTGTTTTGTAATAGTTATGTATGTGTGATAGGTCAGAAGGTGCTATTTTGTAAGAACAAACTCACCAGTCCGCGGTGTCATTTGAAATTATAACACTCGATTAATTTTATTTAATGTCAAACATACCGGCGAATGCCGCGATGAAATGTGAGTTTGTTGTTACAGAATAACAATGCAGGTATCGGAGTGTATTCACAAAAAGTGTTAAGTTAGTCGTCGTAAATCGAGGTAACAAGAGTGTAAACCAAATGAAAGCACTATGGTTGCAGGGTATTTACGTCGTAAACAGGAGGGTGTCAAGAATGTAATTAATCTTTTGAAATGGAATTGTTGTCTACTTTAATAACCACATTATTTTCAGAGTTTTTATTTTTGTCGTTTTATAATATTTTCTACATGTAATTTGAGTTATTTGATAAATTGTAATCTGTCTTTTGAAAAACTTGCAACATTATTTATTAATTACACCATATCAATTAAAAAAAATCAAGAATGGATAAAATTTTTCAATAATGGGTCCCGACTGTTAAAGTAGCTTTGTTCCTTACTTAACATAATTATAGACTCCAGGACTTGTTTTTTTTTATTTTCAGTTTTTATATGAAGTAATATTTTAGCAGTCGGGTTTTTTGATTTTTAAATTTTATCATTTTTATTTCACACTTTTTAGTATTATAAGATGGCATATACCGTAGTCTTGTCACTTAAGTAAGGGAATTAATATCGCGGGAATTATTAAGTACCTTGCGGTGGTTTTAGACCGATTGATTTATTAAGACATGAGGCCTTACCAGCAGGGTCAGGGCCTCAATTTTCGCAAAAATGTGTGAAGTTACTCGTAAATCAAGTCCTTACTTATATATCTAATGCCTGTAAATTTTATAATTAATTATAACTTATTCAAAAAGTGATCAATTGCTTATGCTATTTTTAGTCGTCGACTATCTAAAATTGACAGTGGCTGCATTATCATATCAACATCCGGCTCTAAGATTGTGATATACAAAAATACAGTGTCATATCCTAGTCTCATAATATGATATACCTACATAATTCACAGAAACCAAATATGTAGACGCCAGAGGTTAACTTCAAATGTATATACCTAACCCTATATACAATACCAATCAATAACGTACTTATAAGTATTGTGATAAAATCGCAACGGATCTAAAAAGCAATTAGTGCACTTGCAACAAAGACGAAAATATATTGGAAGCATTTGGTACCTATAAAATAAATGTATTGTACTCCTAAAATAGTGAATGTACATTTTAGTAGGAATTAAAAGGTTTGTGCAATTTCCAAATGCAAAATTAGTAAGTGTTGTGGTTTTAGTATAAAATAAAACCAGACAAGTGCGAGTCCGACCCGCCCACAGAGGGTTCCGTACAACTTTACGATCTACACACGACACGCTTTACCAGGTACAGGTACGTACCTAGTCGCGGAAGAATCCCTAAATGGGGACTCTGCGGCTTCGCTTAAGCAGCGTAGAAGGTATTCGCTGGGTTTTTTAGCGGATATTATACCGTAAAGCACCCGTAAGAGTTACGGGGTCCTCGGTGGGCAGCCACTGCGGGCACGCTTATATTATATACAGTATTCTATCTTCATACAAACGCGCACAGTGGTCTGAAAATCGAGCTCCATACTCATAGATATTTAATGTCTGAAATTAATTTAAAAAATTAATTTTAGGGCAGCTATTTTTTTAATATTTTTAATATTTGTATAGTTTTAGTATAGTTTTAGTTTAATATTTGCCATGTTACTTATTTATACTATCCCTTAATAAATTATATATTCATTTAAAAAAAATTGGATTGAATTTAGTATACATCCCTCTTTTTAATATTATAGTATGAAAGGTATGAGTAGTACCACGCCTGAGAAAAAAAATATTTTGTTTTTTTTTTGTATGGGAGAAAACACTTAATGTGCATTTTTTTAAAACTGAATGGAACTGAAAGGCTGGTACTCATATGAGCTATTGCACCTTACACGGCGAACCAGATGACGTATAATATTTGTGCCTTTCGATGCCGCCTTGCGTGTAGGCAACATTCGAAATGTTAAATTTTCAGTATATGATTTTTCAAATGTTTGATGCTAGGTACTCTTATTTGTGAAGTTATAAGAATGTGCCTTTGAATATAATAATAATTATAATAAATTTTCATTCATATTATAAGTAATAAGTAATTAATTAGAAAATATGCAGTAAGTTTAATCTTAAATAATTTAACATATAGTTAAAAATGGAGTAAAATAAAAATACGTATTTTGATTACAAATGGTTATATATTTTTTATGTAAAATACGTTAATACAACAACATTACACACTAACATTAGTAAAGAAAAGATGATAAAAATACCAGTAAAAACAGAGTTAAAAAAATTTTAAAGGCACAATTGCAGACTTGAGAAAGGTGAACATAATTTACATACAGCGTTACTTAATCTGTTCTAAACCCCAATAAAAATTATGCACAGTATTTGCTAAATAATTAACAGTTAACATAGATAAAGTTTTAATTTTATATTTTATTTTATTGTTAATCGAAAATAATTTAGTTTTGATAGTTACAAATAATGTAAATATACAAGGGTTAATTTAAGACTTTTACAACTATTTGCAGCTAATTATGTTTATATATATTGATAATATTATTTACAATAGCAATAATAACTTTATACAAAAACTTTTATGAGAGAGTATCTTCGTCATCATCAAAATCCTCTAAATCCGAGTCCAGCATTGACGCATTAACATCGACAAATTCAATGTTCTCTTTGTCTGCATCGTCACTAATGAGAAGAGGTTTCGTATCATCAGTAATAGCTGTGTTTACAGATATTCTCAGCACAGGTCTTATGCTGGACAAATAAGGATCTGACGAGACAATGGTCCCCTCATTGAAAATGTCTTCGTTTGTCGCTTTTCTAGTAAATTTGCGCGAGTGATGTTCTCGGATTTTCTTTAAGTCTTTTTTCTGGCTTCCGATGTCTCTTCAGATAATTTGCCAATAGGCATAATATTGAAGTGTTCAATAACTTCAGCACCATGCAATAAAAGCTTGTGGACATTCGAAGGCATTTGGTACCAGCCATAGAGCTCCACGTACATTTCTGCAGTGTTGCGTGCAAAAATTTTACATGCCTCAACATTTATGGGCCCTCCACAGGCTATCCCACGCAAAAGTGTTGCAAATCTTTGGATCAAACTGGAATCCAAACCTGTGATAGCTGCAGTTTTGGCAGGATCACATAAAATTTCCTCGCTGTGTTTCCGGAACCTGAAATAAAAAAGCAACGGCTTTTCAAATAAAATAACTAGTGTCATTTGAAAAAATAAGGTTTAAGAACAACGACTATTACTTTAACTCACCTTGCTTAACAATGTCTACTAGAAGGCCCATTTCATCACGGAACTTCTGCTGTATAATTAGTTTTCTACCTTTCAATGAGTCTGCTGCTTGGATCTCTGGTTTGCCATGTTTTGAAGTCCAGTCTATACGAAATATGGATTAGACACTCCATACTCCTGACCCAAGCATGAAGTGTAGATAAACCATATTGATATATTTCCGTTGAGACAGGTTACCTGGAAAGAAAGTAAATTAATTAATAAAAAGATACAGTAGCAAGCTGCAATTATTTTATCAAATTATTCAAAACTCACTCTGAGATGTTCTCATTTCCGAAGGTACAGCTTTACAGATGTCACAAGTCTGCGTTGAGGTTTTTGATAGTTGCGAAGTGATTTTACCATCTATCGCAGTCATAAGCATTGAGTGTTTAACAGTATCACTTCCCATAATAGACGGTTCCAGTGCTGTAATCTCAGCTTCAACCAAAGCCTGTTCTTCCGTAATATTCAAATTATTTTCATTAACAAAAATGAAATAGAGTGGCCTGCAGAACATTGTGGAAGATCGCTTTGGATGTTCCCATATCTTTTCTTCGCCACAAACTAAGCGTAGAGGCACAAAATAACACATAAAAATGCTGGAATCATCTTCACCAGTTATAGTTTGCTTGTACAAACTTTGCCCTGAAGCACCATCAAAGCCCCACTTGCATATCAGTATTAGCTCTTTGCCATCTAGTGAAAATTCCAAACGTAGAAAGTTTAGTTTGTCCAAAATCGCTTGAAGCTTTACTTTTACCCCTCTTCCTGTGATTTCTATGGCACCTTTTGGTGGGTAGCAGTCCTTCTTCGCCTCTAAGATAGCTGTATATGAAGGATATAGTGGTATTCCTTCTTCTATTGCACAAGCTCTTAATGTTGTATACTACCACTTAGAAAGTTTCAACGAGGTCATTAAACCTAAAGCTTCATCGGCTAATATATGGGTACAGTTTTCTTGGACTTCAATAAATCCTTTATCTTTGTAGCCTCTTCATGATGCCCTGTGACCAATTTTATTATATCTGCTACATTCTTGTTTTCTGCACTTAAGCCAGTTGCAAGGCTTTCAGTGCTGTGCTTTAGGAGCTCGTTCACTCTTCTTCTCTTCTGTGGTGGGCTTAGTTCAGTAAACGCTTTTCTCTGACTCGCAACTGATGTTGATGTTCCAACACTGCATCTCTCCGGTTTGTATGATGTTGATGCACCCTCATTTATACCGAAGTTAGAACTCGAACATGGTTGTTGCATTACAGACCCCAAAGAATTTTTCATCTTTTGCTTCATAAACTCGGGCCATTTTATGTCTTCTTCCAGCCATGTCTCATACTTCTTTATGAATGTGTGTCTCGTACGATTGCATGAGATCTATTTATTCCTCAAAGAACACACATAAGTCTGGCAGAATTGTTTCAATTCTTTATTTTCATTCGCTGTCAAATCAACGGCATTCTCGAAAACTTCAAATAACACACTGGGCTGTGAGAAACAGCTATTGTTTGCAACAAACATGAAAATATCTAAATTGGTACCAAAACCTTCTATTATATTACGGGAAAAATCGAACTTAATAAGTATAGTAAGCGCGCACAAGTGCAGAAATTGAAGTTAGCCAAATCACCCTATTTATATGTAACTACCCTCATTAAGCTTGTTGTCCCATTAATGATTATGTTATAAGTAGCTAAATAAAACTCAACAATAATGAGAGTAATTACCAAATGAGTTACTTAGTTGAATAAAATTGAAAGTAAGAAAACATAATAATCTTTTTTCTG
The DNA here is from genome assembly GCA_902850365.2 of Chilo suppressalis. NCBI lineage: Eukaryota > Metazoa > Arthropoda > Insecta > Lepidoptera > Crambidae > Chilo > Chilo suppressalis. The sequence continues at coordinate 8,981,430 of OU963899.1, read as the reverse complement.
TTATTATCACTATTAAAGGTCTTTAATAGGTCATTAACTAACGACAATATCAGTAATATAGTCGATTACTTCATTTAATTACGTTAAAGATTTGAAAAGTTATATACTGAAAATTCCAAAATTTCAAAGGTTGCTTTACATGCAAAGCGGCATCGAAAGGCACAAGTATTATATGTCATCTTGTTCGCCGTGTAAGGTGCAATAGCTCATTATGAGTACCAGCCTTTCAGTTCAATTCAGTTTAAAAAAAATGCACATTAAGTGATTTCTCCCATACAAAAAAAACTAAATATTTTTTTTCTCAGGCGTGGTACTACTCATACCCTTCATACTATAATATTAAATAGAGGGAGGTATACTAAATACAAAACTTTTTTTTTTATTAATTTCATCATCACTTTTTACCCTACTGCGCCATGACTAACAAATAAATATAACTTGTATGTTTAAAATAATATTCTTTTATTGAATTATGTAAGAATAAAAATCAGCAGTCGGGTTTTTTACAAGCTTTTAATTGACTTGCAATATAGGTAGGTATGTAACTATGTTTGTTCGGGTGGAATCTTGCAACTCTATTTTGAAGCAGTATCTTCAACCGGTTGAGCTGAAATTTTGTATATACACGTTTTGATTAAAAAGCACTGTTAGCTGTATGACGTCGTTCTAAATCCAACATGGCGGAATAGTTATTTTCAATGCATCCCTACGATATGGGTATCAAATTAAAGGGCTTGCGGCGAATAGCTCGAAATATAAAGTGAAGTCACTCTAAATCCAACATGGCGGAACACCCAAGATGGCGGACTAGTTATTTTCATTGCACTCATACAATATGGGTATCAAATGAAAGGACTAATGAAAGGAGATAACGAATGTGAGTTAAGCTCCGTTGATCCATTAAATTTATATGAAATGAAAATCTCTAAGAAGAATAAAATAAACTATTGAGTTTTACTATCAAATTGTAACGTCAAAATAAAATATTTATAATCACAAAACTAGAAAGAAACTCAATTATGTAGATGAAATTAAAACACTGTAGGCGGGCAGCCCTACCGCGTGGATCAGCCCCGCTCGGCCGTAAGTAGTTATTTCAAGGACAGGGCCCAGTCACAATACTGTATAGATAATATTACCGTACTGTATGGGTTCGTATGACTGCGGGAGCCAGGTGTGAGGTCCGTTCGGCGAAGGCACCGTCGTCTGTAAACAGTATTTTTTGCCTGCGTGAACAAAAAAAAAGGTACAGGTACGTACCTGGGCGTGTTTTCCTGTGCCCAACGACAACGGCTTACCAGAGCCGAGGTCCGAGTCCCAGAGACGCCCTCTAGTTGAGCCGACCCCCTCAGGTTCGAGTGGTCTAGAGGCTACAGACGGAAAGGAGGCTCGCCCCGTGGGGAGATGCCATCCGTCTAGAATACCTCCAGAGGCACTCGCCAATTATTATCGGCTTGAGGTCCCTTTAGGATCTCGCCGTCCCCAAACCCGGTGACGTTGTAAAAGTGACCCTGTAACTAATTTCATTTACGAATTTCCTGGTGCTATTTTGTTCATTAAAAAAAAACATAAAAACTTTGTTGTTAAAAATGATTATACCAACCTTGTGTATATGTGCAGAAAATGAGGAAACCGGGGGTTTTACCTTGAGCGACCACGCCCATTGAGGTGTGGTGGGTATGCTAATATTTACTGTAGTCGCAGTCGGGACCAACCCGCCGCAACGCGTCGTGTGCTCCCGCTCTAACGGTACTGCGGCAATAAATATCAGTAGCGGAAAACTTCATATGCAACACAGACAAACAAACTTGCGCAGTAGACGTTTTTTGTATGTAAAATTGCTACTGCGCAGGCTTCCTGGTCTATGTTTATTTCTAAAGAAGTTTGCGGGGGTGCATAAAATTTGATAAATCCACAGAGAAGGACTAAATTTCTTGTATTACTTCTAATTTGCGAAAGCAGAATATGACACACCGCGCCGGTCATACATTGCCTACGACGCTTTCAAATTATGGGTGGACCTTTTAACAGCCTTTAATTTAAAGGACCATTACTTATCAACGGACAGATTTTCACGAGAATGAAGAAAACTATTATTAAGTGATTATGATTATTAAAATCATTAGACTTACTAATATTGTTTCGGAAATTTTGGAGCATTGTTATTTAGAAATTTATAAAAATCAAAGTGTTGGGTTTTATTACTTACGATTTTCGGGATAATTAGATTTTTTTAATCATCCTACGACACATACCTACAACAAGAACGCTCGCTATAACTTTTATTATTATTATGTCCTTATATACGAATACCTACTTATTTAAAATTATTTTTGTTATCCGTATTCATTTTAAGATAATAAATATCTTTGGTAAGCGAACGTCTATGGTTTATATTTTTGGATATAAAAAAACATGTGTAGCTATGTGAAAAACCAATAATTTAGTTTTTATAGGCGACTTTGTTTTGTCAAGTTTTATGTGACATTTATTTAGTTAGCTAACTGATGATAATGCCTGGGCGTGTGACAAAATCGGAGTTGACTCATATTCTTATTGATCATTATCCTCTTCTTGTATGTTATTCACATTCTCATTGAATTTTATACTGTGCCGCATTGTCATCAATGGAAGTATATTCACGAAAACCCTGGGAGCCGCTTAGCGTGCGTCGCTCGACAGTCGTCACGTCAATCGCTGGCCGCTGCCGCAAGAGGTAATATGTGTGGTGGTACATTGGCGATTTAGGCGTATTAAACGGGATGACGAATCATATTAAGCGTTAAGAAATGTATGAAAACATGTAATTGCAGGAACTGACGCAAAATGGCGTATTATGCGAGAAATCGTATTAAGCGTGATCGTGTCAAGTGGGTTATACTGTAAGTACTCATGCTGGTGAAATCGGCGCGAAAGTTAATTTAGCATCCAGGAGTAATATTCTGTAAGAACAAACTCACTTTTCATCTAGGAATCCACGTTGTGATTTAAATAAGAATTCTTTCGTTCAAAAAATGAGTTCGTTCTTACAGAATACATTGCAGGTGCATAATAAATTACAAAAAGTACCAATAGTCTTAACTAAAATACATTCAAATTGAATTACTAGCCCACGTTAAATGGATTATTCACTAACTTGACCCAAGGATACGTGTGCCCAGTTGGTGAAACTCAAAATTAGTACTCATCGTTAATTATTTCGTCATCTGGACTCGCAAGATTTTTATGTGTGTCTAGTGAAACTTCAATTAAACCACTTTTATGTTTTCGCCAACTGGACATAATCAGCTTTTTATTGTAAAACTAGCGGCCGGCGGAGTTAGTTATTTGCATATACTTTTTCTAAAGATACATTATTAGTACACCTCTACACCATCTATAGAGTATACATGTTTAATTTCAAGTCTCTTACTTCACAAGCAGAGGACTTTCATACAAACTTCCAACCCCCGTAGTTACAGAATGCGTTGAAGAAATAAAGGTTCACTGCTCGTTCCTCGTAGGTGATAGCGTAATAATATGTAGCCTATGTGTTGACCCGACTTCTTAATAATATTCGTGCCAAATTTGAATTAAATCAATGCAGTACTTTTTGAGTTTATCTTGGACATACATACAGACAAACAGATAAAAATTCTAAAAATAATATTTTTAGCTTCGGTATCGATTGTAGATCACACCCCAAGTATTCTTTTGAAAAAATATTCAATGTACAGTTTTGACTTTCCTACCATTTTAATATATGTATAGATAAGACACAGTCTTATTTAATAACTAATTAACTCATATTTTTAGCCTATTATAGCACAATTTATTATTATTATTATATATTTTTAGTTTGACATAAAAATTCTTCTTAGTCGGGCACTCTTGTCAAAGTGGTCGTGGTTGCACTGACGAGGTACATGGTGGGGTGTTCTTTGGGTCGCTATCAATTCCGAGGGTAGCCCTCCTGGCGATGTGCTTCCATTTCTGACGGTTCGAGGCGTCGCTCGCGAGTACACTGGACCATGGTGGACTCAGTAGCCTTTGTGATGGCGTCTATCCAGCGGGTTAGTGATCCACCGCGTGCTCTGTTGCCTTCCACCTAACCTTGAACCACCAGCCTTTCCATCGAATTCTCATTTCTAGAGATGTGACCAAAGAACTTCAGTATTCGTAGTTGCACAGTTGACGAGAGTCTGTCTTTAACACGAAGCTCTTTGAGGATGGATACATTGGTACGAAATACCGCCCACGGGATCTTTAGGAGGCGTCTCCAGCACCACATTTCCAATGCATCGATTTTACGGCGATCCTGCAGTCTCACAGACCAAGTTTCGGCTCCTTAAAGAAAGATTGGAAACACAAGGCATTTCATCAATCTGACTTTAGTCTTCTTGGTAACTCTCCTGTCCCTCCAAATCTTTCCTAGCCGTTCCACTGCAGATCTGGTGATGGCGCACCGTCGTCTGATCTCGTCGCCACATCTTCCGGTGCTTGATATAGTAGATCCGAGGTAAATATAGTTCTGTACCACTTCACAGTTGGCTATATTGTGTACATTGGTTCCAAATTGTTCGGCTCGGTCTACTATCATCATCTTCGTCTTGTCTCGGTTTATAGCAAGTCCGAATCGCAGACTGGTACTTTCTAAACAGGCTAGAAAATTTTCCATGTCTTCTCGAGTCTGTGCGAGAAGGGTAGTATCATCAGCGTATCTCAGGTTATTTATCACGCGTCCCCCAACAGATGTTCCTTTGTCCCAATCTTCTAGGACAATGCGCATAATATACTCTGTGTAGGTGTTAAAGAGTAGTGGCGTATACACCGGCCTCAGTCTGGAATTCACTCGAAAGGGTACATCGACTCGTACCGCTGCAGTACCGTTCTCATACAACCTCCTCAACAGAAGTATTAAATGGGGTGGTACGCCCATTTCCGCAAGTATCCTCCAGAGGTGTGTCCATATGACGGTGTCAAAAGCTTTCCGAAAGTCCACAAAGCAGATGTAAAGGGTTGTATTGAATTCTCTGGCCTTCTCAATAATCTGACGCAATATAAGAATTTGTTCACGTGTGCCTCTTCCCTTAACAAATCCGGTTTGCTCGGGTGCAATTTCCCTTGAGAGGTAGGCCAGCAGCCTGGTATTAATTATGTGGAGCATTACCTTACTTGCATGAGACATCAAGGATATGTGTCGGTAGTTATTACATTTCTTGGTAGACCCTTTTTTGTGCAATGGAATAAAAATTGATTTCGACCAGTCATCAGGCCTTATTCCAGTTTCCCATATTTTACTGCAGATGATATGTACTCGTAAGACTTCAACTCCAGATTCACCCATTGACTTGAGGACTTCGATCGGGATTCCATCACAACCTATGACTTTATTGCATTTGAGGTGTTTAATTGCTGCTCGTACTTCATCCCGCATGATGTCTGGTTCACGGTCACGTATTTTGTGGGTAGGACATGTGAAACTTGGTGTCAAATTGCTGGAAAATAATGATTGGCAATATTCCTTCCACACATTCACAATATTCTTAATCTCCGTAACCGTTGTTCCGGCGGAGTCTTCAATAGCCCACGTCTTACGTTTAAATTGGCGTGTTATGTATCGCACCTTATCATGCAGATCTTTGGTTTGATATTTATCGGAGTGCTGTTCCAGTTCATCACATATCCTACTCAGATGGTTGTTGCGGTCACGTCGACAAGCGGCTTGTATGATAGCTGACTTAGCATTTATCATCGTAATGCTAGCACCACTGGCTTTAAGGTTTCGGCGCTCTTCAACCAAATGCCAAGTGTCTTCCGTCATCCAATGTTGCCGTTTTGGTAAGACTGATTTCGGTTGTGACTCCACAATATATGTTTTTGCCGAGGTCCACAAGAAGTAAGAGTCGTCATTGTTTCCGATACCTGCTCTCCATGCGGCATGTTTGCTCTGTATCGAGGTGGTCAGTGACTTTGGATCTTTTACCTCCATTCTTCTACCCAATTTAATTTGTCTTGCTCTTTGCAATTTCAATCGCAGATTTCCAATGAGCAGTTGATGGTCGGAATGACAATCAGCACCGCATAAGGTATGCGCATTGGTTACTGAGCTTCTCCATCTGGTTCTCACTAGTATGTAATCTATCTGATTGCGGTGCTTGCCATCAGGGGAGGTCCAGGTTTATAGGCATCTAGGATGGTGTTTGAACATTGTGTTTGTTATGGCCATGTTATTGTTGGCAGCAAACTCTATCAGTCGCTCACCCTTTGGGTTACGAACACCATGGCCATAGTTCCCAACAACATGTGTAACATTTTTTTTTAAGTGGATATGTTACTCACCGACTATCAAAATCAGAGAACAAAAGACTTAATTATTTCAGGGTGTAGTTTATGCTGTGAAATGATTGAAACAACTTTCTTTTACCATATACTGGGTTTAATCGTAGAGTGGTGGCGTTAACATTTAATTTCCAACGTTATTAAACTAAATACATATTCTTCTTTACCTTATTGTACGACGTTGACAAACTAAGTTTACATTCCTTGATGAAATCTGTTGAAATGGGTAGCTGAGAAGACAGTTATGATGGTGACAGCTTCTTATTATCTTGTTATTTGAAGATCCGAAGTCCACACTGTTCACCAAGCCTTGTTATATTTCATCACCACAACGTGGTCTCATGACGTCGCCATTTTGTTGTAAGAAATGAGGCCAACTAATTCTTGATTAATTCATGTGGAATGATTCATCACATTTAAGTATGAAGACTAACAATTAACCACTACGCCTACGAACCCCTAAAACAATAAAGAAATGCAGTAGATATGCACTTTTCTCTAAAGATCCCTAACTATCCAAAAATTAAAGTTGTACTTACAGTTATGGGATTTTCTAATAACTTATCCTTAATCTACCACCACATCGTCTTCCTTGGTGTACTCTTAGCCACCGTTCATCATCTATTTATTCCTTTCTTTAATTCTTTTAAGCGAGCTCAAAATACGTTGTTCCCTTCGTAACCTAATGCAGAAAAGGATCCCCACTTTTTTCATAATCTCTCATCAACCAAGACGCCCCCTGACGGCGATTTGTGTCACCGTCTTTACGTTTGAAACTAATAAGAAAAAGCACGCTATATTGAGCCATCACTTTTTCTTTGTGTACTAATTCTTATTAGTTTCAATAGATGGCGCTTAACACAAATAATCATGTTACACATGTCGTATGCCGGTATCCATTGTGGTGTTTCCTACCTTAGTGTTAAAGTCTCCAATGATGAATAATAACTCTCTTTTGGGAATCTTAGCTATAGAAGACTCAAGTTGACAATAGAAGTTCTCTACTTCCTCTTCCCTGGCAGAACTTGTAGGAGCATAGACTTGGATAATGTTTAGTGGGGTCGGTGATGCGCTGAGTTTAATGGAAATAATTCTATCATTAATGGGGTGATATCCAAGAACCGAGTTTCTCCATAATTTAGGGATCGCAAAAGCCATACCTGAAAAGCTACTCTTATCGTTGCCGGAGAAATAGATAGTGTGTTTCTCAGTGTAAAAATGGCCGCTATTTTTCCAATGTGTCTCGCTGATTCCTGCAATAGTGAGTTTGCATCGCTCAAGTTCCCGTTCCAGAATATGAAGCTTTCCATCTTCAAGAAGCCCTCGAACGTTTCATGTACCTATGCGGAGATCTTTTCTTAAGTTGATATCTTTTCTTCTTCCAGTAGCAGTTTTTCTATAAGATGCCTGGTTGCCTGCATCTTGATGGCCGGTATCCCATTTCACACCCTCAGCCCCGGAAAACTCAGGGCGCCGGTCGCTACGAGGGTTGCCAGGCCGTCTTACTCTGTTGTTACTCATACTCATCATTGCAACTCTCATGGGATAATAATGTAGTAGGTTCCCGTTACTTTCTACATCGCGGTACTATAACCTCAGTGGTCATAGTAATCCAGAAGTGAACCGGTCTAGAACCTATGGTTCTTTCGCTTCACTTCGGTACTGATGGTTACCGCTGCCCTCCATCAGGATTCAGGTTCTAAGCCCCTGTGGCTCGCCTCCTCCGCTGGTAAGTCCGTACCGACAACTGTTGCCTCCGCATTCACCACCGTTGAGGTCTTCATCCGTAACCCTGGGCACGGGTTCTGCGTTATACCCCGCAGTACTGGGTCCCTGCTGAACTCCGCCATCTACACACTCCGGCTTACTGAAGCGTAAGATGCCCACTCCCGCGACGTGGACGCGCCAGACAAGACTTGCCCAAGTGAAAAGTAGAGGATGTGACTACTTTCCCAGGGGCCGGGTTAATGGGCGTGTATCCACGCCCAAAGGCATAGGCTAGACATAAAAATATTGCTTAGTAATTTTGACACAAACATATTTTGACATTTATTTCTAACTATGACTTGTTTGATTGTAATTGTAATATAATAATTTTAATTTTTGTATAATTGTAAACCTGAATATTACTTAAAAAATATTGTATACCTTTTAATAAGGTCGAAATGTCGTGACACTAAACTTTTTTTATAACACCAAATTGCTGTACTAACCTACATTTCACAATATATCATTTGAATTTGAATAAATAAAAGACTTTTTAAATAAATAATGCCTACAGAAACAAGCGGAGTGAACTATGTTTGTATGTATGTTGAAAGTGAAACAGGTAAAAATTTCGTCAAAAAATTCATTACTGCCTACTACTACTACTACATATAATACATTATTACTAATATAGTGGAAAAGCAAAATCGCTTAAACGCCACTTTAGTAACTTTACAGAAATGACGATCAATGCTTTTTTAAAAAATAAATCATAACTTATTGTAAATGAGTAGTAGCGCCATAAAAATAAAAACATATACATAAAATAATACTTTCTAAATATCCACCTAATAAAAATTTACATAGTACCTTTACTTTACGAATTGGATGTCGCTTAAGCGAAAATAACTCGACCCGCCATACATTTTTGGTCAAGCAAACATCAAATCACACGCCAAATAGTAGGGCGTAAGTGCCATTGATTAAAAAAACCGGCCAAGTGCGAGTCGGACTCGCGCACCGAGGGTTCCGTACAAACCTGTAGGTATATTTTAATAATAATAAAAAAATATTTTTTATTATATGATGTAACTAAAAATGTACGGTTTTCGCAATTTTTCCTTTGTGTGTACTATAAGAAGTGACTCCGTATCAAATTACTAAGTTCACGGGAATTACCCTGTAGGTTTTAATTTCCATGCGGGTTTCGAAAATTTGCGGAAAGGACAATGGGCAAAACGCACCCAGCTCCGCCAACAATGTAATTAGTATGAATCGATAGATCTATGAAAATCTAGCCTTTTTTATAATGACACCGTAAAAAAATATCCTGGCAGTCAAAAGATATGACAAATGGGCATATTAAATATGCCCACGTAAAGTGAATTCACTTAAAATTTAAGTAGCTAAATAAATTCACTTTATAGTGCCTTCATTTTATATTATTAGTAGCCATAATAATATGCCATATCATACTATACAACCAGATATAGATGACAAAGCCTGCCGACCATCCTGCGCTTGCACTTACTGAACCACCTCAAAACGGTTTACGGGGGTTGAAGGACTTGCAGTTGCAAATTGTCGACTCGTCTTACTTCGTTGTGACTGTGCGCTCCCGGTCACTTGATTGATTTTTATCTAACACGCTTTGGACATTGGAACACGATTATCGGTTTTGTCAATTAGTATGGATGAACTGAAATCACGTTTTCTTCAAAGAGTGGACAAGTTTGTGTGTTTTGTGGTCACGCCGTTTTATATAGAAGAGAATTTACAATTACGAACAGACTGTTTGAATAAACCCCAACCCATGCGGGTATTTTTGGATTTACTCTAACGCGGCAGAATGACACAAGAGCGCATCCTTGCACCTTGTGGAGTACTCTCATAATACCTGAGCCCTCTGTGTAGTCGAACTAACTAAATTAATTCCCTTATTGTATTAATGTTCGTTCACTATAGGTATGTATTAACTTGTACTTATTTAACCAAAAATAACTAAAGACCCCCCGGATGGAATTTGATGCGCTTTGTCACATATGATCATGACAATAATACCTTTCAAACAATTGTAGTTTAAGCCGTGGCGGACGTGGGTGCAGCGTTCATACATTTTTGCCCAATGTCCTTTACGGCATAAACGGCTGTATCTTTTGATTACTTTGGCTTAGAAGTCTGACAGCTCCAAGGGACAGTAGACCTGAGTATTAGATATGAATTTCAGTGTGATACCTCCACGCCTTCCTGAGCAAAAGGTATTGACAGACGGACGGATGGACAACAAAGTGATCCTTTACGGGTTCCGTTTTTTCCTTTTGAGGTACGGAACCCTAAAAACACCAAAATTTATGTCGCTTCGGCGTTGTGAACAATAAAAATCTTCAAAAAATTTAGTTGCCTAAGCGCCAAAAAGGACTTTAATGTTCACGAAACATAAACTAAACAGATCGACGCAGAAAAAAAAACTGATTAAAATGATATTTTAAATAACTCATTTTCGACCAAAGTGGCATATAAGCGAGTTTGCCTTTCCACTGTAGAATGATATTTTACAAGGCTTTATTAAAGATAAACAGTCTGTATAGGTAGATAGGTACTTACACAGGCAAACATGATAGGGTTGACTATAATAATGAATAAATAGCACTTAGCGAAATTCTTCATTTATTTGTCTGCAAAAAATAATTATAGGTTTTCGATTAAATATAGTTACACAATGATGTTAAATAGGGTTTGAGTGTCAAAATAAGAATACTTTAAACAGGTCAATATTATTATGATTTATTAAAATATTTCAAAATCAACAAAAAAAGTTTCAAACGTATAGTCATTGGCCCTGGAGATACAATGAATGATTGGCACCCATGTATATCAATGATTGAATAAAAAAAAATATCATTTAATATAATTAGATGTTTATTAATTATCTCGAGATAAATTGGTCCTATTGAAATAGCAAAAAAAACTTGCTTAAATGCATAGAGTATAATTTTCTTAATCTTACGAAACAAAGTATGGAAAATAATGTGTTTCCTCAATGGGAATCGTGCTTCAATCTGTCATATTGCACAGGTAAAGCAGCTTTTACAGAGACCTTAGTTCGGATGGGTGATCATCCAATACTAATAGTCTCGAGCTCATAAGGCATGTTAGTTATTATTGGTCCCCGACGTCGTTGACATCCCAGAGCAACACGGACGTTTATACTCTTTGTTCCTTTATTTACAATTCTGTCCATATTGGAGCACTGTGGGCATAGACAAGTGGCGCATGTACCTACTTCAAATTATATGGAAACCGAGAGTGTCAGATTTTGAGGGAAAACTCAAAATCATAGACCCCGGCTCTTATCTTATACTATTCTATATCGTTTTTACAGCTTCATAAGGCAATAATTAGATATTTTTTTATAAATTATGATTGACTTTCGATATCGAGAACGGTGACGCGAAGAAATAAATTAGCGTTTAAGGATGACCTTTGGTCTCACTTTTGGTACACGAAGTATCTATTTCGATTTGTATCTGTAGGTGATAAGCTAATTTCACCTCTTTAAAAAAAGGTAAATTTTAAACCTTAAAAATTACTTCAAATAAAAACTGAAAAGAAGTCCAGTAGTCTATAATTCTGTTAAGTTAGCTTATTTAACAGTCGGGACCCATTATTGAAAAATTTGATCCATTCTTGAATATCTAATGGGTCCCCATTGTTAAATTAGTTTTGTTCCTTTCTTAAAAGAATTATAGACTACTGGGCTTGTTTTTTTCTTTTCAGTTTTTATTTGAAGTAATTTTTGAGCAGTCGGGTTTTTGATTTTAAAATTTTACCTTTTTCTTTATTGTAAAGCTAAATTGTGTAAAGCTCGAATAAAGAGTACTTCCACCTATCAATTGGGCTGCGACCTGCCTAGTAGGTATTGCAAATGGTGCAATCATAGCAATTATTTTTCAACAAAATAGGAATAAGTATGAATATATTACCGAATAACGAATCAATGTTTACCAAAAATGCTTAGTAACTTTTAAAATATAATCAAATTAACCTATTACTTAGTTTATTTTTAAATCTTTTTCGTCAATTAAATATATTATTATCCTTACTATCTATACTAATATTGTAAAGAGAAAAGAGTTGTATGTTTGTAACAAATAATCTTTCGAACTACTGAACCGATTTCGGATATTCATTCACCATAAGGTAGCTACATATTATTTTTAAATTTTCAATCATAAATCTCAATACCCAGCAGGCCGGCACAGTAAGTATGGTTGGTGTAGCAGTTTATTATAACTGCTTTACCAGCTTTGTTCGCGTTTGGACTTTATCATCACTTAACATCGGGTGGGGTAGAGTCATTTTCCTACCTAGCTATAAAAAAAAACCGTTAATTAATCTGCTCGATTTATAAATCGAAAGAAGACTTTCATTCGAAATTTTTCTAGTAAAAAATTTCTTTATACTTAACTACATTATATCCAAGTGGCATAGGCTATATTTTATCCCGTTAAAATAAATCGATAGCTTCATCGATTATGATGAATTTCCCTATAGAAATAAATGGAACCTTGGTTCTAAGTTACATTATCGAAATACTTATAGGCGTAATGGAAGGGGTGATTTACCTATAAAATACAATTTGCTTACAACTTTGGAGAATTATCGTTTATAATTACAAAATCATTATCGCGAGCTGATTATTTTTGTTATTTATAATCAGGCAACGTAGGCCCATAGATAAGTACCTTATAGTCTAACATAAATACAGATATAGGTAATACATTAAATGTTAGTAATTGAAAAATAATAATAACTATGTCAGTAGAAACCTAATTAACACGTATAGACGGCGACGTGACGCGGAGTAGTGTCAGGTAGCCGGCTTCGGAACCGCCGGAACACAACACCTTTCGGCAAAAAATCTTCTTTCATGAACGTCGCCAGATGTTCGGTTGGCACCCGCACCACAAAGGAATTCTGGAAAAGGACTCTGAGGGAGAATTTGGTCTTAATCCGCAGGTACTCTACTATCTCCTCTTCCTTCGTAGAGTAATGTAGAGTAATACGGGAAGTCAAGTATTTACCTACTAGCCATAATAATAGGTTATTTCTCATTATGTTAAGTAACCTTTTAGTAATATGAAGTAATATCGTTAAAATAAACTTTAAAAGCAGTATAATTCTGAGTTTTTTATTAAATTTCAATAATCATGAATACGTACTTAATGATAATTTATTTTCATCATTTAATAAGAAGGAACTGTATCACAGTTTTATTGTAAGTACTTCGTAGAGGTATAGGATTAGATACCGCGAGTAACCAATTTTTTCTATTCCTCCTAGGTTTTATCTACGTTAGACCCAATATATACACCAAAATTCATCAAAATTTCCGTTCCGAAATTCTATAGTGTAAACGGCAAAGTTTATCTTCTTTAAATATCAAAAGCAATTAAAGTATTTTTTTTATAAAAAACAATTAATACAAGATGTGAATTTTGGAAATGGATATCAACTAATATTTTATTATTGATTCACTATTTTAGCGATAATGATTTACCCATTAAAAATAGATATATGCCGTCGCGGACTTTTTTTTAGAACTCTTTAAGAGATACATTTAGACTATACGTTATATTCATGTAATTTTTATTGTTTTTGCAATGCAGGCCAAATGGCTCGCAGATGGGAGATTTTTTCCGTCTTACGCTTAGAGCATTTACGACGGTATATACTCAAAGGTCTTGCGTGACACTTATTGTTATATTTAGGCCAATTCACTGAATAACTGCATATACTATTATCTATTTCTTATTATTATGTATGAGCTACATTATTGTTAATTTTCATTAAAATCCATTTACTATTTTTTGAGAGAAAATTACTAATTGTTCCAATATTGAATTTTAATTACTATCATATCTTTAGTAGCACTTGAATCATTAAGACGAATCGATTGGTGTATGAATCATCAAAATCAGTCCACGCGTTTGGTCTCTAGTGTGCTACAAAGGAACACACGTACGAGACTTGGTTCCACTCAACTTTATTTGGAACTCTGTCCTTACAATTTTGCAGAATTTACTTAGCTCACGACATATCGCCAGTATAAACACAGCTGAGCTGACTGCTTGTCCTGGGATCTGGATTATTAATGTAAAGAGATGGTTAGCAAAAACTCTCCTACACATTTCAGGGAAATGGCACAAACAATTGTCTTAATAGTTACGGAATATGAATAGAAGGTTTACAATAGGTTATATGGCTTACAAATAAAATGAACATTTATCTTAATGGCTAAGGATGAATACTTAACCTAAACAACAATGCAATACAATGTAAAAGAAGGGTATTAAAATATTAATACAATACAAAAGAAACAATGATACGGATATAATATAAATGGGTTTCTGCAATTATTTACAATAGTAGGTAATGATTTTGGGATCGTCGATGGCGTCCGGATGGTTGACCCTGATGGTTGACAATCATTGTGGAATGGCGGAAATGTGGAAGTTATGGTGTGATAACATAATATGTATTGAGTATTGTAATATGTATTGAGCAGGAGTCTTTATTTTCTTTACCGGAAATTAGAAAACTCATTATTATCAATCTGCGTATCTCAACTAAAATACCTAAATCAAAGTCAAACTGCGTCTGAAACTCAAAATTAATTCGATATATTTTATTTGAAGTGTAAACTTCTTTAGTATCGTTGTGACTTAAAATTCGACGAATCGGAAGTACAGTATTTGACACAAGATAGGTATCCGTGATTTTATCATTTACTATATGAGACAGATAGCCGCACGGTAATGGTCTTGGGGTCGTAGTTTTTTCTGATTTTCTTAATACAAAAACTTCAATCAACTAATTTTGAATAGTAATATTATGTATATGATGTTGTTTTATTTAATGTATATCGTCTGATATGTTTATTACAGTTTATTTCTTGCTCCTTAATCGCTACATAGCTTTTTCTATTCTTTGTAAAATATATAAATAAATGTTTTAGTGCGACCATCTATCCAGAAATTAAGCATTTTTTTATACGATTACGGCAATGCTTTTGGAGCAAAATTAGCATATAAGCATGCGTATTTTAAATTATCTAACCTTTAAAATAGTTTGCTTAAAATTCCTTACATGGAGCATTGTATAGCTGCAATGTGCAAGAACTCCGTTGAAGCAGATTTTTCCTTTTTACCCGACTGCGCAATGCAAGAAAGCGAAGCGCGACGCGCAGACAGGGTATAGTGTTTACCAGTCTATACAAGTTATGTTATCACACCATAATTCCCACATTTCCGCCATTCCGCAATGATTGTCAGGGTCAACCATCTGGACTCCATCGACTATTCCAAAATCATTACCTACTATTGTAAATATTTTCAGAAACCCATTTAGTCAATCCAGCGGTGTCCAGTCAATATTAATTCGTTACTACTTGACAATATTTTCAAATAAAAACAATACAGCGAAAAAAAAATAACTTTTTCACAGATTAGCGATGCATCGCTAATCGCGCATCAACGCTTTTTTAAGCAAAGGAACAAAAAACAGCCAGTGTTACTAATAAAGTAAATTAATATTTTTGTGAATTTGTTACCGATACATGGTTGTAATTTATTGTCAAAATGAATCAAATTAAAGAATTATATGTTTATATATTATATTTTATCTCACAAAGTTAATTTTATTAAGAAAATGTTGGCTACCTTTCTGACATAAAAACTCTTTGCTAAGATTTAAAAAAGTATCGTTCGTTTTTAGACGGAACATAATAAGCCGTGCGTTTTACTTTACATTACCGCACGCGTATGTAATGTGATAGATTATGATATTGAAATTGGTGCAATGAGAGACGCTTTACGAGCAAATGTGTTATAAAATAAATTATTATACATTAACTTTTTTTTGTAGTAATCAACACATCACTCCCTTAGAAACATGGATAAATACCTACTACGCGTTATCTAACGCCTACCTGCCCCCCTAGCATGAGCACCGCGATTAGGGTTACCATACGTCCGGATTAGTCCGGACATGTCCGGACTTTTATGCTATAGTCGGGACTTTGTCCGGTAACACTAACGTTATTTTATCAGTATCAGAGAAATACAGTTTTACTTATAATATCATGATGTGTAATTATTGATGTAGTTTTGATTTGATTCAGGAAAAAAACAGGCCAAGTGCGTGTCGTGCCACGCGCACTGTAGGGTTCCGTAGTTACCTGTAGTTACCACAATGTATTGAGCAGGAGTCTTTATTTTCTATACCGGAAATTAGAAAACTCATTATTATCAATCTGCGTATCTCAACTAAAATACCTAAATCAAAGTCAAACTGCGTCTTAAACTCAAAATCAATTCGACATATTTTTTTTTGAAGTGTAAACTTCTTTAGTATCGTTGTGACTTAAAATTCGATGAAACGGAAGTACAGTATTTGACACAAGATAGGTGTATCCATGATTTTATCATTTACTATATGAGACAGATAGCCGAACGGTAATGGTCTTGGGGTCGTAGTTTTTACTGGTTTTCTTAGTACAAAAGCTTCAATTAACTAATTTTGAATAGCAATATTATGTATATGATGTTGTTGTTGTATTTATTTAATGTATATCGTCTGATATGTTTATTACAGTTTATTTCTTGCTCCTTAATCGCTACCTAGCTTTTTCTATTCTATTAAATTCTTTGTAAAATATGTTAATAATTGTTTGTAATTCGTTTTAGTGCCACTATCTACCGAGAATTATATTTTGATGATTCATACACCAATCGATTCGTCTTAATGATGCGAGTCACACAAAAGATAGGATAGTAATTAAAATTCAATATTGGAACAATTAGGAGCCATATTGTGACAAAGTAAAAAAACAATTTGACGAAATATGTAGAGTGAGGTATTATTATCTAGATAATCAAAAAATTTATGTAGGTTCCTTACATCATTTTTTATTTTATATAAATGATTAGGATTTACAACGATTTAAAGTTGCGTATCAACCACTTGCGCTTTTAATTTCAATCTTACGTTTGTTTGGATCTTTGTTACTCTTTGACTCAAAAATAGTAAATGGATTTTAATGAAAATTAACAATAATGTTAGTAATAACAAATAAATAATAATATATTCAGTTATTCAGTGAATTTGCCTAAATATAACAATAAGTGTCAAGTAAGATGGAAAAAAACTCCCATCTGCGAGCCATTTGGCCTGCACTGCAAAAACAATAAAAGTTACATGAATATAACGTCTAGTCTAACAGCCTTATTCATAAAAATCCTCTAATATAGGTTTAAACCAATATTTAGTTAAAATGCTCATTAGTACTAATAAACCTTTTATAAAATTCTCTATTCATAAACGTTCAATAAACCCTTTATAGCTATGTTCTCGTTATAAGACACTTTAGCGTTGTTATGTTGTTGTTCTGATGAATCCATAGATATAAATGCCAAAACCACTGGTATCCACAAAAAAATGTATTGTCAACGATATTTGTTTGTCAATATTGCTTGTTTCGTGCAGAGGTTTTTACTATTTCGTGTTATTTTTGCGAAGAAAATTGAACTCTGGCATTTTTATGTATGTATCAGAGTGGCGAGCAATCGCGCGGTCTACTCTGGCACAAATGCCACTCACAGTTTGTTGAGACATAGCATGGATTTCTCCCCTATCATCTTGAAATAAAATGATACAAAGATATTTAAAAAGTACATAGGTTTATTAAATAATCGTAAACGTGCTTACTTGACGACGACCAATAATTACCTACCTACCTACAAACATAATTAATAAATTTAATAATAAATATGATATAATAATAAATTAACAAATAATACACCTACAATACGAAATAATACGCTAATGCAGTAATGCACTTGCGTATACGGTGGAATCTATTTACGAAATAAAAAAAAACAATCCGCTCCATATTTTCGTTTGCGGGTTCAAGGACAAAGGTGAACGAGAGTAAAAATTAAATCATGTCAAACAAAACTCTCCATTATTCCATAAGAAATAAGGGTAAGGTTTTTATCAACAAAAATATTAACAAAAGTTTATAAACTATTTCATTACGATGATTTAATATTAATTTATTAAAGTGAAAAATGCGTTGCATCCATGTTGCTTCGTAAGTAACGTAAATATCGTAATAATTTCACACTCACTCATCTCATCACACGCTCTCCCTCTACTCTCCCCTGGCATTGGTTGCACTCTTATTCCATTGCGATACGGTTCGATATATTTAAACAATTTACATACAATACAGTAGTATCAATATCAACGCGTATTGAACGTTCCTGATGCTGTACAGTGTTTTGCCAAAACATATAGTTTTAGAACGCATTCATATCGGATTTAACGATATTAATGAAATATACGTTTCAATATCTATAGTTAAACGATTTGTATCGCCCACTCCTAATAACCTTTTTTATGTTAATCAACTTTGTTATTTATATTTGGTTTTAAATAGTTTCCAATTAGCTAATGCTTATTGAATAGAAACATCATTGTCGCTTGTACCTACTTTACTTTTATGATAACCATATTTCATCCAAATCCGTTCTGAAGTTTTTGCGTGATTGAGAAACAAAGATACCTACAAATTTTTACATTTTTAATTATTAGCAGGATGGTGGAACAAAGGAAGGCACCTACATGATACATACAAACATGAACACCGAGAACATTATACTCTTTGGCAGTCGCGAAAAAAATCTTTTTTTCTACTGTTCAGTCCAGATGACGTAGGTAATCTCTTTAACAAAATAATCGTTCGATAAAGAGTTGGTAGATAAAATAAACTCCGCAAAATAGCGCGAGATAAAAATTAAGACAAGGTCATTGTTCAAAAAAAAAATAAAGCTACATAATCGTCAATAAATATACACGTCTAGCCTATTTAGCATTCTGTTATTTACAATGCCCAAGTTTGTTTGACAGCTGTTTATTTCTTGGTAGCTTATCTACCATTGGGCGTAGGAGCGAGACAACTATTGTTATGAAATTCGTTAACTAGCCCATCAATGATTCAATTCTGGTTATTCATCTTGGTTTAATTACTTTCCAAGAAGTGTGCATTATGATTGTGACGTCGTGTCGGTTGTTTTTCCCCTTCCAGCAACCTCGGAGACAATGTCAATCGTACAGGTAAAAATTCTTTCGATTGTTTGCCTGCATTGGGAGTTGCCATATTTTGAATAATCCAGCATTTAGTGGAAAATATTAAGAAAGTAATGTCACCATTGCATTGTAGTATTTAAATTTTCCGTTTTGTCTATGTATTTTTTTTTTATTTATTTACGATGCATTCAAAGAATTGTGCTAAGCACTTGCTGCTCTTTGTGGTCAAGCAGCTTGCTCAACGGTATTTTTCTGAGGGCAGCTGGGACTTCTTTGAATAAAGCATTGAAGTATACATTTATAAAAATAACTTTGTAATGTTATTGCCCTTATATTTTTATAACATTAACTAACTTACACCTGCTCCTGCCTTGCATGAGCACTGCGATATGATATAATACTCGTTTTTCTCACGCTCAAGTGTCAAATTACTATCGAGTTTGACAGTTAGACGCGATAAAAAACGTGATATAACGTAAATTGAGGTACTCATGCTACGGGGACTGGTTTCTCAAAGGCTGTTTAGCGATAACTAACAAGTTGCCAAATTTCATGTTAACTGTCAATGAACTAATCAATGTATCTTCAGTACTTTAAATTCTGTAATTATCAAAAAAAAAAACCTACCTACTTACTACCTATAAATAATAAAAAGTGGTGATTTCTTTTAATAGTATGGCAATTTTAAAAATATAACGTGGCGGGGGCCTTTCGATCGTAACGTAGCTAGCTTCAGTTTTATGCGCGAGAGTGTTTAGAGCGGACGTATTAATGTGTTCTGTGTGTTGTGAATAATTCAATAATCATGCTTAAATACTTGAGTGCGCTTTTTTGCGCACTACTAGTGCTATCAGTTTTAGAACCAATAACTTGTGGCGAATTTGGTGGAGGCAGCAGAGGTGGCGGTTTTGGTAAAAGTGACGAATCGCACAGTTATCCATCGTCACATGAATTGTCGGGCTCAGGCAGCCATGAATATCCGTCATCAGGTGGTAGTCACGGATACCCATCATCAGGTGGCAGTCATGGATACCCATCATCCGGTGGATTATCCGGATCAGGAGGAAGCCATGGATATCCATCATCCGATGGATTATCTGGATCAGGAAGGCACAGTTATCCAAAGTCTGGCGGCAGTGGGTATCCGCCATCTGGAGCAAAGCCATCATACCCTCCATCCGGTAGTAGACTGTCAGGATCAGGTCACGGTAACCCTAGTCATGTTAGCCGTCATACAACTAAACCTAGTCATGTTAGCCGTCTTACAACTAAACCTAGTCATGTTAGGCGTCATAGAACTAAACCTAGTCATGTTAGGCGTCATACAACTAAACCTAGTAATGTTAGCCATCATACAACTACACCTAGTCGAGTTAGCCATTATACAACTAAACCTAGTCATGTTAGCCGTTATACAACTAAACCTAGTCATCATACAACTAAACCTAGTCATCATACAACTAAACCTAGTCATCATACAACTAAACCTAGTCATGTTAGCTATCATACAACTATTCATAATCATTTTCACTATGATCCACCACGTCAAATAATTTTTGCACTGCCTGGACAACCTGCGGAGTCGTATCCAGTCTATCACGGCACGCCCCCGACTTACGTATACAAATATAAGGATTCTGGAAGTAAATACGGCACATTGCTGGCTGGCCTAGCACTTCTCAATCTTGGCAACTTAGCAGGCAGCCGCACCCATTCTAACTACAAGTCACAGCCTGGTGAAATATGTAAGTTTGCCATCAAGAAGTCCAACGGCTATTACGAGGAAACTAAAATCGATTGTCAACTGATAACGAGCTTCATATTCGCAAAGAAAGCAAAGGCGTCGAAGCGTCAACCCTCTGGCACAAACTCTACAATTGTCACAACAACAACTACTGTGACAAATGTCACAGTAGTCAACAACACAGGCAATTCACTAAGTCCGACTACGCCGCCGCCGACGACTCTTTACCAAATGTTACCTAACGGCACTTTAGTTCCTGTCAACGCAACGCAGACTAACATTACCGCACCGGCCACTATGCTGCCGAATGGCACACTATCATCAGATGGTACGATGAAATCGTCAGTGACCGTCACCACCACTACCACAAACAGTACGGTGGTGAATGCGCTGGATATGAAGGGAAAGGAAAAGGCGTCGAGGGGTCAACCCTCTGGCACAAACTCTACAATTGTCACAACAACTGTGACAAATGTCACAGTAGTCAACAATACAGGCAATTCACTAAGTCCTTCTGCGCCGCCGACGACTCTTTACCAAATGTTACCTAACAGCACTTTAGTTCCTGTCAACGCAACGCAGACTAACATTACCGCACCGGCCATTATGCTGCCGAATGGCACACTATCATCAGATGGTACGATGAAATCGTCAGTGACCGTCACCACCACTACCACAAACAGTACAGTGGTGAATGCGCTGGATGTGAAGGAAAAGGAAATTGCAGTTACACCCGGCATGGAATGTTTTGTGATAAGGCTTACGCCTACACAAAGTATGAGAAAACATGTATCATGTGGTCTGTTACAGAGTTACGCGACGCAGTCGCTCAAACCTAACTAACAGCTCGTAATATAGCTACTTTCACAATACTGTTTGCTATCACTGCATTTGTATTATATTAGTATCACGCATAAATGTTTATGCTGATTCCGTTTAAGTATTTTCATATTTTGGTTTTGTAGTTGTTTCAAATGAGAATTGTTTAAGATCTGAGTTTTTAATAACTTTATGGCTATATTCATTGTGAAATTATAATTACCTATTGCAATTTATTTTAAGGGAAAAATAATTGCGTCCTGCTAAGTTTGATAAGTGTGTTACTAATTAATGTGAGAGATTGTATAAAATAATGGCATCTAACATAAGTCTCTTAAGGTAGTTTATTTTAAGTTAGCTCCATCCATATGAACTATATTCTTCAACTTGTTTTAATTAGAATTATTATAAATCGTTTTCAATAGGTATTTCGAGTTGCTATTGATAATAAATAAGTAAGTATCTAACATTTGTGAGTACTCATCATAAACCGTTATTCTGTAGAGTTTGTCCCTAAAAGATTTTGTTTGTTTGTTTTGTCAAGTCTTATGTGATATTTATGTATAATTAAGTAAGCTGTGTTGTTTAATAAATCTTTAAAAAATAATTGATTTAAAGCTTATTTACTTAATATAAACTATATGTTTATAAGACATTTGCAAACGTACCTACATACAAAAGAGAAAAACTCAGATATTAGGTTTTGGCAAACTATCAAAAATCTCTTGAAGCCCGATTAGTACACAAATCTCTTCTATTAATAGATCTCGATTATACAGCAACAGTAGTGTTTAACAATAATTTTATGTAATTCATACTTACTTTATTTATAATTATAAATCATGAAATCTCTATATTCAAGAAGCCAATGTCACTTTCTTTGCTTCCGTACTATTTGAGTTAGTAAAAAGTAATAAGTACTCATCCTGGTGAATTAGGCGCGAAGGTTTAGTGAGCATCCAGCAGTGCTATTCTAGAGGAGCTCGATGGCGCAGGTGATTAGCGCGTTCGGCTGCGATCGTTGTAGTTAAGCAACTTTCGTAGTGGGGAACATTGGATGGGTGACCAAAAATTTCTATCTCTAGTTCCTCCGTGCTTCGGAAGGCACTTTAAGCCGTTGGTCCCGGTTGCATCTGCAGTCGTTAGCACCCGCCAATCCCCACTGGGCCCGCTTGGTGGGTCATGGCCCAATCTCCCTATTCCATCCATAGGGAAGGCCTGTGCCCCAGCAGTGGGGACATTAACAGGCTGATGATGATGATGATGAGTGCTATTCTGTAAGAACAAACTCACTTTTCACGGAATCCATGCTGTGATTTAAATGAGAATTCCAATCTATATCTATAAAAATCAATTGCTGTTTGTTAGTCTCGCTAAAACTCGAGAACGGCTAAACGGATTTATCTTATCTTGGTCTTGAAATGTTCGTGGAGGTCTAGGGAAGGTTTAAAAGGTGGAGAAAAAAAACTATATAGTCTACACTACAGCTCTAAACCGAAGCGAAACGAGGGCGGGTCACTAGTTTTTAATAAATTTCATATCACACTAGCGAATTCCTTGGTGAAAAGTGAGTTTGTTCTTACAGAACAGCACTGCAGGTGCATAATAAATTACAAAAATGCACTCAAGGTGAATTACTAACCCAGGTGAAGTAGGCTATTCACCAACTTGACAAGGTCACGTGTGTTTCTGTTGGTGAAACCAAAAATTAGTATTCATCGCTAATTATTTCGTCATCTGGACACGCCAGATTTTTATGTGTGTCTAATGAAACTTAAATTAAACCACTTTTATATTTTCACCAACTAGACATAATCGGCTTTTTTGTAATAAAAGACGCAGTCACTTTAATAATTGCCTACAGAAAACAGCAGATTGAGCTATAATATTGATTGACCAGATTGACCTACAGAAAAGAGCAGATTGAGCTATAATAAAGAGGATATAGAAATAGGTTAAAAAATTTGACAAAAAATTCAACTGCCTACGTTTAGAGAGGCTCTTGTGTCTTGTTACTCTTTCGATATAATACCCTATAATACATTATCTTTTTAATATGATATTTTACAATACCTTATTACAGACTAGCGGCCGCCCGCAACTTCGTCCGCGTTTACTTTTAGTTTTTTTTTTCTAAAATAAAAGATTTTTTCTAAAATAGAAGTAGCCTAAGTTACTCCTTATTACATCAGCTACCTGCCGATAAAAGTCTCGTCAAAATCGGTCCAGCCATTTCAGAGATTAGCCGTAACAAACAGACAGACAAAAAATGTAAAAAATGTTATTTTGGTGTATGTACCGTATATAGTATATTCATATGCATGTAGTAAAAAGCGGTTATTTCAATATTACAAACAGACACTCCAATTTTATTTATATGTAAGTATAGATGTATAGATAGTGGTCCACCCTCGCTTCGCGTCGGTGTACAGTTGTAGTGTAGACTATAGTTTTTGTTCTCAGGCTTGTATTTATGAACTTTTTGGTTGAACGCGCTAATCTCAGGAAATACTGGCCCGATTTGAAAAAATCTGTTTGTTTTGGGTTGTCCATTTATCGAGGAAGGCTATATAATATTACGCTACAACCAGTAGGAGCGGAGCATCGATTAAAAATGATAGAAAATCGGGAAAAAATATTCCATTTGTGAGCTTCTGTTGCGTGCGCTGGGTTGACGGTTTAACTAAGAGGAAAATCATGTTTTACAGAATTATCCAGTTTAAAAGTTCTATATAAAAGTCCGCGATATCAAATGTCCATTTTTAAGTTTGACTCAATATAACCTTTTTCCTCAAATTAACGCGGGTGAAACCGCAGGAGACCTCAAGTTGTGATGTAACTGTAATAATTAGACATATGATATCGTGTTCTTTTTTTCAGATGATTGATAATTGATGTCTTCTATAAAACTTCGGTATATCAATATTGCTCTATTGCCAATGGCTTCCGCAGCGTACGCGTTAAAAGGTAATTTTTTGGTATTTTTTTCACACGTTGGGTCATTATCGAAGTTTTCGTACGGAACACTAATTTTTTGGGAAATACCCTATACTAATGACCATATCAATCAATCAATCAATCAAAATCATTTATTCAGTTTAGGCTGTTACAAGCACATATGAATGTCGAGAAACGCGAAATTTTATATGCATAGCCTATAGTCATTAGGAATAATGTAGGATTCTAAATAAATATATTTTTTCAAATAGGTCCAGTAGTTTTGGAGCCTATTCAATACAAAAAAAACAATCATCTTGTCACGGTGTGCGTAATTGAACTACTTCGAAACGCGAAATTTTATATGCATATTCAGTAGGTCTGAGAATCGGACAACATCTATGTTTCATCCTCCTAAATGTTTAGGGTCCACCCTTATTTTTTTTTGATATTTTTTATTTATATTTTTATGATACATCATACAAAAATACATACAATCCTAAATTTTCACCCTTCTACCATCAACCCCTATTTTTTATTTACTACATCGAGAGAGTTCGACAGTCCTATCTAAAAATCCCTGCCTGCGTAACATCAATACAACCGGGAGGCGGCCTTTACTACAAACTAGCCCTCACAATAAGTTTGCGAAACTTCTTGCAAAAAAAACTTTAAGGGAACAAAATCACCCGTACATATCCCCCCTAACCTTAATTTTACTCAACATCGATATTAGTCGGCAAAAACAATAAACAAAACTATCCCTAGCTATTCCTTAAATTACCCAAGCTATATTTTTTTATCCCATCTATCAGCAAAACTTTACCCTATCCCATTTATTGAACCATTAAATATCAAGGAAATCTATATAAACTTTGAAACTTCATTACTTTCCGTACTATATAGATGTACGAAACGAAATTCGAACTATTAAGATTTGTAAATACTAACTGGATTTGAGAAACTAAAAGAATCAATAATTAATGGTTACCTTCGTACATCTTCAATAAAGATACAGACGTGGTCCACCACCTTATTGTCTTGTACTTTATTAGACATCCATGATGCGCAAACGTATCAGAAATTTTGGGTAAGGACATCCAGCATCAAACAGGATTAAACCCAATTCCCATGGAATACTAAGGGTTCCCCCAAGTCGATCTACTACAAGTGATGATTTAAAATGACGAAGGCGACGCGACCAAATTGAAACGAAAACGACGCGAATTGGTAGAGTTCGTTCTCCTCTCTCTCGGGAAGTTCGCATCATGTATCGTATTAGTACATAGAACAATCAAGAAAATATTAGTAAAATTCTTTACACCATTTTTCTTCAGTCGGGTAAGTTAATATTCAAGCAAACATTTATGATAAATCCTTACACTATCTTTTCTATAGTTGGGTAAATTAACATACAAGAAAACATTAATGATAAATCTTTACACCATCTTTTCCGTAGTTGGGTAAATTTTCAAAGTATAATATTATTATTCATTTATTTATTTTTTTAATCTTACAGGGAATCGAACCCGTTTCCTTTTTTTATAATAAAGGGATTTTCTTTATGGACCTATATTATCATATTATACATCATTAACTATATTCTATCCTAATACTGAATTAATCCAATTAATTAATCAATGATCGCATTCAAAGTCAATTGAATAATTTCAACTAGGACCTATTATTCTAATAATTAGTATGATATTAGTAATATACTACTACACAAGAAATTCACTAAAGTTAACAATTAAAAGAAATGAAAATACTTTAAAGAAACTAAATCTATTAATCTATCATAACTAAAAACTGTAAAAGTTCCTTACAATACGTACATTGAACAAATTTTCAATTTCTTTTGAAATAAAATTCTAAAATGATAGGTCCACTTGGTAAACATTTTGGTCCATACTTCATTTACAATCCTGTCCATATGAGAGTTCTGTGGGCTTAGACAAGTGGCGCATGTTCCTACTCCAAATTGTATGGAAACCGAGCGTGTCATATTTTGAGTACCACTTATTTTGTTCTCTAAAAAATAGTGTTGAAAAATCATACGCCCTGGCTCTTATATTATTCGGCCCCGGCTCTTATATTATTCTATATCGTTTTTACAGCTTCATAAGATAATAGATAGATATTTTTTAAACATTGTATTTGACGTCCGGTATCGTTAAACGGTGACGCGGAGAAATAACTTAGCGTAAAAGGATGACCATCATTCGTGTCTCTTTTGGCACGCGAAGTGTATACACTTGCGTTATCTATTTCGATCTATGTCTGTGGGTGATACGTTGCAAAAATGCAACATGCTTCTACGGTATTCTTACGCCGTGTGCAAATTATATTATCATTTGTACAGATTAATATTGTTAAATTGTGTTCAATTACCTTTTGTATGCGAATCCAATTAGGGTTTTCTGGAATGGCAGGCAACAGGTGGCAGCACTGAGACGAAAGGTCTACTCCTGTCTACTCATCCGCCAAACACGTATGTCACTATGGTTCAATTTAAATGCTCGTTCGATTTTTTCGCGCCAAAAACTTCGTACATGACGTAAATTTTCCTAAACCTTTTCTTTCCTAATTGGTCAGTTTTCAAAAATTTGTAGCGCGTTTACGTCACTTCTGGAAGTGAGAAGCGCTCTCGACGACCTCCCCTTAATGACACGACATTATACCTTTTTCAATTTCGTCGGAACATCGGCTACGATTTTACTTGGTAATGAAATTGAGAGTCGAGTTTGTGCCAATCCGAACGTTATGCGGTTATAAGTACGCTCGCGGGACACGAAATAGACCTTTAATATTATTACGAAGTCTCACATTCGTTACATAAATTCACGCGGTATAACCCTTGCGAGGTCGGCATATCATCAAAGGTACCTGAAGCTAGCTGGTAGCCAGGTATAGGGGGAAATTCGGTTTGACCTTTTGAAATTTCAACCTTATTTAGGTTATACTGTACCATAACTATATATATACTATATACTATACTACATTATAATAAAATTTAATGCATTGGGTATATTTTCAATAGTGTCGGGGAATATTGACGCAGGAAGGGAATTCCATTCCCTAGCGGTATGCATGATGATGAAGGATGTAAATCATGAGTACCTACGTAGTGGAGAAATGTCAACCAATACAGATGTAGTCCCTGTCTACGCTTCGTCATCAGATAGTAAAAATTTGCATAAGGTGGAATTTTTTAATGGCGATATTTGAGGGTTTGTAGGCATCTTGTCGAGAGTATTTCATCGGACCGGGGGACATAGGGGCTCCTCGGGGTAGAGAGCACCTGGGAGCTGGGGTTCCTGGGGTTGGGTTTTCCTGGGGTCGGGAGTTCCTGAGGGGGCGGGGTTAGTGAAGGCTTCCGAGGACTGAGACTGGCGCAGTGTGGGATTCTCGGGAGTCTGACGCACCTGAGGAGTGGAGTACTTATGAATGAATGAATGAATAACTTTATTGTACACCATGAGATTGTAAATTACAATTAATTAAAACTATTACATAATAGTAGAAACGGCGGCCTTATCGCTAAGAAGCAATTTCTTCCAGGCAACCGTATGTTAACTGGACTGTTACATAGAGAGTGGGAAGTAGATGGTGTCATTTAAAGTTAAACTATCATTAATAATACTTATAAATTATAATTATGTACAACAAAAACTAAAATAAAATACATAAATATAATATATCCATATATAAACACAATAACAATTTAATCATACTTTGGACGATGTGATGACTAGCTAAAATGTCAGGTAATGTTTGTTCAACATTTTTTTAAAACAAGGTAATGCACCTCTAATTGTTTCCGGCTAGGCATTCCACAAACGAGCAGCCTGAACTACAAATGACTTGTCCATAAATTTCGTGGAGTGCATTTGAATCTCGAGTGTTAAATTCTCTGACGATCTCAAAACACGAGCATGTGTATCATGCAGGAAATTAAAACGGTCCTTGAGATAAGATGGAGTAAAGGGATTAAATAATATACTGTAGAGAAGGGAAAGGATATGCATGTTCCGGCGAAGACGAATTGGCAACCACTTGAGCTTAGTGCGGAAATCGGATACATGATCATATTTTCGCAAGTCAAATATGAACCTAATACAAAAGTTTTGAAGCCGCTCAAGTTTATTCAGTTGCTCCTCAGTTAGGTCTAGATAGCTGACATCGGCATAGTCCAAGATTGGTAGGAGAAGAGATTCTGCCAGCGCAGTTTTAGTAGCAATTGAAAGAAAATTACGTAACCTTTTCAAGGAACCAGCTGAAGCAAACATTTTACGGCTTGCTTCCTGTATTTGAGATGCCCAATTAAGGTTCTTGTCTATTATAACCCCCCAATTTTTTACTTGGTTACTTGGTGCCAAAGTATTACCGTCGAATTTAATCGTTGGTAAACCTGCCCAGTCGATTTTATTAGTCATTGCGAGGCTGCCAATCAAAATAACCTGAGTCTTCAGCGCATTGACTTTTATGCCGTAAAACTTGCTCCATTCACAAATAATTTCCAGATCGCGGTTGACTGTGGTAATTGCAGAGAAAAGTTGATCAGGTGAAGCTTGATAATAGATTTGCCAATCATCTGCATATAGGTGATAGGATGAAACTAGTTTGGATGAAATGGAATTGATAAATATAGCAAAAAGTAATGGAGATAAAACGCCACCCTGTGGCACACCAGCAGAAATATCAC
This sequence comes from Chilo suppressalis, assembly GCA_902850365.2. Taxonomy (NCBI): domain Eukaryota; kingdom Metazoa; phylum Arthropoda; class Insecta; order Lepidoptera; family Crambidae; genus Chilo; species Chilo suppressalis. Next base: position 8,952,046 of record OU963899.1, on the reverse strand, counting down.
ACCAGGAGGAAAATAAATCCTCAATGCGAATTCGCTGTCGATGACCAGACAGGTAACTGCGAAACCAGTCAATTACTGCTGGAGATATGTTAAAAGAACGTAATATGCCTAGTAAAATGTCAAAGTCAACGGTGTTAAATGCGTTGGAAAAATCAAGTAAAGAGAGAACCGTTACTTTTCCATGTTCCAAACCTGACCTGATGTCCTCTGTAACATTCACTAATGCCGTGGTAGTACTATGACCTGCTCGGAATCCTGATTGGAAAGGATTTAGGAGTTGATGTTTAATTAGGAAAGATGACAGCTGATTATGAACAAGGCGCTCCAAGACTTCGGAAAGGAATGGTAGTATGGAAATTGGGCTGTATTCTGAAAAGGACGATGGTTTTGACGTCTTAGGTAATGGAGTTACGTGAGCTTCTTTCCAGGCAGAAGGAAAAACACCAGTAATTATGGAATGGTTAAGGATGTGTGAGAGAATAGGGAGGATTTCTTCTAGAACAAGGATAATCATTTTTCTGCTGACACCGTCACCACCTATGGCACCAGAGGCTATCGACATGACGCTCTTTTTAACATCACAGTCAGAAAATTGACTCAGAGAAAAATATGGCTGATTAGGGCACGACAAAGATGAAAGATAGTTCAATGTATTAGACTTGCTAGATAAGTCAGAACATTGTGAGGAGGAGAAGTGCTTATTATGCAAATCGACATTTAAATTACTAAAAGAAGATGCTTGATGTTGTTTGCCTATGCCCAAAGACCTTAGAAATTTCCATACCTTCGTCGGATCTTCGTCTTCAATGGACTTGTATATATACTGGCTTTGTGCATTCCTACACACCTTATTGCATTGATTGCGAACCTTAACGTACTTTTCCCAGTTGGAAGGAGTGGGTCGGCACTTGTACCTAGTTTTGGCAGCAGCTTTCCGCTCTGATATGATCTTAATTTCATCAGTGAGCCACGGTGAAGGACGATGTTTCATTTTTACGGGCCGAATAGGAGCATGAACATCATACAACCCTGTGAGTGCCGAAACAAAATAACCTACCTTTTCGTTCACAGAATAACAGTGGAGGAGCTGCGACTAATCAATCTTAGCAGCATCCTTCCGCAGGTTTTCATGATTGATACTACTAAAATTGCGCCGCAAAAGAATTTTGGGCTTAGCCTTTGGTGGACGGATCTTGTACGAAATAAAACTTAAATTGTACGGGACGCCGGGCTGTCGCAGTAGCGGCAGTTACCGACTCGTACTTCGGGGTGGAGGAAGATACACGCAGGAGTCTTGACGGCGATAGTGGACTGTAGCTTCGGTAAATAAAACTCCTGGTGTTCGGTTTTGAAGAAATCGGTGGGCGCTGGTAATGGATGGCCGGTGAGAGGAGGCTTCAGGTCCAGAGTGAACCGCTTGTTTCTTCCTGTTCCTTAGGGTAGGAGCGCCTGTCGCTGAATGCATGTCGGAGCCTGTTCCGACTCGAATTTTATATGCTAGGACTGAGCTGGCTAGCGATCCATTACCTCACCCCCGCTATACTTTATTTTTCATTTATTCAAAAAATACATAGGTGCGAGCTTAAAACTATACGTACATACATTAGGCATACAAATAGGCATATTTTTAGCGCAGTTGTGCGTCCGTAAACATGATATTTTAGGTGTAGCGCAAAAAATAGGTCTCCGTGATATTTATATTTTCCCCCTCCATAGGAGCTCCGCGCGCGCCGAGTGGGGAGCGCGAAACGTTTTAGGAAATCGTTCTATACAAACCAATTTTGCCTTATATTCGGTACATTTCTACATTTATCTATTTGATGCCTATTTATTTATGTAGGCGTTATCTATCTAATACAATAAGTTTCTAATAAGAATAATAACAAACAACGGCTCTATAGCCCTGTAAAGTTTACAAATTTAAAGGTCTCTAAAAACCTACTTACATTCATTTAATGCCTAACTATCATACATTATTCTATAGGGCAAGTGAAAATATACAAAATAAAAGCTTTATTATTAAAATTATACCTATAACCTACAAAATATTCATCAAAAACAATATTTGACGTTTGCCTTAATTACGCCTAAACTATGAAAGTAATCTACACGAAACTTTGCTATCTTAATCCTATAGCTACCTATTTCCTAATAAAATATAAAACATACAAATTCAAATACAATAACATTATATTTTCGAGAGCTAACAACTTAGGTAAAATCTTATAAGACTGCTAGAAAGAGACAGCCTATCGTCCCTGTCCCTCCTATCGGTCCGAACTATCAGATTCTAATACAGTTTCTCAGCGCCACCGCTTGGCGTCGTGGCGATCGATTAGGCAAATTCTTATAAGATTATTGGTTAGAAAGAGACAGAATATCGCTTTGAACTATCAATTTTGTTGAGGAAGTGGATCGTAGAAAGGAAAGACAATCAGCTCGTAATATTAAGTTTATGTAGTCGCAATCACATTTTACACTATATAGGTATACACCGTTGACGTATTTGCAAAAGTCCTAGAATGAAGTAACGGTGACATAGAGAAATACCATCGACTCGCGCTAACAAGAAGGTTTTACATAAAATCGTAACTTCAACAAATTTTACAATCATTTACTATGGGCAAAACTCTCTATTATTACGATTTTCGACTCATTCTAATAAAACAACAAGGAAATAACATTTTTAATGATCGTACAAAACAGTTATATGTGAAAGTGCATCTATAGACATATTTTATAAATCAATCTTGTTTCGATGTAAACTTTATTGCTTCTCGCTTCGGTCGTAAGGCGGTCGTCTCGTACATAAATCATGGTAGGAAAATGCATCAGCTGAGAATTGCCCATGTTTGGCGACATGTTGGGAAGACGAGACAACAATAAGATCTAGAAGCGACGGAGAACAGTTAGGAAAATTATGTGTAGCGTTTAAAGAAGGTAAGAATAAATTATTATTTTGTAGGACCGAACGAACAATTGCTGAACGGGAGTCATTTTTAAGAAGGCAGGTGTTAAAGTCACCCATGATAAGAGTATGACTGTAAGAGGGACACAATATCTCCAACTTGTTTTCAAGAGAAGAAAAGAAATTTATTCGGTAGGATGGACAATAGTACCTACACGCCTAGCAACACCTTTGTATTGCTTAGATTTATTTCTAAAAAGGGATGTTCACCAGCATTCGCCGGGGGCGGCTGAGGTGACATGTCAACCACTGTGAAAGGGATATGTGCACGGAGATATATAGCGACACCACCACCACCCACCGTACGATCATTTCTTATAAGGTTGAAGCCAGGCAAAGTATAGGTTGCAGAAGGGAGACATGGTTTAAGCCATGATTCTGAAACGAGTAGTATAGCATGAATGTTCTTACAGTCAAAATTGGTCAGCATATCAGTAAAATGAGCCGGAATGCTTTGGGCATTTATATGGACAACATTAAAAATTTTCGAGACATCAGAGAAACAGGAGTTCAGTGAGTCATTTAAAGTAGGAATGCTTACAAAGCTATTATTGTCACTACTACATGCTGATTCATAACTATCAGAGGCACTGCCATCATCCAATAATAACATGCTAATACATTTAGAACGAATAAACAAATAATAAATATAAATAAATTTATGTATGTATATATGTATAGTATATATAAAGTGAAATTATGAAATACCCGCACGTGTTATAAATATAAATAAAACCTTCGTAATAACAAAAAGTTGACGTATCTTAATAATAATATTAATAATAGCAACCTATCAACAATGGAAACACACAGTACAAACTTGAAATTGGTAATTTGAGGCTCAGTGAGAAACAATATTACAAAAGAGCATTCAGATAATGAAGAATAAAAACAAAAGAAAAAAAAATACATTGAGGCTGTATAAACATACCTCTCTTTGCCCTCACAATCAAACAATTAATAGAAAATTAAGTGACATTTATATTATATTTAATATTTTGACGTTGTTTGTTACTTGCTGGCATGACAGTATTTAGCTATTTGTTTCTATTCTTACCTCTAAAAAACTGAAATAAAAACAAAATAACTAAACTCAACTAGAGATAGCAGTTTCTATAAAAAATGCAACATTTCTATGATTTCGTATCAACTCTTTATAAACAATGTCACTGTTAGATACACACAGCGAAATCAAGAGCATCACTTTTTTGTCGCTGCAGCACGTCTTGTCTTTGGCGATATTTTTGCAGCAGCTGAAGACTTGTCCGCCTTAGGCTCCATTACCTGAAGCTCTTCAGTGCCTGAAGCCTTGATCGGTTCAAGTTCCACCAACTGAAGCTCCTCAGTGCTAGTGATGCGATGCCTGGTGTTGTTGGGGCCGAGCACATGAATAACGCCATACTGAGTCCAACACCTATTGATGCCGAACTTTTCACGTGCTGCTAGGAATGCACTGCGACGAGACTGCGTCAAGTACTCGGACAAAGTTACACTAGTACCTTTCAGCTTTGATTTGTCAAACCAAACCTTATCTCGAACACTGATTTGCTGAAACCTGACAATGATGGGCTGAGGCTTTTTGCGATTGTTTGACCAACCTAACCTGTGTGATACCTTTATGTCCTCCAGTACAAAGCCATCAGTTTTTAATTTCCCAGTGATGACCTCAGTGATGAGTTGAGAGGTATCTTCGTCATCTTGTTCTGGAATTCCATGGAACAGCAACATCTTTCTTCGGCCATACATCTCCAGCCTGTCAACTGCACTTGCAACCATATGAATTTGGGATTGAAGTGCATGCACAGAAGAAGTAAGATTAGGTTAGTGTTGGGGCCGGTGCGGCGAAGCACCAGAACTTTATATAAATTAAAGAATTTTTTAATAGGGCAATGCAGTTTAGAGCCGAAAGACAGATCGTTCACGGTGAAAGTGATGTCTCATTTTATATGATTTATATGATGGAAATGGATTTTTATAAGGAACATCGGTTGTATGTAGGGAAAAGTAACCAAATATGGAATACCAGTTTGTTTTTGTATTATAAAAATATATATTTTTTAGAGTTATTATTATAATTTATTTTCAGTCATACAGTTGTGTTTATCTTATTGACAGTCTTAATTGACATATATTAATTTAAAATATAAAATTTTCTCAATATTAATATTAAGATTATGGAAAAGGTACCCAAGCAAGTATGGACTACTATAAAACTATGAAAAAAAACCCTTTACTTTTATTAGATCCTACAGGAACTTTGATCAGTTTTAAATAGGTTGAGCACCTTATTAAAACTGATCAATGTTCCTGTAAGTTACTTGCAAAATTCATATATCCAGGTGTTGAACTCTGCGCCTGCGTATTTATCATGTGCCCAGAGCCTCATGTGAGGTGAGGCATTTGACCCTCGAGTATTTAGAGAAAACAGGTTGTTGATTGACACAGATGATCTATTTCAGTTGCCGCTATAACACAAAAATACTAAAATACAATTAAATAAATATTAGGGGGGGGCTCCCGTACAACAAACGTGTTTTTTGCTCTATATATCTATTTTTTTGTGTAGGGTTAAAAAAACAGCATTTTGTTTATTGATAATAATAATGTAATTTCTTAAAATAAAAGTGTTTCAATGACAATAATTAGTTTGCATGAAACGATCCCTACAGTACCTACCTAGTAAGATTTACCTACATTGTAGGTAAATCTTAACAAATAAATATAACATGTATGTCTATAATAATATTCTTTTGTTTTAAACTTTCATGGTCACTAACATTATAGCTATTAACGGGATTGTTACCATGTACTTTGTTTTTTATGACTAACTGATCTTACTCCGTGATCATGGCGCTTGCAACAGTGCCGAAATATCGGAGACTCATAAAAAACAAGGTACATGGTAACAATCCCGTTAATAGCTATAATATTCTTTTTTTGAATTATGTAAGAATAAAAATCAGCAGTCGGGTTTTTACAAGCTTTTAATTGACTTGCAATATAGGTAGGTATGTAACTATGTTTTTTCGGGTGGAATCTTGCAACTCTATTTTGAAGCAGATATCTTCAACCGGTTGAGCTGAAATTTTGTATACCTATACACGTTTTGATTAAAAAGCACTGTTTGCTGTGTGACGTCGTTCTAAATCCAACATGGCGGAATAGTTATACCTATTCAATGCATTCCTACGATAAGGGTATCAAATTAAAGGGCTTGCGGCGAATAGCTCGAAATATAAAGTGACGTCACTCTAAATCCAACATCGCGGAACATTCATACAATATGGGTATCAAATGGAAGGACTAATGAAAGGAGATAACGAATGCGAGTTAAGCTCCGTTGCTCCATTAAATTTATATGAAATAAAAATCTCTAAGAAGAATAAAATAAACTTTTGAGTTTTACTATCAACTTATAACGTCAAAATAAAATATTTACAATCACAAAACTAGAAAGAAACTCAATTATGTAGATGAAATTAAAATACTGTAGGCGGGCAGCCCTACCGCGTGGATCAGCCCCGCTCGGCCGTAGGTAGTTATTTCAAGGACAGGGCCCAGTCACAATACTGTATAGATAATATTACCGTGCTGCAGGGGTTCGTAAAGCCCACCATTCACTACACGCACCGCGAGCCGAACCCCGAGCCGTACCCATCCGTGGACAAATCCGTCATTGCCCACACACTACACGAGCGCCGAGTTGCAGTCCAGTCGCTTGTGTACTTTGGTGAGCCTCGCGTGTATCGTTCTTCCCTACCCTACCATGCCACCGGTGCTTTCCAAACGCACAAAAGTCGCTTCAGTAGACGGTGCAATACTTTTAACGGAGCAAAAAAAGAAAAAGCGCGTCCGGACTAAGGAATGGCTGAAACAACGAACAATATATACGCATTTAAAATTGCTGCAATGCATTCAGTCCTGTAAACCACCTGTTTCTCTTTAGTTTTCTATTTAAACAGCAGGATAAATTCTTGCCAAAACTATTTATGATCGCCGAACGAGATGTTATTATACTCGTTTACTCGTTCATGATACAAACAACACAACTGCAGGCCAATTAAGCTCGCTAATTGTGATATTGTTTTGATGTCAATTTCACATTACGCATTATGCTCTCCGAAAAATGCGATATCAAAATGACATCAACTTTAAAATGATATCAAATCAACTTAAGTATTACGTTCAACTTTTTGACATAAAACAGTATCGCATAAACGTCAAAAATGTGATACAGACTTAACAAGTTAGGAGGTGGTTTTTCTGTATCAAATTCCTTTTTTTTTTAATAAAAAAGAGTAAAATGGCTCGTTTCGGGTTATTAATGGACTATTTAGAACGAGCTCATGCCGAGGACATGATAGAGATAAACCCCTTGTAGAAGAGATACAATTAGCTCTTTATGTTCGCTAATTGTGATATTGTTTTGATGTCAATTTCACATTACGTGTTATGCTCTCCGAAAAATGCGATATCAAAATGACATCAAATTAAGCGTATTATGATCTACTCTTTAAAATGACATTAACTTGATATCAACTTAAATGAGTATTATGTTCAACTTTTTGACTTAAAACATTATCGCATAAACGTCAAAAAAGTGATACAGACGTGATACAGAATTAACAATTTAAGAGGTCGTTCTGCGTGCACGCACTACAAATGACTGACAAGTTCGCCGACAAATCTGTGCAAGCACACACACGTACGGATTTGTACGGCGCGGCTGGGGTGCGGCGCGGCGCTCGCGTCTCTCGACGGCGAGCGCCGCGCCGAGCCGCGAGCCGCACTCACCAATACATTCACACGCGGATTTGTCCGCGGACTTGTCGCCAGCGACAAATCCGGCGGATTGGCGCGCCCGTGAATGGTAGGCTTAAGGCTACACGTCTGTATCACTTTTTTGACGTTTATGCGATACTGTTTTAAGTCAAAAAGTTGAACATAATACACATTTAAGTTGATATCAAGTTAATATCATTTTAAAGAGTTGATCATAATACGCTTAATTTGATGTCATTTTGATATCGCATTTTTCGGAGAGCATAATACGTAATTTGAAATTGACATCAAAACAATATCAAAATTAGCGAACATAAACAGCTAATTGTATCTCTTCTACAAGGGGTTTATCTCTTCTACGCATGTCCTCGGCATGAGCTCGTTCTAAATAGTCCATTAATAACCCGAAACGAGCCATTTTACTCTTTTTTATTAAACAAAAAAAGGAATTTGATACAGAAAAACCACCTCCTAACTTGTTAAGTCTGTATCACATTTTTGACGTTTATGCGATACTGTTTTATGTCAAAAAGTTGAACGTAATACGCATTTATGTTGATATCATTTTAAAGTTGATGTCATTTTGATATCGCATTTTTCGGAGAGCATAATGCGTAATGTGAAATTGACATCAAAACAATATCACAATTAGCGAGCTTAATTGGCCTGCAGTTGTGTTGTTTGTATCATGAACGAGTAAACGAGTATAATAACATCTCGTTCGGCGATCATAAATAGTTTTGGCAAGAATTTATCCTGCTGTTTAAAGAGAAAACTAAAGAGAAATAGGTGGTTTACAGGACTGAATGCATTGCAGCAATTTTAAATGAGTATATTTTGTTCGTTGTTTCAGCCATTCCTTTGTTCAAATGCGCTTTTTCTTTTTATTCTCTGTTAAAAGTATTGCACCGACTACTAAAGCGACTTTTGTGCGTTTGGAAAGCACCGGTGGCATGGTAGGGTAGGGAAGAACGATACGCGCGAGGCTCACCAAAGTACACAAGCGACTGGACTGCAACTCGACGCTCGTGTAGTGTGTGGGCAATGACGGATTTGTCCACGGATGGGTACGGCTCGGGGTTCGGCTCGCGGTGCGTGTAGTGAATGGTGGGCTTTAAGACTGCGGGAGCCAGGTGTGGGGTCCGTTCGGCGAAGGCACCGTCGTCTGTAAACAGTATTTTTTGCCTGCGTGAACAAAAAAAAGGTACAGGTACGTACCTGGAGGCCTACTCTATTTCAACGAAAAACGAAATCGCACGTTCCCTATTCTGTTTCCTTTTCATTTCGAAAATTCGTTCGGCCGAAATATTTTGACAATTAAATTCTCCAAGCCTACTCTAATTCACAAAAGTTTCCAAGGAAAAGTTGAATTTGACAGATAATTGTTCGAAATTTTAACCTCAAATCGACGAAATGAAAAGTGTTACCTTTTCATTTTCGTTTTGAGATTTTTGTTTTAATTAAGCCTTAAATACTTGCAGGAGTATTTTTAATAATAGCTGCTTAGCTCGAGAAACATTTTTAGAATGTAAAAATAACAAATAAACCATTTTTTTATTATTTTTTGTAATTTCGATACTTCAAAGTATTAAACGATAAATTGAGATTGACATACAGTAGATTGTATCGACTCTTAAATTAGTCGGCTAACACTGTCAAAGAAGGTTCTTTCAATGTCATCAAAAAATTTGCCGTAAACTACCTATATTGTTTCCAAGTAAAAAACGTTTTCTTAAAAGTAGAGATAAAAAGAACTCAAAAACATGACTCATTCCATTCGTTCACGAAAACTGGGTATGGTTCCGAAGTTAATGTGCCTGTTCGAAAATGAAATAGAGTAAAGACACTGACGAAATTTCGTTTGAAATTCGTTCGTTACCGAAATTTCGTTTCGGAGAAAGAGAGTAGAGCTCCTGGGCGTTTTACCCTGTGCCCAACGACAACGGCTTACCAGAGCCGAGGTCCGAGTCCCAGAGACGCCCTCTAGTTGAGCCGACCCCCTCAGGTTCGAGTGGTCTAGAGTCTACAGACGGAAAGGAGGCTCCCTCCGTGGGGAGATGCCATCCGTCTGGAATACCTCCAGAGGCACTCGCCAATTATTATCGGCTTGAGGTCATGGACTGTAACTGAGACACCGTAATGGCGGCGGCTATTGATGAGTGAGTGAATTGTAGGGTTGCTAGGTTAGCCAATTTTTTACCAATAAAACACAGTAAAAAGGTGAAAATATTTTGATTGTTCAAAATTTTACTTTTTGCCCGACTGCGGAGGATAATGTTTTTCGAGTGTATGTATGCATGTATGTATGTCCAATAATTTAGCACGCCCTACAGCCTGAACGTCTTGCGGATTTTGACATGCGAGGTGTCATTTGATTTGTCGTGATTGTGTGAGTGGCACTGGGTATATTCAAATTTCAAAAAAATAAAATAACAGATTTTATGCGCCAAATTGAACCATTTTGAAAAAAAAGTATAAGTATTTTTATAACCCGTCAAGCGAGGTATCAAAGTGAAGGGTTTTAAAAGAATATTTAGAAAATATACAACTCGTGTAATTAAAAAAAACGAAATTAAATTGTCATAAAAAAAAATACTAAAAAGAAAAAAACAAGTCCAGTAGTCTAGAACAAAGTTACTTTAACAGTCGGGACTCAGGAGAAATTCTAGAATATATCGAATTTTCTCAATATTGGGTAAATCAACTAAATATAGATGGCCTGGCCTGCATTCTCTTTTATATTTCTTAAAATAAACTAACACCCATTGAGTACTATTTGTAATTGAAGAGTTCCATTGTTTTCCTCCGAAAGTACTCATCAGATCTCCAGTTAATTAATATGCAGCCATCTCGCTAGTAAACTGATTAAAACAAAAAAAAGAATCATCATAAACGGTCCACAAATCTCGGAGATCTGCGCGAACAACAATAAAAACAAAAAAAAAATGTGACGCATTGCGAACCTCTTTCTTTTCGAAGTCGGTTAAAAATTTTAATCAACCTTTTGAGGTAATGCATACATAATAACACGCCAGAGTCCTCCTTTAGTTGTATATAAGTCTTGAACTTCAAAATGAAGACTATATATGTATGGCAACATTTGATGACACTTATGTGAATACTCAAAAATCTGTGACAGTAACTTTTCAATTAATAAATTCAACATGGAATAGAAGTCTTTTATTTAAATCATAATTAAACCAGTGTTAACTAATATAGTACAAAATGACACTACTACATATTTGTTTGGAAATCATTAATTTATCAGTAATATCTCCATACTACATTTTCTTAAGGAAATCTGATAAAAAAGAATAATAAATAATAGATTGAAGTTAATGTCAACCCAATTTCCCATATTTTAGGTAATATGGTTACATGAACATTGGCAACACTGGACTTTAGACTAATCATTTTGTCCTTAGAATTAAAATTGATTTCGATTTCTAAAAACTAGAAAAAAGTGATTCAATTATTCATTTACCTATGAAACGTGATTCCTGGATTTTTTTTCTTTCGGTCACTACGGTTTTTACACCTTTTTACAAGCAAGATATCTTGTTTAGCTTATTTTTTATCTCCACGAAACGTGTCGGCTGCTTTGACGTTTGCACGCGTGGTGGCTGACTATTGTGTGAATGTGTGCGTGCCGGCTTGTATGTACAGCGACCTGGCCGACTCAGCGACACAGTTTATTGTTTACCGGGACTCTGTCCGCCTTTTTTTATAAGTCCATGCTTGAGGTCCCTTTAGGATCTCGCCGTCCCCAAATCCGGTGACGTTGTAAAAGTGACCCTGAAACTAATTTAATTTACTAATTTCCTGGTGCTATTTTGTTCATTCAAAAAAAACATAAAAACTTTGTTGTTAAAAATGATGATACCAACCTTGAGCCACCACGCGGGCCCATTGAGGTGTGGTGGGTATGCTAATATTTACTGTAAACAGATGCAATCGGGACCAACGGCTCATCGTGGCTTCCGAAGCACGGAGGAGCTCGGGATACCAAGTTTTTGGTTACACATTTGTAAATTTGGCATAAGTTTGTTACCTAGATTGACAAAGGATGGAAAAATGTTCAGTACCTGTGGGATTCCGAAATAACTACCTAACTATAACGCGGGCGAAGGTGCGGGCCGAAATTAGATAATAGGAACAAACAACACGTCACTTGACAATCATTAAATTTTATTGGATTCTCTGAGTGCGGCTATAGTAGTAAGCGCTTATCATTAAAAAAGATAATTCACGATGGCTAATGAGAGTTCACATTAAATAGAACAAGATAAATGTTGTGACGTTACTTAGAGTCAATTTACACCGGAGTGGCAGCACCCTGCAGCGATGCGGCGAGCGTTTTTTTTAACTAATTAATATTTTAAGATGAAAGTTCTACATTTGATAAGTAAAATAAAATAAATATTGTTCCTACTTTCATTACAACAGATTCTAATCATGTAATTATTACGTACTTACCTTCTTTTGTCTATTTAAATGTCATTTTTGTCATCTAAACAGTCATACGTACTGCGTTGTCATGGTTTCATAGAATAATAATAACAGTACTTTAAATTATGTAATTATCAAAAAAAAACTACCTACTTACTACCTATAAATAATAAAAAGTGGTGATTTCTTTTAATAGTATGGCAATTTTAAAAATAACGAGGTCGGGCAAGTTCGGCGAGCGGCGCGGCGCGGCGGGGGCCTTTCGATCGTAACGTAACGTAGCTAACTTCAGTTTTATGCGTGAGAGTGTTTTGACGGACGTATTATTGTGTTCTGTGTGTTGTGAATAATTCAATAATCATGCTTAAATACTTGAGTGCGCTTTTTTGCGCACTACTAGTGCTATCAGTTTTAGAACCAATAACTTGTGGCAAATTTGGTGGAGGCAGCAGAGGTGGCGGTTTTGGTAAAAGTGGCGGATCGCACAGTTATCCATCGTCACATGGACTATCGGGCGCAGGCAGCCGTGGCGGCCTCTCCGGAGGTCATGGGTACCCATCGTCAGGTGGTAGCCATGGATATCCGTCATCAGGTGGTAGTCACGGATACCCATCATCAGGTGGCAGTCATGGATACCCATCATCCGGTGGATTATCCGGATCAGGAGGAAGCCATGGATATCCATCATCCGGTGGATTATCCGGATCAGGCAGTCACGGTTATCCAAAGCCTGGCGGCAGTGGGTATCCGTCATCTGGAGCAAAGCCATCATATCCTTCATCCGGTAGTAGACTGTCAGGATCAGGTCACGGTAACCCAAGTACACCTAGTCATGTTAGCCATCATACAACTATTCATAATCATTATCACTATAATCCACCACGTCAAATAACTTATGCAGCGCCTGGACAACGCGCGGTGTCGTATCCAGTCTATCACGGCACGCCCCCGACTTACGTATACAAATATAAGGACTCTGGAAGTAAATACGGCACATTGCTGGCCGGTCTAGCACTTCTCAATCTTGGCACCTTAGCAGGCGCTGCGTATGCAGGCAGCCGCAGCCATTCTAACTACAAGCCACAGCCTGGTGAAATATGTAAGTTTGCCATCAAGAAGTCCAACGGCGATTACGAGGAAACTAAAATCGATTGTCAACTGATAACGAGCTTCATATTCGCAGAGGAAGCAAAGGCGTCGAGGGGTCAACCCTCTGGCACAAACTCTACAATTGTCACAACAACTGTGACAAATGTCACAGTAGTCAACAATACAGGCAATTCACTAAGTCCGACTGCGCCGCCGACGACTCTTTACCAAATGTTACCTAACGGCACTTTAGTTCCTGTCAACGCAACGCAGACTAACATTACCGCACCGACCACTATGCTGCCGAATGGGACACTATCATCAGATGGTACGATGAAATCGTCAGTGACCGTCACCACCACTACCACAAACAGTACAGTGGTGAATGCGCTGGATGTGAAGGGAAAGGAAATTGCAGTTACACCCGGCATGGAATGTTTTGTGATAAGGCTTACGCCTACACAAAATATGAGAAAACATGTATCATGTGGTCTGTTACAGAGTTACGCGACGCAGTCGCTCAAACCTAACTCGGCAGCTCGTAATATACCTACTTTCACAATACTGTTTGCTATCACTGCATTTGTATTATATTAGTATCACGCATAAATGTTTATGCTGATTCCCTTTAAGTATTTTCATATTTTGGTTTTGTAGTTGTTTCAAATGAGAATTGGTTAAGATCTGAGTTTTTAATAACTTTATGGCTATATTCATTGTGAAATTATTTTTACCTATTGCAATTTATTTTAAGGGAAAAATAATTGCGTCCTTAGCAGGACGATTGATAACTGTGCTACTAATTAATGTGAGAGATTGTATAAAATAATGGCACCTAACATAAGTCTCTTAAGGTAGTTTATTTTTAGTTAGCTCCATCCATATGAACTATATTCTTCAACTTGTTTTAATTAGAATTATTATAAATTGTTTTCAATAGGTATTTCGAGTTGCTATATGATAATAAATAAGTAAGTATCTAACATTTGTGAGTACTCATCATAAAGCGTTATTCTGTAGAGTTTGTTCCTAAAAGATTTTTAAATGCTGTGTATCAATGGATTTACATAATTAGTTTTACGGCGCACACCGTTGATCAAGAATAACACGTATCATATCAATAAATTAAGTTGCTTTTATTTATCATTAAACAAGAAGAATATTGTGTTCCAGTATTGTTATCTTCTCTGTAGCTGTAGTAAATAGCTAATCTACAATGTTCTTTATACCTACATAGCAAAATAGATAAGTCAGTACTTATGTTGTAAATACACTTTATCCAACATTCTACTAGTTGAATAAAATTTAACATTTCCTCAAGAAGATATAAATTATGTTTCTGTGCTAGCCAACGCATCTTTAGTATCTACTTAGGTAGGTACCTACTTGTATTTCCCAAGCTGAATCAATAATGACGTCCTCTTAGAAACAATTCTTTGTCATAAATAAGCATGTACTTAACATTGTGTAGTTAGTAATGCGGTTCCGATCGTATTCTGTATTTCTACAATTTATTGGTTTAAGTATATTGTATTATGTTTTGTATTCTAATTGGCATTATTAATGAAAAGCCTCTGCTTTTAAAAATGTAGGGGAAACCGGGAAACCAGCCGTCAAAGAGTTGAACCATCTTTCAAAATTGTATTTAAATTTAGCGTAAACAAGACGTCAATGCGTTGATTGGTCACATGCGAGTCGCCAATCACTACAAAATAGTCTCTCATGTGACCAATAAATCCATCGACGTTTTGTTTGCATTAAATTTTGGTTCAATTCTCCCATCTGAGCAAGTCTCCCTGTTTTCACCTACCGTATCATCTAAAATATAATCCAAAACTTTGGATTTATACTTATAAAAAATCTCAATTCTGAATTGATTGATTGGACCATTGTACAATTGAATTTCAATATCTATTTAACGTAATGATAAATCGAAGGAATAATATACTTCAAAATTTACTTCTGTCGTTCCATTTACTTGGCAAACTTCTTATGCAAAACCACAAACAAATAAACTTGCGCAGTAGACGTTTTAGTATGTAAAATTGCTACTGCGCAGGTTTCCAGTCGATGCTTAAGAAGTTTGTCGGGGTGCACACCATCTGATAGAGCCACAGAGAAAGATTAAATTTCATGTATACATACTTCTAATTTGCGAAAGCAAAATATGGCACGCTGCCATCATACATTGCCATTATTGGTAATATAAGTGGAACTCTTAGCAGCCTAACAATTGCTTTTCGACCAGATTTTGTTGATGATTATTAAAATAATAAGATTTAGTATGATTTTTAATAATATTGTTTCTCAAATTTCTGAGCATCGTTAATGAGAATTATAAAACATCGATAAAGTGTTAAATAATAAATGTTTTCAGTAAGCGAGCGTCTATGGTTTATATTTTTGGATACCTATTAAAAAAATGTGTAGCTATGTGAATTTAGTTTTTATAAGCGCCTTTGTTTTGTCAAGTCTTATGTGATATTTATGTATAATTAGGTAAGCTGTGTTGTTTAATAAATCTTTAAAAAATAATTGATCCAAAGATTATTTTCTTAATATAATGTTTATAAGACTTTTGCAAACGTACCTACATATAAAAGAGAAAAACTCAGATATTAGGTTTTGGCAAACTATCAAAAACCTCTTGAAGCCCGATTAGTACACAAATCTCTTCTATTAATAGATCTCGATTATACAGCAACAGCAGTGTTTCACAATAATTTTATGTACTTCATACTTACTTTATTTATAATTATAAATCATGAATAATCTCTATATTCAAGAAGCCAATGTCACTTTCTTTGCTTCCGTACTATTTGAGTTAGTAAAAGTAATAAGTACTCATCCTGGTGAATTAGGCGCGAAGGTTTAATTAGCATCCAGCAGTGCTATTCTAGAGGAGCTCGATGGCGCAGGTGGTTAGCGCGTTCGGCTGCGATCGTTGTAGTTAAGCAACTTTCGCAGTGGTGAACATTGGATGGGTGACCAAAAATTTCTATCTCTAGTTCCTCCGTGCTTCGGAAGGCACCTTAAGCCGTTGGTCCCGGTTGCATCTGCAGTCATTAGCACCCGCCAATCCCCACTGGGCCCGCTTGGTGGGTCATGGCCCAATCTCCCTATTCCATCCATAGGGAAGGCCTGTGCCCCAGCAGTGGGCACATTAAGAGGCTGATGATGATGATAACGAGTACTATTCTGTAAGAACAAACTCACTTTTCACGGAATCCTGTTTACTTTACTGTTTGTTAGTCTCGCTAAAACTCGAGAACGGCTGAACGGATTTATCTTATCTTGGTCTTGAAATGTTCGTGGAGGTCTAGGGAAGGTTTAAAAGGTGAGATTTTATTTCGTTTTCTAAATAAAATGTAGAGAGAAAAAAAACTATATAGTCTACACCGAAGCGAAACGAGGGCGGGCCACTAGTTGTAAATAAATTTCATATCACACTAGCGAATTCCTTGGTGAAAAGTGAGTTTGTTCTTACAGAATAGCACTGCAGGTGCATAATAAATTACAAAAATGCACTAAAGGTGAATTACTAACCCAGGTGAAATAGGCTATTCACCAAATTGACAAGGACACGTGTGTTCAGTTGGTGAAACTAAAAATTAGCATTCATCGCTAATTATTTCGTCATCTGGACACGCAAGATTTTTATGTGTGTCTAAGGAAACTTAAATTAAACCACTTTTATATTTTTAGACATAATCAGCTTTTTTTTGTAATAAAAGACGCAGTCAGTTTAATAATTCTACAGAAAAGAGCAAATTGAGCTATAATATTCATTGACCAGATTGTCTTACAGAAAAGAGCAGATTGAACTATAACAAAGAGGATATAGAAATAGATAATTTTTTGTACAAAAATTCAACTGCCTTCGTTTAGAGAGGTTCTTGTGTCTTGTCACTCTTTCGGTAGAATACCCTATAATATATTTATCTTTTTAATATGATATTTTACAAGACCTTATTAGAGACTAGCGACCGCCCGCGACTTTGACCGCGTTAACTTTTAGATTTTTTTTCTAAAATAGAAGTCGCCTAAGTTACTCCTTATTACATCAGCTACCTGCCGATAAAAGTCTCGTCAAAATCGGTCCAGCCATTTCAGAGATTAGCTGGAACAAACAGACAGACAGACGGACAAAAAATGTAAAAAATGTTATTTTGTATATTCATATGCATGTGGTAAAAAGCGGTTATTTCAATATTACAAACAGACACTCCAATTTTATTTATATGTATAGATGTATAGATAGTGGTCCATCCTCGCTTCGCGTCGGTGTACAGCTGTAGTGTAGACTATAGTTTTTGTTCTCAGGCTTGTATTTATGAACTTTTTGGTTGAACGCGCTAATCTCAGGAAATACCGGCCCGATTTGAAAAAATCTGTTTGTTTTATAGTCCATTTATCGAGGAAGGCTATATAATATTACGCTACAACCAGTAGGAGCGAAGCATCGATTAAAAATGATAGAAAATCGGGAAAAAATATTAAATTTGTGAGATTCTGTTGCGTGCGCTGGGTTGACGGTTAAACTAAGAGAAAAATCATGTTTTACAGAATTATTCCAGTTTTAAAGTTCTATATCGTCGTTGCGACTTCAAGACCTCCTATGTGTCATTTTTGTCGAAATACCTTACCCGTATAATGGTTTGTTTTAAATTTTGGCGCTACATCGAAAGCAAAAACTCTCGTGTGAATAAGTCTTTTCAATTTCTATTTATTTACTTTATTCAATATATCCTAAGTGCTTGCTCAAGTAAAGTTGGCATTTAAAATATCTTATGTGTAAAAGCGCTAGATAGGTAAAAATTGTTATTGGTCAAATTTTCAAAATAACTAACCAATAGAAGCACTAGAATGAGAGGGATGCATAGATCGCGTGTGTAGGTGTTAGATGGGGGTAGTAATATAAAAATTACGTTAGCTTCGACGGGTTCTCGCTCTGTGGTTATAAAAGTCGATGTGCAAAGTGTATTGTTTGCTCCAAAGCTATTGGCAAGTGCCCTGTTCTATAAATTGAAGTTACAATGTCATAATTTCACTGTTTATGATGTTTTATCTTAAAATGTATCAATTTACTGCTGGCACGAAGCAGACGGTAATGTAACTGCTAATGAATTTACATCTTGCTTAATAGACCATTGTCAAAATTTACCAACTACGATTGAGTGTATTATTATTTTTATGTTTGTAGAACAGAAACCGAATTTCGTCGACTGCCCTAAGTGTTTTGGCACAACGAAGGCAATTGAATATCGAACAACTCTATTTAGAGAAAGAGCATCAATGATCTGCTCCTTACTCCCGGTATCTTTGGGTATGCAGACGACAGCACAGTATCGGAAAGATACCTGCCTGATGTGAAGTCTGATGCAGACGTCCGATCTTTAAGGGAGGCGACGGTGGAGGGAGTGAATGAAACCCTGGAAGCTGTTTCCCTCTGGGGTGAAGCCAACTTGGTTGGATTCAATCCTTCTAAAACACAGGCCTGTCTCTTCTCGGCGAAACGAAGTCCATTCCATCTGACTCCGACTTTCCGAAACATCTCCGTGCCGGTTACAGACCATCTCGAGCTCTTAGGTCTCGACATCTCATTCAGCCTCAATTTCGGTCGCTACATCGAATCCAAAAACCGCTGCCAATAAACTTGGAATACTTTCTAAGGTCAGGCGGTATTTTACATCTGAGCAGCACCTTAACCTTTACCGAGACCAAGTTCGCTCCTGCTTGGAGTACTGTTGTCACCTTTGGAATAGATCTGCTCGGTATCAGCTGGATGCACTAGACTCGGTGGAACACCGTGCGAAGAGACTCATAGGCGATGACGCTCTCGTTGAGGCTAATCTCCAGAGCCTTGACCACCGAAAACGTGTAGCTTGCATCTCGGTGTTTTATCGGTTACATTTCGGAGAGTGTGCGGAGGTATTATACAATTTGATTCGCCCTTCCCCTTTCCACCACCGGACGACCAGGCGCGGCGAGGGCTTTCACCCTTATGTTGTCCAAGTTCCTCCCATTCGCACGAAGCGATTTACTTCAGCTTTCATTATGCGAACGGCTAGGGTTTGAAACTCCTTACCGAGGTCTGTTTTCCCGGACCAATATAATCTGGACATCTTCAAGGCCAGAGTGAACAGGCATCTTCTAGGCAGGCGTGTACCATCCTAAGCCTCATCATCGCTTTCCATCAGGCGAGATTTTGGTCAAACGCCTTGCCTATTAAACATAAAAAAGGGCACACCATGATGGAGGTGGACAGTGTTCACTCCACTATTGAGCAATACATAAAACCACTATTATATACTATTGTCATTGCAATGATAAATTTTAAAAACAAATAACTTGTATAATTGAAAGTCATGTGTTTTGAATCTCAATCCCTTTTACATACTTATATTCTCTAACTAGCAAACCCCGCGAACTCCGTTTCGCCACCAGATGGCTTCGTTTTATGTAACATTTCGTTTGTTTAAATTTTTTTTTTTTTAATTTTTCCTGAATTTTCTTTGCTATAAACCTCACGGAGCCCGAGACCTTTCCAACGAATGCAAAACCGTGGAAATCGGCTCGTGCGTTCTGGAGTTATAGCGTCAGGAAGGAAAACCCGACTTATTTTTATATAGTAGATGTGATACAAAACGCGCAACCAAAACCTCATATGTGTCACGTTGAATTGTTTTTTATTTTTTGACGTGACAACGTCTTAAATTAGGTTGCGGCTGGGAGTCACTTATGAAAAAGTGTAACGCTCGGTAACGTTACGATGAGTCTCTCGTGTTAAGTTTAAGTTTACATGTACAATGTTTTAGTAAACAAAATATATTTCTATAGTTAAAATTTGTGCAATTCTTATTTTCATTCAATTCCTTGTTCCTATTGTGCAATTTAATTATATTCATATCAATAAATATTCTACCGAGAAAAAGACGTTTCACGTAAAATCTTCGCCCGTAAAACCGACTTTACAGGCAACCATTTTTTTACTACAATTTCGTTTATTATTTAAAATGACAAGAGCAAAATAAAAATCATAAAACCCTCTAGTTATCACTTGTATTTTTTGTTATATTTAGTTTCCTTATATTTTTTTCAGTAGAAAGTTTTTATTGAATATCTCGCATTGAAGAATTTTACACATGGGAGGTCTTAAAGTCGCAACGACGATATAAAAGTCCGCGATATCAAATGTCCATTTTTAAGTTTGACTCATTATAACCTTTTGCCTCAAATTAACGCGGGTGAAACCGCAGGAGACCTCTAGTTGTGATGTAACTGTCATAATTAAAATGATATCGTGGACTTTTTTTTAAGATATTGATGTCTTCTATGAAACTTCGGTATATCAATATTGCTCTATTGCCAATGGCTTCCGCAGCGTACGCGTTAAAAGTTATTTTTTGGTATTTTTTTCACACGTTGGGTCATTATCGAAGTTTTCGTACGGAACCCTAACTTTTTGCGAAATACTATAGCCTATGTTCATTAGGGATAATGTAGGATTCTAAAAAAATTTTTTTTCAAATAGGTCCAGTAGTTTTGGAGTCTATTCAATACAAAGAAACAATCAAATCATTCCTCTTTATAATCTAATATATAAAATCCTCTTGTTTTTGATTACTTGAACTACTCCGAAACGGCTCTACCGATTTTCGTGAAATTTTATATGCATATTCAGTAGGTCTGAGAATGGGACAACATCTATGTTTCATCCTCCTAAATGTTAAGGGTCCACCCTTATTTTTCTTTGATAAATTTATTGTTTTTATTTTTTTATGATACACCATACAAAAATACATACAACCCTAAATTTTCACCCTTCTACCATCAACCCCTATTTTTTATGGCGGTATGAAGTTCGCTGGGACAGCTTGTATTAGTATAGATAAACAGTCTGAATAGGTAGATATTGCGGCGATCTACCCTGAAGGGGTAGATCCTGGGGGCGTAGTTTTATGAAATGGAAAACAACTTTGATTTGCTATTTTTATATTTTAAATCAGGCGAATATAATAATTGAGCTTAATCTATTAACGCATGGTTTGGTGCCCTGAAGACTATCTGATGGAATCTTCTATCAAACGACAGAAGATTCCCAATTTCAAATATTTAAAAATCATGACATTACCTTTTTAATATAACTGCGAGCCGTAGGCATTACATGAACAAAGAGTTTACCCAAACAAGGAGGCTGTAACGTAACGGACGTTACATCCCTCCGGCACTGCTAAAAAAAATTGTTTTGTCATACTAGATGACCGAATAAAAATTTTTGTTTTCCTACCTACTACATCGAGAGTTCGACAGTCCTATCTAAAAATTCCTACCTGCGTAAGGACATCAATACAACCGGGAGGCGGCCTTTACTACAGACTAGCCCTCACAATAAGTTTGCAAAACTTCTTGCAAAAAAAAACTTTACGGGAACAAAATCACCCGTACCCCCCTAATCTTAATTTTACTCAACATCGACATTAGTCGGCAAAAACAAAAAACAAAACTATCCCTAGCTATTCCTTAAATTACCCAAGCTATTTTTATTTTATACCATCTATCAGCAAAACTTTACCCTATCCCATTTATTGAACCATTATATATCAAGGAAATCTATATAAATTTTGAAACTTCATTACTTCCCGTACTAAATAGACGTACGAAACGAAATTCGAACTATTACATGATTCGTAATTATACTAACGGGATTTGAGAAACTAAAAGAATCAATAACTATTATTTACTTTCGTACATCTTCAATAAAGATACAGACGTGGTCCACCACCTTATTGTCTTGTACTTTATTAGACATCCATGATGCGCAAACGTATTAGAAATTTTGGGTAAGGACATCCAGCATCAAACAAAATTAAACCCAATTCCCATGGAATACTAAGGGTTCCCTACCCCCAAGTCGATCTACTACAAATGATGATTTAAAATGACGAACGCGACGCGACCAAATTGAAACGAAAACGACGCGAATTCGTAGAGGGTGTCTTCATCATCTTCATGATGGATCATCGTCAGTATCGCTGACGTCTGCATGAGCGTCATCCTCCTCTCTCTCAGGAAGTCCGCATCATGTAGTAGTACATAGAACAATCAAGAAAATATTAGTAAAATTCTTAGCACCATTTTTCTTCAGTCGGGTAAGTTAATATTCAAGCAAACATTTATGATAAATCCATACACTATCTTTTCTATAGTTGGATAAATTAGCATACAAGAAAACATTAATGATAAATCTTTACACCATCTTCTCCGTAGTTGGGTAAATTTTCAAAGTATAATATTATTATTCATTTATTTATTTTTTCAATCTTTTTTTTATAATAAAGGGATTTTCTTTCCATAAAGAAAACCCCTTTATCCCTTTATTGGTAATAATGTATAATATTATCATATTATACATTATTAACTATATTCTATCCTTATACTGAATTAATCCAATTGATTAATCAATGATCGCATTCAAAGTCAATTGAATAATTGCAACTAGGACAGACAATCGAACCTGTCACCTATCATTCTAATAATAAGTATGATATTAGTAATCCGCCTACACAAGAAATAACACTAAAGTTAACATTTAAAAGAAATGAAAATAACTAAAAACTTTAAAAGTTCCTAACAATACGTACATTGAACTTTTCAATTTCTTTTGAAATAAAATTCTAAAATGACTATTATATTGAACTTTTCTTATCATACCACCATTGCTTTAAAACATTCATATATACAATAAACTGAAATAAAATCTCATTAGTATACATTAATATTATACCAATTATCAACCTATTCGACATAATATAAATACACATCATTCACCGAACTATCGTTATTACTTTCGTTATACATTTGTCATCACGACACGTTATATTAATTAATGGTTTGGACTCACTTGTATGCTGATTGCTGTTTTCTGACGGCTGTGAATGGAAAACTTCTCCATCTCCATCGTCCTTAAATTTTCTTTATTAAGTTTTTTCTTTGGATGCTTCTTCTTCTTAGATTCTTGCTTCTTTTTGTTCATGTTACTGGAACAAAAGATGCGGGGCATCATGTGTTCGGGGGGGACAATGGGATGAGAAGGGACATTTAGGGAGGAAATGAGGTTGATTTCCTTCTCCTGTTCTCCTTCATTCCTTATTATAAGTGACACTTTCGCTGCTTCGAAGTTTGTCATTGGTGTAACAAACGATGGTTGGATCGGCAGATTCCAACAAATTTCGGCACTTTCGTCCCCGAAAATATCCTGCGCTTGACGTAAAACTGATTTTAAATGCACTTAATTATTATACAATTGTAATGCGAAAAGTCTTTTTGTATTTAAATTCGCATTTTTCAGGAACTGTCTAATGAAACATCTGTCATTGATGACAGCACCTGCTTTGTGGCTAAATCATCCAATACATAAAAATAGGTCAATGGCTCTTCTGACAAGCCTTGTCGTCGTGAGAATTTTTTTTCCAAAGCATTTATTGATGATGGAAATTCCTCACGTATTTTCTTTTCTAAATTTTTTTATAAAATAACAATGCAGGGCCACTCAATTATGCCGACAACATAATTCTTTTTGTATCCTCATTAAAATTATTAATGGCGGCGATGATGTTAAACTGTCGAAAGAAATCGGTTACATCACCTTTTCCATCGAATGTGGTCGTGGTCTCCATCTTTATTAAAACTTCATTTTTCTTGCTTTAAAATGTTTTGCACAAATGGAAAACAACTTTGATTTGATATTTTTATATTTTAAATCAAGCGAATATAATAATTTAGCTTAATCTATTAACGCATGGTTTGGTGCCCTGAAGTCTATCTGATGGAATCTTCTATCAAACGACAGATGATTCCCAATTTCAAATATTTAAAAATCATGACATTACCTTTTTAATATAACTGCCATCCGTAGGCATTTCATGAACAAAGAGTTTATCCAAACAAGGAGGCTGTAACGTAACGGACGTTACAGTACTTACCCGGCAAACATGATATCATTATGAGATAATATGCAAAAAATTCGAAGCAACATTTTATATCATTAGGTGTTTATTTATTATCTCTGGAGATAAATTGGTCGTGTTGAAATAGTTAAAGCAACTTGCCAAAAAGCGTGGAGTAGAATTTTCTTAATTTTACGAAACTAAATAGGTAGAATGGCAAATAATGTGTTTCCTCAATAGCTCAGTGGTAATCGGGTTTCAGTTTGTGATAGCAGAGGTAAAGCAGCTTTTACAGAGGCCAGAGTTCGGATGGGTGATCAGCCCCGACGTCGTTGACATCCCAGGGCAACACGGGTGTTTACATTTAATCCACTTGGTAAACATTTTGGTCCATACTTCATTTACAATCCTGTCCATATGGGAGCTCTGTGGGCTTAGACAAGTGGCGCATGTTTCTACTTCAAATTGTATGGAAACCGAGCGTGTCATATTTTGAGTGAGTACCTACTCAAAATATGAGCCCGGGCTCATGATTTTTACCACTTATTTTGTTCTCGTGAGTACGAGAAGAAATAGTACTGAAAAATCATGCGCCCCGGCTCTTAAATTATTCTATATCGTTTTTACAGCTTCATAAGATAACAGTTAGATATTTTTTAAACATTGTATTTGACGTCCGGGATCGTTAAACGGTGACGCGGAGAAATAAATTAGCGTAAAAGGATGACCATCATTGGTGTCTCTTTTGGCACGCGAAGTGTATACACTTGCGTTATCTATTTCGATCTATGTCTGTGGGTGATACGTTGCAAAAACGAAAAAAATAAATCTGCTTCTACGGCATTCTTACATGCATTTGTACAGATTAATATTGTTAAATTGTGTTCAATTACCTTTTGTGTGCGAATCCAATTAGGGTTTTCTGGAATGGCAGGCAACAGGTAGCAGCACTGAGACGAAAGGTCTACTCCTGTCTACTCATCCGCCAAACACGTATGTCACTATGGTTCAATTTAAATGCACCTTCGATTTTTTCGCGCCAAAAACTTTGTAAATGACGTAAATTTTCCTAAACCTTTTCTTTTTAATTGGTCAGTTTTCTAAAATTGTAGCGCGTTTACGTCGCTTCTGGAAGTGAGAAGCGCTCACGACGACCTCCCCTTAATGACACGACATTATATCTTTTTCAATTTCGTCGGAACATCGGCTACGATTTTACTTGGTAATGAAATTGAGAGTCGAGTTTGTGCCAATCCGAGCATTATGCGGTTATAAGCACGCTCGCGGGACACGATAGAGACCTTTAATAATATTGCGAAGTCTCACATTCGTTACATAAATTCACGCGATATAACCCTTGCGAGGTCTCCATATCATCAAAGGTACCTGAAGCTAGGTTGGTAGCCAGGTATATGGGGAAATTCGGGTTGACCTTTTGAAAGGACAATGGCGAACTCCCATATAAATGAATTACATCTTAAATTATAGAGTTTAGATTCTCGATTTGATTCGTCTTATTTCTATTATTATAGGAAGTCTGGATTTATAGATATTCTACTTTGAAATTTTGGAGGTTATGTCATACTAAGTAATACAAAAACGATTATAAGAGTGTTCTTATATCAAAATAAAAAAAAACGTGAATGGCACTATAAAAGTATAAGGTTCCCGTACATTAGTGACGAAAAAAAATGATTTTTATAATGTATCATCAGTGGACGTAGGTACTTATTGACCAACCGCGTCAAAATACTTAATATGTAATACTAAACAAACTAGGGTTATTTAGTTCGAATACAATGTCTGTGCTGTAAGAAGTACTTAACAATTTGAAAATGACCACAGCAATAATAAAGTATTTATACTACTATAAAGGATTTCTAATAGTGTACTGATGGGAAATTAATTAAATATGAAACACTTTTCTATATATTTTTTATTCCATATCTTTGATCACAATATCGTAGATGGATATACTGTACTTCCAGGGCCCAAAAGTAAAAACTTCACAGTTTTGTTGGTTGTAATTTCGCATTTTTGTTGTTAAAAAGGTTTCTGTTAACCACATTATTAAAAAAAATGTCACACTTATGCACTGGTAGTTTTTTAGAAAAAAATATTGAAAATTTTTACTTTTCTTATCAAGTGGTGATACTTCACACTAGGTTAGGTTAGGTTAGTGTTGTGACCATAACGCGCGAGCCGAGCGAGCAAAGCGAGCGTGCCGCGGCAGCGGCCGGCGAAGCGCCAGAAAAAAAAACTGTTAAAAAGACCTTTTCATTGATGATGAATGCTAGACTGGGAGTATAGACAAGCAAAGACCGCAGCAGCCGCTAACTTTCCCACGCTAATGGCTGTCGGCGGAAGGGGTAATTTTGGAATCTATTTTCAACCAATTTCCATTGTATCTGGAGAATCTCTTAGATTAGACCAATATCAATTATATTCACAAAGCAGCGTAGGGAGAGAATAGATAAATTAAAATAATGAGTTGTCACTTCACAATGGTTAGCACGTTCGATCCACGAGCGTAAAAACCGGTCAAGTACAAGTCGGAATCGCGCACGAAGGGTTCCGTATAAAATATTATCTATACAACATTAAAGACTATATTATAATATCGAACAAAATAATCTCGTCTGTTGTAAAGGAGCTCCTCTTAAATATTTATTTCATTTGAATTTGGTTACTTATTTAAAAAAAGTAAATATACAACTTAATATTCTGTGAACTTAGTTCAAGCGTCTACCTGTTTCCGTTATTAATATAGAGCAAAAACACGTTTGTTGTATGGGAGCCCCCCCTAATATTTATTTAATTCTATTTTAGTATTTTGGTGTTATAGCGGCAACTGAAATAGATCATCTGTGTCAATCAACAACCTGTTTTCCCAAAATAGTCGAGGATCAAATGCCTCATGTGAGGGCTCTGGGCACATGGTAATTGCGCAGGCGCAGAGTTCGACATCTGGATATATGATTTTGGCAAGTAACTTACAGGAACTTTGATCAGTTTTAATAAGGTGCTCAACCTATTTAAAACTGATCAAAGTTCCTGTAGGGTCTAATAAAAGTAAAAGGTTTTTATTCATGGTTTTATAGTAATTCATACTTGGGTACCTTTTCCTTAATCTTGATTTTGAGAAAATCAGACTGTTAATAATATGACTGAAAATAAATTATAATAATAAAACTAAAAAAAAATATTTTTATAATACAAAAGCAAAATGGTATTCCATATTTGATTACTTTCCTCTACATACAAACGATGTTCCTTATAACAATCCATTTCCATCATATAAATAGGGGGTCATGGGGCATCACTGTCACCGTGAACGATCCGTCTTTCGGCTCTAAACTGTATTGCCTTATTAAAAAAATCTTTAATTTATATTAAGTTCTGGCCCTCACCGGCCCCAACACGTACCTAATCTTACTTCGTCTGTTTACCCTCGGCCACCGATCTCTGGTTTACCCTACCATCAGGTTCTCCCGACCCTTAGTATAAGTACTCCAATCTTCAGGTGCGTCAGACTCCCGAGAACCCACACCTCCAAGTGCCCCAGGCTCAGTCCTCGGAAGACTTCACTGACCCCGCCTCCTTAGGAACCCCCGACCCCGGGAAAACCCAACCCCAGGAACCCCAGCCCCCAGGTGCCCTCTACCCCGAGGAGCCCCTATGCTCCTCGGTCCGATGAAATACTCTCGACAAGAGGCCTACAAACCCTCAAATATTGCCATCTGGCTGCGTGTTTAAGTACAGTTTCTACAGGTCACATTTCGGGGAATGTGCACAAGAACTTTTCAAATTAATTCCACCTTTTGCAAATTTTTACCATCTGATGACGAGGCGTAGACAGGGACTACATCTGTACTGGTTGACATTTCTCC
The DNA here is from genome assembly GCA_902850365.2 of Chilo suppressalis. Lineage (NCBI taxonomy): Eukaryota > Metazoa > Arthropoda > Insecta > Lepidoptera > Crambidae > Chilo > Chilo suppressalis. The sequence goes on along the minus strand of OU963899.1, from coordinate 8,923,919 downwards.
ATTACGTAGGTACCTCATGATTCACATCCTTCATCATCATGCGTACCGCTAGGGAATGGAATTCCCTTCCTGCTTCATTATTCCCCGAAACTGTTGAAAATATACCCAATGCATTAAATTTTGTTATATGTAGTTTTTGTCAGAATAACCTTAATAACGTTGAAAGGACAATGGCGAAATATTTGTTGAAGTAAATCTTTAGCGTCTATAGATGTCATTATCAGAAATGTTAATAAAATAATCTCAAAAGATTTATTAATCAATTCAGGAGGGTTGTCTAAGTCTGGAATTAAAAACTTTAAAAAAGGGAAACACAATTGACTATTTATTTTTTATTTTTATTGTGGCTTGGCATCATGGCTTTTGAGCCATTTATTTTAAGTGATTTTAGTGATGAAATCAACTTTAAATATGTTGTTCGTATGTTTGGCATCGCTTTACGCTTAAACTGTATTTAATTTATCTATCAAAAATATCGGGAAACATTATTTTTCAATATTATACTGAAACCATAATAAATAATCTCCACAATACAAAAAGGGTATGGCGACAATTCTAACGCAAAAAACTATTACTGTCACTGTCATGCTTGTCATCGAATTGTTGTTGTTATTGTTATCATTATCGTTTCTTGTGATTAAGTGCATGCGTATTGCAACGATTTAAATCGGCGCATTGTTTTTTTCTGAGATTTGTGTTTTTATGTGACTTGGACTGCATTTGGACTCTCGAAATCTTCCCTGCGACTGTTGAGTAGTGCTTGCCTAAGACTTCCGAATCTGATATTTCGGACGATTTCTTGCTGTGGATTTTGGACACGATTCCGTCCCATACTGTGTATTTTATTTCATTGTATCTACTATCTACGAGGTAAAACTGTACTTCCAGGGCCCAAAAGTAAAAACTTCACAGTTTTGTTGGTTGTAATTTCGCATTTTTGTTGTTAAAAAGGTTTCTGTTAACCACATTATTAAAAAAAATGTCACACTTATTAGTTTTTTAGAAAAAAATATTGAAAATTTTTACTTTTCTTATCAAGTGGTGATACTTCACACTAGGTTAGGTTAGGTTAGTGTTGTGACCATAACGCGCGAGCCGAGCGAGCAAAGCGAGCGTGCCGCGGCAGCGGCCGGCGAAGCGCCAGAAAAAAAAACTGTTAAAAAGACCTTTTCTACAAAAAAAAACAAGTATCACCTTTTGGGCCCTGGAAGTACAGTTTTACCTCGTAGATAGTAGATACAATGAAATAAAATACACAGTATGGGACGGAATCGTGTCCAAAATCCACAGCAAGAAATCGTCCGAAATATCAGATTCGGAAGTCTTAGGCAAGCACTACTCAACAGTCGCAGGGAAGATTTCGAGAGTCCAAATGCAGTCCAAGTCACATAAAAACACAAATCTCAGAAAAAAACAATGCGCCGATTTAAATCGTTGCAATACGCATGCACTTAATCACAAGAAACGATAATGATAACAATAACAACAACAATTCGATGACAAGCATGACAGTGACAGTAATAGTTTTTTGCGTTAGAATTGTCGCCATACCCTTTTTGTATTGTGGAGATTATTTATTATGGTTTCAGTATAATATTGAAAAATAATGTTTCCCGATATTTTTGATAGATAAATTAAATACAGTTTAAGCGTAAAGCGATGCCAAACATACGAACAACATATTTAAAGTTGATTTCATCACTAAAATCACTTAAAATAAATGGCTCAAAAGCCATGATGCCAAGCCACAATAAAAATAAAAAATAAATAGTCAATTGTGTTTCCCTTTTTTAAAGTTTTTAATTCCAGACTTAGACAACCCTCCTGAATTGTTTAATAAATCTTTTGAGATTATTTTATTAACATTTCTGATAATGACATCTATAGACGCTAAAGATTTACTTCAACAAATATTTCGCCATTGTCCTTTCAACGTTATTAAGGTTATTCTGACAAAAACTACATATAACAAAATTTAATGCATTGGGTATATTTTCAACAGTTTCGGGGAATAATGAAGCAGGAAGGGAATTCCATTCCCTAGCGGTACGCATGATGATGAAGGATGTGAATCATGAGGTACCTACGTAATGGAGAAATGTCAACCAGTACAGATGTAGTCCCTGTCTACGCCTCGTCATCAGATGGTAAAAATTTGCAAAAGGTGGAATTAATTTGAAAAGTTCTTGTACACATTCCCCGAAATGTGACCTGTAGAAACTGTACTTAAACACGCAGCCAGATGGCAATATTTGAGGGTTTGTAGGCCTCTTGTCGAGAGTATTTCATCGGACCGAGGAGCATAGGGGCTCCTCGGGGTAGAGGGCACCTGGGGGCTGGGGTTCCTGGGGTTGGGTTTTCCCGGGGTCGGGGGTTCCTAAGGAGGCGGGGTCAGTGAAGTCTTCCGAGGACTGAGCCTGGGGCATTTGGAGGTGTGGGTTCTCGGGAGTCTGACGCACCTGAAGATTGGAGTACTTATACTAAGGGTCGGGAGAACCTGATGGTAGGGTAAACCAGAGATCGGTGGCCGAGGGTAAACAGACGAAGTAAGATTAGGTTCGTGTTGGGGCCGGTGAGGGCCAGAACTTAATATAAATTAAAGATTTTTTTAATAAGGCAATACAGTTTAGAGCCGAAAGACGGATCGTTCACGGTGACAGTGATGTCCCATGACCCCCAATTTATATGATGGAAATGGATTGTTATAAGGAACATCGTTTGTATGTAGAGGAAAGTAATCAAATATGGAATACCATTTTGCTTTTGTATTATAAAAATATATTTTTTTAGTTTTATTATTATAATTTATTTTCAGTCATATTATTAACAGTCTGATTTTCTCAAAATCAAGATTAAGGAAAAGGTACCCAAGTATGAATTACTATAAAACCATGAATAAAAACCTTTTACTTTTATTAGATCCTACAGGAACTTTGATCAGTTTTAAATAGGTTGAGCACCTTATTAAAACTGATCAAAGTTCCTGTAAGTTACTTGCCAAAATCATATATCCAGATGTCGAACTCTGCGCCTGCGCAATTACCATGTGCCCAGAGCCCTCACATGAGGCATTTGATCCTCGACTATTTTGGGAAAACAGGTTGTTGATTGACACAGATGATCTATTTCAGTTGCCGCTATAACACCAAAATACTAAAATAGAATTAAATAATTATTAGGGGGGGCTCCCATACAACAAACGTGTTTTTGCTCTATATTAATAACGGAAACAGTTAGACGCTTGAACTATTCACAGAATATTAAGTTGTATATTTACTTTTTTTAAATAAGTAACCAAATTCAAATGAAATAAATATTTAAGAGGGACTCCTTTACAACAGACGAGATTATTTTGTTCGATGTTATAATATAGTCTTTAATGTTGTATAGATAATATTGTATACGGAACCCTTCGTGCGCGATTCCGACTTGTACTTGACCGGTTTTTACGCTCGTGGATCGAACGTGCTAACTATTGTGATTTCGAGGTCTTCAGTGAAGTGACAACTCATTATTTTAATTTATCTATTCTCTCCCTTCGCTGCTTTGTGAATATAATTGATATTGGTCTAATCTAAGAGATTTTCCAGATACAATGGAAATTGGTTGAAAATAGATTCCAAAATTACCCCTTCCGCCGACAGCCATTAGCGTGGGAAAGTTAGCGGCTGCTGCGGTCTTTGCTTGTCTATACTCCCAGTCTAGCATTCATCATCAATGAAAGCAATATTTTTATTTTTGTGTTCATTTTTAAGAATTGCATGTAGAGTAAATCACAGATCTCAGAATACAGAGTCACAGATATATTAAAAAATTAAAACATTGTAATTTTCGGAAAAAATGCGGTTTGAAATTGACAGTTTAAATGTTCGCGCGAAAACGGGCCTATGGTTCCGATGACGTCACTCCTGTCTGTCACTGGTCTCTTTTTTCGACTTTAGACGACGTCACTCAACGCTGATTTGTGTTTTAAAATTCATTTTTTTCAAGTCATTTATAATTCCTAATTATTGTTAAAAAACAACATCATGTAAAATAAAAACGTTGCAGTGGCCTTTATTTTATATTTTATTAACATTTTAATCATAAAATGTTCTTAAATATTATATTTGCATTTTCCCTATCGTTTTGTACTTAATGGTTATGTATCTCTGATAGGTCAGAAGGTGCTATTCTGTAAGAACAAACTCACCAATCTGCGTTGTAATTTAAAATTATATCACTCGACGAATTTCACTTAATGTCAAATCATATCGGTGAATTCCGCGGTGAAAAGTGAGTTTGTTGTTACAGAATAACACTGCAGGTATCGGAATGGATCCACAAAGCATATCGAAGCATTTTATCATTTAAGTTATGATTTTCGGCGGATTGAAACCAACTTTCCACCAAGTTCACCTTGGTTGGACCGCTGGATTACATCTGTCTAGAATAGCTTTAAATCTTCGTAAATCGAGGTAACAAGAGCTTGAACGAAATGAAAGCACTATGGTTAGGGCATTTAAGTCGTTAACAGCAGAGTGCCAAGAATTAATATTTCGAAATTGAATTTTTGTTTACTTTAATTAACACATTATTTTCAGTTTTTATTTTTGTCGTTTTATAATATTTTTTTCATGTAATTTGAGTTATTTGATAAATTGTAATCTGTCTTTTGAAAAACTTGCAACATTATTTATTAATTACACCATATAAAGTAAAACAAGTTACGGCGGCAACGGCGTACGTCGATCATTTTCCTTATTTCCAAAGACATCTCTCGTAAAAATATACTTACGTACTTATAAGTATTGTGATAATATCACAACGGATCTATAAAGCAATTAGTGCACTCGCAATAAAGACGAAAATATATTGGAAGCATTTGGTACCTATAAAAAAAACGACGGGTTGCACACCGGGAGTGCCGGCAGAAGTGAAAACTTGAATATTAAGGTTGTGCATTTTTGATATTTTGGAATGGTTAGGGAATAATTTTGCACGAATTGCTTTAATTATCAGTATAAAAGTACTATCATTTATATGATAGAATACAATATTTATTTATTGCGCTATCGTACACAAACATGACAATTTATATTACATTAAAAAGTTTATGTCTCATAATTTCTCATTTAAGCGCACCTAGCGACATCTATTGTAAAAAAAATGCATTTTCTTCGCAATAAAGCTGCCACCTGGACGTCCTAGATACAGACTTATTATTATAATACGATAAAATAAAATATTACTATGATTCGTCCAATATATTGAAAGTCAACAACCTTTCCAATTTTATTGTTTTCGTCTTACGATCAGGACACGTGGCCTGTGATGCGATCAGCCCACGTGTCATGATGCGAGTTTAACATTTTTTGCCCATGCAAAAAAAGTGTAACAACGTCGCTAAAGAAGTTTTCACTTCAATAAATGTATTGTACTCCTTAAATAGTGAATGTACATTTTAGTAGGTATTAAAAGGTTTGTGCAATTTCCAAATGCAAAATTAGTAATTGTTGTGGTTTTAGTATAAAATAAAACCGGACAAGTGCGAGTCCGACTCGCCCACAGAGGGTTCCGTACAACTTTACGATCTACACACGACACGCTTTACCAGGTACAGGTACTACGTAGTTACGTACCTAGTCGCGGAAGAATCCCTAAATAGGGACCCCGCGGCTTCGCATTAAGCAGCGTGGAAGGTATTCGCAGGGTTTTTTAGCGGATATTATACCGTAAAGCGCCCGTAAGAGTTACGGGGTCCTCGGTGGCAGCCACTGCGGGGGTTCGTAAGACTTGCGGGAGCCAGGTGTGAGGTACGTTCGGCGAAGGCGCCGTCTTATCTGTAAACAGTATTTTTTGCCTGCGTGATCAAAAAAAAGGTACAGGTACGTACCTGGGTGTTTTTCCCTGTGCCCACGACAACGGCTTACCAGAGCCGAGGTCCGAGAGAAAGGAGACTCGGGCCATAGGGAGATGCCATCCGCCTGGAATACCTCTAGAGGTACTCGCCAATTATCGGCTTGAGGTCCCCTTAGGATTTCGCCGGCCCCAAACCCGGTGACGCTGTAAAAGTGACCCTAAAACTAATCTCATTTACGAATTTCCTGGTGCAATTTGGTTCATTAAAAAAAACAAACTTTGTTGTTAAAAATGATGATACCAACCATGTGTATATGTGCAGAAAATGAGGAAACCAGGTAAAATCTTACCTTGACCCACCACGCGGGTCCATTGATGTGTGGTGGGTGCTAATATTTACTGTAGACAGATGCAGCCGGGACCAACGGCTTAACGTGGCTTCCGAAGCACGAAGGAGCTCGCGATACTAAGTTTTTGGTTAGACATTTGTAAATTTGGCATAAGTTTATTACCTAGATTGACACAAAGGATGGAAAAATGTTCAGTACCTTTGGGATTCCGAAATAACTACCTAACTATAAAGTGGACGAAGTTGCGGGCTGAAATTAGATAATAGAATAAAACAACACGTCACTTGACAATCATTAAATTTTAATGGCTTCTCTGAGTGCGGCTATAGTAGTAAGCGCTTATCATTAAAAAAAATAATTCACGATGGCTAATGAGAGTTCACATTAAATAGAACAAGATAAATTTTGCGACGTTACTTAGGGCCAATTTACACCGGAGTGGCAGCGGCCTGCAGCGATGCGGCGAGCGTTTTCAGTGTGAAAGCATTTTAAAATTACCTCATTATAGAATAGTTGCATAAATAAATTTTATAATTCTTGTTATTTTATTGTGGTTTCTATGAATATACCACGTATGACGCAAATAGTCCTTATTTGAGGTTGCGGTTTTATTTCTACTCTTCAACGGCAAAAAAGCGGCCAAGTGCGAGTCGGACTTGCCCATGAATACGGAACCCGTAGCAGCAAGTAACATAATATAAAACTTGCCTCCCGCGCGCTCAGCACCCGCTACCGATCAAGGCACGTCCCGCCGCATTATAAATATTTTATACTTAGGCACCGATTACAGATTTATTATTAGAAAATAATGGTTCACGGTTTATGCATCAAGTTTCTGTTTATGAAATTACATGTATTTTTATTTTATTTTTATATTTGAATTGATTGAATGAAAGGTAAATAGCGGTTTACGATTTATGACGTATTAAAAAAAAACTACTTTCTAGATTTCGTTCAAACCAATTTTTGGTGGAAGTTTGCATCGTAATGTACATCATATATTTTTTTAGGTTTATCGTTCTTTTATTTTAGAAGTATTAGGGGGACGGGACACTCATTTTAACACTTTGGAAGTGTAAACTATTTAGTAAACTATTCAGTTAAGAAAAAAATTATATCAGAAACCTCAATATCATTTTTGAAAACCTATCCACATACGTACGTATTATACGTATGGGTTTGACAAAAAAAAATGAGTTTCAGTTCTGAGTACGGGGAATCCCCAAAATTTATTGTTTTGTTTCTTATTTTTTGAAAATCTTAATGCGGTTCACAGAATACATCTACTTACCAAGTGTCAACAGTACAGTTCTTATAGTTTCCTAAAAACGTGGCTGTGACATACGGACGGACATGACGAATCTATAAGGCTTCCGTTTTTTGCCATTTGGCTACGGGACCCCAAAAAATCTGCCGATTCTTTTTCTGCATTGGAAGTTGCCATGTTTTGAATCATCCAGCTTTTAGTGGAAATTTTAGAAAATAATTTCCTCGATGCATTGTCGTATTTTAATTTATTTTTCTTTTTTTATATAGGAAAAAAGAGACCTTTTTTTATTTATTTACGATACAGCCAATGACTTGTTGTCCTTCGTGGTCTAGAGGCTTGCCCATATTGCCATAATTTATGAAATTCAGAGATTTGGAAATCATCAGCTCATTTCCCATTTGAGAAAAGGTTCTACGATGTTTTATAGTTACTGTTGATTTAGAATTTAGTGCACTTTTAAGTTTGGTGGTCTTTCCAACATATGGTTATTTTTTACCTTTAGGTGATGGTGTAGCATGAGGTTGTTTTGGTAATTTTTCCAAGTAATTTATAATATTGATATAAGAATTAACTTGGAAATTAAAAAATAACTCCCGACACAAAAGTCTATACATATAATAAAATGGTAGGAAAGTCAAAACTGTACATTGAATATTTTTTTAAAAGAATTCTTGAGGTGTGATCTACAATCGATATCGAAGCCAAAAATATAGTTTTTAGAAATTTTGTATGTTTGTTTGTACGTATGTCCGTTATAAACTCAAAAAGTACTGCATGGATTCAATTCATATTTGGCACGAATATTATTATGAAGTCGAGTCAACATATAGACAACATATTATCACGCTATCACCTACGGGGAACGAGTAGTGAACACGAACCAATACCGAATTCGTATCGTTTGCGAGTCCGAAATGTCATTGTCAAATGTGTACTGATATTTAGTTCTCGTTATGTAGGTACTTTGTGCCGCTGCTGTTCAAGTTTCCATACAAAATTTGACAATGACATTTCGGTTTGCAAACTATTCGATGCTAGGGGTACTGGGGTCAAAAAGTATATGCAAATAACTAACACCACGCGTACGAAGTCGCGGGCGGCCGCTAGTAAATCTATAAAGTCAACAAATAAAACGTGTTGGCCCTTTCACTTTATTATAACTACATAGTAATAGGTATTATTTTATGAAAATTGAAACAATATCTTTTAAAGTAAATAAGGTATTTCAAAAGGTAGGATAAAATTAAATTCAAACAAGCAACACTGCTTACCCCGCCTCCAATCGCACACTGTGAAATTCAGTCGAATTTAGTTTTAATTGCAGACATTGGGCCCTATAAATGAGTTTCATATACTGGTAGTACGGCGTGAGAGTGGATTTAACTCAGGTTATAGCAGACGTGTTTTGTTCAGTGTGCTGTGAATAATTAAAAAAAATCAATATGCTCAAATACGTGAGTGCGTTGTTTTGCTCACTACTAGTGCTATCTCTTTTAGAACCAATAACTTGTAACGAATTAAGTTTATTCGGTAAAGCCAGAAGTGGCTGTTTTGGTAAACGTAGTGGATGGCACTGTTACTCATCAACCGGACGTCCCGGCTCAGGAAGCCGTGGCGGCTTTTCCGGGGGCTATGGATATTCCTCATCAGATGTTGGTCGAAAGAGTTCCTTATCTTATCACCCAAATAAACCTAGTCACTATAAACCACCACGCCAAACAACTTATGCAGCGCCTGGACAACGCCCGGTGTCGCATCCAGTCTATCGCAGCACGCCCCCGACTAAAGTAAATCAGTATAAGGATTCTGGTGGTAAATACGTCTCATTGCTGACTGGCCTAGCACTTCTTAATGTTGACATGTTAGCTGCACGCAGCCGCAGCTATTCTAACTACAAGCCGCAGCCGGGAGAAATATGTATGTTTGCCGTGAAGAAGTCCTACGGCTATTATGAGGAAACTAAAATCGATTGTCAACTGATAACAAGCTTCATATTCTCAGAGGAAGCAAAGGGTCCACCCTCTGGTACAAACTCTGTATCATCATCACCAGTGACTGCCACCACTACTTCCAAGAACAAAGCAGTGGTGAATGCGCTGGATGTGAAGGGGAAGGAAATTAAAGTTACACTCGGCATGGAATGTTTTGTGATAAGGCATACACCCACACATACTATAAGAAAAGATGTATCATGTGGTCTGTTACAGAGTTACGCGACGCGGTCGCACAAACCTAACTCGGCAGTTCGTGATATACCTACTTTCACAATACTGTTTTCTATCACTATATTTGTAAGTACTGTATCAGTTTTGCCCATAAATGTTGTATGCTGATTTCAGTTATGTATTTGAGTTTCAACTGAGAATTTATAAGATCTGAGTGTTTAATAACTTTGTGGATTATTGATTGTAAATTATTACTTACTTGTTTTGATTATGTTAAAATTATGGAATGTAATTAAGTCCCGTGGAAATCCGGACCCGGTCTAATCTGGACCCTCGTGTAGTCCAAAACGCATACGTATGACTGTTGATTGATTCAAATAAATACAAATACAAGTGCTTTATTTCCATACCTTATTATTACATTACTAGCAAACCAGTGAACCAAATGTTCACCAAAACCTGATTTCTCTTAAACCGGAAGTGCTACGTTACTCAAATCCGGTTTGTAGTCTTATCAGACTACTCATAACTTATAACTTAAATATTCTCTTTATCTATCTCTTACGGTTTGGCCGCTGAAACAGCACCACAGACAGACGGACTTGTCTAATAGATAAGAGATATATAACTATTAAATATGAATTGGAAAAAGGAATAGGCACAGTGCAGCTGGTTTTAAGCCTACCCATCGTCAAATTTTTGTGGTTAGTGATACAATTTCAATTAAATTATTAATAGCCAATTAAATGTTAAATATATTAATTACAATGTCAATTTATTTAGTTGTCATTCAAAGCTTAGTCAATTCAATGTTACATTATATTTAAAATGACATATTTTTTTTACTAGGCAATTACAATTGATTTATTCTTCTTCTTAAATATATTTTTTCATTTGTTTTTGTCGGATTACTAGGTAAATTTATTTAGTTGTCATTCAAAGCTTAGTTAATTCAATGTTACATTATATTTAAAATGTCATATTTTTTTACTAGGCAATTACAATTGATATTATTCTTCTTCTTAAATATATTTTTTCATTTGTGTTTGTCGGATTACTAGGTACTCTTACAACAAGAAAAAAATCGGGATTGTAGAGGGTGGGTTTAATTGTCATTTCTCTGTTGTCGTAGTCATGTATAGAAATGCAAAAAAAAGATTTTTTTCTATAGTAAAAAAGAATTTCAGGAGCATGTTTTTTTACACGTTGTCAGAATTCAAAACTATTAGGGTAATTTTATGTTAAAGATTACTGCTTATGAGTTTTATTAAAGTGTTCGGTTAATTTTTAAGTTTACTGTACATTTATTATTGAAAATTACCAACCGAGCTTTCAATAATTGACAACACTCACGGCGTAAGGGAAAATCCTCGGATACCTCATCGGTATATATTAATATCAAAACATTTATTTTTAAAACAGTTTAAAAAGAATGAAAAAAGTCAACGGACCTTAGTTATTTGTCGTTTTTTTTTCAAAATGGTGAATATAACAAAATTGTTTCTTTTTTCATTTTACATCACCAGCCATGAACATTTGATAAAAGCAGTGAAAAAGAGAGAAGCCAAGTTTACACATACGAATAGCCATGTGTAGTGCCGACATTACCAATAATGTTCCAAATAGGAACATACATATAGTATGTTGCCCATGTAATTTATGTCTCTATGCCATATTTACCATTTAAGTATAAATGCATGTATAGTATATCTACGTTACATGAATGTCAATCGTGTTAGTAAAAACAAAAACTTAAGACCAACAATGAGAAAACACGAAAAGAATATTCATACCAGCTTTTAAGTAAAAAATATGACTGGTAACAGGGACTTTAGGAATGAAAAGTATTGGATAAACAACAGCTTAAAAAATATGGTTCTTGAAAAAGATAGATTATTCAAAATTTGGTGTAGCGATCCAAAGAATATGGTAAAAAGATTAACTTAATACTAGGTACAGAAACAAATGTCAAAAGTCAATTTTTAAATGTAACGTAGAACATGATAAAAAAACAATCTTAGATTGTAATAATAATATTAAAAAAGATTGGGATAAAATTAATCAATTATTGGGTAAAAATAAGCAGTCTTTGGATAATCTAATCTTAAGTAACATAACTAGACAAGGCGGCACGCAGGCAGTCTGTAATGAATTTGCTGATACATTCTCAAATGAAATTGATCAAATAAAGCACTCCTGTCATGAAAAATGGCTGGAAAGGAAGACTTATGTTAAATTATCTAATGTGTGTATGAGATGGCAACCGGTTGATAGCAAGGACATAAAACTAATAATTGATAAAATGAATAAAAATAAGTCACCGGGCAGTGATCTTATACGTATGTCTGATTTAAAAATAATTATTGATAAGATTAGCCCTGTTTTATCTAAGCTGATAAATCTGTCTGTAGAATATCATAAATTTCCACAAAAATTAAAGGGAGCAATCATTCGTCCAATCTATAAGAGAGGAGATCGTAAAGTCTTTTCGAATTATAGACCGATAGCTATACTATCAAGTATTGATAAAATTATGGAAAAATGTGTTGTCAATCAAATAGGAAAGTCAACATGGCTTCCAGAAAAATAAAAGCACCAACACCTTATTATCAAACTTTACAGACGAAATTAATGCACATTTGGAAAATAAAAAAAATATTGTAGCTGTTTTTTATGACTTTAGAAAGGCTTTTGATACCCTACAGACTGAGACCCTCTTAAATGGAATGGAGGAGTGCGGCCTGGGGCAACAGCTGAACTCTTGGTTCAGCGACTATCTCAGGGCGCGCTCTTACCGTGTGAAAGTCGGCGACACGTTCAGCGAGGAGAAACAAGTAAACTGCGGCGTCCCCCAGGGTTCCCTGTGTGCTACCTGATGCACGTAAATAGCCTTTGTGGAGTATTACGTCACTGCTCCGCCCGCATGTTTGCCGATGACCTTTGTGCTCTGAGCGCTAGTACAGACCTCGTGGAAATGTGTCCCCGGGTACAAGAGGATGTGGATGCGGTAGTTAAATGGTCACATGATAACGGCATCATATTAAACGCAGACAAAACAAAAATGCTAATTATTCACTCCCCGTATTTACGTTCTATTGATAATCCGCCTCCTCTGATAGTCGAGTCAATAAAGACATAAAACAGGCAAAACTTGGAAACAAGGTGGAACAGCTCCGATTTTGATAATTTTTTTTTTAAAAAATTGGTTTTTTTATATTATTCAAAATCAGAAACCTTTGGAAGGGGGGAAATATTTTTTTTTATTGTTTAAACAATATTTATGAAATTTTTATAAAAAAGTCACTTTTATCGCTTTTTTTTGAAAACAATATTATTATGTTAATGTTAGTATAAAACATAGTTGTTAAAATGAGGCTTGTAGTGTTTGTTTTTAAACAGGGCGTGACACTGACACACGTAGGACAGCTGCTTGTCTATGATAGCGAACCGCTTACGTCGGCGTAGCTGTCAAACTTCATTGATTGGGTTGGTAGCCTTGAGGGAAGAGTCGATTTTTCTATTCGACTAAAATATTCGCCTTGAGACTTATAAAAAAAAAAAAAAAAGTAATCAGGCAGTGAATCTCTGTGGGGGCGTGTGGATGAATGGATGGAGTTTGACAGTTGTTGAATTTTGAATAGTTTTTCCCATATCGATTTGAGTCCTCCTTATCGGGTGCTGTTTTTAATCGATTTTGAATTTTACTCGAAATTGAATTTCCTCGCTGATTTGGGTAGGTATTCCCTTTTCCTCAGCTTACGGCGAGCGTAGGTATATAGTTTTGAGTTTATTCTTCGGTTCGTCTCGAATGCGGCGGCTGTCTGTTTGACTGTGGCCTTTGCCTTCAGTTGGAGTGAGAAACAAATCATAGACACATGTTTGGGAGTGGACGACCCGTCTATCATCTATGAGCAATTGTAAAAACAACATTTAAAATTTCACAATCTGTTTGTGGTACAGTTAACTTTTCATCTTTTCTTCTGCCCAAAGTATATTGTAAGGCATATTATAGTCGTCGGAGTCGTGAAATAGATCCGAAAAGTTTATATCCTGAAGGATATTGGCGGAAATAGCGCGGAGTCGCTAACCGAACTGAGTTTCGCAGGTGGACGAACACGAACCTTCGCAAGGCGTTGCAATAATAAGGCAGTAACTTGTGATAGGAAACAAAATACTTACGGATAGTTTCATATTTCGAACGGCTTGTACGTTCCCCTCAAGAAATATTGGGGGACTAACAAGGAGACTCTTTTTCTGTACACGGACCAGAAGGGACGCGGGAGTTTATTTGCCAGCCGCTCTCCGGTTTTATGTAACCCGGCCGTAACAGCAGACAGATTATACACAGCTAAACCTATCCTAATCAAGGTATTTCACTACTAACCCCGGGTGAGCGTGGAGAAGAACCACAAGGCGAGGTTGGACCCGACCTACCCATTTCCATATATATACATATATCTATATAACTGGTTATCTCACTGAGAACTAGAATTAACTAAGTTTGTCACCAATATCGATCAAACGAGCCGTAGAACCTCTGAAATCCACTAAATAGCTTATTCAGTCTAGTCTATGTGGTATGTGTGGATAAAATATATTAGATATAGTTGAGAAAATCCACTAAATAGCTTATTCAGTCTAGTCTATGTGGTATGTGTGGATAAAATATATTAGATATAGTTGAGAACTCATGTAAGTACATAGTAAAGTGTTATGAAAGTCTGATATTCATATAATTATAACATCTCATGACAACTTGTTGGTTTATATCCACTTTAACTTTGAACTACTGTATTCAGCTTAGATATTTATAATTAGTGAAACATAGTTATTATATAAATAATAAACATAGTTAGGCTTGTTGATTTATATAAGCAATAACTTAAAAGTACTGAATTCCTCTGCTTTGGTATCTAAAATGGATAAAATATACTTATAACATTATCTTAATTCTTTTGGTTTTCTTTCATTGTTCCCCCGGTGCTCTGAGTGAGCTTAAAAGAGGGCAGTGGAGGAGAATTGAACATCACAGGCTTTTAATAATAATTTAATATTTAAACCATTAAAATACGATGTATTGGTCAATAATACGAATGCGTTGAGCACTTACGTTATATTTTAGTTACTTCATATATATATACATTATAGATAGGTCCGACAAATGACTCCACCCCACCTGATGTTAAGTGAAGGTGAAGTCCAGACGCGAAGATAGCTGATACAGCAGTTCTACCTGCCACACCAGCCATCCTCACCCTGCCGGCCTGCATGTTGCTTCTTCACGCCTCTTTTAAAGGATCCCAGGTTGTAAGAGGGAGGGAACACGTGAGCGGGCAGAGCATTCCATTTACGGATAGTGCGACAAAGAAATGAGTCACCAAATTTCTTTGTACGCGTTGGAATTGTGGCCACAGTAAGACGGTGACAACGTAGGCCAGCGCGCGTGGTCCTCTGAAAGAAAGGGGAAGGTGGGATAAGAGAGAATAACTCCTCAGAACACTCGCCGTGGTACAGACGATAGAACGCGCTTAGTGACGCCACGTCACGGCTCAAGGTGTTGAGTCACCTCCTCATTGCCTATGATGCGGATCGCGCGCCGCTGTAACCTATCCAAAGCAACGAGCAAGTACTTGCCGGAGCCATCACAGAGGTGCGAGCAATATTCCACGCAGGACCGCACTTGCGTTTTGTACAACAAGCACAGTTGATCGGACGTGAAAGAACGCCGTACCTTGTTCAGGACTCCGAGTTTGCGTGAAGCTGTTTTGATCACGATTTCGATGTAGTCCTTTGGAATCAGGTCTGAGCAAACTTCCATACCGAGCATAGAAATGTTGCTCTGTAGCGGTAGTGTTTTGCCCTGAAGATGATAAATAAATAAAATAAATATAAAATAAGATGACGGGTCAGATGGTTATTAAGGAGCTTTTCTAGAACTTTACATAAAACTGAGATGACTGCTATTGGCCGGTAGTTTGCCAGGTCTGAGCGATCCCCTTTTTTGGGCACCGGTTGCACGTTAGCATCTCTCCAAGTCTCCGGCACACGCCCCAAAGAATACGAGCATTGGTACAAGCGCGTGAGCACAGGAGACAACTCCGTTGCATATTTTTTCAGTACTACTGCTGGGATGCCATCAGGTCCACTAGCTTTCCGGACGTCGAGTGATTGCAATTCGGCACAAATCTCACACTGCCTGATTTTAATATCAGGCATCGTTGTGCCACAATGAGGTAATGATGGTGGTAGTGCATTGCAATTATCGATTCGGGAGTTAGCCGCAAAGAGTTTTGCCAGTAAATCGGCTTTCTCCTGCGGCTTATGAGCTAGAGTTCCGTCTGGGCATCTCAGAGGTGGCAGCGAGGGCTGGCAGAAGGTTTTTTGCACGGCTTTGGCCAAACTCCAGTAGCTACGGGAGCGTAGGATGCGTTATAAGTTCCTGGCCAATACGTGCAACGCGCTGGGCATCCGCTCTGATGTAAGCCTTCTTACAGGCCTTGGAAGCAAAATTGTAGGCTGCTTTGAGTGAATCGACCTCGGGATCCTTGAGAGCGCGGCCTTTGACCCAATATATATATATATATATATATCATTTTTTTTTATTAATATTTTTTTATTTATGTTAATAATGAAACACTTATATTTCATGAAATATATCCTAACTTTTTTATGTATATCAGCGTCATGTCATTATATTACATGAAAGATCTTATAATTAATTGTTTTTAAAAGTTTTTGATATAATAACATGTAAATTAAAATTATTTGTGAGAACAATATGAAAACAATAACATAAATATATTTTTTTGTGAGTTTTCAATTGATATTTTATAAAAAAAACATTTTTTCTAAAAATGTCATAAAAATTGTTTAAACAATATAAAAAAATATTTCCCCCTCTCCAGAGGTTTCTGATTTCAATTAATATAAAAAAACAAAATTATTAAAAAAAAAACATCAAAATCGAAGCTGTTCCACCGGGTTTCCAGGTAAAAAGCTTCATTGACTCGACTATGATTGCACACGACTTTGATTGCTTCCATAATAATAAAATTAACCTCAAGTGTAATCCTATCGAAAAAGTTAATTCTGTAAATTACCTAGGAGTAAAAATAGATACCTGCTTTTCCTGGGATTCTCACATAGAATACGTATGTAAAAAATTAAGAGTATTACTGGAAAAGTTTTATCATTTAAGTTTTAAAGTTCCATTGCCAATACTAAAATGTTTATATTTTGCACTAGTGGATTCCATAATTGGTTACTCTTGATTGCTATGGATTAACATTTAAAACATACATAAATAAAATAGAATCATTGCAAACAAGATTTTTAAAATTACTCGTAAATAAAAAGACAAAGAATCAATGTAAAGGAGATTACTCTAAACTATATAAAATATGTAAAATTTTACCAGCTAGCCTGAAACATAAATACCTTCTACTTGTAAACAATTATAGTAAACAGGATCGTTTCACTAATTTGGTGCAACATAAAACTGGCACAAGGTCAATGTCCAAAGGTAAATTTGAAATACCCATGGTACAAAATTACTATGGAGATAGAACGTTAAAAAAACGAGTTCCATACTTACTCAATAGTTTACCCGAGGACATAAGACGTGAGCCTAAACTTACTAAATTTAAAAGTTTATTAAAAAAACACTTGTTTAATACGTTGTAACTTATTACGTTAATTAATTGTATTAATATCACCTAATTTAATAATTTATAAATTATGTTTATATAAAGCGAGTTACCTGCAGTCAAACTGCGTAAGCAGTTTTGCGGGGCATGATTTAAATGAAAGTGTAACTTTTTATGAATAAATATATTACATACATACATACATACATACCTATAAGAATAATAGATTTTAAATTAAAATGACATTTTATGTTTAAATTGTGACAGTATTTTTAAGGTCAGACAGGCACTATATGTCTTTAACTTATTGTCCTGTACATTCAATTAAATCTGAATATATTTTAAAGGGTATTGCTTTTGCTTTGCCGCGTGGGACATAATGGTATGCGTGAAAAGTGATTGTTGAAATAAATTTATAGAATTCATACAACGAATAAAACCACGAGTTAGTATATGTTGGCTTATCATGCGATAATTAACACCTGTCTAAACAAAAGTGCTTAATCATAATGTTCTTCTTGTAAAGTAAGGAGGTAAATAAGTCGATAAAAAAGTCTATTAGTAATCGTAAACACCTATATATAGCAACCACTCATGAAATTCTAAAGAAAACTTTACTAGAAAAAAATCCACGCGGGCCAGGTAGCAGACGGAACTAGAACTCGCATCCTTTGCAATCCGGGCGAATGCTCTGACCATTATGCTACCGCGGACCTGACGGCCGTGTTAAATTATCTCTAGCCTTAGGTTGCAAGGCAGCGCCATCTCTTAGCATTGTAGGTAATCCACAATGTCAAATGAAATACCTATACAAGTATTAAACATTTGAAAGAAGAAATAGCAATTGTTGTTATGTTTTTATTTTTTTAAGCATTTAATTGCTAGACGACGTGGGTCCGCGTGGATTTTTTTCTAGTAAACCTTTCTTTAGATTTAAACATCTAGCAATTAAATCATCTACCTATACCCTTAGCACGAACCAAATTCGAATTCGAATAGTTTGCGACTCCGAAATGTCATTGTCAAATGTCTACTGATATGAGAAAAAATAGTATTTGACCTATTATGACGGTAAATGACTTTAGTCAAGTTGCGAAATAATTATCAGAGATAAAATAACAAGTTATTCCAGCCACCTTCACCTTGAATGACGGTCTTAAAGTCTTTTCCCTGTTCGGTGGTCTGAAATCAATTGCGGTACCTACCCAATGGTGTCTTTAAAATACTTACTCACAATTCAGTGTTGCCATCAAGTCTGAAAGAGTTGCCGTATTCCATACATAAGATTGCCGTATTTTTAAATAAAAATCATGATTTTGCCGTATTACCTAATTTTATTTATTTAGGTAAGTATTATTATACGGCAATGACGAATCTTCTTCCTTCCTTAAAAGTTTCCTCACGCCAAGCAGCCTTAATTAAAAATACTCAAGTAGTAATTTTAGGCTTAATTTAAACAAAAATCCCTAAACGAAAATTAAAAGGTTTTAAAATTTCGAACAATTATCTGTCAAATTCAACTTTTACTTCAAAAGTTTTGTGAATTAGAGTAGGCTTGGAGAATTTCAATGTCAAACTATTTTCGGACGAACGAATTTTCGAAAACAGAGTAAGGAACGTGCGAAATTTCGATCGAAATAGAGTAGGCCTCCTGTTCCAGTTCGTGCAGTAGACCAGAGTGTTACTACAAAAAAACATTTTGGATATATCGTGATCGTCATGTTTACGTAATGCTAAATATACATTACCGGTTCATCGTCGTCCATCCTACTTTACAATATTCAATGCCATAAGACAATAGGTACTCGACAAGGTTCACGATACATCGAATGTTGATTTTAAGAGTGCTTACGCCACATGATGTTCTGCCGTCGCGTCGTTACGAAAATAGGCACCACATTTTTTTTTTGTGAAATCGTGTTATATACATGTAAGGAATCAAGAGAAAATCCTGATTCCGAATGTAACTTGATTACACAGAAAAATGTGTTATCTTTTTCGTTACGACAATAGTGTTGTAGTGTACAATATTTTTTCTCCTTTGTTAAATTTGAAATGAAGTACATAATCTGGTTTTTTTTGAAGTGAAACTTCTTTACGCACTCTTGACTTGGGGGGTAAGCTGGCGAATGCGTTACTCGTTACGAAAAGTGTATTCGGGCTAGGCGAACGGGAGTTGAGTGGGGGATATAAGCAAGAGAAAGCAGTGCACGCGCACATTTTCTTACTCTTATAGCTAGTAAATGGAATATGTATATGTACATACATGTATACAGGTGTTTCTTTTAAGGTGTCAAGCCGGTGTTAGGTGATAGCTGAGTACCATACCTATCGATTTGACCCCCATGTATGTTCCGCGATATTTTGTTGTTTTCGAGTTAAATTTTTTTTTCATTATGTTTTATGTTAAAAAAATTATAACTTTTTTTAGCTATTTTTTTTCTAGTGCAATGCCTATTATATATATTAATAAACGAGCGTCCCCGCGCGTGACTGTGTTTACTTCGGCTCCGTTATATTGTTTCAAGTTAAAAATATATCAAGTGACTATTTTCATAATTTAAGTGTTTAACTCGGTGCAATAACGCTAAAAAACAATAAAAAATAAATAAAAATAAAGAACATTACAAAAATATTGACAATATACCGGTAAACAAAATAACAAATCAAACTGTGTTAACGGTGCTTATACAAGAAAGATTTAAGAGGAAATCAAACTAAAGTGTTCTCAGACGACCTATTGGTGAAATATTACATTTTAATAAAAACAAAAACAGCATATTATTATATGGAACAATTTTGTGGTGTAAAATCGGGTTCTTGAAACATCCTACCCGTTTTCTAAATTGTAAATATTACGGACGTTGGACTTCAACTGTTGCTATTTATAACAGTTTAAAAATTTCGACATAACTTAACAGAGCCCGCTGGCTAAGGGGATAAAGTGTCACTTATAGCTTTGTTATGTCCCGGTTTCAAACCTCGGAACAGTTTTTTTTTCTCTTTATTTTCTATATACATATATTTTATCTTTTTATAAGACATTTTTATTTTGTATATTTCACAAGAAATTGTCATCTGATTAAAAGTTTATAATATATTTTGAACTTTACCTTAGAAGAAGTCCGATAATAATATGAACTAAAGAAATCTGTGAATCTGTTGTGAAATATTTAAACACAGTGGCAAATTGTGCTTTTATTGTTACGTTAGTCTTCTATAATTAAAGATGGAGGATACAGTCACTATAAGGAAGAAAGTAATTCGATCAAATTCAGAAATAGATTTGTCAGGAATAGTAAATCAGATTAGTGATGATGTCTTAAACTCAACTATAATGGATACCACTATTGGGAGTGTGCAGAGTGACGCATTGGATGGTTTTTCACATCATAACCCTGACATAGAAGAACTCAAAGGCGAGCTACAAATTGTTAAAGACAAACTTATAATTGCGGATATGGAAGTGGAGAATTTAAATGTGGAGTTAAATGAGTTAAAATTAAAGCTAAGGGAAAAAGAATTACAGATTAAAACACTTAAAAAGCTGGCAACTAACTATCCGACAGTTGGAAAGATCAAAAATACTCCACTAAAAAACAAAATACTGAACATAGGTATGCGATTGCCAAGAGGATCTCCAATACATAGCTATCCAAATATATTTTTAGATTTAAATCTGACGCCAAAACGCTGTGATCGTAAATCTGACATTGCAGAATTGGACAGATATAGGAATAATTTTTCGAACAATTTTTCTGGAAACCAAAATACCCTGGCAAACGGAGCTGTAACCTGTGATACTTTAGAGAATGTTTTGGAGAAAACAGGAATCAATGAAAAATATCATGATAATGATAAAAAGAAAATCATCATCTTGGCGGATCAGCAAGGTAGAGATCTTAGGCAAGGATTGCAAAAGTTAACCGGTGATGATTTCAAGGTTTACTGCTATATGAAACCAGGTGCCACACTAGCCGAGGTATTGAATATATGGAATCCCAAATCAATAAATCTGACGGAAAGGGACACTATTGTTGTACTCGGAGGAATAAACGACAAAAATCCGGAGCTTCTACAAGTTAAACTTAATATGTGGTTGAGTGGCGTACATCACGCTAAGGTTATCATTTGTGAGGTTCCCCATAATTCTTATTTAAATGTACAAAAGCTAAATTATGTGTTCAGATTTATTTCAAGTAGACATGAGAATGTTTTGTATCTAAATATGAATTATAATGAATTTTCTTCGAGATTATATCTTACTCGTTCATTGTTAAAGGAGATATTACACTTCGATTATGTTTTTAAGTTTAAACAGTATACATTATTAAAGCAAGAAGAGGAACTGAAAAAGTTCAAAAGTACTTATACACAAACTGATACGTCATTCATGTTAAATAAAGATCAGATAGATAACAGATTAAATAATAGTAATGTAGATATAACAACTTATACGGATCTATCCCCTAAAAACTGCAATTCCTTTTTTCGCCCATAATAATCACTTAAATATAACGCATAAAACCAATAATATTAATATTTTTTATCAAAATGTATGTGGTGTTAGTAATAAGAAAAATGAGTTGGAGTTGTATATCCATTCAAAGAGGGTAGATTTGAACTATGTTTGTTTTTGTGAACATTTTTTAAGTGAATCTTCTGCCCCTACTTTTTATCTGGAAGGCTATAGGACAGTAGCTTATAATTTCCGAATGAGTAAAAGGCGTGGAGGATCTATAATATTAGGACAAAACGATGTAAATTGTGAAGCAATTGCTTTCTGTAAGAAATTGTACAAATCTGAGTGTTTTGAGATATGTGGTGTAAAAGATAAAGAGTCGAATATTAATGTTTGTTGTTGCTATCGAAATCCAGTAAAAAATAATTTTGATGTATTTTTAGAAAGTTTAGAAAAGTTTTTGGAACATTTTTTCAATAAGAATTGTGTTTTGTGTGGGGATTTTAACATTAATCTATTAAGGGAAGATAGACAAAAAAATGATTTTTTAAAACTTTTGACATGTTATAATTTTAAATGTTTAATTGATACTGCGACATATAAACGCAATGACACGCAATCTTGCATTGATAATATTTTGACCAATATGCACGATACCGAAATAATGACTGAGATAGATACTGTACCTTAAATGTGGACAATCAGGGATTTAATAATAAGAACAAGAGTATTAAGATTATGCGTAGAGTTTACAATGAACAAAATTCGAAAGAGTTTGAAAAACAGATCTTTGCAATCGATTGGAAAAACCTAGGAATAAATACATTTCTCAAAAATTTTGAAAACTCGTTCAAAACTAGTTATAAAAAAAGGACAAGAAAAATAAAACCATATAAAAATAATAGACTACAATGGTTGACACAGGGAATTAGAGTATCTAGTAAGATGAAACGATTTTTGACACTTAATATTAAAATATGCCACGGAGAGTATGCAAACCAATACAAAAGGGCATATTTACAGATCTATAGAAAGGTGCTAAAAACAGCTAGGAAAATGACTGTACAGAAAGAAATCATGATGGCATCCAACTCTAATAAGGAAATTTGGAAAATAGTTAATAGAAGTAGTAAATGTCAAGCTAAAACCAAAGTGAAATATTACTAAAAGTAAACGATAAAATAATAAGCAATCCCCAAGAGGTAGTAAATATTTTCTCAAGCTGTTTCGATGCGATAGACTCATCAAATGGAGACAATCCAAATATAGCAAAAAATATATTGGAGGAAAGCGTAAAAAGAGTTGAATCTGATATGCATTTAAATATAATAACAAAGCATGATGTTTTGAAGATTGTACGGCAGATGGAAAATAAAACCTCGTTCGGGTATGATGAAGTACCTATTGGAGTGATAAAAGAGCACATCAACATTTTGGCTGAACCATTGGCTTGCTTTTATAATAAATGTATTGCACAAAATTTGTTTCCTGAACAACTCAAAATAGCAAGGGTACTCGCACTTTATAAAAAAGGAAATAAACTAGAACCGAAAAACTACAGGCCTATTTCTTTATTACCAATTTTATCAAAAATCTTTGAGAAACTTATTAAAATTAGACTACTATCACATGTACGTCAAAATGGTATTCTAAATGAGAGACAATTTGCATATCAGAAGCAATTGGGAACAACTGATGCTATAAATAACTTAGTTGATGATATTGTATGTAAGTTAAATGAAAAGCTGAAAGTGTGTGGTCTGTTTTTGGATTTAAGCTCAGCTTTTAATACAATAAATCATGACATATTGCTTCAGAAATTGGAACATTATGGAATTCGAGGTACAAATTTAAAACTTTTTCAATCTTATTTGTCAGGTCGCAAGCAGTTAATTGAAATTAAAAAATAATAAATGATGTCGAGACAATATGTAAATCAGAATTAAAAATATTAAAAAGAGGTGTCCCACAGGGCTCAAATTTAGGACCTATTTTCTTTATAGTTTTTTTGAATGACCTAGTTAATTATATGGCTCTAAAACAACCGGATGTTAAATTAACCATTTATGCCGATGACACAAATGCAATAATATCTGCCAAAGATATTGACGAGCTGAGCATTAAAGTAAATAGTACACTATTTCATTTTGAAAACTGGTTTGCAGGCAATGGTCTTTTATTGAATGCAAAAAAAAACAACAGCCATGCTATTCAGGTCTACTGCCAGAAACACAGATATTTTAAGAATAAATGTGAATGGTACAGATATAGACTCCGTAAAATCGCTAAAATTCTTAGGAATCCACATTGATGTAGATTTAAATTGGACAAATGAAATTGAATCACTCAAATCTAGTATAAGCTCAGCGTGCTATGCCATAAGAAGTTTAAGGGATGAAATCACCTTGAAGCAGCTTAAATTAGTTTATTTTGCTCTGGTTGAATCAAAACTTCGTTACAGTATTATGTTCTGGGGCAATAGTTACAAATATAATATTTTGGCAGCATTCGTCTTACAAAAGCGTGCGATCCGGACTATGATGCGTATCCCACAGACAGATTCGTGCAAACCACATTTTGAAACGTTAGGTATTATGACAGTCCCTTGCTTATATATTTTAGTTGTTTTATCCCATTTAGTAAAAAACCTGCACAAATACGAATCTGATATAGACAGAAAAAAGAGGGAACTAACTCGTCGAAAAGATTTGAAAAGTGCCTTCAGACCTAAGCTTAACGTTGTCAGTCACTGCGTGAGATTCCAAGCTATCAAGCTATTTAATGTTCTCCCTATAGAATTGAAAACCGTTTACAGTCCATATAAATCCCAAGACAAACTTAAAATGTTCTTGTTGAAGAAGTGTTACTATTCCATAGAAGAATATTTAGATGACAGAAATTTAAATCTAATATGAAAAATCTTTGACATGTTTAAATTATAATCGATTTATTTCAAATTGTATGCTGACATTTTAATAATATTTAATTTTATTAATATTGCATGAAGTAGTAATTTAATTGTAAATTGTTTGATTGACTTTGAAATGTTATTATATAAGAATTTTTGTAATTTTATGCTAATCATATTTAAATGGATTGTAATTTTAATTTTATCTAATAATTTTATTGTAAATTGTTTGTGATTTCCAATACGATGAAAATTGTTTAAGGAATAAATGACTATGACTATGACTATTGCTTGTAGTTTTATGAGTAAAATAATCTCATTCCTAACTTTGCTACAAAATACAAAAATTCTGATTATTAGTAAAAAGATTGGGATCAAGCTGAACAGAATAGAATCTTCAAAATTAAAAAAAAAAAAAATTTTAGAGAGCTTCCTGATCTCCTAATTAATTTTAAAAACTGCGCTATATCCTAAGCTTTCATAATAATAAAAAAATGTACTTTATGGGGCATTATTTGCTGAAATCGATCTCTGAAAGTACTGAATCAATAATAACAAAATTTTTATATTTTATATTTTTTATTATTTTTACATAATTTTTGGCAAGATTAATTTACTCATTTAACTTTCAGCTAAGCTCAGTTCAAACAGTTATTCTTTCATACCCTACTATCCTTTAAAAAATAATTATAATTTATAAGGGGTACATAAATAAAACTCACATTGCGATCATATTTTGTTTATATTATTTTTACAATAAGTGTTCAAAATGCTGGCCACCAACGGATATACACATTCGGTACCTTCGCAAAAAATTTTTTCTTAAATTTGAAACGGCTTCATGTTGCGATCTTAAGTGATTTTGCGCTTCTGTCAACTTGGTTTTTAATTGTTGAATATTTTCATATTCTGTGCAGTATACCAACTCTTTGTAAAAGCCCCATACAAATGAGGTTTAGGTCGGGTGATTTAGGCGGCCAAGCTGTTGGTCCACCGCGACTTATCCACCTCCCGGGGTATTGTTCGTTTAGTTCTTCTCGAACGGCTCTTGCAAAATGGCATGGGTCTCCGTCCATTTGATAAAACATCTGTGTTCTTAATAAAATATTTACGTATTACGTAGTATTTCTTAATAAAGTGTCGGCAAATGGTGTTGGACGAAATTCAAATACGTCAGTCCATTCACATTATCTGGCAGCTCGAAGGGCCCAACCAGATCTCTATTTAGTACCTATTCCCACCCAGAGATTTACCAAGAATTGCGTTTGAAAACTGTGTCGGCGAATCTTAAGTGGATTTACTCTTGTATAAGAATGATAATTATGCATGTTAAAAATGCCATTTCTTGTAAATTTGGACTCATCCGTCCACAGGATTTTGGCAAAAAAATTGGGATCTTCCGAGTCCCGTCTTATCATCTCTTGGCAAAAATTTACTCTTCTTTGATGATCGGTCGGAAGTAGGTCTTGCACATTCTTAATGGGGTATGGGTTTATTCTTTCGAATCTTAATATTCTGTGTACACTCACACGCGGAATTCTTGAGCGCCGACTTATAGCCCTGGTGCTTGTTGACGGGTCGCGTGACACTTCTTCCAAAACAACGTCTGTTCGATCAGGATCCGCTCTGTCTCATCTTTGTCTATTTGCAGTCCCCAGGTTACGGCCTTCCTCGTACGCTCGATGTACACGTAAAATTTGTCGATGGTCTGGGTACGTTTCGGGCTGTCGTCCCCCTCTGCGTTGCATATGGTTGCGAAACAACCTAGCGGCGAGTGAAGCATTTCCACGCGCGTACCCGTAGAAATAATGCATTTGCGCATAGTCTTGCGATGAAAATTGGTAATCTAGTGGCATAAAGAAAGGAAGTTAGCATTTTAGCAAGAAGGCACAATACAATGGCAGCCATAAAAACTCATGGTAATTATTGACCTATCGGCGTCAAGTTATGTTGTAAAATTAAGACGTTTGCGACAATGCGCTAGTTTTGTCTCTCTCTAACATCGACCCTTCCGGTACCTGCGTTGTGTCATAGTAACATAATGGTCTGAAGACGCTCATTTATGACATCCTTGAGTACTGTACTTCGCCGCGCACGGATCTTTCCTACACCTACAAGTGCTCCGTCGGAAAGCTGTGCTTTCCTGCTCCGTGAGCACTGCCTGGCGCCTCCGCGCCAGCGTAGATACCACACCCCCCTGCTGCAGGCCCGAGCGCACCACACGGCGCTGCTCGGTCAAGAAGATCGCGCAGAAGCAAGCCCCACATGCCGCACTATGGACGAAGACCAGCCCCCACCCACCCAAACCGAGGAGGAGGAGGCACGCAGCTGTGCCCGCTATTGTGCATTGATGTACGGGTGGCAATCGCCGCGCGTCTAATATGAATTGGACGCGTCGATGGCCGCCCGGCTCATTGACTCCGGATTATTATCCGAGAGTTTAGCGGGCTGGATAGCGTGTTATGTCCGCCTCATGGAGTGGGACGAACTCTCCACCACCAACTATGGCCTCGGACAAAGAGTCACAATAAACCACAACAATGAGGGCATCAAGCTGCCGCTCATTTTCCCGCCGCCACACTCCCTCGTGATGAAGCCCATCCGCACCAGGAGGTCGCCGAAACCGGAGGAGGCGCAACCCCGCGCCGGACGCCCGCGCGGAGAGCGCCCTAGCCGCTCCCGCAGCTGTGACGACTCCCCGGTAACGTTTCGCACCTCCTTACCAGCACCGGTGAAGACCCCTACGAAGGAGGAACACCAGCCCGAGCAACCGACCGCCCCCGCCGCCCACGAACAACCACAGATCGAGCCGCCCACTGCTTTACCAACACACACCAAGTCGGTAAGCTAGCGCCTACCCACATCGCAGCAGAAAATAATTCGCTTACCGCCGCACCACCCGCCGCCGTGTCGACCGCGCAGCCGGCCTCCCGCAGCACTCCCACGCTCTCACGGGTCCGCAAACACCCGCCGATCGATACAGGATCAACTCGGCCGAGCTCCCAGCGTGCGTCCGTTCGGAACGGGCGTACGATTCACCCCGCAGGACGTTGACGAGGGCCGGCTCGTTCGGGCCTACCTCTCCGAGCAGACCGGACTGAGCTGGTACGCCCACGCCCGTCCCGAAGACCGCAGCCTAAAGGTGGCCATCCGTGGGCTACCTATGGACACCAGCCATGACGACATCGCCAAGGCCTTTACAGAAAAGGGCTTTGTGCTTGAACACTCGAAGCAGATCCGGGCGCGAGCAGGCCGCCCCGGCTCGCTATACTTCGCCGCATTCCGTCGAACACCAGACCTCATTCCGGCCATCTACTCAGTGAGTGACCTCCTGAGCATGTCCGGGATACAAATCGAAGCTTGGAGAAGCAGG
This sequence comes from Chilo suppressalis, assembly GCA_902850365.2. Lineage (NCBI taxonomy): Eukaryota > Metazoa > Arthropoda > Insecta > Lepidoptera > Crambidae > Chilo > Chilo suppressalis. The sequence continues at coordinate 8,895,904 of OU963899.1, read as the reverse complement.
AAAACGCCCGCGCAGTGTTACCGCTGCCAGGGGTTCCGCCACTCCAGCCTCGGCTGTCACCGCGCGCTTGCTTGCGTGCGCTGGGGTGACCCGCACGCCGCCGCCGACTGCCCCCGCCCGCTTGCGCAGCCCGCAACCTGCGTGAACTGCGCGGGCGCGCACCCGGCCAACCACAGGGCGTGCCCCGCGCTCCAGCACGAGGCGCGCAACAGACGCGCCACAACAGTGGCCCGCACAGGCCGCCCGCCCACCGCACCCGTACAACACCCAGCCGAGGTGAGCGAGCACGCGCCGGCCTCACTAATGGCCCCCGTGAATGCCCCTCCCTCGAACGCCAGCAGCCCCAAGCGACGCCGCCGCAGACATCGACGAGCGAGCGCATCGCTGACGAATACGCCCCCCGCAGCCCCACCACCCAAAGATGGCAACCACCACCAAGAAGAAGCGACAGCCCGCCTGATGCAACAGCTCACAGTACTGCTCACGGACTTTGTAAAAAAGTTCGGGCAGTCTGACAGAACTTTTTTCGCGCCTACCCCCGGATACGACACTACCCCTGCCCGCTGAAGTCCGTCGCCCGCTCGCTGGTCGCTCACTGGGCCTCCCTCATGGGTCTCACCCGGTGGGCTTGACCGCGCCGAGGGCGATGTGTGAAGAAGCGGAGGCGGCGGTATACAGCCCAACGACCGTCTCGTCCCGATGACGAGATACGAGCCCGACACCACTGCAGTGGGCCAACCGGCCCAGAACAGTTTCCCCGCACGCCGCGGCGCCTTCGCCGCCGAAGATAGCATATTTATGACATCCTTAGTTATGCGCAAAATCATAACAATCACAACAGGAATTTATTGAGTATTTTTGTGACGGTGCCGAATGTGTTGGCTGTTGTTGCTGTTGGTTGTTATTTTAAAATATTACTATCAAATTGAAACTATGTATGTGTTGGTAATAAATAAATAAAATGCGGCATATAATTTGCCATTTGTGTTTAATTTTTGCTTCCTCCTTTAATGATAAAGACCTTAGATTAAAACACTTTTTTGTTTTAATATAAGATAAAGACCTTAAATTGCCTCCATGGTATAGTGGTTATTGAATAGTAATAGTGTGATAAAATTACTGTTATTCCCATCAACGGAGCTGAACTTAAAGTTAAATGGATAATTAATGTTAAGAATGCCAAAAATATGCAAAGATAATAACAAATTATTAAATATGAAAATTACAAGATAACCGATTTACCACTTTCAGAGACCGATATTAGTGAAAAATGTCCCATAAAGTACACCTTTTTTTATATTATTATGAAAGCTTAGGCTGTCGCGCAGTTTAAAGTTGATCAGAAGCTAAGGAAGATCTTTATTTAGTGTATTTTTAAAGTTGAAATTTCCATTCTGTCCTGTTTATTCCCAATTTTTTTACTATCGATAAAAAAATGTATCTTGTATTAAAGTAAGGAAGGAGATTATTTCAGTGACTAAACTACGACCAATACTAAGAAATGTTTACTCAAAAAAAATAATGAAAAAAATATACCTACCTACAACCCGAAAACTACAAAAAATCGCGGAATATACATGAGGGTCAAATCGATATATATGGTACTCAGCTATCACCTAGCACCGGCTTGACACTTTAACAGAAACACCCTGTATATTGTACATACACATATATACAGATGGGGCTAAAGAAGTTTCACTTCAGTCGTGTGGTCATAAGTGTGCTTATGACGTTTTTTTGATATTAAAGTGTGGCAAACATGCATATGTCCCGTTTGATGGTAAGCGGTCACCATAGCCTATAGGCTATGTTATGCTACCAGTTTAGCGTCTATAAGACGCTAGCGATACAAAAAATATCATTCACGTCTTTGTCTATCCTGACCGAATCCCCTACCCCGTGGAGCCCTGGAACCTTATTTAGCGATAGAAACACAACACCACCAGAAGGTACTGAGTGTTTTTTACTGTTGTCTTCTTTACTTCCCCAGGCGGGCACTCCAATTCGAGCGGAAAATCTGCTATCTATCTTTATATATATAATTCTTCTGTGAGTGTGTATGTCACTGAACTTCTCTTAAACGACTGGACCGATTTTGATGAAATTTTTTGTGTGTGTTCAAGGGGATCTGAGAATGGTTTAGATTCACAATTTTGTCCGCTGGACAACCCCTATTTTTTTAGGGCGGTACGAAGTTCGCTGGGTCAGCTAGTATATATATATATATATAAAACTCAAAGGTGACTGACTGACTGACATAGTGATCTATCAACGCACAGCCCAAACCACTGGACGGATCGGGCTGAAATTTATCATGCAGGTAGATGTTATGACGTAGGCATCCGCTAACAAAGGATCCCCTTTCCCCAAGGAGTTAAAATAGGGAATGAAAGTTTGTATGAAACTTTGTCAATTTTCAACCGATCGGGCTGAGACTGCATGCAGGTATAAGAAGAATAATAGATGAATGTCATTGTGTATAATACAAGCCTGAGAACAAAAAATGTAGTCTACACTTCAGCTCTACACGGAAGCGAAGCGAGTGCGGGCCGCTAGTAAAATATATGTGTCACTGTGTTAATTGGTAGGATAGATTGGAGTGTAGCGTAGCTGTGTGCGTATTTATGAGATATCATCGGACTAGCGCGTAGGACGTTACCCTAGGGACTTTTTTATATTTTAAGCTTCGCGGAGTTTTTATATCGTCGTCATTAAGATCTGGCCTTGGGTATACAAATATTCATTCAATTAAATATAGAATACCCTAGTTAAGACGTATGGTATACGATAGAATAAAACATACATTTAAATAAACCTAGTTTGATAGTAAGCATAGTTTGTGGGTCAAAAATATTAAATTAAAGATAAAAACGACCACCTCCGTGGCCGAGTGGTTTGTCCGCCGGGTTTCATGGTGTCGCCGACTCGAGAGGTCCCGGGCCCCGGTGGGTGAAGTCGAATCCCGGGGGGGGCAGATGTTTGTGTGATGAATACGAGCATTTGTACTTCACTCATGGATGTTTAATATGTATTTATATAAATATACCTATATATGTACAGTATATGTATTCTATCCGTTACCCTAGCATCCCGTAACACAAGCCTATATAAAGAAACACAAAAAAAGAAGGAAAATATTATACAAATTATTCTTTGTTTATCATTTGCCATTATATTTATCTTAGGAAACAATATGTGCTTTAGAATGGTTGGAATATGTAAAAATAGTAAATGATAGTCAGGAAAAAGAATTCAATATATATTATGTGTCACTTTCGTTGAGTCACATATACATATGATAAGACTGACTCGGTTACTAAAACAAAAATGTGTTTGAATGGTTGAATTACAAGGAAAACCTAAATAGCTTCACTTTATAATGCAATTCTAGCGGAACAATGGACATTGAACATTGACCATAATCTCACAATTGTTATTATGATTAACGATTACTGGCTAGTGGTCATAGCCAGCCTTGCGCGAATTGTTTTTTTTATTAAAATTCAAAAAATGAAGCGGTTTAATGCTTAAACAATATAATAAAAAAAACGCTTTACAGTAGTCGCGTATGCTGTGTAACATTTGAAACCTCACCTTATATTAGTAAAAATTAAATAAAACCTACTTACTACAAAAGGTATAAGCCATTTGAACATTATGTTCTAAAGTCAAATCAAATAGCGCGAGCTTTCGCGACTTCCTGTTACACACTTCCGTCCCATTTCATGAAATCACTCCCACAAATTTCAGCAAAGCGAGAGGAAAGTTACACATCAATAATAATTGTTAAACAAAGAAGAAGACTTCATTTTTTATTCATCATCAACGTTCGCCTAATAATGCCCCCACTGCTGGCGCACAGGCCTCCCCTATGAACGGTATAGGGAGATTGGCCATGACCCACCACGCAGGCCCAGAGCGGATTGGTGGGTGCTTACGACTGCAGATGCAGCCTGGACCAACAGCTTAACGTGGTTCCGAAGTAAGGAGTTTTAAACACACCTGTCCAATGACTGACCAATGCGTAAGTTCCTTAAATTTAACGATCGCAGCCGAATGCGCTAACCACTTGCGTCATCGAGCCAAGTTATCTCGTCAAACGATTTTGCATATATTTTAAGGAAAAAGTCAGACTCAAATAATTGTGATGTCTGCATGTGGAGGCAATGGTTCACAATGTGTAAGGCTAGGTAGGTAAGTACCTATTCGTTTTATTTGGGTTTATGTTATGCTAAACCCCCCATTCTTGCTATAACAAAATACAATAAATATGCTAAACGGTCTGATGAATTGAAATTAGATATGTACTTTTTTTCCAAAACTAACGCGTCGAGATAAATTTAAAAATCAAAGTGGACATGCAATGCAATTGTTATTAATATTGATACACATATTTATAAATTATCAACTCAACCTTACAGCTTCTTATACCTCATACGTGCGTATACAAGTAAATAATAGCAACTAATTATTATTCTTTCCACAAATCTCATGATTTTTGGAAATTACTTCGTGGAAAGTTGGGTAAGACTTGTATTACGGGCTGCCACGCTCCCCACCCATATAGTATTACCCTTCCCTGTACTTGTTGCCAAGATTCATATTGCAAATTAAGATTCTCTAGGGGTCCTTTCAATGCGAGTCCGTGGGCGTTGGTTCGTTCCACGCCTAACACGTACGCCACCGTAGATTTAATTAGAGTTCACGATACTGTTCTGCCCCTGGATTGTGGAAGATGTTTGTGATTGAAAACGATAAACTTGTGATTATCATGTAAAAATAAAATTGTGTGCACTGGCCACACATCTGAAGTGAAACTTCTTTTCTTAAATAACCTAACATTAGGCAGTGCATAAGGCATAGGGGAATGAAGCAGCCCACGCATCGCTCATATATATAGAAATACACATTAAACATCCATGACTGGAGTACAAATGCTCGTATTCATCACACAAACATCTTCCCCCACCGGGATTTGAACCCGGGACCTCTCAGTCGGCAACACTATGAAACCCGGCGTACAAACCACTGTGCCACGGAGGTGGTCTCTGACGGGAGAAAGAGACCGATCAACAACTCGGGTGTAGTTGAAGAGACCAATGACCATAGTAGGTACACCCGAATATGGCACCAACCACACCGGATCGGCGCGTGATCGTTTCTGTACCGAATCTAATTCATTCTTTACTAAAAACTACCTACTTCTTAACCGGCTCGGTTTCGGTACGGTATTGTTTCTTTCGTTTTGTTTGATACGGTTTTATTTCATTTGTATAGTACAGTGCCGTTACGTCAATATCTCGTCTCCAGAACATAATGTTAAAATAGCGTGCTATATTCATTTGCGGTTACGATAAAGGTAGATGTACTGGCGCCATCCATATGAAGCATTAATAAAGTCTATTTGTTGCGGCTGAGCGATTACTGTTAGATGATTCAAAATTTCAAGCAATGTACAAAATATCCAATGAATAATACGCTGCCTTGCAGCTTTAGAAATACTGGAAGAAATTCGACTGTCCATCCGCCCAGATAACGGAGGGTGGGGGTTCGAATCTCATGTGCTGCCTGAACCGTGTGGAACTTTTTCTAGTAAAAAGGACATTGTTCTGCGTCCATACATAGTTAGCCTAAGAACCAACAATCATGATATATATTATTTTCTAAAAGGAATATAACTAGAAAAAAATAGAAAAAAATCCACGCGGACCAGGCAGCAGACGGGACTCGAACCCGCACCCTTCGCAATCCGGGCGAATGCACTGACCAATTATGCTACCGCGGCCCTCACGGACCTATTTAGATTTAAACATCAAGCAGTTACATGCTTTAAAATAATAAAAATTATAACTTTTATTTTCTAGGTTCGAAATCGCAAGTAAATGACTGTAAGAACAAAGATTATTGACGGACACTTCTGAGAACTTAATTTATTAGGAAAACCAATTTTTTTGAGGTTATGTTTAATATTCAATGAAACATAAGTCAACCTATGAACTTAGTATGAACTCAGTATGAAGTGAATTAATATTACAACTAATTAATTTTATTCGGTGCGATTTTAAAGAATAACTATTAGGAAAAACTTGGTAAGGTAGGAATCATGAATAAAATAAAAACAAATTTTTTTCTTCTTATTATTTATTGACTATTTTTCACATAATTGTATCATATTGTATTTATTTGTTTAACACATGTATATTGTGTAAATATGCAGCGTGAATGTGTATCAGGTGCTCTTGAATAATTTGGCAGTATGATTCTCTCAGGATGTTGTGGCACAGGTTCACTAGCACTTAGTAATAAGGTTCTGCTCTCTTAAGGTTCACAACAGGTAATCTGAACGAGACTTTTCCGTGTATAAAAAGTACTCTTTGACGAGAATGCACGAATGCCACAGATTGATTACTACGAATGCAAACTGCCTGCACCACAACCACAGAGTATCGAGTTTATACCGGCTTTTCACTTGACAACAGTTTGTCCTTGTCATGCTTAATAAGGAATGAAAAGGACAGACTGATGTCATGTTTTTAAATAGCAAATACGAATAGCCAAGTGAAGTGCCGGCATTAGGAAGAAAGTGTTTTTTGTTTGCAGTGCTGTCATAGATTATACACATAAAATGGTATTTATTGTCTCAGATTATTTATTAACTTTTTAATTTAGCTTACTTAACTGGAAGTGTCCGTTACAATCTAAATACTGATAATTATCGCAAAAATATACTAAGAATTATCATAAATGCCAAATTGGTGTTGGTTCTTAGGCCAATTTTATTTTAAAAGTGACGTTCTCAAAGTAAGGAGACTTTGCGTACCTATTTTATCCTTATATTACCAGCAGCGTCTTCCTGTCATCCTGTCAATGTCATAAAAGTGCTATTACAAGATCTTGGTCCAACTGTACATAATTAAAGAAAAAAAGCACTTTCCGTAAAGGCAAAGTACTTTCCGAGCGGGTATAGTATACTCTTTTCTATTTGGTTTCAGCTATAATATCGGTGTGCTGGGTGGCTGGTGCAGGCGTGGGTTTGCTGCCTTTGTTCGGATGGCACGCCGCCGCCGAGTCTGCACGCGGCTGCTACTTCGTCGAAGTCATGGACTACAACTACCTCGTGTTCCTCTACTTCGCCACCATCGTTACGCCCAGCGTGTTGATGGCTGCCTTCTACGCCCACATTTACCGGGTTGTTGTAAAACAGGTCTGTACAGTATTCAACCAAAGACGTTAAGCTATTAATTTCAATCTCTTTGTATTCAATATAGTACATACCCAGCAACCCTTAAGATTATCATCATCAGCCTATTAATGTCCCCACTGCTGGGGCACAGGCCTTCCCTATGGATGGAATAGGGAGATTGGGCCATGACCCACCACGCGGGCCCAGTACGGATTGGTGGGTGCTAACAACTGCAGATGCAGCCGGGACCAACGGCTTAACGTGCCTTCTGAAGCACGGAGGAGATCGATAGTAAATTTTTGGTCACCCATCCAATGCCCGACCACTGCGAAAGTTGCTGAAGTTCAACGATCGCAGCCGAACACGCTAACCACTTGCGCCGTCGAGCTCCTCTTATGACTATAGTAGTATACTACACCTAAGTGTTAAAGGTTGAAATCAAATATAGAATGACGACATTTTATTATATTAAACCTGATGTGCTGTTTCCTTTTTGCATGCTTGAATCGGCTTTTATAGTCACAGACTAGATTGAAATAAAATAGAGTTTTTAAGAAAATAGTTCAAATATTCAGCAGTGTGATTAAGTTCTCTTAACTAAAACTCAATCTCTCGGAATAAGTAAAGGATTTATATAAATTGGAAACCATCTAAAAATCTAAAGAAGATTGGTAAAACGGTGAAAGTCATCAACAACACAAATAGAAAATTTAGTTATTTTCGGAATGACTAACCGTTCCATGAAATGCCACTGAATTATTAATGGCTTTAAACGTAAGTAATTAGTAACTCTGGGCGTTATCCTTGTAATTATGTCTGGGACGGGTCTACCTTTTATCGCAGAAATGTTGATAATATTTTTTCTATGCATGTCAGCGGATGACATCAACTTCATTTCGCGGAAAATCTTTCCGAATTCACATTTTATCAGAAATATAAAGACGACCTCCATGGCCGAGTGTTTGTACGCCGGGTTGCAAGGTGTCGCCTAATCGAAGGTTCGAATCCCGATGGGGGCAGATGTTGGCACGACGAATACGAGCATTTGTACCCCAGTCATGAATGTTTAATATACGTATTCTATCCGTTACCCTATTATCCCATAATACAAGCCTACAGTGCTTAATTTGGGGCTAGGCTTATTGGTGTGAGTGCTGAAACTATTTATTTATAATTTATTTATAACTCATAATTTTGTAAGCCATAGTCATCTTTAAGCATAAATTGTGTATCCATAGTAATTAAAAAGTGGAACCATCAGATTGTAGAAGATTCAGATTCGTCAGAATCGGGTTTTGGGATACAAATATTTAACTTTTCCTCGTTTACTTATCTATTATAATCTAAGAAGTGGCTGGCTAAGTTTTGATCACATTCACAACACTAACTAAAACTAACCCACTGACCACAAACACTGATTACACTTAACGACATTATGGAGAATAACATTTTGCCAGAGGTAAATATGCCTAATAATATTCTGCCACCTTAAAGTATGCCATTGTTAATTCGGAAATATTTAACATTGGGCCGAACAATGATTTTATTAAAAAAAAGCGAGTGTGCTTATGACCACACGACTGAAGTGAAACTTCTTTAGCTCCAATGATCTGAAAATCATAAACTTCACCTGAAGATTTGTTGATAGAAAAAAAACTACCAATCCGCACTGGGTCCGTTATCACCGAACAATCCGCGCTGGGTTCGTTATCATCCACCAATCCGCACTGGGTCGTTATCACCCACCAATCCGCGCTGAGTCCATTGTCACCCACTAATCCGCGCTGGGTCCCTTGTCACCCACCAATCCGCGCTGCGTTCGTTATCATCTGCCAATCCGAGCTCGGTCCGTTATCACCCAAAAATCCGCACTGGGACAATTATCACCCACCAATCCGCACTGGGTCCATTGTCACCCACTAATCCGCGGTAGGTCCGTTGTCACCCACCAATCCGCGCTGGGTACGTTATCATCCACCAATCCGCACTGGGTCCCTTATCACCCACCAATCCGTGCTGGGTTTGTTATCATCCACCAATCCGAACTGGGTCCGTTATCACCCACCAATCCGCACTGGGTCGTTATCACTCACCAATCCGCGCTGAGTCCATTGTCACCCACTAATCCGCGCTGGGTCCGTTATCACCCTCCAATCCGCACTGGGTTCGTTATCACCTACCAATCTGCACTGGGTCCGTTGTCACCGACCAATCCGCGCTGGGTTCTTTGTTACCCACCAATCCGCACTGGGTCCATTGTCACTCATCAATCCTCACTGGGTCCGCTATCACACTACAATCCGCACTGGGTCCATTATTACCCACCAATCCGCGCTGGGTCCGATATCACTTACCAATCCGCGCTGGTTCCGTTATCCTTACCGATGATTCACCGGTGACGTCACGTAACGTGACGCAAAAATCGTCACACATTCGCCAGTTTACCCCCCAAGTCAAGCGTGCCTAAAGAAGTTTCCCTTCAAAAAATGTGCCTTTCAAAAATTCGTTCCAAGAAGATTTCGCCAAGTGTGTTATGCGAAATCAATTTTGGAGCAAGAAGATTCTGACAGATAGAGGAAACCTGTCTGTGACAGTTTCGCCACACATGATAATTTAAAAACATTCAAACTCATCACGCGCATTGAATTGAAGATTTTAAAATGAGTACGGCTCGTGTAATATTATGCTGCGTCAAGGTTACATTCAACGCAAAAACGCTAAACATGTTTTTGGCTGATAGTTGTGTTTATACAGTGTTCGTTCGAATGTATGATATAATATAATAATACATACACATGTTACAAACAGCTATTGTTTTTTTTGTAAATCATCATTTGATTAGGATGACCTACGGAAATTAGTTTGGGGATTTAACAATAGTATAAAACTGGGAAAGAAGCCAAATGTTTAAAAAAGTAAATGATTTTGAAACTATTAATTTAAACGACGACCTCCGTGGCCGAGTGGTTTGTACGCCGGGTTTCATGTTATCACCGACTCGAGAGGTCCCGAGTTCAAATCCCGGCAGATGTTTGTGTGATGAATACGAGCATTTGTACTCCAGTCATGGATGTTTAATATGTATTTCTATATAAATATACTTATATATGTACTGTATATGTATTCTATCCGTTACCCTAGCATCCCATAACACAAGCCTTACAGTGCTTACTTTGGGGCTAGGTTAATTGGTTTGAGTGTTGGAAATATTTATTACTAGTGGCCCGCCCTCGCTTCGCTTCGGTGTAGAGCTGAAGTATAGACTATAGTTATTGTTCTCAGGCCTGTATTATACACAATGGCATTCTTCTTATACCTACCGCCGCCGCCGCGACCCGTGTCGAGCGCGGCAACCGTTACACAAAAATAATCCTTACAGCATGATTCAGTATTCACGTGCGACGGCGCGATGGCTTATTTCATGTATAAGTTTGGTGTTTCTATACCGATTTCTATGATTCTTTTTTTATTGAATAGGTAATAATGTTAACTTTTTAAAATTAGGGATGAGTGAGAATATTATAAACGTAAGAGTAAACAAATATAATCTGAATGCTCCGAACTGCTAAGCTATCAGGAGTTACACGTGTTATTGTGAGTCAACCATAAAAGATAGACATATGCTGTTGGGAGATATTTTTTAGACAATTTTATGTAGAATATTTCCGTCATACATGATTTCTATGTAATTTTAACCATTAAGGCTGCACACGCGATGGAAGCTAAAAAAATGGAGTAACTTCTCCCGTTTTCCCAACATTTCCCTTCACTACTCTGTTCCTATTGATTGTAGCGTGATGAAAAGTATACTATAACCTGCCCAGGGGGCCAATCGCCTAACTGGATTGCTTTGGAAAACGCTATCGCTTACGATTTCATTTTGTTATTTCTAGCCGCCTGAGGTTTTCAAATGCCTCGCGCTCTTTTTTTTTCTTTTGCATTGGTAATAACAATGTTAAAGAAAATGAGCGTGAGGTATTTGAAAACCTTCGGCGGTTAGAAATAACAAAATGAAATCGTAAGCGATAGCGTTTTCCAAAGCAATCTGGTTAGGCGATTGGCCCACAGGAGTATGAAGAATAATTGTACCAAGTTTCGTTAAAATCCGTCGAGTAGTTTTTGTTTCTATAAGGAACATACACACAGACAGACAGACAGACAAAAATTTTACTGATTGCATTTTTGGCATCAGTATCGATCACTAATCATCCCCTGATAGTTATTTTGAAAATTTATTTCATGTACAGAATTGACCTCTATACAGATTTATTATAAGTATATAGATTATTAAACCCATGAATGGTAAACAAGTTTAGTCAACTAGATTTTTTTTGTATTGTTGAAATATGAAAAGATTTTTACCTATCCCATTGTGACATCTACCTATCCTGGTTTTCCTAACATTATTTAGTTCCCCTTTGTTTTTAGTTGCTTATAGATAAAGTAAATAAGAAAGATGTATGTAGGTACGTAGATTTGTTTTCAATCAAATGGTCGAATAGTAAAACCATAATCAAACTTTGAAATGGATCTCCCGAGGTTTCCTTTTAATGACGTTTGTGTCCCTTCCATTATTGTATTATTATGTCAGTTCAGATCAAGGTTGATTTCGGTATCGACCAACTAATTAGTTTTCTTTAGAGAGTCAATAAAGGATTGATCAATATTTACCCAAAATAATTTTGCATTTGCGTGACTTTTAAATGTTGTATAAACCTGTCTTGTTCGTAGAGTAGCAGCTCCGTTATTATGTATATATACAGGCTTAAGGACAGGTTTGATCGTATGTAAATAGTTCAGTTTATTATTTCCAGTATTTGGGGTGGTCGGAAAGTTTTAACTTTCTCCAGCGAAATTGTTTATCTCATTTATTTATTTAATACTGGTTTCTGTCGCTAGTTTTTGAAAATCCCTCAGGAACCTAAAATTGTTTGGGATAGAAAGTATCCAGGAAATAAACTATATGTGTGCCTCATCCAAATTGAGTAATAAACACATAAACATACACAAATATTGTAGTCCTATTTTTTGTTTTACTGCATCAGTTTTAATAAGAATAAAGTTATGGTCACCCACTTGGAAAGGGATAAAGGCTTCACTCAGTTCTGTTTCTCTTGCTCTTCCTGTTCGTACTCATTCCAGTTTAAACATTAAGGTATAACACCTGTGTCAATGCCATGAATATAGGACATAAGGATAGTATAACCAATTACCCAACGCTGTTTAAAAAAAAAACATTTTCTTTAAGTATACGTGGTGGTGTAATCGGGTGGAAGGAAGGAATACAAAATAATAATACAAACATCTTTATTTTTCTTTTTGAAGGGAAAACTTCTTTAGGGGCGTTGTACACTTTTTTTGTAATGGGTTAAAAATTTTAAACTCGCGTCAGGACACGTGGCCTGATCGAAAATTCGTAAGATGAAAACAATAAAATTGGAAAGGTTGTTGACTTTCAATATATTGGACGAAACATAGTAATACTTTATTTTATCGTATTATAATAATAAGTCTCTAACTAAGACGTCCAGGTGGCAGCTTTATTGAGAAGAAAATGCATTTTTGTACAATAGATGTCGCTAGGTGCACTAAAATGTGATTCACGTAAGTTGATTTTTCTGAGAGATAAACTTTTTAATGTAATATAAATTGTCATGTTTGTGTACGATAGCGCTATAAATAAATATTGTATTTTACCACATAAATGATAATAGTACTTTTATACTGATAATTAAAGCAATTCGTACAAAATTATTCCCTAACCATTCCAAAATATTAAAAATGCATAACGTTAATATTCAAGTTTTCACTTCTGCCGGCATTCCCGGAGTGCAACCCGTGGTTTTTTTACACAACGTTTTCATGGTGTGGCTTTTCTTTTTTTTGAGTTAAATTACCTGTATAAGAAGTAGACCGCGCTGTCATTACGGTATATATGTTAAATATACTAAAATTGGAAGGTTAGAAGTAACCTGATAAATAATTGAATAAGAATCAACTAAGTATATTTTGTTGTCTTCAACGCCTCCAACAGGAGGTGTATAGTTGACCCGGCTCGTAGTGTTTTCCATATATAAGAGGCATCCAATAATATCTACCGCAATCAAAACAAATACAATACCGTCTTCGGTCACGTACGTGTTGCATAACATTCACCACTCGGCTTAAGTTTTATTAAAAATACAATATACAAACAACAAATATTTTTTTCAGTTTTACTGTAAAAATCTGGGAGTAACAATGGATACTATCTTGAGCTGGTGTTTGCAGCTTATTAATGAAATTAATTTGAACTTAATATCCTATCAATCTTTCCAAACGCCTTTTTGTCTGAAAGAAATCGCTCTTAGCTATAAGAGCGCTCATTATAACATTGTTGATGTATTTGTTATCTCCTGTATATTATAAAAAAAGTTATATTCATCCATCGATATTCGAAATTTCAAATTTACATTAATAAAATGATAGTTAATAATGAAATGAATAATTTACTGCGAACAGTGCTTTCATCTTACAGTTGAGCTTGCAGCCATATAGAAACGCCTCGAATAGAACCGTATGCCTGCAATCAAGATCGTCATCGATCGGCTATTGACCGTTCGAATACAGCTATTGGCTATTGAGCGTCCGTATATGGCTATTGAACGTCCGTTTACAGATACTGGGCGTCCGTATATGATATGGCTATTGGGCGTCTGTATACAGCTATTCGGCGTCTGTATACAGCTATTGGGCATCCGTATACAGCTATTCGGCATCCGTATACAGCTATTCGGCGTCCGTATATCGCTATGGCTATTAATTATCGTATACTACTATTGGGAGTCTGTACAAAGTCAAAAGACACACTTTATATTATTAGTATGGATTGTCATCTATTTATGAGCAAAGTATTTATTAAAATAACTTCTTTCCTTTAGTTCGATCCATTCATTCCATTTAATATTTTCACTGGTACAAAATTGTTTGTTTGTATATCGTATTTTTAATAAAACTTAAGCCGAACGCCGAATGTCATGCAACACGGACGTGACCGAAGACGGTATATATTTGTTTTGATTGCGGTAGATATTATTGGACGCCAAATACCCGAGTTCGTAGTCAGATAGTAGTATACGATAATTAATAGCCATAGCCATATACGGACGCCGAATAGCTGTATACGGACGCCGAATAGCTGTATACAGACGCCCAATAGCCATATCATATACGGACGCCCAGTATCTGTAAACGGACGTTCAATAGCCATATACGGACGCTCAATAGCCATATCATATACGGACTCCCAATAACTGTATTCGAACGTTCAATAGCCGATCGATAACGATCTTGATTGCAGGCATACGGTTCTATTCGAGGCGGTTCTATATGGCTGCAAGCTCAACTGTAAGATGAAAGCACTGTTCCCAGTAAATTATTCATTTCATTATTAACTATCATTTTATTAATGTAAATGTGAAATTTCGAATATCGAAGGATAGTTATTACTCTTTTTTATAATATTTCCTGTATATTATAAAAAAGAGTAATTACTATAAACAAAACACAGGAGATAACAAATACATCAACAATGTTATAATGAGCGGTCTTATCGCTAAGTGCGATTTCTTTCTGACAACAAGGCGTTTGGAAAGATTGATAGGATATTAAGTTCAAATTAATATCATTAATTAAGCTGCAGACACCAGCTCAAGGTAGTTTCCATTATTACTCCCAGATTTTTACAGTAAAACTGTATGAAATATCAGACCTACCAATTGTATTTTAGGGAGTATAGTGAAGTCAATTTTTGCTTAAAATTGTGAACTACTTCCAACTGTGCTCATTCTAACATAACCGACATTTTAACAAAATTAAATGGATAATTATAAGGTAGTTACTCGTTCCTGTATACAAATTATAACACACTGGGCATCCGTCTATCTTTAGACCTAACGAATGTTGGAACAATTTAAACGTTGAAACTGTGTAATACAGAAAAGCGATAGGAAAAGAAAGAGATAATAAACAGAAAGCTGGCAACGTAGCACTCGCAAATACAGTTCATCCTGTGAGGACGTTAAATAATCGATGCCATAGGTAAATTACGATCAATATATCTAGGATGCATATAATGTATCACCATGGTTGAGGGTTTAAAAATGTTGCGGCATGACAGCAAGATGAATATCGCGAAAAATAAAATTACCGGAAAAGTACTTATCCCTAACTAAGCAATATTTATTAAGTCATATTAAATAAAGTAAGGGGAACTGGGGACGTCATAATGATGCACGATGAGCATGACGCCATAAAGATTTTAGGATGTAAATATATATCCTCCACTCAACTACCGTTCGCCTCGCCTGAACACACTTTTCGTACCGCGTAACGCATTCGCCAGCGTACCCACTAAGTTGAGCGTGCGTAAAGAAGTTTCACTTCAAAAGAGTAAAAGTAAATTACGAGCGAATTAAGGTTAGTAACGCATGACAGGCTTTTATGGGGGAAAACGCGTCACTTATCGCGATTGTGACGGAAAAACTACAACTCCTATCGAAAAAAAATTATCGGCAAAATTTTAGGTAACCTATAGATCTGTAACTGTTGTATTTACATTTTTTCAAATGACCTAAAATTATATGCGAAAAATTCAAAATAACCGACTTTTTGGCTATGTATTATTTACACAAGAAACTTTTTTCATCACGAAAATTGGTGAAAACTTACCTCTTTATGACCGTCCTACGCTCTTATATTTTTGATTAAAAGTATTTATATTCATTTACTCCTATTTTTGATACTATATCGATAAAGTAACCTTATTCTTTACCTCATTCACTATTATAGAATAAAATTTACTGCAACGGCGAGATATTTGTTTCGTTAAAACAATTCCATTCCAATTCCAAGCATTCTAAGGGGGCGTATTACGTAACGCAATTTTTAAAGTTTTTTGAACCCGCCCAAAAACGTTACTTATCACCCAACTGACCGTTTTTTACCCAAATGTCACAACAATGTCGCGCAAACCACCGGAAAGCCGCTAAATTACTTTTGTTATTCGCGCGTTACTTGTGTTATAATCGCGTTTGCAGTTACTAATTATTAATTACTATTAATTGAGCTTCCACTGACTACATTTAAATCCTGAGATTTATTTCTATATTTATTATTTCTAGATTATTCATAAAAGTATTTTTGATCTGAATCAAAAATACTTTTATGAATAAGAGCTATTATAAAGTTGATGATTATCTAAATGATCGTAATGCATGGACATAATGTTTCTTATAATTTGTTATCTTAATATACCCATTAAGGGGACCCCCTATCGATCGCGGATACAGGAGATCAAATACAAAGTCCCTAATTCCTGTTAAATCACCAAACGGAAGTCATAGGGGCCCCATTATCCTAATATGCCTAGGGCCTCCAATAGGTCAAAGACGGCACTGGCGACGACAGAGACAACAGAAATACACCATCTGTGAAATGACAGACAGGCAGCTGGACAATGGTAGTATAAGTTACAGTGTCCCCCTTTCCCCCCTTTGGATACGGATCCCTAAGGAGGAGCATCAAATATTATTTTTGTATATCAAGTGTTGAACATATTTAAGCAGTTTTGGATGCATTTAATTTTCAAGATTTATTATTTAACAAAAGATCATTTTATATTAAAGAAGAATATCAAATCATCGGTAACAATAAGTTGTTAAAACGTGCATTCAGGGCATGCTTAACAGCATACGAATAACAAAAACTGAAAACTTATTTACAGTAGATCAATAAGATTTTGTAGGATCAATAATATTATTCCTTTTAAATTTTTGTTTTTGATTTTTCAGTTAAGTCAAGTGGTGACAGTGGAAGGGAGCAGGGGGCGACTCGCTGGCGGCACTATGCTGAGGGTCCTCGGCGCTGCTCAGAAACGTGAAGTGAAGGCGACCCAGAACCTCGCCATCATCGTGTTCTTCTTCATCATCTGCTGGATACCGCTCTATACTATCAACGCGGTGAAAGCCTTCATGCCCGACTTAGACATACCCAACACTTTAACCTACTTCTGCATTATATTCTCGCACCTCAACTCTGCCATTAATCCTTTGTTATACGCTTATCATTTAAAAGACTTTCGCGCGGCGCTAAGAGGTTTGATATGCACTTTAGTTGGTAGGGGAGTTGTACCAATTCCAGCTGCGTATAGACCTCCAGTTCCCGTCAGAAGACCGGCCTTAGAAAGGTGTAACGCTTTGAGAGAAAGACCGAGGATATACGTTCATTCTCCAGTATGGCTGAGGCAAAGAGAGGCCGAAATGGCCGCTGTTGAACAAAAAAGCAGGGCGATGGCGGCAGCCATCAATCCTGTTGTTCACGATGTGGAGCCATTTATTCATCGAATCGCTACAGATAGCTCTAGCGGCCGGCATACGCCTGAAGGTCGCGAGGACGGCCCTTACCTCATACACTCGAACGAGGAAAGATGTCAGAGTCCTTACAAACGCGTCGAAGATTTCCTTAGACGAGTGCGCAGCGTGAACGGCGACAGCTGACACGAACCTTGCCGGGGATTCCCGGCATATAGCGTTACTTGATCTTAGAGCTTTAATTGTCCTGATAAAGACATACATTCCTACAAATACCTCAAGGGACGAGGTAGAGCGTCGTTTTGACTACATTTTGTTAAAACTTCGTGGAAGTTATTTATGAGTAAGAACGTAATGAACCTATTTATTGAAATATCGAAAACTATTCTTGTATGTACCTATACAATTTTAGATAGTTGATACGGAATAACTGATTGTGCTGTATTTATATTGTAGCTTGTTCATGATTGTCAATTGTTGTTTTGAATGCAATTAAATTATTTATCGATAAAATGTTTTTTTCTTCACACATTTACATAAAATAAATCAATCAAACTTGGATTTAAGTCCTATTGTACCAAAGGAACTTATTCAAAATTATCTAGAGAATTGTTCGAACTATACGTGGAAGTAGTTCAAATCTAGATTAAATCACAAAAGCTAAAATAAACCTTATCACTGCTAGGTAATTAGGTCTCTAATGATGTTGTCTTATCAGTAATGACTGTCTTGCTGTATCAGTATGCTTCAAATAATATTATCTAAATAAACTTACTTATCTTTATGTACAACCAAAATAGATCGAGTTATATAGATTTGTTGTTGATTTTGAGTTGAAGTAAATCTGGTTTCGGTAGTAAATCGGGTTTTTACCAAAAAATAAAACAATGATTCGGTTTGAAGAGGAATTCGTTTATAAACACCGAAGTATACAGTAGGTTAATAGATTTTTTCCTGTACGTAAATTTAAATAAATGTAGGTACGTGTAAAAAATGATTTTTTCAGCGAATACAATAATTATTAAAATTTTATTTAATCGATTGAATTCTTTAGCGTAAGGAGCAATTTTATTGACAGCGTTTGTTAAAACGGAAACTCAACTCGGCACAGTAGAAAGTTGGGTTAATGGCCTTGGTTTATAAACACTACAATAGCGACATCTATCGAAAGTTATAGCAAATAGTTCCCTAGAAAGTAAGTGTACAGCTGTGTTGTCGGACAGCGAAGTTAACACAAAACATATGGTTAAGTCAACTGTATTTCGCTAGATGGAGTTACTTACCTATATTATACTCAGCTTGTGACACGCAGAGTTATTTTACTTGACATTCGCCATGGGAAACATTATTGCAGGGAAACACTAATATTTTGATTATTATAGTTTTGATTTAGCATGTATGATTTTTTTTTATATTATGGTCAACAAATTACCCCACTCCACAAGATGGTAAGTGTAAGCCCTACCCCGCGGATTCCCACTTACCAGGACAACAACACCACCAAAAGGTAGTGTTATTTTACTGTTGTATTCTATAAGGTGGAGGTTGCTTCCCCAGACGGGTGCTCCAATTCGAGCGTAAAATTCGCTGTGGCCTACCTCCTATATTTAACTAATCAACATCAGCCTATTACTGTCCCCATTGCTGGGGTACAGGCCTTTCCTTATGGATGGAAAAGGGAGTTTGGGCCATGACCCACCACGCGGGCCTTTGGCGGGTGCTAACGACTGCAGATGCAGCTGATACCAACGGATTAACGTGCCTTCCGAAGCACGGAGGAGCTCGAGATAGTAAATTTTTGGTCACCCATCCAATGACCGACCACTGCTAAAGTTGCTGAACTTCAACGATCGCAGCTGAACGCACTAACCACTTGTGCCACTGAGCTCCTCATTTATCTAATAACAAGTGTAAAAATTTTTTGGTGACTCGGAAAACATACTTTGTATGTTTCGTCAGCTATAAATAATAATTCTCCCTATGTGATTCTACACGTTTTTATAAGGAAGGCCTGTACCGCTGCCTATTGACACTTTATTATCTTATAAGGCTGATAAGATGACGAACAAAATCACAGGAGAAAGAAGTAGAATTTGGTAAAACCTTAAACATTCTGTTTACCAACTGTATTATTCAAGATTGGGCCAAATTATGGTTCAAATCATGCAATTTATTATGTTTTCAGCAACTGTAATGTAGATATATTATTTACATTAAACCCTTTTATATGGTTATTAAATGAAAGGGATTCAAATTAATTAAAAAAAGCGGACAAGTGCTAGTCGGATTAAGCTGCCGAGGCTTCCGTATAATTTTGTAGGTACGCAACATGAACGACCTAATTAATTTTTAGACAGACGGACCGAAGGAAGTGATGCTTAAAGGATTCTGTTTTTCCTTTTGAAGTGTGTAACCCTATAAATAAAAACAGTTCTTTTATAAAATAAAAGCTAAAGAAAAAAAAAATGACAAATGAAATAAAATCTGGAGTCAAATTTGTTTACCTACTTTACAAATATAAACTTCCCATACTTTTGTTTTCCTTACTGAACCGAATGTGATGAAAATATTAATGCAACGCTCTTGCTTACAGTTTTTTTTTAAAAAGCCATGTAGGCAAATGACTCTATCCCATTTATTTCTATAAATTTTTTTTTTACTGTAAGTTGTAAGAATTTAAGTTTTTCTTTAAAATTAATAGTAAATTCTAAATTCCAAGTTAATTATTTAACTAAGTTTTACAAGATATATTACCTACTAGTAGGTGCTCGCGATTTCATCTGCATGGAAAAATCGGTTTCCCATACAAACTTCCACCTTCCTTTTCACCCACCTAAAGGTTTTTTTCTAGAATAAAAACTATCTAATGTTCTTTCCCGGGACTCAAACTATCTTTAAAGCAAATTTCATTTAAACCAGTTCAGCAGTTTAAGCATGAGGAGGTGACAGACATATAGATAGACAAACAGACACACTTTCGAATTTATAATATTAGTATGGATTTCCATACTTTTCTATAACGAATAGCAGCCAATAACGTAAGGCCCGGTAACATGGATTTGAAACTACAATCATGCTATTTTTCGATTTAAATCTTAGTGTTATAGTATTGCACCCTATGGTGCTCTGCATTAAGTGTTTAATTATACCACAGATATTTTATTTCTGTGTAATTATAGTCAAAACTTTTTGTTTTTACTCTAATGACAGGTTTCTTTGCAAATGGTAGGTAACTGTAATTTTACGTGTTAAAATTATAGATCATGGTTGTGTTAATTAATAAAATTATATCTAGACGATTTAAAGGTGACAATAGATTTGTGTTGTGTTGCATTTGAAATGCAGGTTATGTTTTGTAAGCACAAAATGTACATAATAAACCTCCAATTGCACTAAAAATATACTTATATTCCGTCCTAGTCGTGTTTCTTAATTTTTTTGATTAAATAATTTTAATTAAAAGATGATAAAAAAACTGAAACAAAATCTTAAAAACAGAACACAGAAAATTTCGTAGAAACGTTCGTACTTACTTAAAGTAAAAATATTAATAAACATGTAATCTGTTTAAATATCTTTGCGGTGAAAAGAAATATTATTACTTGCTATTAATTTTTCTGCAATATCTATAAACTCAGTGGAAGTTACAATTTTAGTATTTATATCACTAAGTTGATTTAGTACAATAATAAAAAAGTGTATCTCATATATTATTTTCTCTTTTACACTTTACAACTTGTTATTTTGATAAGGACGATAAAAATCATACACATCGAAAAGGGTGGAAGTTCCGATTCGTTTCTAATACGGTATACGATTAAGTTATCAGCAGTACCCTTAACACGAATCAATATCGAATTAGTATCGTTAGCGAGTCCGAAATGTCATTGTCAAATGTGTACTAATTTTTAGTTCTCGTTACGTACTTTGTGCCGCTGCTGTTCAAGTTTCCATACAAAATATGTCATTGACATTTCGGTTTGCAAAATATTCGAATTCGATAATGGTTCGTGCTAGAAGTACAGTGCCCTTAGCACGAATCAATATCAAATTCGTATCGTTTCCGAGTCCGAAATGTTATTGTCAAATGTGTACTGATTTTTAGTTCTCGTTACGTACTTTGTGCCGCTGCTGTTCAAGTTTCCATACAAAATTTGACATTGACTTTTCGGTTTGCAAACTATTGGAATTCGATAATGGTTCGTGCTAGGGGTACAGTTCGATTAATATCAAGATTGTTATCTCAGTCTTGCGTACGTGAAACGATCCCGGAAAAGGAAACATAACGCCAATCAACTTGTATGACGAACTACATGACTCGTTCATACTTTCTCGTATAATTGTGCACCATGGTCACAAATAGACCAGGTAGTTTTTAGAGCTGGTTTTTCGTTTTGTTTGTAATTGTTCTTCTTACTGACAGCTAACAATGAATTTATCGGTGTTTAAAAAGTGTAGCTAAATCGACTCTAGACAGTATTTAATCAGAATTTCTGTAATTACAGTACGGCGAAACCTGTAATCTTGATGGAATTAAAAAGTTAATGTGAGCTAAAATCTGTGATTAAAATGATAGGTTGCATAGATTACAGACGGCTGTACTTATTTTTTTGACTGTGTCGCAACCTTCTTGATATAAATGTGTTCTGGGGATGCACACAAATTAGCCTAATCGAAACCATCTAAATAACTTTCTAAGCTAGCGTTATTGCGAACATCAAATGTGGAAAGCAAACTTTTCTATTGGTTATTGACGCATTTTACGTGTGCAGCTGGCGTCAAAATTTAGTTGTTCTAGTTTCATCCATAGTGGATGTTGTGAAATAAACGTGGTTGATTTTGGCTTACAAACGTATGCGAAACTGAAAAATTATGGTATCTATAAAAATATCAACAAACGCGAGAACTTTTTTGTTCACAGAAGCTTATCGAGAAAGTTGAATCGATAAATTTCGTGCTAAACACCCCAAGGAACATAAGGAACATGCGTATGCGACGCATCCATATTCCAAAAAATTTGACATTTGACTGCAAGGTTTTGATTTTGCCTTTCCCAAGCAAAGAAGAACAAATTAGCAAAAAAAGAAACTCCTAAATATTGTAAGATTTTGAGTAGGGAGTTTGTTTAAAAAAAATCCAGTGAGAATGAAAGAATTAATACTACTAATATTGTAAATGTGAAAGTTTGTATGTTTGTAACTCAATCACCAAAGAACTACTAAACACACAACCTTAGATTTATACCTAATATTAAGTAGGATATAAATTTTAAGGCCACTTCTCATCTCCCGGCGCCAGATGCTCCGAACTGTAAATGGACTTTTCCGAACATGCGCTCACTACGTCCTCTCCTGGTCAGCTTGTTCGCAAGCTGGCGCTAAGACCACGCGCAGATGGTGAGTAGACCATGCGTGGACCATAAGTGGACTATGATATGCAGTGGTCGGGTGAAAATAAAATGCCGAGTGCGACGCATTACTTCAGTCAGGCTAGACTGTTGTGTTCGTAATTTTCAGGCCAAGATTTTTAGGTAAGATTTTTTTTGAGAACCCTAAAATTTTTGTTCATTATTCTTGTCATTTTTCTATGGGTTGTCAAAACGTCAATGTCAGTTTGACATTATTGTATAATCTCGTTTTAGTTAAATTGAGATTCAGCAAAATTGCTACAAGTGGACCTAAGGTAAATAATTCCGCGTAAAGTTCTTACATATTTTAAAAATAAAATGCTGAGTGTGACGTAAAATCACTTGAGAAAGTCTGGATTTACTAATTTGGTTGAGGTATTGTTTTTACACGACGGGGGGAAGTAATTGTTTTCAGGGTTCATATTTCATAACTTTGTAGGGTTCCTTACCTCAAAAGAAAAAAACGGAACCCTTACATGATCACTTTGTTATCCGTCTATCCGGCCGTATGTCTATCTGTCATGACTCATGACCTCGGGAATACATCGAGTTAAAAATTAAACCTAAATCAACGGTTATTAGAAGCTGTGAAAAAATCAAACTTCTGAGTTAAATAACAAATATAACGCCGTTTATGTTGCGTAAATAGAAATTTGTACGCAACCCTCGGTGGGCAACCACAATTCACGCTTGCCGGTGTTTTAAATTTTTGCGCGATAAATATTTCAGGTAACACCACGATACGAGTCAAAGTCTATAATAGCATCTCACTTTTATAAAAGCTACAATTATAAGAGCAATTAAAGATTCTTTTCTATAATTTCCTACGGTTATTTTCTTCATTCTTGTGTATTGTTCCGTGTAACAAAGATGGATATTTTGACATCCATTGGTGGTGTATTTCGTAGGATTGTAACTCGGTTCAGAGAGGACAGTTTTGACAGTCTCCTCGGCATTGTGGATACTGTACCAAGCTTAGCTGGTTTCTCATTGCGCAAAGATAAAATTTTTGGTTTGTTTATATGTGATTTTGTAACAGTCAAGATTTTCATTACATTGATTCATCGATTGACATTATTAGTTAAATATAGTTAGTGTATATGATATTGTAAAAGTTCGTATATTGGTAAATCTTAGGTCTTACCAGTAAATCAATAAATTAAATGTATTCCAATTTAATTAATTCAATGTTATGTTTAGTACATTTCTGAAAATTCAATTTATATAGTTTGAATTTTTACTAAGTTTTAATCAATTAAGATGAATCAATGTAATTTAAAAAAATCATGTCTGCTCATATATTGTATGTTGTGGTCGCCTTAAATAGAATGTACACTGTTTCTTGATTTGTGAAATTGTGTTTGATTTTCCCTTATCTTTGTATCATTCACTGGTGATGCTTCATAAATAAATAAATAAATTCTTAGGATTTACCAACATGAGTGGTAAATGTAAGGATTTATTTTAAGTTTTCAGTACGTGTTAGGTTTTACTGA
Source organism: Chilo suppressalis (assembly GCA_902850365.2). NCBI lineage: Eukaryota > Metazoa > Arthropoda > Insecta > Lepidoptera > Crambidae > Chilo > Chilo suppressalis. The sequence goes on along the minus strand of OU963899.1, from coordinate 8,871,469 downwards.
AAAATCCTAGGATTTACCATAGTTCGGGTATTAACAGTAATATATACATTTATCTTACGACTATAGTCCTTATTGGTATGTAATAATTGCGCTATTAATTGCAAACTATCACGACTAACGAGTTATTGGCTGTTCTCTAATTTCGTGGCTTTCTTTCCTAAAGAAAATGTTTAAATGAGTACAATAATTCGTCAAGTCAAAGTCTTGTTTGTAATAAATAACTTTGGGCTAATAAAACTCCAAAGCAATAAATAAAATTCACAAAAAATATTAGTTTTCACCTAAAGGTGCCATCCGACGGCCTGTGTAGTCACGGGCGCGGTCTGTCCGCGCAGGGTTGCCAAACTTTTGAGAACTATAACGTTCGAGATTTAGCAGTCTCTATACATGTAGTTATATTATATACACTAACGCAAGTTGCGTACGAGGGAAATAGAAATCTTATACACTTTGTTGTGGCATTTGAATCATGTTGACTGTTTGTGTCATGTACACAAACCAAAACAATTTTTAACAGAAAGTAAATAAATGTCCAGTCCACAAAGAATCGACTCGGTAAGTACAGCTTCAATATACCATTACAAAGTGTACGAGATTTCTATTCACCACGTATCGTGTATAGAGATTGCTAAACGCGACATCACAGGCTGTCGAAAGGCACCTTAAGACAGCACTTGTCCGGTAAGTGCATGTCGGACTTGCATATAACAGTTTCAAATATATTTTTCATTATTTGTAGTTATTCTATGTTCAACTTACTTGAACTTACGATATATTAACGGTCCATACCGCCTACTAGTGCTATTCTGTAAGAACAAACTCACGTTTTCACCTCAGAATCCGTTCAAATAACATCGACGAATTCCGCGGTTAAAAGTGCGTTTGTTCTTACAGAATACCACTACAGGTCGCTGTCAGATAAACAGATGGACGGGCGAACGTACAGCGCTGATTAACCTCGCGTAATTAACGGCCACGACCACAACTAGTGGCCGCAACGACCAGATTAAAACTAAAGAAACCGCACAAACGTCGCGCACCTGGCTGCAACGGCCAACTCTGGTTAATCTGGTCGTTACTACCACTGGTCATGGTCGTGGCCGTCTAGTGTGCGAGGTGCCTTATTGCCAATATTTTATTGGTTTTCAATCTTCTAAACCCTTCAAAACAATAATATTTTTATTTGGATGATTATTGACCGTTCCCTATTCCACCCGTAGGGATTCACTCCTTCATAATTACCTACATAGTAATTGTAAGTAGTAACAATGAATATAGGATGATGATGAGGAATGATATCAATATTTTTATTTCACTGTGTTTTGCAGTTCCTTTCTTTATATTCCACCTTAGTCTGTTGACCTACATTTACGGTGTCGGCAGCTTTGAATACCAGGCGAAGACTGCCAAATCGGCTGGAGATTTCATCAAGAGTTTCGTTAACGTGGCTTTGCTTGTTTTGATCGCGAACAATAGTCACTTTTTTATGATGAAGAGGTATGTTGTCATCGAAGTTTCGTAGCTATATAACTTGGTCAAAATAAGTAATCTTTACTTACGATAACATATAAATAAAACATTTCGATCAATGCCAACTTAAAAAAAAACACTTGTTAATTTTCTGTCACTGGGTTGGTACGATTGCACGCATAAATGTAAAATAATAATTATGACATTAATTTTCACATTTTAATTGTGACATTATAATCTTTATAATGTCACAAGTTAACAAATTATTATGTTCGCTAACTCGGACAGTTCTCATAACCCATAGTTCTGCTAGGAAGTAGATTTACTCAATTTCTACCTGCCTTTTTGAATATTCACTGCTCATCCTAGGGCAGTTGTCCCACTGCCGGCGAGGAAGCGGCTAACTATCGGCTATTTACTCGATCAAGAAATTTGTGACTGTTGTCGCTAGTGTGACCGTGTCTGTCTGTGAGACACTTAACAGATATACAATCCGTGTAAACAAAAGAAATGCATATTTAATCGCTGACTGTTCACATTGCCGGGCGAGTCTCTCTCCACCATGCATCTCATTTGTTTACTTCGGAATGTATATCTATTGTACGTTTTTGAGCGACGAAATAGCCTATAGTAAGTCGCTTCCTCGCAGGCGGTAGGACAACTTCCTAATAACGGCATTAGGCATTTCAGCAAAATGTGAGCCACTGTTTACTTTATCTCTGCAGATCATACTGAAGGTTTTATATTCCACTTTACTTCAAAGATGTGTGCAGCTTCATAGGTACTAATTTGAATAAGTGTTTCAGGTCTTTGTTACGGTCGACTTTGACAGAGATGCAAAACAGCGATAAGCTTGCTCGTTGTAATCCAGCATCTTGTTTGAAGCACAAGAAGTTATGCAACAGAATAAAGTATATAATTCTGATCTTCTATTTTGTTAACCTCACTAACGCAAGTTGCGTATATCTTCCGTCTCGGTCCAACGTTGATGTGAATATTTATGGTGTGACGCCTTGTTATGGTGAGAATTTATTTCTTAGAACTAAATAGTTTTATACCATACTAGTAAGTAGTATTGGTTTTTTAGAATCTCAGAGGAACCTAAATTTTATTAAAATCTGTTTGGCCGTTTTAGTGTAATAGAGTATAAAATATCCACAGAAACTTTCGCGTTTTTAATATCAGTAGGAAGGATAGTAGGTTGGGATTCAACTATCAAAGGTCGTATGTATTTTAGACCTTTGATAATATGTATCTTTTAAACATCTATTAAACGGGAGTAGCCCTAAGCACTTCATTCCATACAAATGTTTCTGTCAATTCTGGCGGAGGACGAGGTACACTCGCATAGCACACTAAAGAAAATATGCAATACCCCTCAAACACAAGCGTTTTGTTGCTATGAACGCACACTAAATAAAGCAAATAACACAAACAAATATATAGTAATTAAATGTTCTTGTATATAATAGGAAACACCATGTTTCAGCAGTATTGAAGGGGCGAATCAGTTTTGATACGAGGAAACAACATCACTTTCCATTTTTGTGAGAGCTCTAATATTGAAGAGGTCGTGCGTGAACTACATATGTATCTACATAATAATGTAGTTTTTATAAACGCACTAGATCAATGGTCTTGTACCTTTTGACAGAGGGGAAATGCCTGTAATGGGGTCTATCGTTATAGATACTCTAAGGGTGGAATAGTCAATCGACCACCATTAGCTGCATATCTCTCGGTATTATTTGCATCTCGTAAATACTCTTTGTATAGGTTTATACTTTTCGGCAATTAATTTTTTTTAAGTATACAGATTAACATTTAAAATATATTAAGACTGGGACTGATTATATTCTTGACTTATACTATTGTACGCTTCATTATCATCGGACTATCATTGCCACCATTGCTGAGGTACAGGCCTTCCCTATGGATGGAATAGGGAGGTTAGGTCACGATTCACCATGTGAGCCCAGTGCGGATTGGTGGGTGCTAACGACTGCATATGCAGCCGGGGCTAAAAGCTAATTTTGCCTTCCAAAGCATGGAGGAGCTCGAGATAGTAAATTTATGGTCAAACATCCATCACTGCGAAATCGCAGCCGAAAGCGCTAACCACTTGCGCCATCGAGCTCCTCTTTCATTGTATTGGCTGACACGACACGGTTCTTATTCGATTCTATTATGAAGACGAGAGTATTAAAATTATGCCTTACTTTTGCAGGCATGGGATCTTTGACGTCACCGAAACGAGAGATCTGTAAGGCAATGCTGTTCGGTCAAGAGGTCACTGTTATGATTGTAGTACTTAACTTTCAAGCTCTCCTCATATTCGTGATTGGTCACACATCTCTCTTATATCAGATCCTCTCAGACGAAATCATGGCATTGAATGATTATGACAAATCGATGTTCTTCAACAATCCCGTAGTGAAAGATATACTACCAGTTTTAATAAGAAGACACGCTATGATCCTCAGTATCATAAATAAATGTAAGGTATTGTACAGCGTGCCGATCGGTGTCAACTTTGGATCAAATGCCGTGTGTATGTCGTTGTTTTTCTATTTACCTTTGCGAGAGTGGATAGACTTTTTTCCTATTCTCATGTACTGCTTTATCGTGTTTTTCCTTTACTGTTTCCTGTGTCAGAGGTTGACTAACGCCGCGCAGCTGTTCGAGACGTCCGTGTACGCTTGCGGATGGGAGAACTTCGAAACTAATGAGAAGAAAGCCGTTTACTTTATGCTGAGACAGGCACAGAAGCCAGTGGAGTTGTTGGCAGCGGATATAATACCGGTCAATATATCCACTTTCGCGACTACTCTGCAAGCTATGTTCAAATTTGTGACTGTTGTCAAAGTTTAGAAATGATTGTTTGTATTGCGTTAGGTATTATTCTCGATTAGAAAATTTAGCTTAATATAGTATAATTATAATTAAACGTAAAGTTGTGTCTTTTTTGTAGGATTTAATTTAAACGATTTCGCATAGAGGCCCAGAAAATCAGCAAACTTTAATGGTGATTTTACTAAACTAAACAAAATAAAGTAATTACTGGCTTACCATACTGCCTCTCTTTAAATTATTTCATTAGCGTTACTATACCTAACTTAAAATAAAAATTGCCGTTTTTTTATGATGCGAGTAAAACTTTTAAAGTCATTAATAAAAAAAAGTTTTTCTACGACTGGGACGATTCGCCTGCTACGCGGGCGGGTTCAGTAACCCGCCCGCATAGCAGGCGAGCTTTTTACCACCCAACCACTGATGCTTGTTGTTTAGGTCACAATTTTTAAATAGTAAATAAAATTGTCATGCAACATGCTAAAAATGAACGAAAACATTTATAGCGACGTAATCAAAGTTTCACATCCAAATCATCTATAACCTAAAGTCTGAGTATGAGTACTCTGGGGTGTGACGTCATCGTCGCCATATCTGAAGTTTCAGGTTCGATACCAAGTCTGTTATTTTTTTTCATGTAAATACTACCATTGTTCGTATTGGGTGTAATTAAAAGCAATTCGAATTGTTGATTGCTTATATTTTTATAGAGAACCGGTTTGTGCGACGGGCGCGCTCCTACCTTTTTCTCCAATAGTCCTGGGTTCCAATCCCAGTAGAGGCATTGATTTTACTGATTTTCAAGGTTTACATTTTTAAAGGTTGTTTATGTAGTAAATAAAGACGTTATTTAGTTTCTATAGAACAAGTTAAGACTAACTAATTGTTGTGGGTTGTCCCGAATTGGACACAAAAATGACTTTGTTTCCAATGCGGGCTTAAAAGCAGTGATGACTGGCTAAGTAAACGAAATTCTATTGTCCGTCAGATAATATTATAAAAAAATAACAAATATTTTTTTCTATGGCCAATTAAGCAAAAAATTACAAATAATAAGCATGTCAAAGTATGAGAGTGGGAGCTCGTGACGACACTTCTATATAAAAATGGTACCAAGACGTGACGTCATGTGACATCATCATCATCATCATCATCAGCCCATTAATGTCCCCACTGCTGGGGCACAGGCCTTTTCTATGGATGGAATAGAGAGTTTGGGCCGTGACCCACCACGCGAGCCCAGTGCGGATTGGTGGGTGCTAACGACTGCAGATGCAGCCGAGACCAACGGCTCAACGTGCCTTCCGAAGCACGGAGGAGCTCGAGATAGTACAGTTTTGGTCACCCATCCAATGACCGACCACTGCGAAAGTTGTTTAACTTCAGCGATCGCACCCAAACGTATTAAACACTTGCGCCATTGAGCTCCATGTGACATATCAAATCAATATATCTGTATAACGATTTGATTATGTGACTGAATAAAAAATACGTGTCCAATGCTTTTTGATAATCTAGCTGATGGACGAAGAAAAAAAGTTGTTATCATGCTTATTACCATTCCCCATCATCGATCTAATATCTAACATTCTAAGTCCAATGTTATAATATACATATGAAATGACCTTGCGACATGCTGCTGTGTTTATCTTATGTAGATATAAATGGATGCTCGCGACTTTGTCTGCATGGAAAAATTGGTTTCGCAAACAAACTTCCACCCACCTTTTTATCCCCTTATAGGGTGAATTCTAGGATAAAGACTATCCTATGTCCTGGGGATATCTATCTCTACGCCAAATTTAAACTTATCGGTTCAGCGGTAGCGTGAAGAGGTAAAAGACAAGGCAGACAGACAGACACACTTCGCATTTGTAATATTAGTAAGTATGGATGTTTTAATATATACATCAAATCATGGTTTTGGAATATTTTTGAATAATGCAAACTGTGGAAATCCGCTAGTACTCTAAGAACTCGTTTATGATCACACTTTGTTATGAATATGTTTCTAAATCGTGAGGGTCGCTGTGACCCTGCCCCTACTGTGTGTTAGTCGCTGTATAAACATAGCAGTATTTTTGTTGATAACTGAAACAACATCCAATCAATTATTTGAGATCTAGGCTGGAATGCAGCGCTTGGTGTGGCTCGATCAGTATTAGCCTCATACTTGCACACCTGTCTGGCATACAATAAATACCTGATTATTTCTGTAAATCAGTTGTTCAAAAGCTACCTACGAGTACTTCTCTATGCAGATGTGGAGAAAAATCAAAATTTCCAGTTTCCAAAACTAGAAAGCCAAAAAAGTGAAAAATTGTTTCACAGATATTTTATAAATCGACGTTTAATAAGACAATTTAAATCGTAGTAGTAAGTAGGTATTTCTAATTACAAATAATGGTATGTACTAAATCAAACTCAAACAAACTGTATTTATACTGTGTGACACAGTAATCAAAATGCAGGTGAACAATTAATGTATAATTATATTTTTTTAAAGCGTGTAAATGCTTCATGTTTAAATCTAAAGAAAATATAACTGTCCCACCTGCTGCCTGGTCCGCGTGAATTTTTTTCTAATTATATTTTCTTTAGAATTAATGTATAATTTCACATTATGTAATGAAAGATGACTGTATGAATCATCTCTGAAGTAATTTTTCAACTTGACGACTCTGTAAATGATAAAACAGGGAGAAAAAAACAGTCCTTGCTGAGTTTCTTGCCGGTTCTTCTCAGTACAAGGTCTCCCACCGTAGATTTACGAAGCGATGGCGTAGCTTTTAGACATTCATATGTGCTTGTAACAGCCTAAACTGAATAAATGATTTTGATTATGATTAAACTTACATTACAAACTACCAAGAATGAATAAAACGAAAAACACTTTCCCTTGACGTGAGTAAAAGTGGAAGTGAGTTTGCGGTCGATGTCACCGTATGCTGACTGACGCAGATCATTGGGTACTATGTATATCATCTCACTGTCTTAACATTTCTAATGTATCAGGGAATTATTAAAATATACTAAAGTATGTCAAAATTTCAGTACTATTCATGGGGAAGGTCACAGACATACTATCTATGTCTGTGGGAAGGTATAGTTTAGCCTTGGCCGTGATGGAGGGACGAAGAGCTTTAGATGACTAAAAAAAAATCGGGATATTAAGATATAAATGCACCCTAATATAAAGCCTTTCATAGATATTAACAACGACTTTATTTTATTTGGATCTGTAGGGTGATTCTGAATTCTCATTGTTGAACTACGAAAAGTATAGTATATAAAAGTCTAAGCAACATGTTGTACGATTTTGAACTCTTGTACGATATTATATATGAAACACAAAGAGACAACAAAAAAATATATACTTACCAATCTACTTTGCTAAGAAAAAAAAAACATCAATTAATAAAACATTTACAGTTTCTGTAAATGATGAAACAAAAGCAACATCTTGTATATATATAATATAGTACAAAAGTTCAAAATCGTACAAAATGTTGCTTAAACTTTTTTGTTAAGTACCTATATATGTATTATAACGGACAGGTTTGGTTTGGCCTTCAGAGTTCGCGAACTAACCTATAGTCACAAGGTCGACCTTGTCTAAAGTTTACGATCCTCAAATTTTGCAATCCTAGTTCATTACTATTTTTACTATTATTACGAAAAAAATTGAATTCTATTTTCACAGAGTTTCTGCGCTTATGTTATTATTTCACTTTTTACATAAAAATAAACATATTTTTCATTGAGAATTCGAAAGACAACGACTGTAACTTAAGGTGCCTGCCTGCTCAGTTGCTCTCTTGTCCGAGATCAGATCAGTCAGTTGCATTCGAAAGGCCGTTATAAGCGCACCCATTACGCCTCGGTGCCGTACTGCCGTACGTAGTAAATACGATGTATTGAAAATTCTGAAATAAAACTACGCATTCAGGATCGCAAATTGAGTTTATAGTGAATTTCAAAATGAAACTATTAGTGTGTTGTGTGTTGCTCATAGCGAATATAAGCGATAACAGCAAGGCATCTTTAGAGAGCTACACGCCCACAAGTACAAATATCCTTTTCGAAGACATTACAAGGAATGCAGGTAAATATCCAATAATCAATTATTATTAAGGTACTATGTGATTGAGACTAAGTTTCTACTACACTACTAAAAGAAAATGTTAGGATTTGGAAAAGGAAACTTTGAAATAGGGATAACCATGATTTGTATTTCATTTAAGAATATTTTGAGTTTAAATTCTTCGCAGAGCTTATCATTATAAGCAAAGTTACTAACTACTTAAATAGAAAAGTTTTCTGGTTTTCCTTTTCCTTTGATATTTGAACACTCAGAACAGAACAGAAGAACTCAGAACAACACTTTCATACTTATTTTTGTTAATTCAAAATAAAGATAGATATCTTTAGAAAATAGGATTAATCAATATCTAGATATTGGTTATCTAATTTTCATATAATGGCACACTTAACGTAAAGTGTGAGTGGAATTTAGTAAAGTTGTTGTGGTAGAGGAATATGCCGCTCCAGACCTTTTCACTCTGCGCTCCCAAACCCAATTCCCTACTCCGTGGAGCCCCAAAGACCTTACTTACTGACAGAAGCAAGATAGCACCAATATGATATTCTCTGCTTCTATAAGTTGGAGGTTATTTTGCTGGAGTGTAGCTCCAATTCGATAGTATAATCAGTTCTCATGCTCTTTGCTGATACAATGGTTTGATGGTGCTGATGTAATTTAAGAGAGGTAGCTCAATTAAATTTCACCTATAAACACTAATTGTACCAGAAAAAAACTTAGACTTAACTAATATGTTAGGTCATTAAAGTACACATTAAAGAGATAATGTTTGTACACAAACACATATAAATACTAGCGGCCCACCCTCGCTTCGCTTCGGTGTAGAGCTGAAATGTAGACTGCAGTTTTTGTTCTCAGGCTTGCATTATACACAATGACATTCATCTATGATTCTTCTTATACCTGCATGCAAAGTCTCAGCCCGATCGGTTTAAAATTGACAAAGTTTCATACAAACTTATTTTATCCCCTTTTCCTTTTTTCTTTTTCCCTATTTTATCCCCTTGGGGGTAGAATTGATCAAAATCCTTTCTTAGCGGATGCTTGCGTCATAACATCTACCTGCATGACAAATTTCAGCCCGATCTGTCCAGTGGTTTGGGCTGTGCGTTGATAGATCACTATGTCAGTGAGTCAGTCACCTTTGAGTTTTATATTATAGATAACAAAAATAAAAACATGAATGCATATTGATACACCTGAGTTACCATTTACTGCTTCGGTTGGCATGGCACCGCCACCAAATGAGGAGCTGGCGAACATAACGGAGATATATTGCAATCAAGATATAGGCCAGTAACGAATGTGTATCTGTGGCTTCTGCCGCCCCAAAAATCTTTTTTTTTTATACAATATCATATTTTATTATAATTAAGGTTACCTACTTTTATAATGACGGAAAACGCAACTCAACATGCAATTTAAATAAGAATATCGTTTTCTAAGAAAAACGGTTGATTCATATAGAAAAAAAGAAGAGCATGAGAAATTTCAGTAAAACAGGAGATCTCCTGTAAAATCGGGAGATTTGGCAACACAGAGCCCGACCCACACTAAGCCATTATAAAACATTGCTTATTTATATAAAAAACGACAATTTTCTTCTTGGTTGAGGAGACAATAAATTAATAAATATATACAAACAAACAAAGAATAAAACTATTTTCCTTAATGGTTAATCAGGACCCTGCCTGAGCAAAATAACTGTTTTTTATTCGTGATTTCTATGATATTGTCCTAAAATTGGTTACAACAGTCAAAATATGGCAATCGAAAAATTTTAGCTTAATTATTCTAAATAAAATCGTTTTATAAGGTTCTGCGAACATTAACTCATTAAAGAGATAAATATCAAAGATGCAACTTAATGAGATATAATATTGCATTTCCTTTCTCATGCGATGAAAGCTAATTAAATGTCAAAGTCGTTAATTATTATCTTTTAAATTTTATTGAATTTGATGTAATTTTCGTCTCAATACTAATAAACTAAATTATTTTGAACAAAAATAAAAACCCACTTCATAGGAAAAAAACACTAAGAAGTCAAGTTAACATTTGGAGTCGGTGTCATTCCAACTCGCGCAGGAAAAACCATGAATTATCGACTGTCGTGCGGCTCCGGGGTATTTGATATAGGTAACCCTAACCCCCCCCCCCCCCTCATAGGTCCCCTGGGTAGACCGCAAAAGTTAAGCTTTTTTTTCGGATATTTAGGGAATCCTGATTTAACATTGGTAAGGCTTAAAATTTTGTCTAGTAACGACAAGTTTATCAGCCCATTATTTTTAACCATCACCGTGTCCATTGAGATACACGGGAAACATAGCTAGAAAGTTCATAAATGTGTTTATTCCAGTCCTAAACCATCATAGAAACATAACTCGTCGTTTACTAATTTGTTAAATAGATTTAACAAAGGTCTTCAGTGACATTACTTAGATTTTTTAATATTAATGTTAACATTCCGACATTCTTCACAGACAAATCCTGCAATCGCCCGTGCAAATTCAACGTGAAACCGCGAAGATGTCATTATAATTTCACCGTAGAACCAATCGTAGGAGATAATGACAAGATAGCTATTTCTGTAAACGGAATCACTCCGGGGCCTCCGATTAATGTTTGCGTCAATGACGTCATAGTCGTGGAAGTGAAGAACAAGATACCAGACCAGGATCTAACCATACACTGGCACGGAGTCAACCAGATGGGTACGCCGCATATGGACGGAGTGCCCATGGTGACACAGTGCCCCATTGCCTACGGAACCAGTTATAAGTACGCTTTTATCGCGTCATCGCCAGGAACATTTTTCTATCACGCCGATTCAGGTAATGAAAAACGATAGTTCTAGTGAAAATTTTGTGGTTTAGACATTACTAATTATTGAATTCTAAGATACTGATCATAGAGAGAAAGTAGAAAAATAAGTATTATTCTAAACAAGAGTCAATAATCGATATCAGTATCAATAAAGAACGTTGATAATTATATCTATAACAATCATCCTTTAAACAACAAGTGGTACTGGAGGCCGCGGCTTGCCATTAGGAAAGAACGTGAGGTTGTTTGTCATTCCTATGAAGTTATTAATAACATCAATTTTGGAACACTTACATCAACTTATTAATTCCTGTAAAATCTGCTATATATTGGCTCAGTGACCGACTCACGCAAAATTCAGAAGATCTTTTATTATTATCGCATCAGCTGATGCTGGAAATAGTCCTCTACTGTGCTTTCCGCATCCATTGGTAATGTATGAATATCAAATTGCAGTGTCCCATCAAAGCGACGGTGTGTATGGGTCTCTGATTGTGAACCAGCCGCAGCCGCAGGAGGCGCATGCGGCCCTCTACGACTACGATCGTAGTGATGAAGGAACTCTGCTCATCGCCGCTCAGTTTCCCACATTGCTTTCAGCCTACCTCGAGGATGTAGCTCATATACAACCGGACGCACTCACCGTCAATGGCGATGACGAAAACTTTAAGTACGTATATCCTGATGATTGCACGCAATGCAATTTTGGCTAACACTGAAATTTTAGTGGATTGCTAATTTAGCAGATTATGATTACGTAGTCACGGTGCTAACAAAGAGACGTCGAGAGTGAAATGTACACATATAGAAGTGTTGTTGAAAAAACTGCTTCTACTAAATTTAAATATTTTCAAAATTACATGAAAATAAACATTTCAATGAAGGTAATAGGCATTCTAGCTTTATATGTAGTTATAGAACAATCCGGCAGACGTAGAACTTGAAAGAGTGTGAATCCAAAACATAGGTTTCACCTATTTTGTGGATCCTTACTATGTACCGCTATACTATACTTACATTGCTTATGACATTTTTTAAGTTTGCAGTGGAATATAATATTGTCTGCCATTGCATATGTTAAAAAGGGTTAAAAAAATTACATATTCGTTTTTTTATGTCGCTACATTTTTAGACGGCTTTATCAATCCAGTAATGTGCAATTGTGTATATGTACTTGTGAATTTACACTAAAACTACTTACGGGCGTGCTTACGGGTAAAAGTTTTATGTTCCACAACCCACCACATGTCAATGTATTAATTAGGTTACGCGCAGTCCAAGCTATGTTTTTCTAACCAACGAGGATTTGGAGATACCAATACCTACATGGTATAATCTCAGCGAAAATTCCTCGTTTCTACGAACATATATCTGAAAAGAAATTTCAAACAAGTGTTAATTAAATTGTGAAAATATAGAGTGTGCATTTTGAAATAATGCGTAGAACACACATTTGTTGTGCAATACGACCTCTGTTTGCATTTTTTCCCTTTCATTGTTATTGTGAATAACCTTCAAGAGTTTGTCAATCCTTCATGTGATACATCAATTGGAGCAACACGACCAATTATGTTACCGTTTTGCTAACAGTGTAATTCTAACCTTCGATTAATGACAGTTGAAATAGTTTTCACCATGTATCATTGAATTAAAACCGATTTAATTAAATACAGCAATTATTAAAATTTTAGGTAATTAGTAGTAGTAATGTTAGTGAATCATAATTTAAATATTTGAGGTAGCCGGTATAGAACTAACTCCATATTGAACTTTAATTTATATTAGACAAGGATTTGCTTTATTTTTAAATGACACATTTAAATGATCAGCAAATATAGTAATCGATCCTGAAAAAAAATCAATTGATAATCTAATCTAAATATTTCCCTTTTTATTTATTTTTTATCTTTACGTTTTTATATTTGCTAAGTCTGAGAATAAGTCGTAGAATATTTTTTATTCCTTCAGGTAATAAAGGTAGAGCCCTCTCTAGATTTTTGTTTTGAAAAGTGTTTTTTGTGATTTATGCTGAGAAAACTTAGAACCCTACATTTTTTAATAGCAGTATTAGTTTTTTTTTTTACTTTTATCCACAGATGGTATGGTACCAAGTTCGCTTAACTAAATTTCTAGTCAGAGTTTTATCGAAATCATACAAAAAAACTATACTACCGACAAAATAGGTATATAGATAGGTAGGTAATAATATCAGTGTTTGGTTTACTCCGTTTCATTGTGAAATTTTTAATTATATTCTGTAGATTTATGAGATTTACTATTATCGTTTTGTTTTGAGTTGATAACTTATAATTTATTTATTTGCTCTGTTTCTTATTTCAGAGTTTTTGTGTTGCAAGGTTATGCGTACAGATTACGACTCATCAACGCCATAGCAATTGAATGTCCGGTGATAATCCAGATAGAACAGCACGAGATGGTAGTAATTGCGACTGATGGCAAGCCAGTAAAGCCGTTACCTGCTAGAACTGTCAAATTGTACCCAGGTAAGTTTTTTATACCACTAAGAATATGGTCCATCTGGTAGTAAATACAAGCCTTTTACTTGGGAATGAGCTTTGCCAATCTGGCATTCTTTATACACTATGTGATGCCCCTGGACAAACATATACTGACACGTCCAAAAGGTAGTCGTATTTCACTGTGGTCTGCTGTGAAAAGGATTTCGTTTTCAGACGGGCGTTTCAATTTTTTTCTTTTTCTAGATATATTTACATCACGAATGAATTGGAACGCTCACCTTTCTGGGGACGTGATATCCATCCTACATAAGACCAAAGTAAAAAAACACCTTTGGTGGTCTTGTATTTCTGTTCGTAAGGGAGGTTTCAGGATCCTACGGGATAATGTGCTGGGTTCAGGCTGGAATGGAGGTTTGGTTGAGCCAGACGGGGGAGTACTGCGAGGTTTTTAGTGGGTGGATAGGTTCTTCCGCCTCGGGCAGTAGTTCAGCCAGTCTCAGGGCCGGTTGGGTAGGTAAGCGGGATGGTGGGGGAGGAGTTCCACATAACTTCGTCTCCCTCAGAGGAGAGGCACGCATTTTCCCAAAGAGGTTTGGCGGAGCGGTAATCTAGAAGTCTGAAGTCATTAGTTGTATACCTATATGGTGATATAATGGTGTACATATTAAATTATTTCTGCTGCTTCAGCTATCTTCGTGACTAAACTCAACTTACACTTAACATTAGATTAGGTAAGGTAATTCGCTGCACTTTGATAAAAAATCTTAGAAATTTGTTAAAAATCACTGGTGTTTTCTGTCCCTCTTACAGAAATAGAAATATAATTTTTTTGTAAACATAAAGGCAAATAAGCATTATGGCCTGGGTGTCGGCAGGCGCCACCATAACTTAAAGAATACACCCGCATTACCATGTCGCTACCTCGTGAAGCTCTCGAAATCTTAGACACTTCAAAAACTACGTGTCTTTATAATTTTGATGTTTAAAAATAGTTTTATTCTTTCATAATAACACTAAAACTAATGTGTGTTTAAAATAGGTACTAAATTTCTTTTCCGTGTACGACTATACTATTACTTTCACATTTCAAGTCACAGAGTATAAGTGAAGGTAAAGCATAGATCAGATTTGTTCATTTTGATGTCGGATATGATGTGTCCAAAACGATGATGCTTGACACATTTAGATACTGCGTAATCGTTAAATAAGTTTAAAATGTTTCCATCGTGGTGTCAATCAGAAAATATTATATAATATTGTAATCGTCGTTTTTATATAATCCATGAATAAAGTCGAGAGTACGGACATTGAAGTTCTTTGAGGCACTGTATAAAAAGTAACCACGCGCTTCACGAATTAAAAAATGTGAAAGAATAAACAACTAATGAAATACGTTCCCTTCTTTCATAATTGTTTACTGACTTCCTCAAGTAGTGAGAATGATAGTATTATCATAACACCCGAGAACATGGATGTTATGAGAAGCTAAAAATGTTAATTGCATTTACTTATTTTATCATAGAGAGTGATAAAAAGAAGTGTCCACCTCGGGAGCAACACTATTTTAAAGCTCGTGCGACGTACTTTGAACCCCTTACTGCGCGTAGATGACCAAGCGCCAATTTTGACAGCTCCGTAAAGTATTACATCGTCAAAATTTCTATGAAAACTGAGTAGCGCCCCTATCGGACATAAAAACCAACTAGCTTTTTCCATACATGACGATAACGAAGCTGTCAAAAATTCCTGCTTGGACCTGAGGCCCCCGATTCAAAAAAGCACTTTCGTTTTTAAAATTGTTATTTGCTCCCTTAGTAAACTATCTGCTAACACTAGAGACACTAGAGAAATACCAAATATAGAATATTTTATATCGTCCAAAACTCTCAGTTTACTAAGTCCTTTAAAGCTACTTAGTTTTTGTCATAACAGAAATTTAAAATTGCTATCGATGAACAAAAGTACTCATTATTTTAAAAGTGAATACAGTGATAATATTACCTCAAACTTTATTTCTGAGGTTCAAACATTTATATAATTAGGTCTTTACTGATTTTGTTATTCCCAACACTACACCGATACATTTTATATTGATTTAACCGCAAGAACAGTGAATAACTAGCTTAAATTACGTTTAAAAGCACACTATAAAGGATTTATATCATTGTGTGTCAGGTAGCGAGAGGAGAAAGACTTTCTCGTGGGTGTGTTCTCAGTTTAAGGTCAGCCATGAGGCAGGTTTCGTTTATTTTCACTTTCTTTCGTACGGTCAATAAACTTTACGATCACTTTAATATTCTCCAACTTTCATCTTTATTCCACTCTTATTAAGAGCTTTATCGTGCTATTTTTTCATCTTATCCTTTCCCTTGTCACTTTAAACAACTGAAAGTGATATAATGTCACAAGAAACCCTTAATTAAAGTAATAAGTTCGCAAACTGGTTCGAAATCAAAATATATTGCAATCTTTCATGATATTAATAATAGTCTTATATTTTCGATAATTATCAATTCAGACAAACAAAAATATTTTATCGTTAGGCAAAATAAAACTTATTGTTGTTACCTATGTTATACGTTGTGATTATATTCATTAATAATAATGACTTTCTTACATCAATATTAGGTAAATTATTTTAATTTTCACATTTCCTATGATTATAGATATTAAATTAAATAATAAAATATAATTGTAAGAAGAAACAGTTTTAACGATAAGTCCTTTGGAAAAAATAAACAAACTTGTAGTAAATACTGTTTGCCACTTGTTAATTAATTAAAACTAACGCATGTAACATAAACCTCGTCAAAGATTTTTATATGATACCTTTCTTCACTGTTAACTATAATCATAACTTACTTTGAACAGAACAGACACGGTCTATATATAATTTATAATTAAATTAATAAGTAAGAAGTTTTTACCTTGAAACTCATTTTATATCAATTAATTATGTAGGTAAGTAAGTCTTCTACATAATTATCGAATACGAAACTTACAATTATTTACATCTTAAGTCATTATGAAATCCGCTGATGTATTTATATGTAAAGGTATTTATTTATATTAGGGAGCTAGTAAGAGTATATAGATAGTATAACACTGAATGTCTCTTCAAAACAATCTGAAAAAGGCATATTTTTACATTCAAGTCATACCCAACACATATACTTAATAAAATAATACAAATATGTATACATTCACTCCCAAAAACAAACACACAAACACAAATCCACACATCCACACGCATATACATTTATTGTATTTAGTTTTATTTTACTTTTAAAGGGCTAAATTCATTCCCACAAAACTTCAACAAGTAATTTACAAGTATATTTACAAAAAAATACATACTTGTAATAATGTTTTTTTAAACAGGAAAATTGGTTGTAACATAAGGCGTAAGTTCTGATGAATATGGTGCAGATATTTTGTTTATCTCACAAATTGTACGAAAGACTAAAGAAGATTCTTCTTTTGAAAACTTGACCGATACGATCATCGAAGTTGGCTCTGCTAATGTTTTAAAAATCAAGCTGTATCTTAATATAACAGTATTTTTTGTTCACGTTTCAGGAGAGCGGATGGACGTAGTAGTAAGAGCATCGCAAGAGTCGGGCGGGTACTGGATTAAGGTGAATGCTGGTGGCGCGTGCGCAGGCGTCAGTGCAAACGCCATGCTCCTATACTCCGGTTTCAATTATACCTCCATGTTGCAACAGGGAGTGGTGTGTATTACATTTAAATTTTATTATGGTTTATTTTAAAAATTAAACGGCTATATTTATTTAGCAAAATTTTACTTAAGTAAGAATCCGATCGTATAAACAAAATTTCAACCTGACACCGGCTTAGGTGTTCTATATCACGTAATCTCACTTTCGCATATTTGTCAAATTATGTCAGATATCTAATAATTGTCTGCTTCAAAAGGCAGTGACATTTTGCCGTGTAATGATGTAATGTGTTTTAAAGTACTGTTTAAAAATTTCAAAAGGTTTAATTTTACTTAATTCTGTGATTTGTTGTTTTGGTTGTTTTTGCCGACTTACAATTTACTTTCTCACTTTTCATTATTACTTTTTATCACTGATATACGAAACAATCGATTGTTTAAAGAGCATAGGTATCTTTTACTGTCGCGTAAGAGGAGCGTAAATTGGTTAGAGTAGCTCGATGGCGCAAGTGGCTTGCACGTTCGGCTGCGATCGTTTAATTTAACCAATTTTCACAGTGCTCGGTCATTAGATAGGTGACCAAAAATTTACTATCTTGAGCTCCGCTGTGCTTCGAAAGGCACGTGAAGCCGTTGGTCCCGGCTGCATCTGCAGCCGTTAGCATCCACCAATCCGAATTTGCCTCGCGTGGTGGAACATGGCCCAATCTCCTTATTCCAATTATAGGGAAGGCCTGTGCAGTGGGTCATTAATAGGCTGATATTTTTTTATTTTTAAATAAGTAAATATTTCCAACACACACACCAATTAGCCTAGCCCTAAAAGTAAGCACTGTTAGGCTTGTGTTATAGGATACAAGGGTAACGGATAAAATACATTACAGTACATATGTAAGTATATTTATATAGAAATAGATATTAAATAAACATCCATGACTGGAGTAGAAATGCTCGTATTCATCACACAAACATCTGCCCCACCGGGATTTGAACCTCGAGTCGGCGACACTATGAAACCCAGCGTACAAACCACTCGGCCACGGAGGTCGTCAAATAATGAAGTGCATTTGTATAGAATGTGAAGTGAAATGCAAGTCAAAGTTAGAATTCTTGTGAATCGACATCCGAAGTTCTTAACCAGTAGCTTATAAATTGGTATTTAACCTCCGTATCTGTTGAAAGTGAAATCTGAGTTGTTGTTCGAATATACTCGTACATTTGGAATGTGATTTATCGCACTAAAATAGTTTTATATAATTTTTAACTACTAGTTTGTATTTAAAGTATATTGAACTTTCAAACGCCCAATGAATTCGATAACAATTTATGTTTTTATTTATTTTTAAGCATTCGACCGCTAGATGTTCAAATCCAAAGAAAAGTTTTACTTGAAAAAAATCCACGCGGACCAGGCAGCGGACGGGACTCGAACCCGCACCCTTCGCAATCCGGGCGAATGCACTGACCAATTATGCCACCACGGCCCTCACGGCCGCGTCGAAATTTTCCTAGCCTTAAGCTGCAAGGCAGCGCCATCTCTTCGCATCGCTTCGCCAGCCGCTGCCGCATTAGTCGCTTCATGGTTGCATCACTAACATTACCTACAAAAACCCAAGAATATTAAAATAAACCAACGATTATTCTCGCAATCTTTCTAAGGCGACTTACGTCCTTGCGAAAATCCTACCCTTTTTCAGTAAGATTGAGAAGTGTACCCGTTGTTATGGCGTCGACAGTACATCTATAATATGCAACTGATAGTTCACTGTGGCATTTGGTAATAAGTGTATTTACAAAACTAATTGGCAAGATTTTTGTTTATCTTACAAGCTGCAGTAAGAGAAAGTATTTTGAATTAAGCATTCAGCAGCAAGATTTCTATCCAGTTTGACTTGACTTGAGTTTGACTATTCAAACCAGACCCCTTCGCTATCTAGCGAATGGCCTTTAAAACTTGAAGTTAACATACTCTATTTTTTTTTAGAACGAAGTTGATCATGAAAATGGTTTAGATTCTGACTCGGCCGTCTACGGTCAAATGTTGGAGTCTCTACAAGAGGTATCACAAGATGCCCCCCCTGAACCGGTTTATTTGGGAATTAACAGAAAAAAATGGAACATCAAAGAAAAAGACATAGATTTTAGATACATTAGCGATGCTATACCAAAGAAAGTATATTACCCGGCCTCTTTTGGTAAGTGGTTGATAAATGTTTAATAGATCTTATGATTTATCGATAGACAAATTAAAGTTGGGCTTTAGAACCAAGTAACAATCCAGCGTAGTATTTTTTATACACCCTACGTTGTGTGTCTAAATAAATCCAAAAATATTATTTAAAATTTATTTGTAAATATTTTTTATTTCACAATTTGCAGTGTCACATTTCCCCCATTTCCCGATATTAATATGCGAAGAATAAGCTCGGATTTGGTGCTCTATGTTTTGTTTCGGTTCATTGAATTGAAAATGGCAAAAACACGGCGTACCTAGTCTTAGCTTATTCTTTGTTTATTAATAAAGGGGGCTAAAGTATAAGTTTAGTGATCGTGTATCAACAGAAAATTATGCTAACCAGCTATTCGTCATTACAAAACAAATCAAATTTAACGAAATATATATTTCAGGCTTGAAATCAAGTGGTGTGGTGCAAATTAACGGCAAGAGTTTCTTGTATCCAAACACACCAATGCTGTTGTATCCACAAGATGTCAAGGGAGATTTCATCTGCAAAGTGGGCGAGGAGTCAGAAAACCCGGAACCTCAGTGTGTTATGGTTCTTGAACCAAAAGAAAATGTGTTGGAACTTGTATTAGTCAACGAGGGTGACTATATCTTTTGATTTATTTATCCTATTATACCTATGCTTTATAATCTTTATTTAAGATTCTGAAACAGTTAGCTTATTGCCAACATTAAAACATTCAATGTCATAATAAAAAAAAACATATATACCACCCAACCGGGTGTTATAATGTTGTACTAAATTATATTATAACACTCTTTCGCTTTTTAAATCCCTTCTACGCTAAGGGCTTACTGATAAGACAGCCACAAAGTTCACTGCTCTATGCGTGGTATATGAATTTAAAAAAAAAATGTAATTTACGTTCGTTTCACTACCACAGTGTCTAGTTCTTTGACCGTCCCATGGTTTCAAAATCTTTTATAGAGGTTTCATATCATTGGTGTAGAAAGTCTTGTATGCAACTGTTCGTAATTAGGTATTAAAACACTAATGTGATACTTAATAAACCCGTGTTGTATACCCCTCATTATACAACAGTTGCATAAATAACTATTAAACATTAAACATTGAATCATCTGGACTGGACAATTTGTGCCAAACTATTTTACAAAGTTTTCACATCGGAAAATATTATGCTGCTATATAAATATATACCCACTTGCACTCAGAACAGTTCTGAGCGAGCAAACATTTGTTATTTTTATCTCTGAATACTTATGTAATACTTGCTTTGAATGAAATATTCAGGGAAAATTCCTTCCCGGAGTCCAGTCAAGCATGGTTAGGTCCAAAAAATTATCAATATCGGTGGTGATACTATAGTTAGGACGATTCCCTCAGGATTGAGTGGTCTAGAGGCTCCAGACGGAGAGGAGACCTTTCCCCTCCTCCCACCCAAAGGGAGATGTCCATCCGCCTGGAATACCTCAAGAGGCACTCGTCAATTCACGGCTTGAGGTCCCTTTAGGATTTCGCTGTTCCCACTGGCACCCGGTGGAACTGTAAAGGTCGTCTGCGGCCAACAGCATACACACAAAAAAACTTGCTTTAAAAAATATTTATGTGGTTTCTAAGTAATAACTGACTGTCAGAATGAGTAGAGAATAAGATTTTAGTTCATCTCCAGTTAGGGTAATGATTATTTTTCTTCCTGCAATGGTGCTTAAATGCTTCTTTGATGTTTTTCAGGCTTTGAGAGTAATGAATCGTATACTTTCCACATGCATGGATACACCATGCAGGTGGTATCGTCGGGACGACATCCGCAGGGCAAGCCTATGTCTAAAGAAGAGTTCGAAAAACTTAACCAGGGAGGAGCTGTATTTAGGTCAGTACATAATCGTACTACTTTTAGGCCCGTATTATAGAAAGATTCTCAGTGATTGATCTAGTCTTGAGCACAGTTAGAAAGGGATGTCGCTATATATAGCACATAGCGATATCCCTTTCTAACTGTACTCAAGTAAAGATCAACACTTAGTTGCCATTTTGTAATACGGGCCTTAGTGTTACATTAATAAAATAATATTATACAATGCTGTTTGATTTATCTTTTACGTTTCTCAATTTATTTTATGATCACAACATCTCTATAGATGTGACACACGTATAATAAAATCGAAGCTATGGATACTTGAAAGCAATATATAAAATATGTTTCATGTTTTGAATTGTAATTTATTACCGTTTTTTTTCTTTTATATAAAGATACGTATTCGGTGGTATTCCATTGGGATTTCTATTCGGAGTTAAAAATAATTGAAATGAAATGAAAAGTCATTTATTCAGTCTAGGCTGTTACAAGCACTTGTGAAGGTCGAGAAGCTACGCCATCGGTTCGCAAAACTACGGCGGGAGACCGTAGTTTTGCGTAGTTAATTCTCTCAATTATTGTACACCACATAGATCAATTTATTTGCTTACTTACCTTTATTTATAATATTTTTGATAACGATTTAAACATATTAATTATTATTATAGCTATTTACGGGATTGTTACCATGTACCTTGTTTTTATGAGTCTCCGATAAGATACTCCGAGTTACTCCGTGATCATGGCGCTTGCAACAGTGCCGAAATATCGGAGACTCATAAAAAACAAGGTACATGGTAACAATCCCGTTAATAGCTATAATGTTAGTGACCATGAAAGTTTAAAACAATATATCTATTAATCAGTATTTTTACAAAAATCATTAATTGAACTCTTAAAATGTTCCAGGAATCTCAAACATGCGCCTCTCAAAGACACCATTGTGGTGCCAAAGAAAGGTTACGCCGTCGTCAGGATCAAGCCAGATCATGGCGGCAGCTGGCTGCTGGAGTGCAGGTCCTGTGGCCTTTCCTCTCTACCAGCAGCCATCATAATCAACGTACCCCAGAAAATGCCCAAATCCGTAGTACGATCGTTAGCCAAATGTGGAAACTACAGGCCACCTGACGTGCTGTTAAATTAAAAGTTGCATGAATTATTGTCTATAATGTGCGTTAAATATACATAGTATGTTCTGCCTATCCATAGGTAAGGCCCCGTAATGCTGTGCTCCATCCAGCAAGGGGACATTATTAGGCTGTAGCTAGTATAAATATCATGCATATAGAATAGCTTTGAAGTAACGACAAGTAAATTTATTTGTTTAAAAAAAAATTAATGATGCTAGTATACACCGTTAATTTTTTTATCACTGAATATTTTCCAAAAGCGTCTCCTCGTTAATTCTATTATTGTGCGATTATGCAACCTGAACAAATTTATTTGTCATAAATTGATTCAAATAATGTTTACTTTAAGGATACTTAAAACGGACGTACATTAAACTAATACATAAATTCATAGTATGATATTTACAAACTTTCGCCGTTTTAGAATATTTTGTAAACGATATAAATCTATATTTTTGTATGGGGATCCAGGTAGGTTTACTGTTTATAGCCGTTCTTACTTTATTTACACGATATTTAAGTTTCTCAGGTAATTTGAAATTCACGGTGTATAATGAAATCTCGTAGTTAAATCTTCCATAACCTCTCAGGCGACCATGCGCATGCGCCCTTCACCCGTGCCTGCGCCCACCACCCTTATGAGACCCCCCGCGGGGTGGGAACGATTTCATTATTTTGCCAATTAACAAAAATCAGTAATTCAACCACACGTCAAGTTATCAAAATCTCATACTTACAACTTTCACCTTCTTATAAGATTCACAGACGACTGAGATTATTTGATACTTGTACGACAGACATAATTATTGTGTAATAACATTAGTAACAGAACTGTACTTACTGAGTAAGTACCCTATGTGTTAAAAAGGGGTCGCACGAAAACGGTGAACCACAATACTAGGGATAACACCCTTATGTTTATAAATGATTTTTACTACTCATAATCACTATCATCATCTCATCATCCGCCTACTAATGTCCCCACTACTGGAGCACAGGACTTCTTTACGGATGTGGTCCGTGACCCACAACCTGGGCCCAGGACGGATTGGTGGGTGCTAACGATTGCAGATGCAGCCTCGACTAACGGCTTTAACGTGCGTTCGGAAGCACAGAGGAGCTCGAGATAGTAATATTTTGGTCACCTATCTAATGACCGACCACTGCGAAAGTTGCTTAACTTCAACGGTCGCAGCCGAACGCGCTAACCGCGCGCCATCGGGCTCCTCGTACTCATAATATATTTAGGAAAATTTAAGGATTTGAAAACATGGTGATATCGACTGCATAGTTTAGTTTGAGTTTCTAGGGCGAAAATGAAAGTGATAAGTAAATTGTTAATATCTTATACGCTGACTTCTCTATCTCTTTTATGAGGGATATATGGGGATAATGTAATTATTTCATAGAACTATTGTATAAGGAAAATAGTATGTTAAGGTTGTTTTTTTAGTTTTGGTGTACATAAGTATTATTTTAACCTATTTATTTATTTATTTGTAAAAGATAAGATAATTGCGGATCCAATATTTTTTGTTCACAATGTTTCATTTATTTCAAGAGGCCAACTTGAAAATTCGATGTTTTTTGACTGAACTAAAATAATCCTGATAAAAATAATAATAGGTCGCAGTTCTTAAATCTTTTTTCTCTCAATCCACACTTGAGACTAAAGTAACAGTAATGTCAATAGGTATTATTTAAAAATATTTTTGTGTACAAAATATTTATTGATTTCTCTTCGATTGCATTGTTCGATTAAGTAGCAGTAGGAAATAAAAATAAAAACAAGATGAAATTAGTTTTGTAAGATAACTAGACTTAATAAAAATATTTGTGAATTAAGCAAATAAAATATGACTTTTTAAGTGTGTATGTATTTATTGACAAAGTCCATGTATTGAGACACATTGGTAAAAACTGTGGGTGCACCCTTTTCGCCACACGGAGAAATACCCCAAGAAACTACGCCAACGACAACAGGAGTGAAATTATTGTTTTCCTTAGACTGCTTTACGAAGTATGTGTAGTCTTGTTTATCATTTGAAGTGTTATCAATTATATTTTTCTTAATATCATCGTTTTCTTCAGTAGAAGCTTTGTCGGTATCACTATTTTTTACTATTGGTTTTGGTAAATGTAGAACTAGAGGTCCCCCAGAATCACCACTGCAAGCAGCTGTGCCACCTCCTAATGGACCGGTGCATATATTAGCTTCTTTATCCAAGGGATTGTCTTCATTCTTTTCTAATAATTTCTCAATTTGTTCAGTGCACTCTGAAAATTAAATAAGAAATAACTATTTAGACGTTACGGACCAATTGATAATAAAATATTATAATATTGTATATCTGAATTCTAGCATCTTCGATCATTATAGATAAAGGGCTAGGTTTTCACAAAAAATTGCTTCAAGAAGAGAAAATATATATCCTTTAAGGTGATCGCATATAAGTATGTCCGCACCGTACGCGCCGCACGTCCCGTAATTTAGTATTCGTCTTAAATCTAAAGCAAATATAATAAAAAAAAAACACGTGGACCAGGCAGCAGTCGGTCCCGCCTGCTGCCTGGGCCGCGTGGAATTCTTTCAAGTTATATTTTCTTTACATTTCAAACTTCGAGCAGTTACAAGCTTAAAAAAAATGAAAATTATTAGTATTTGTGGTATGTAATCATATCAACCCTCGCACACTTCCATCAGCATCGAACGCATTTGGTAAAGCCTGGAAATGCGGGGCGTTCGGGGCGTTCGTGGCGTGCGGCGCGTACGGCGCGTACGGCGCGGACATATGTGCGATCACCTTTAAACTTAAAGAAGATTGCAAAGTTGGGATTTGCAATATGCCATAAAAAACTATAAATAATATGTAATCACTGACTTTCAAAAGGGACATAGGTCACTTTCAACTCCTGCAGTTTGCTGGGAAGATCTGGAATAAACATCGTAGTCCTCAGCGTCCCCCATCCGGGCAATATAAGATCAGGGTTGGTTAGGTCCACATTCATCGGTAGGTTTATTGGCTGGATTTGCTTAGTGAAAATAATTATGTTTTCAGTCTTGAGCATAGCGATGTCATATGGTCCAATGCCTCTGCGAAAATTACAGTTAATGTTTTATATATTCAACTTTGCAGTCAAATTTTCTTGTTGGTTACATCTTAAGTAGATAGATACCTATTGTTAAAAACGCTGTTAAATGTGAGATGATGATTAACCTGTAATAAATTAATCTGATTAACAGCTTTTGTAATTAATCTTATTCTGCTTGTTCACTTGCTAACCTCTATTTTTTTTAATCTGATAAAGTAACAGCTCATTTTGCCGGCAAAAATAAATACAAATTCACAACTTAATCTAATCCGTGTTGATGTAGTTTATTATATTTTGTATTTTAAGCATTGCTTAATTTTTAAATCTAAAGAAATTTTTACTCGCCTAAAAAAACCCACGCGGTCCAGGCATCAGAGAGGATTTGAACTTACATCTTCTGGTATCCGCCCAGAACCCACGACCGCATGGATTTTTTTCTAATAAAATTTTCTTAAAAATGTAGTTACCCTCCATATTTCGGATGTGGGGCACGTTCAATAATCTTGGACACCTGAGCATTGGGTCCGTAATAGTCAACGTCGTGTGCGCCGGCCACTGCGTCAATGTTCAACCAACGTAGTAGAAACGAGCTGGTGACGCAATGTGCAGCTGTCAAAATCTGTAGGTACATTGTGTAAAATTAAAAATGGCTTCATTAGTATAAATATATTTTAAGAGTTGCAATTTGTAACAACACCTCAATTTTGTGTCAAGTTCGGTTACATATAGAGTCGGTCAACTGGATTAAACCGAAGATTTTGAAATCATAAATGGAACATATTTTTTTTAATAATAGGCCAGGGCGGATGCCTTTGGCAAAGATAAAAAGTCTGGTTCTAGTTAAGATAATGGAAGAAAAGACTTGTTTAATATCTGGTTATGAAAAAGCTTCCGTGAACCCTGAAGTTAGCTCCTATTCAAAAGACGATGACGATTTGGACGTGACCAAAATCATGGCCGCTTTATGAAATTTTTTTGTTGCTCTAGTCTAGCCGTTCGGCTCTACATAGAGGGCTCAGGTGTGGTGGGAGTACTTCACAAGGTGAAAGGTTGTCTCTCTTATGTTATTCTGCCACGCTTGAGTAAATTTAAAAATCTCCGCTTGGACTCCCTACCATTACTATGGATCTTAGAAAATGAAAATTGGTTGTCACGATTCTCAATTATCAATAGATGCCTATATTAACTACCAGATAAGTGAATAAACGACTACGACGACGTGTCGTTTTTGAGATAAATAGTTCGTTTGAGTTGTAGTTTTCCTGAAAATCGTGATAACCCCAATCCCTTAAAGGTCCCCAGCCTTCCTGACATTTCCTTGCCGTTTGAAATGTATTTTGACCTGTTCTAAATTTTTTTGACCTTTAAAAGCAAAATGTATTTTTTTTTTCAAAGTAACTATGTTCTTATTTAAGTGAGAGTACTGCTTCTGAGTAATCTAGCTTTGTATTGACATAACCAGGTTTGTAGTTTTTAATGTAATTGAAATTTACGAGCAGTTACCTGGCGCTTCATCTAAAATTTTTCTTTGTATATGTACCTCTATGGGGTAAAATGATATAAGATGCTTCAATTGCAAATGGTTCGTGATTGATCGGAGTTTTGTGGAAGTCGATTGGAATGTCGATCTTTGTTATATTTGAAGTGAAAAAAAATGGTACTGCGTGGAAGACAGGATAAAAATTTGCGTGATGGAACAGAAATTAAAATGATAATATAATATGTGAAGCAAATGGTGATTACAGTTCTGCGTATTTTAACTGACCCATCTATCGCTGAGTAGAGAACCGCCACAAACATGTGCCCTTATCCATAAGAACCTTAGCTGTAAGGACACCATGTAAGGATGGCTGTGAGGTTTTGCTGTATGTCCGCCAATAATCCTACCCTCTGGTTGGCCCGTGATGGCTGTGAATAAAAGATAAATGATTGTATGTACACTTGTAGGAGGTGGTCATGTTTCTTACATTTAAACCTCAAACACAAGCACTTATCGTTTTTAATAGTTATTTCAACTGTGTTCAATGTTCTCACGTGTCCCCAAAATACTACGTATGTACACTAATTGTTGAAACTTATTTTAATTTTATTTTAATAAATAATGAATGGTATTTTTATAACCGACTTTAAAAAGGAGGGGGTTCTAAAATAAATAATTATATTTTCTTTTATCGTTATTCGTGCATACCTCCGTAGTTAGTAGACCGATTTTGATGGCTATTTTTTCGTTTGAAAGAGTTTTTATCGAGATGGTCCCATATTAATTTGGTGAAGATCTGATGAGTACTTTCGGAGATAAACAACGGAACTTCTCAATTACAAACTGTTCACATATCGTGTTTTGTTTCTTTTACGAAATATTTAGAGACAGATTTTCGGCCAAGCACCTATACTATACTTTGTAAATTGATGTTACTCTGAATTATTAAAAGGTGAAAAATAAAAACGTCTGTAACAGAAATACAGACTGACTTCATAAAAATAAAACCACTAAAACTTAAGAAATAATACAATTTCTTTAGTCAAATTAATATCGGTACCATGTATGTCTGATAGATCTGAGTTCCCATTTACGGCTTGGGTTGGCATGACACCGATGCCAAAAAATATTAATTTGACTAAAGAAAATGAAAAAAAAATTGTGGCTCTGTCTCGTCGATTTTCATTTTTCTTAAAAAAGTGATTTATATTTATAAAATTAATTATAATTTACTTACTGTAAGTGTTCACCCATCCTATTAAAATAATAGTCACAAATGTTAAGCACAACAAATTCATGGTATACATATTTTTCTGAAGCGCGTCGCATAAAGTTTTATGGTTTTACAATGATTTCTGTACAGAGATGAATGTTATCCTTATGAATAATTGCAGAGATTCTGCACATTTAAGTACTGATAAAATAAATGAACTCTGTACATTTTTGTTATGTATTTATTCTTTTATTAGGTACGAACATTAGCAAAATATATTTGGGTAATAAGAAAACTGTATACTGTATGAAACTGTGAATATACATTTACGGTCCTTTTTAATCAATTATTACATTTCTCTTTACTTAACTTAACTCGGCTCAGGGAGCGTACCACATAACGATAAAAGCATTAATGAAATAATTCAGCTCGACTCAAGGAGCGTACCACATAACGATAAAAGCATTAATGAAATAATTCAGCTCGGCCCAGGGAGCGTACCACATAACGATAAAAGTATTAATGAAATATTTACCTCGGCCCAAGGAGCGTACTACATAACGATAAAAGCATTCGTGAAATAAATCAGCTCGGCCCTGGGAGCGTACCACATAACGACAAAAGCATTAATCTAAAGTAAATTTGGTTGAACAAAGCTCAAAAGAAAAGTATTAACCATATGAAAGAAGAAATAGCAATTATATTTGTAAGGTTTTCTAAGCAAATTTTTTTAAGCCAATTTGTCCTGGGCGGCAATTCTCATGCACTCAAGTTAAAATTCGAACAAAGTTCAAATTTTATTTTATTTTGAGTTCAAATAAAATAATGCTATTTCATAATTTCGAATGCGACATTCTTCGAACCAAAACTGCTGGAATTGCTTCGAGTGGTCGGAACCGTTTGAGACGTAACGTATTGTTTTCGACATTCCGAACTTCACATATTGCAATTCATACTATTTTTTTTGACGTGATAAAGTCTTTCATATCAATGAACACCGGCTGGACCAATTGCCCCTCTGACACCCCCGATCCCTCGAACTTCCCCGAACCCCCGCCCGCATCTTCGATCCCTGGGAAGTTTCCTGGTCAAGATAGAGCTCGAACAATAATGTCTTATTTACGATTTACTTGATTGATACGAGGATTTGGCCCCAGGTACCAAGACAGCACTCGAACCTGCACCTGCAGCTTCCTACAATACAATTACTATTTCTTCTTACAATTGTTTAATACTTGTAAAATCATTTCGTTTCATACAAACCTTAGCAACTTTTAAGCAAAACTAATAATTATCTATTTTGATTCATTCTATTAAAAAAATATAAATAAAACATTATCCCGAATATCTATCTAATATATAAAATTCTCGTTTCACAGTGTGCGTAATTGAACTACTCCAAAACGGCTCGACCGGTTATCGTGAAATTTTATATGCATATTCAGTAGGTCTGAGAATCGGACAAAATCTATTTTTCATCCCCCTAAATGTTAAGGTGGCCCACCCTTAAAATTTTTTTTGGACATTTTGTTTTGTTTTTATTTATTTATGATACATCATACAAAAATACATACAACCCTAAATTTTCACCAACCCCTATTTTTATGGGGGTACGAAGTTCGCTGGGAAAGCTAGTACGTAATAATATAATAATAAATAAATGGTAGGAAAGTCAAAAATGTACATTGAATATTTTTTTAAAAGAATACTTGGGGTGTGATCTGCAATCGATACGGAAGCCTAAAATATAGTTTTAAGAATCTTTGTCTGTTTGTCTGTATGTATGTCTGGGATAAACTCAAAAAGTACTGCATGGATTTACTTACTTCTTCATGGAATATTATTAAGAAGTCGGGTAATCATATAGGCTACATATTATCACGCTATCACCTACGGGGAACGAGCAGTGAACCTTTATTTCTAACTAACTCCACGCGCACGAATTATATATTTCCAGGTTTTTTTTTATTTCTATCGATAGATTCCTTGTTTTGCTATATCCGATATATTTAAGTGATATTGTTTAATATATTGATTTTTAATTTAACAACGGTTGACGATATCATCAAGTTGTTTGTGTACCTAGGTCACCTGCGTGCAATGATCTACGGCAATTCACATCTAAAATGACTGCGTCCTAAATACATGCAATACATACGGGTCATTACGCATTGCTAATGTAAGACAAGGGAATTGCGATCCAGTTTTGTTTCAATTAGGTATTTGTTATTAGAATACTACGAAAATGCTCTGAAGTTTTGATTGGTTAAAAAATATTTCCAATGCTTAGTAAGCCTCGTAAGTACATCTTAAAAAGTTTGATTCACTTTAAAGTTTATGTATTTTATACCTCCCACTTAGGGTTAGCAACTTTTTTTTCTATCAAATATAGTATTTTCGAAGCTGTTACCTCTAAAAATATAGTAAATGGCAAAAAGATATAGTATGTGGTTAAAATAACCACTTTATTATTAAAATGAATATATTTTTGCTCTTCCATGCTTTAATAATTATTTTTTTTGTTTCTAAGAACGCTTTTACTAGCAAAAATCTGCTTTAAGAAAATAAAGTAGTTTTGCCTACTATATATTTTTTTTATAAAATATAGAATTTGATCCCCTAATAATGTAGAGCTGGCAACCCTTCTCCCACTAAATATATTAAGTTTATGTTTAAATAGGTAAGTCGAATAGACAGATTGCATCATTAGAATATTGTAGCCATGTGTTGAGGAGTTTGTCTAGAAACTGGACTATTATTAAAATTCAAACTTAGCGCTATGTTTGGTCAAATAGAAGGATGACTAGTTCGAGGTGATACGACTATTTCAGCACATTGTTTATGTACTTATAGAATTTGAAGAGAAAGAAGAAAATTTACTAAGGTGAGATAAAGAAGGTGTGTGGCAGTAAAAATGTACTTGGAAGACATCAAATCCGACCTGAATGGAACTAATAAAAGCATAAATTTTCAGTAGTTCCATCGTGAATTTAATAACTGATCAACGAAACATATTTAATTTTTGAAACCATATTAAAATCAGTAATTTATTGAAATTATCAAGATGTATACGTGACATTCAACAAAGAACATAAGATTTTTATATAATTACTAGCTGTCCCAGCGAACTTCGTACCGCCATAAAAAATAGGGGTTGGTGGTAGAAGGGTGAAAATTTAGGGTTGTATATATTTTTGTATGGTGTATCATAAATAAACAACAAATTTTGTCCAAAAAACCCCACCACCCTTATCATTTAGGGGGATGAAAAATAGATGTTGTCCGATTCCCAGACCTACTGAATATGCATATAAAATTTCGATCAGGCGAGCCGTTTCGGAGTTGTTCAATTACGCACACCGTGACACGAGAATTTTATGTATTAGATTTACTGGTGGGAAGACAACCGAAATTAAACAATGCTGTTTATAAATCACCTAAAGTAACTAAATAGTAGGTAGGTATTGTGTTGATTTTCTTTACCAACGAAATTAACTTCGGATCTGAAAAGATTTTGTATTGTTATCAACATAAAGAGAGCTCGAAAGCGCAAAGGCCAACAATAAGATGTGAAATAAGGATATTTTATTCTTCAACTCTTTTGTATTTAGCAAGGATAGTTAAACTATTGTTCCCGACTGCATCTATAGTCGTTATCAACCAGTCATTCTCCTAAGACCAATCAATTGGTTTGCAGCAGCGCAGTACATTAAGTATCTGATAATAATTCTTAATGAGGTGTACAATGCACGTAGACCACGTACAAGCAATCAGAATTTCTTTTCATTCCATAGTTTCGAATAAAAATGTATTATTCTCCTGGGGATTAGACACAGCAAAACAATGGAAAAATAGTAGTTAGTTACGCGGCGGAGGCGCGTAATGTTTTATCCATACAAACGTTCTTGATTGATTCCTTCTTACTTTTTATTACTTAATAATTGATTTTCATACATAAAATATAATTCAAAAAATACATACATAAAAAAAATCGACGGCCCTGTCAAGACCTCAGCTGAACATATTTTAAAGAATAAAAATATTATTTGTCTCCTTTTTGGAAAAAGCAGCCCGATTTATTATAGCCCAGAGCTGTTATTTTGTCCCTGCATATGGGCAAGCTAAGTCTAGTCGTATGTGGATAGCCGAAAACCATTTAATTTGCTCCGTTTGTTTAATGACTGTTTCTAAGGACGCCATAAACTGCCGCAGTTGCTAGGCATTGATAATACTGCTCAGCCAATGGGTGGCTTTACTGGACCCGGCAGCAAAGCAACGGACGTATGGTGCCTGGCTTTGTGACATCGAATCTTCAAAAATGTTGACTATGGAATGTGTTTATGTGTTGTGTTTATTTTTATTGTTCATATTTTTTTCGAATGCTTTTTATTAGTTAAGTGTTAGTATTATTTATTGGTTTTGACGCAATCTCTACGTGCATGTCGGCAATCATAATACCTGGCAGTGACGACGTACAACATATCCAGTGCCCTAAGTGCATACAACTACGGTTTTTAAAGGTAAACGTGGCTAAAAAATACACAGTGACAGGTCTCATAAATTCTCTGCCTCTGTACCAGCACTTTCTCCTCCTCCATCTCTAAATTCGGGCAACCAACCACTTTGGCAAATTCTTGGCAATATCAAAAATTCACTTCTTAAAAAGAATCCCCCGTGCTGCACGGCCTTTAGTCGCGGTTTCTTTATCGCAATGCATCGAGCATGTATTAAGCACGTATTAAGAGTAAACACTTCTGAGAGCTGGGCAGAACTTCTAACATTTAGAATTTTACACATTAAAAAAATAAAAAAAAATGCACCTGTACTTCTCTAACACAAAAAATAAAGGAGAACTGCCGCCTAAATCCCTCCCTCTCGGCCTCCAAATTCTAATAAATCTGTTAAGCTAATAGAGTCTAAAATAAGCGATGGCGATCTCCGAGGAGCCGCCGATCTCTTGTTTAGTAATGATGTTGTCGCCGTCAACTGCCAGGAGACCCTTAGTGCTCTTGAAGATAAGCACCCACCTCCAGCACAAAATCTTGTCCTACCTCCGCCACCCGATTCAACTCAAAATGCTCCTTTAATAAGCAAAGAAGCTGACTCTCGGCTGCAATATTTTCCTTCAAAAGTGGCTCTGCCTAGATGGGCTTTCACCTCAACATTTGAAAGACCTTATTTCCGTCTCAGTCGGTGACGCTGGCAGAGCTTTATTACATAATATCACTCTTTTGATTAATTTAATGCTATCCGGCGAAGTTCCAGAAGATATTGTTGAGATCTTTTACGGAGCCAACTTAATTGCTTTAAAGAAAAAATACTGTGGTATTCGCCCTATAGCTATTGGCTCCACCTTTCGCCGTATAGCATCCAAATTTGTTGTACCATATTTTACCGACTGTTTCAGCTGAATCCCAACCAGTTCAGCTTGGTTTTGGCGTCAAGGGTGATTGTGAAGCAGCTGTTCACGCTTTTCGCACATATTTATCGCTGGACGCAGCGGAGGTAGTGCTGAAGGTGGATGTTAAGAATGCTTTCAACTCCGCGGATAGAGGTGCCTTATTTTCAGCAATTCAACAAAAAACTCGTACTATTTATAATTATCTTTGGCAATGCTACAGCAAATCAACTAAACTTCTTTTCAAAAATAACCTGTTACATTCATCTGTCGGCTGTCAGCAAGGCGATCCTCTCGGGCCCGCTATTTTCAGTTTGGCTATACAACCTATTATTGATTCGCTAAATTCAAAGTTTAATGTATGGTACCTTGATGGCGGAACTATTGCTGGCGATATTTCAAACGTTCTCTCAGATTTTCAATTCATTATTGATAAATTCAAAAGTATTGGCCTTGACTTAAATTTTTCAAAATGCGAGCTATTTATTCCAGAATCAAAATTCTCACCTGAACATTTACAACACATTATTAAGAAATTTTCAACTTTAGCCCCTAACATAAAAATTCTTGATACCAAATCACTCCGTCTCCTCGGTTCCCCGATTTTTGATGATGCCATTCCTATTTTTATTAATGAACAAATTTCAAAATTCCAGTAGTCCTTCGAAAAAATGTTAAAAATTAATCCCCACATGGCTTTATACTTGATTCGTTTTTGCGCTTTCGCCCCAAAATTCATATATTTTTTACGTAGTACTAATTTTTGCAGGTCAATTGTCAATTATTGACTGTTCACTCAGAGAGATATATAATCATATATATACATATCTCTAAAATTCTAAATTGCTCATTTACTGATAATGCTTGGAAGCAGGCCTCTCTCCCGGTTCGTTTCGGAGGTCTAGGTACCCGCCATATTTCCCATCCCGCTTTTCTGTCTTCTGCATACGGTACAGCCGAACTCTTTAATAAAATATTATGCCCTTTGGGTGTAGTGGAGTTGACTTACCTTGCAGAGGCCAGAAGCACATGGTTTAGGGTATGCCCGGGAGTGGATCCACCATCCTCTTTATCGTCTCAGAGGCAGTGGGACGAGCCGCTCTGTTTGCATATTCAGAGTGATCTTTTAGCATCCTCTGAAAGCGCCACTGAGCGTGCTCTCCTTCTAGCCGTATTTCAGGCAGAGTCTGGTTACTGGCTGTAAGCTTTACCTTCAGCCAATATCGGGACTTTGCTTGACAAGAGCACTCTGTCTCTTGCGATAACGCTTAGACTTGGCGTCAAGACTAATAATCCCTATCACTGCCGTTGTGGTTTTCGCGTCGGTGAGCTGGGACACCATGGCCTCTCATGCCAAATGAGCGCTGGCCGAGTCTCCCGCCACGCCTGCATCAATGACGTCATCCGCAGGGCTCTTGTCGCTGTCAACGTACCAGTGGTCCTTGAACCTAATGGCATCTTCCGCGACGATGGCAAGAGACCTGATGTGATGACGCTCATTCCTTGGAAGCAGAGTCGTCCTCTTGTATGGGACTCAACCTACGTGGATACGCTTGCTCCGTGCCATACAAGTAGTACCTCCCTAGCTGCAGGCGCAGCGGCGGCCTCTGCCGAGTGCTCCAAGCGGCGCAAATATTCAGCTCTCATTGAGAACTACATATTTGTGCCGTTTGGTGTTGAGACTGTGGGCCCATGGGGTCCAAGCGCTCGTTCCCTTTTTAAGGAATTGTCAAAGAGGCTAACCGAAGTGACTGGTGAACAAAAAGCTGGCAGCTATCTTGGTCAACGGATCAGCCTTGCCATCTAACGCGGCAATGCTGCCAGCCTATTGGGCACCATTCCTGATGGCGGGCTAGGGGGTGATATGTTTTTTATTTTGTAAATTATTTATTTATGTAGGTAAGTAGGTTAAGCTATATAGTTTTTAAATTTGTGTTATTTTGATGTATTATCTTCGTATAAATAAATAATTAGATATTTTTTCAAATATAATTTTACTCATTCTATGCTCCTGCATTTCCATTTTTCAATAACTTGTATTTCAAAAAAAATAGAAGGCCTCGAAAAAGGCCAGAAATAAACAAATTTTTATCACCATTAAAGACGTTTAGTGTGGATGTTTAATAATCATTTTCAAAAAAAACAAATACGAAGCGTAGTATAACTTATAGTATAACTACTTATTATACTTTGTGTAAAATTTCTTTTACATATGTAGGTATATCTAATTTTCGAGGAGGAAATCGTCGAGAGCCAAACGTTGAAATTTGCAATTTTAATAAGCAATTTTCAGCGTTAACTACCGTTGCCCTTGTAACACGGCATTTTCAATGCATGACAGTAATAGTTTTTTCAAATACCTATTTCTAAAATGTCTCTCAGCTCGCGTCAGCTCTTAAGTTAATCTTAATCGCGCATACGCGCAGAATATGATAAATCAAAGTCCAAAATATTAAACACAGTTTATTCAACATGACTAAAAGTGTCGAAAGTGGCGATAAAATTGATCCTGAAGGTGAAATTGATAGCTAGTAAACTTTTTCATTTATCAGCGAATTTTACAAAATCATTTTCAGATTTAATTTGCAAACGCCACTATCCACACGCATCACCGTCGTATATCAACATTAATAATAAAACAATTCCTCATTTGGTAATGTTATTGCAATTTTTATGTATCGTAATCAGTATAAAACGAAATACACAGATTTAGAAAAAATATATTGACACTTAACACACTTCACCAAGTGATAATCAAGTCTTTGTGAAAACCTACCACATTGGTATTATTAAAGTTAGTCATCTGTCATCACAACATTTTAAAATATTCTGCTTAAAACGGCTTTAGAAGTGAACAACTAAATAGTTAATTTAATTTATGTTGATTTTAAAATCGATTATTACTCTATACTCGATTATAACATAGCTCCGTGTGGGTCTTATTACTTAGGATAAGAACTCACGGAGCGGTATTATCCCGTTCCTGCCGCAGAACTCTTTTTATTTAACTAAAAAACTCATGAGACCGAAGTTTTTTTGCAGTCCCGCAGAGATCGGTCGAAACCGCGTCTGCCGCAAACATCAAACAAATTGCGCCATAAGTTTTGCTTTTGCGATTAACATACAATTTTACATTCTACACGAGTTGCGGTGGAGAAAATCGCGCCGTGAGTTCTTAGCCTTACGAGTAAAACATTTCACACGTTCCTACCACAGACGAATATTTTATAAGAAAAATAAACCCTGTGTCACACTTTTAAACACAATTTCAGTGCACAGTGTCTGTTGGAAAAGAAATAAAATTGTATGGTATGATTATACAATATTTTAAATGTATTACAGAAAATTTCCGTATTAAAAACAACGATGAAATTTTTTAGGCATAGAAAATACCTGTTAAAATTGCCAAAAACTTTGTTAAGAGATCGTTTGATGAATGGAAATACTTTTATTAGAATAAAATGTATAAAAATATTATTGACATCTATCTATCTCATTAAAGGTACTTTCATACAATTTAAATTGATTACGATTTGGTAAAAATCTTAGGAAGACCTCTTTTATCTTTAAACATCACTCATCAATGTTTTATTAGTAGTTAATCATAAATTATTATTATAGTTATAGTTTTACATAAAATAAGTCATTAATAGATAGTTTAATAGTAGATAGTTACAAGTCATAACCCACGACGATCATGAGTTTATATTTATTATAAAAAATATATATTACACAATATATTAATATAACGAAGACCTTAAACAACTAAGTAGTATAAAAATATCTATTCCTTAATTCCTAATTGCAACACGTGCTGATAACTCAGATAATTCCTAAAAACCTTTTAATCTTCAATAAAGATTTTAGGTTAGGTAATTAATCAATCTTATTTTAGCTAACTACGCTTATCACAAATGTTTGACGATTTTCTTACTTAACAGAAATAAGTATAACTATTTAAAATATTATTGTAAGCTGCGAATAAATACTTTTAAACATTCAACTTATCCCCGTATAATTATTGCATGGTTCACGAAAAACTATTTTATAAATTAATCTAATTGTTTTATTTACAAAATTATAAAAAAAAAACAAGTAACAAAACCTTAAAATAGTTATTAACATTATTTTTTAACGAAATGGCAACTTTTTAGCTTTGCCATTTTATCGTTTCTAATATAATTTTTAAACGGACATTGATATAATCTATGCGTGGAACTTTTAAAATATTAATTGTGTTCATTCTATCATTGTATTTACTACATAATATACATTAAAAAAAAAATCCAATGTCATTATTTTTAAAGTGAAATTTTTATTACATCGCCACAATTTGTTTCGTCCGCCGGTAGCATGTCTCATAACGCATTATATTTTTAATTGGCATGAAAAAAATCGGAACTCTATTACAGGCATTGGTGGGTCAGTGGTAGAAAACTCGCCTGCTTCGCGGCCATGGTTAGATTCCCAGCCAAGGGGGGGATGTATCATTTTCAAATTTTTATAAGCCAAAAAAAGTTGAAGGCGAAGTAGAACACTTTAAAATTTTCACTTACAATGTAGTGTTATAAATTCACACCACGTTTGAGGGGTTGGGATTTGATTTTTCAGGATCAGCTTCGCTTTATGTATCAGAATATACAAATAATTTATAAAAAAGCAGATGTTATTTAAAACATGTAATAAAATCCAATAATACTGAACACTGTACTATTGCAAAACGTGTACAAAACTACGCAAAAAAATGTGATACACATTTTCAAACCACTTAATAGCCTTACTATAGAACATTAAATGTTTAAGTTAGACACTGTCCCAATTAATTATTTCACTTTAGTGGCAGCATTTTTTTATTTTCCAATATCTGAATTTAATCACTGAAATCTATAGTATTGCTATTAAAATCGTTAAATATATTACGTGTGAAGCCAAACAGTAAAGTAACAGCACCGTCTCAGACCAACAGATCAACATTTTGCAGTGACACTACAAAAAATATGGCAATTTACATTGTAGCATGTTCGTAATCCTCTTGAGGTTCACGGAGAACCAAAAGCGATGGTTTTCATTTCGCCAAATACTCGTTTTGTTCGAGTCAATGGTGTGTAACGGGGTAATAGGGCGGCGTTATGTCAGGCAGATGGTGGCCGCATTTAGGGAAGTTCGGCGGAACGGGTGGCAGGTCCAGCTGCGTTCCTATGTGTATGATAAGGTTCATCCCAATAACTATGTGGTAAATGAAGTGACAGTGGAACAGCCAATAACCTGCAAAAAATATATAATAGCGGATTAGCAAGGACTTAGCTGCGGATAAGTTACATTTCTTAATTTGTTATTAGACCGGACATGGAACTTTTTCTTTTTTTTTGCGTGGGGGAAATGCTTTACGCATGCCCACTCACTGAAGAATGGTGAGAAGGTTATGTCGGACTCTTCCCTGCCTACCTACCTATGAATACCCTAGCCAGACTAAAACCCCCACGGTGTTCCAACAGCATCGACGTTAAGACCTGACATGGACCTACAATAACCTTCTATTAGGTCGTTCTACTCTTGTTAGAGAGTTCGTGATCACGATAAGGCGTCTTTAGTGGTACATCTAGTTTATGATTTTCCGGAAGCTTTTTTTTTTATTACGCAGGTAAAAAAAAATCTTTTTACAAACGACGGCGCCTTTCAAAGGCACACCGCCGAACGGACCTCACACCTGGCTCCCGCAAGTCTTACGGACCCCCAGTGGCTGCCCACCTGGGACCCCGCAACTCTTACGGGCGCTTTACGGCATAATATACGCTAAAAAGTCCTGCGAATACCTTCACCACTGCCTGATGCGGAGCCGCGGGATCCCCTTGCATCCATTCATGGACTGTTCAGTACAGACATATCTGTAGACCGTTTCATTCCGAAACTTGTACTTATTTAACTCGTTTTTATGGGCAATAATTGGGACCTGACATGGAACTACAGCAACCTATTAGGTAGTTCTACTTCTGTTGGAGTGTTCGTGATCACGATCAGGCGTCGTTTGTGATAGATGTAGTTTATGATTTGCCGCTACCTGCCTCTATTCATGGACTGTTCAGTACAGTCATTAATAGCCAAATAGCTTTAGTTTGGTCAATCAATCTTTTAAATGCACATGGTTCCTTCCATTTTACCTTATACTACAAGGCGCTGTATAAATTCGTTATATTGCCTAAAAATATGCACTATCAAAGAACTTAATTATGCGCTTATGCATAGGTTCGCTGATTATAAATAAACTACCCAGTAAGTTTCTATAAATGTCTATGTATCCATGTATCTTATTTGTAATCTTTACCTGGGTTATCAGCTTTCAGTCTTAAGACTACGTATCCGTTGTTTGGCACAGCTAGCGTGTCTTTGAATGGCGGCAGGTTGTACTGCCTGTGAAGCAAGCCTTTTCTGTCCAAATCTAGCGCGTGCTTGAGGTTGATCTTCTTAATGTTTTTGTCGGGGGATCGACCCATGCCAATCACGTTGTACGGAGTCCCGTGTAAGTGGAATGGGTGAGACAAGTTCGGAGATTGTACTGAAAAGGGGAATAGGCTTATATTAAAAATGTGAAAGTTTGAATTTTACTCCAATACTCAGTAATTTTTAAAAAGATGAATGAGCTTGGAAGCTTTGATTATTTACTCTCTAGATAGAGCGTTACCTTGTAAATACTGCGATAAAAACAGACCAGGTTTTATATACTTGTGTACATGACACGGAAAACACGCGAATCTTGTATCTTACACTCGCGCTATTTCAGCGGAATATCATTATTTTTGTCTTGGTGCACATGCGTAAGATACCAGGTTAGGCCACATTCCCCAAAAAAGTGGGTAAATTTAATCAAATCTAAAATTATTATATTGATCACACAATTAAAAATCATAAACGTTGAAACATCGGCAAAACGTATAAATTTATAAGAGCCATGACAATAAAGAAACAACTACATTTTTTTTATTTTATGATGATAAGGCCTTAAATTTAGTAGTTCAATATTATTTATCTTTAAAATTTGACATATTACACAGATTTTACATTGTAAAATGAAAGTTTTGTGTCACAGAGTTTACAGTTTTACAATCTTGCTAACTTTATGACTTTGAATTACAATTTTATGGTACAACTATTAAATAAAAGCAAGTCATTTGCTATACTTTTTATAAAACTTTGATGACCTAGTAAATAACTATATAAAATAAAAATAGAAACAAACCGTAAAATAATGTTGCGCTTGTTGTATTTTTATTTTAAACATTTAACTGTTAGATGTTTTTACGAAAATAACGAAAATACCTTAATTAACGAGATCAATCTAGTTAAAAGCACGACACGTCTATCATATGCGTGGAGCGTACTGGGCAGTTGGCTGGCCTATTGTCAACGTTGCATAATGTCTCTGGAGTTAGCTCGTGCATCTGCGACATCGGCAGCGGGAGACGTGCATTTAACGAGGTAGTGTGCGGATTTACCTTCATCAACAAGCACGATCTCCACAATGGAGTTGAGCGGCACGTCTATCATGTGCGTACAACGGCAGTCGACTGGGCAGTCGGCTGGCCTGTTGTCGCCGTTGCAGAATAGTTCTGGAGGTAGATCATGCATCTGCGATAGCGGGGGAGCGGGAGGTGCGCTGTATGAGATTTCGTCCACCAAACTGAGCACATGGTCGCCACCCGGAGCCACTGAAATGATAAAACATTTACTTAGTTTCTTATAAATACTGTCGTATGCAATAATGTTTTGGACATTTGGATAGTCTAGTTGACGGAACCATTTATATCTCCGTATTTTAAAAAATCTTGTTTTTTAATAAATTTATCTACGTACTAAGGTTCCTTTTTTGAGACTTTTTAAAATCCTACTAATATCCTAATTCATACTTAATACTATAAATTTTATTGTAGTACATTGCCGACGCAGCATTTCTTTATTGACCTAATTTACCTATAATTAATATTTTTTTTTCACATCGTTCAGTTCGCATTCCGTCATCAAGCATACCACGCGTACCCATTAGTTTAATCAGTTTAAAATTTAGCAAATATACTTTAGTTTCAAAATTATTTACAGTTTTATTATTTTATCAGTTTTTATGTTACGGGCTCCCCGTACATTGGTCCTTCGAGCCGGATTAGAACCAGCTATCTATGGATGTAATGATATAAAGTTTGTATGTTACTCAATCACGCAAAACCGGATGACTGGATTTGAATGAAAGGCACACTTTGTTTATTACCTGGATTGAGGCATTCCATACTTTTTATCCCAAAAAAACATTTAGGTTCCTGAGGAATTCGCTAAAACTAACTAGCTAACAAGAAATATAAAATGTATATTTTGTTTAGGATACTAATAAAAAAAAAATTGAGACTCTAATTTTCCATTACCTAAGTAATTCCTGTAAGTGTTCTCCGCGAACAGGTCCTTGGGTTTGTAAAAGTGGAACCGGAATGGCAGGAAAATCTTTACATCCGGTCTTTCCTGTAGGATTGCCTTGTCCACCGGCTTTGCAGATTTCAAGTTACTGACACACACTGCATCATTCCTTTTCACATTGCAGATCGCGTCTAAGGGGTTCATGACCTGAACATTGGTGAGGAAAATTAAAGCAACCGATTGATGATTCATCATAAAGGTAATAAGAAAATTTTTTATGTAAAAAAAAATTACAAAATAAAATTTATATACAAATAATCATAAAAAATGTACAACCTGCGTCCACTGGTGCATTGTGGAAACCCGCTACAATAGGGCTTTCTGTCAACAACCCTTAACACCTTTAGCTAAAAAGTAAAAACAATGAAACTACTCGCATTAAATACTAATGTA
Source organism: Chilo suppressalis (assembly GCA_902850365.2). Classification (NCBI taxonomy): domain Eukaryota; kingdom Metazoa; phylum Arthropoda; class Insecta; order Lepidoptera; family Crambidae; genus Chilo; species Chilo suppressalis. The sequence continues at coordinate 8,828,836 of OU963899.1, read as the reverse complement.
TAATAATAAAAATCAAACTTCTACACTAACTTAAGTGCATCATCTACGAGTACTTACGTGTTTAATATATACATTAAAAATGGATTGCTAATTTCATTAAGGTACAGCGCAGCGCTATAATAAGTAATAACTACCTAGTAAGTTTTTAAACGTCATACAAGAAATTAAGGTATTTCTAACCAAAAAGCTAAGATAACTTTTTACAGTAAAGAAAACATGTCGTGTATTATAGAAAGGTATAAAAGCTCTTGTTTACGTCAATATACTGGAGGCACGAAATTGTCATAAATAAAATAATTTAATTTTTCATATATTTTATTAAGTGGTGTAAAAAATTTACATTATTTTTTTCTCATTATAATCACGGTATTAAATTACAAAAAGTTTTATTTGCTGCCTTACTAATGATAGAGGCAACAGCTTTTCAAATAACGTATTTAGTTTATTATACATGTATGATTGACTGTATTAAATTATGAACGCGCACATTTTTAGTGTGGACTAGGATAGCAAAAAAGTACGCCAATTGTTTTGCACAGTTGAAATTAATTAATAAAAAGTTATATTAATAAGAAAGTTTTACTTAACACTGGATTTAAATCGAATTTATATCTAAATATAGTGGTAACATGAAAATGGTAACACTATGTGTATACATAACTTTTATGTACAGTCATCAATGTTAACACAATATTGCAATGCTTTGAAACATTTTATGAATTCGTGTATTTACATCTGTTGCAGTGTTTGTTTATTTACATTTACGAAAATATAATGCTTTCATCTGAAATTGGGTTAGTAAGAGAATCGAAAACTTAAACATCTAAAGGCCATTTATTATTAAAACCTCTTTAAATATATACACGTAATAAATATCCTTGGTGAAAATTATAATGGCAAGTTGTTAGTTACAGGACAAACGAGTTCGCATAAGATGGAAGGACACCCGATGGAGGTGTTAGGAGTAAACGAGTCAAGAGCCTCATAAGACACATATTTAAGGCGACATTGTCAATATAATTACAAATATATCACCGAATATGGCATAAAATGATATAGCAGTAATCTCAGAAAAGTGGGCATCACCGTTAAATAAAATCACAAACCGTCATAGCTCCCTTTGAATCATTCGAATATAAAATAAACACAAACGGTGAAATCGAGCACTTCGAAACCACCGACCACATCACACAAATCAAACATAAATTTACACTTAGGTAACATTAAAACAACTATGTACTTCATTTTTTGTACATAAGAACTGGGAAGTGTCCTAGGAACCGATGTCGTTAATACCGATAGGAGGTAGGTGGTCTCCGCATGTGGGGAAGTTAGGGGGAACTGGCGGGAGGTCAGCTTGGGTGCCCACTTGTAGCACCAAACTCATTCCGATGACAATGTGGAAAAGGAAATGACAGTGGAAGAGCCAGAAGCCAGGATTGTTGGCTCTGAAACGGAGGATGACGTAGCCATTGTTGGGCACGGCGATCGTGTCCTTGGCCGGTGGAAGATCTCCTTGTTTGAGGTGACGCTCGAGCAGACCTCTTCTGTCCAGATCCAGAGCGTGCTTCAAGTTGATCTTCTTAACGTTCTGGTCAGGAGAACGCCCGATACCGATAACGTTGTAAGCGTAACCGTGTAAGTGGAACGGATGAGATAAGTTTGCAATTTGAACTGGAAAGAGAAAAGAATGTAATCAGTTAAACGCCACTTATTGTGTTTTAATTGCACGCGTGTAATTATTATAACGTGTTGAGGAATTCAAAGATTAAATCGTACCTTCGTCTACGAGTACAATTTCCACAACCGCGTTTAGCGGAATATCTACTTTGTGGGTACACATGCAGTTCTGTCCACAGTTAGCGGGTCTATTGTCACCGTTACAGAACTGTTCGGGGTTTATGTCATCGTACTGACTCAGTAGGGGCGCTGGAGGAGACATGTATGATATCTCGTCAATCAAACTGATAACATGGTCGCCTTGCGGTGCCACTGTAACATAAATCCAAATTAGGTTATTTTACAATAAATTTTCTTACAGTTTATTAGTATACAAATTAGAAAAATAAGCAACGGTCTTACCTAAATATCTATTGTATGTATTAGGCTGGAAGAGCATCTCTGGTCTGTATACGAAGAAACGGAAAGGCAAAAATATTTTTACGTCAGGCCTTTCCTGTAGTATAGCGGGGTCGATGTTTCTAGCGTTTTTCAGTTGGCTGACGCAAATGGCGTCGTTTCTTGGGGCATTACACCTCGCGTCCAACGGGTTCATCACCTGGATGGTTAGTGAGGGAGAAAGGTACGTGCAATTACTAGTATATGTACGTGCATATAATACAACTACACACTACGAGTACTACAGTTGTCTTCTAATAACTTATATTATTAGGTGATAAATAAGTACTGGCTTTGGAACAATTTTGATTCTAAGAGATACAGCAACAACAACCTTTAGATAAAAAAATGATAAGTTTATGAATGTTATGCGATGAAGAGATATTTGATGACTTTATGATAATCTACAAATATGAAAACTAAATTAATGACGTAAGTGTTCTGTACAAAGGTGAATACAATTTGTTTAAATATACATTATTATATTCATAAAGGTATTTTCAATATTTGTGTAATGAAGTCATTACTGGCAATTTTGCATTTCCACTTCACTAGTAGTTAAGTTTGAGCAAGCCATTGCAACGAAATCCAGTAGATTTTATCGAGGTTGTCGTGTCGGCACCCAAGAATCTAGTCTGCAATATCCGTTAATTAATAACTACCAAGTACAGTCCTGACTGAGTCTGTGTTCCTGATAAACCTTGAATTTTCTAATCTAATAATAAAATAACTAAACTAAGTGATCATATATTTACAACAACGTTATCTACCATCAAATCCTTAATCTTACTTAATAAGGTAATATGGTACAAGTGTGTATAATACATTATTCCTAGTACTTACGACTCCTTGAGGAATGCCGACATCGTAAGTTGGCGCTTGTGTTGATGGTTGGTAAGGTCCCCTTGCATATCTGAGGATAGCTAATTGTTGGGCCCTTTTTATTCCACACTCGCCGAGACCTCTCACTTGGATCCAGTATGCTCCAGGTACATTATTCGCTTCAATAACGAAATCGTACCGCTCACCTGAAAAGCATTTTAGAGAGACGTTTACTTATTAGATGTTACAATAGAATGAACAGCGTAAACGATGTGAAAGGGAAATCCACGAACGGTGTTATACCATTGTAATAGTCATATTTGTTTAGTTAACTGCTTTTTACGTACTTAGTTAAATAACTTCATGAATTGTTTAGCTTGAAATGGACACGCAACAATATTATGATGTTATGTGCAAGAATAACACACAAATTGCTAGTACAGTAAAGCGACGAAGGTGAAGAAAAAGACTGCTACAGAAATGAATGAATATGCGTTATATATGAGTATATATGTTACAGAAATTAGTTGAGAAACGACAGTAATAGAAAAGATGAAGATAATAATTCGGTTTAACAGTTTATTGAAAGGGAGAAATAGATGCAAAATCTATATCATTTCCATAAGGTAATCGACCTTAAGGAAATAGATGAGGGATATAATGGTTCTAATTATTGTCTTTTGTGGGGATGACAAAGTATCAAATAGTGTGTCACATATAATAGATTATGTTTGAGAACCTATATATGATAGGAGATTGTATACTTTTGAAATATTAGCATCGGGCTTCTTTCTGGCATGATTCTCTTAACCTTAAACTAGACAACAGTTTCTTCTTTTTGTTCTGGAAAGAGCATGACTAGGATACACTGTTGTCAAAAATTTAAGATTCAGAGAATCATGCCAGTGTGGGGCCCATTATTTTGATTGCTTTGTAAGTAAAAAAGATAATTAATTTAGTACTTACCAGAGAACGAGATAATAGTGTTGACTTGAACTGGCAGTACAGGTTCTCCGTCTGTAGCAATCACGGTGAGGTTATGACCCTGGAACGTGACCTGAGCTGGGCACACCGACGCGAAAGCGTTGATCATTCTGAATCTGTATCTTCTTCCAGGCGTGATGGTGAACACTTCGAGAGGAGTGTTTGTCATGAACCCAGTGTTGGGATCTCTGAATTGACCTTTTCCATTGATCAAAACAGATTCAGGGTCTTGCCCGGTATTGACGGCCAGACGTCCTGGGTATCTCTCGGCGGCGTCTTCGTGGAGCCAGTCACTAATCAACATGACGTGTGTGGTCAAATCGTAGTCGTATAAGTGACTGTTGGGATCCTTGGAAGGAGGTTGACGGACAACGATGCTGCCGTATAAACCGTCCAATTTCTGTAAGCCAGTGTGGGCATGCCAAAAGTGGGTACCAGCGTTACCTTGCCATTGGTATCTGTAAATTGATTTCATAATTTAAGTTATATTTAATTTATATCTTAATAAAGGTATACCTACTCCTAAATGTCAAAATTCAATTGATTTTTATAGGGGTATTTAATTATTTATTTGATCATTATTGCATTTACAATACAAATGGCGGACTCAACGCCAGTATGGCATTATCTACCAGGCAACCGGAAAGAAGGTGCAGAGAAAATGAAACGGCAGACAATCGGCAAAATTAAATAGCATAAATTACTTATATACCTACACATACTTATATAAATATACACCATAGTAACATATATTATACATACATAAATACATATCTACCAATAATATATACTGTCTGATTATGATATTACAAACCTGAACGTGTTTCCTTGTTGAATGGGGCATTGCGTAACGAAAGGTACACCATCGTAGTATTGAGATCCTCTTTGCCAAATGCCGTGCCAATGGATTGTTACTTCCATACCTTCCATGTGATTCTCAACGTCAATTACGACTTTGTCGTTCTCACAGACTTGAATAGAGGGTCCGGGCAACATTCTGTTTGAAGTGAGGATACCTCTCTCCACTCCGTCAGCGAGTACGCATTGGCAGTGAGACCATACGACATTGGTTGCATTTGGAGTACACACTTGACAGGCCCTGCAACAATAGGAATTCATTTTTGCATATATACATGACAGAATTTCAAGTCTATCAAGGGAATAACTACCCTTATCAATTGGTTTTATTACAACACAATTTCCTCAGCCTATGCGTTCTCTACCATGAAATGGTATGTTTGCATAAGTTCTGTCGTCACCTATCAATTACGTGCCTAAGTGGAATTTGGTTCACCGGTCGTACGCCGACTTCGGCATTGAAACCTATGCAGTTCGTGTGAAACAAAGCGTAAAATGTGTGAAGTGAATAAGTCGGTTTATGGGTCACTTTTTTCTCTGTAATAATAACTGCACGATTTTCGTGAGTTTAAAAATAGTAGATTAAGGGAATCGTGATACAGATGACTCGGAGATTACGCGTATTGTTAGGTAATGTACCTATTACTAAATTTTATATAAGATGTGTTTATTAGATAAGTATTATGATTTTTTCATTGTAAATTATTGGGTGATTGTAACTTTATTCTTTAGTTCTATTTAGTTACTGTTATTAGTTTCTATAATCATAAAGGCAGGTTCGTGAGCAAAACATCGTCGGGTGATCTGGCTTGGATAATTTCCTTTCAGCCTTATTTGTGCCTCCGTTTCCTTTATGCCAGACATTGTAATCGGTACCTAAACAATGCATTGTTCGTTACGCGGCAAGTACACCGGAAACATGATTGCTAGGAGGCGAAAAAAATGATTTTCCTCGACACATACAATTGGTTTTTATTAACATAATTCTAAGCCTTATTCAAATAACGAGTTAATTATTGCACCAGAACTTACTAAAATTCATACATTAAAAGAATTTAACAAAATCAAATACTATCTGAAATCATTATCGAATGCAATCATGATCATACTAAAGTGTTAAATCATAGAACAAGAAAATGGGACAAGTTCATTCCAAAATAAAATATTGATTAAAATAACTTACGCTCCCAAAACAGTGTACAGTTCCAGGGTGAAGTGATAATAGCAAATCCTTGGAGGTTCGTTCTCCCTGCAAGCCCTTGCGCACTCATCAGGTGCTGATAGCGCTGGGTTTCTTCTTAATTCAGCTGTCGCACTGCTGGTGAAGTCCAAGTGTTTTAGTGAGTTCTTTCCATTCGCACTCCTGGCCAGTGGTGGTAGAGGGTTATTCCTGACGCCACTGCTGAGCGGACCGCCGCCGCTGGTTTTCGCAAATGGGTTGGAGGCTGGTCCATTAGTGCTGCCGATCCCTCCGAACGATGAGAACGGATCGTTGAGAGTGGGATGGGTCTGCACTAAGCCGTGTGTCGAGGAGAACGCGCTGCTACTCGAACTATCCCGGAATGGGGTAGCTGTGCCCGCTTGCCACCAAGACGCTGATGTTGACTGGTCATCGGCCGAGTTTAAAGCCTCTGTGGAATAAAGAAAAAAAGCTATATGAGAATCGGAATTAACCGCTCAGATTCAAGACAATGTCGAAAGAATTACGATGTTTGGTGTAAATAAATTTACTTAAAATTTGAGGGTTTCAAAAGACCCTTTACTGATATTTATCTAAGTATTGAGTTAAATTGTGAAAGCGTATAAGCATTGAATTACAAATCAGAGCGCAGTTTGCTTGGTTGCGATTAAACAAACAGCGTTGCGCTCGGAGGACCTACTCGTATCTGCGATCTAGAGCGTTTTCTCAGGGCATTTGTCAGTAGTCGCATAATTTATTCGAGTGATAAGTCCATTAGATAGCGCTTGTAACTCGACAGGTGCGCTGATGTAAATTCCAAAATCCATAGAACCAGTTCAGGAAATTCTGAGTATCTATCCAACGACACAGTCTATTTTATAACTGAGTCCAAGTTTCTTGCCGGTTCTTCTCAGTACAGGGTCTCCCCGCCGTAGTTGTGCGAGCAGACCTTCACAAGTGCTTGTAACAGCCTACAGTGAATAAATGCTTTTTGATTTTGATTTTAACATACGGGAATATTAAGAAATAAGCTTAATAATGACCAGTTTATGGCTTCGGCGAATTAAAGATGAAGGAAAAACCGAGAAATTTTAGTATAAAAAATTAAACTTGATGCTCAAACGATGGTATTATTCGTTTTTAAAGCTTATCTATTGATAACTAAGCTAAAAAATTCTTCATAAAAAATAGAGCTTTTTGATGCGTGAAAATAGCTTATTAATACCTAAATAAATATTAAAATAAAACGAACTATAATTTTTTAAATAAAACGAATATATTTAAAGGTAAGCAAATGAATGCATGCAATGCAGAGGAGCTCGATAGCGCAAGTGATTAGCGCGTTCGGCTGCGATCGTTGAAGTTAAGCAACTTTCGCAGTGGTCGGTCATGGGATGGGTGACCAAAAATCTTCTATCTCGAGTTCCTCCGTGCTTCGGAAGGCACGTTAAGTCGTTGGTCCCGGCTGCATCTGCAGTCGTTAGCACCCACCAATCCGCACTGGGCCCGCGTGGCCCAATCTCCCTATTCCATCCATAGGGTAGGTCTGTGCCCCAGCAGTGGGGACATTAATAGGCTGATGATGATGATGATGATGAAATGAATGCATAGACCAAACATGGGTCAAAATTATCTTGTGTGGGGCCGTGATCAGAGGCATTATTTTCGGTACACAACACTTGTAATTGACTAGGTCCTAGTCCACCACTTCCTAGTGTCTAGGAAGTGGTATCGCAGTTCCAAACACTACAAACGATTATAATTAACGATAATAATACTTTGATAGAAATAAAAAAAATATATAAAAAAAAAGATAGTAAATATATAAGAACCTGATATGATAGAATCGCTTTAATAACAAATGTGCCGAATTTTTCAGAAATTATTTCAGAATTGCTATTTTATTAAACGTTCAACACTATGTGTTCTAGTTCTGGTTTAGATATCTGCCTATAAACAAAAATTATATCTACAATAGTGTCAATAGATAAAATTATTGTCGTAAGACCTTTTTGGAGTCGCTTTAGGTAATACAGAACCTTGAAATGTTTGTTGCAATTTCCTTGTCGATATCAATACCAAGATCGCTATTCACGAATGTCGTGCAAGCTGCTGTTAACAAATGGCTATTCATATTTTAGTTAGCACGGCTATATAAAAAGCAGTAAATAGAATTATGAAAATTTAATTTGCTGTCCTGTACAGCAGCAAATATTTTACTATAAACAATAATGATTTATGAATAGCATACTGAATTTACTGTATTCAATATTCATTTTATAGAGTTCATTAATGTCGGATTGCTCTTTACAGGATGTTTATGGCGTGTTTGCTTCAAAGCAAACACGACCGCAAATCATGAGATAAGCAACTTTCATTGGATGGGTATTATCTCGAGCTAGAGAAGCACGGAGGGTGCTTCTAAAGACACGTAAAGCTATTAGGCCCGGATTTTTCTGCAGGCTTTACCACCCACCAATCCGCACTCGTCCCGCTCGATGCTTCATTGCACGTTCTTCCTAGTAACTACAGAGAAGCTGGACCTCAGCAGTAGGGATATTAAAAGCATTGAACTATTACGGGTATTAATAATATTTCAGTGAATCTAGGGGTATTCCTTGAAATATTACTTGAGGTAATTAAGTAATTTGTAATTTATCAAACAGATTCAACATTTATCTTTCTGAATAGGCTTTAACGTCGCTCATGTCTACGGATTCTATATAATTTGCGTGCCAACTTAGTTCACCTCCAATAAATATGCTAAATTTCGGAATCATTTACCTTAAATAGAGATCTACGGTTAGTTTTTACCTTAGGGCTTACTTTATTACTTATGGGCCAGTCCAGACCGCAGAGTAAATTACCTCAATCTGATCAAAGATTACGAATTAGAGTCGGCAGTTAGCGGTTACTATGTATGCGATTCCAGTAATAGTCTGTGGAAAGTTAGTTTTCTTCCTGGATCTTGTGTTGCTACAAAATACCGTTATGCGCTAGAATGATAGGTAATTACGAAAAAAATCGTGACGAATTAGTAACGGGAAGCATATCGCTCTTTCTTTGAGAATTAACGCTTTTGCAGTGCTGTTCTGTAAAATATTCACGCACGGATCCAATGCGGATCCGCGCCTTTCCCATATAGATTCGCGCGGATCCACATCGGATCCGCGCGTGAAAATTTTACAGAATCGCAGTACTGGTATGACGGAGTTTTCCCCGGTATGCAGGTTTATTATGCAATAAGTGCAGTTTATTTAAAGGTTAGGTGAAAACCTGGAGACACAATGCGAAAAGCCAAACACAACAAAACAGTCGCGTATGTAAGACGTTTGGTTTGCACTTAAATACATTTTTTAAAGACGGTTCATTTCTCCCACCTGGGAAAGATTGCTGGTTTTCCCCTATGTTATAGGTTTATTAGCCCAGTTTCTTGCTTAAGTGAAATTTTAGTTAACGACGTTATGTCACCTATTTAGAAGTAATTGAAAACGCTTCTAATACGGGAGTTCTCAAAAGTAAAAAAATCATAGAGACGCTTGCAATACATTTTATGACGAAATTGCTTTTGATAAAAATTGAAATTTGTGGTTGCATCTCTTTTTTGTATGTTCGTTGTTGCTTGCATACGGAAGAATATCAATTTTAACTCAAATTTTAACTTAACGTCCACAGTTATTGGGTTAAAAATGGATTGGTGAAAAATCGTTCTGTACCGTGACACGACATTTGATTTCATTGCATAATAGTCATTGAATTGGGTGGCCGTTTCAATTCTTTGTTAAGTCATCATATTGGATGTATAGCCATCTGTATAATAATTAGAACTGCCTACAGATATAAGAGATTAATGTTGCTTACAGTTAAAAACGCATACATATACATACATTCGGTTGTAATTGTTTTGTAATATGTACACACACTTACAGCAAACTCATCAATCAAATGGCATGCTAATAGTATAGGTCTTTAATGTGATTCCTTTAAGAAATATCACCGCTATTTTTTTTTATACAAGGCGCATTAAATTACGACACCCTGCCTGATGTTAAGTTTAAACTTTTATTATTATAAATTAAGCCTACATTGCTCTTATATAAACCAAGTTTTCAGTTATTACAAAGCGAAATACAAGTCATGCATGCACTACAACGTTGCATCATCATCAACCCATGTTCGTCCACTGCTGGACATAGGTCACCCCTAATGCACGCCACTGCGCCCGATTTTCTGCCACTCTCATCCAGCCCACTCCAGTCCGCCTACGAATGTCATCATTCCATCTTGTCTCAGGGCGTCCTACACTACGTTTACCGAGTCGCGGTCTCCACTCAAGATCTTGCATCACAAAATAACAATTCGGTGCAGATACACTTCAAAAGTCTTCCAATATGCAATTGATGTTAATGATATAAAAAAATATTCTTGTCTAAACGCTAAATACGATATTGGTCCTATTTTGATTCACATTTCATAAATGGATGATATGATAAACTATTTAATCAGAAATTAAAACCGACTTAATAGAAATAAATCACTAAAAAGTAAGAAATAATATAATACTTTTCTTATTTAAGCTACATTTAATATCAAACTAACATTTGATGTTCGTAGCAGCAGTAAACGGTAACTCAGATCTATCAGCATACCTCAACTGTTAAATTGACTGTAAATGTACTTTAGACAAAAGCAAAGAATTGTATTATTTCATACTTTTTAGTATGGTTTTTGTACTGTAAAGTCGGTTTTTATTTTTGTATTTTTTAAACTCACAAGTAACCAACAAGAAACCAAATATTCAGTACAAAATGTAGAAGGGAACTCTTCCTAACTTTATTTAGCGTGAAAAGTGTATTAAAGCTTTAACTTTGAAATGCAGTTCGCGGTACTCGATATTGCAAATAATGATGTAGTTTTATCTTTAAATGGTTAAGTGTGTGTAATTTAGCAACTTTATTTGATACATTAGAACTTATATAAGGAAGCATTTTAAAGAACCTGAAATTTTCCTCGCAAGTTCTATCAACTTTTTTCGAAGTAGATAAGTAGAACTATTACTTTATTTGTGTTAATGTTTCTTTTAAGCGATAGATAAAGAGAAATAATTTTGTCAGATACGTGCGCACAAGCACTTTTTCAAGTGCACGGTAAAGCAATAAAAATATTGTGTTTAACTAAATAGGTTTTCTTAAGAACAATCTTACAAACTTAAATTTCCAAATCGAAATACACAAAAGAAAAAGATCTTTTACTACATGGTCTACACTGTACAAATCACATTTTATTACCTATCTAAAAAAATAATAATGGATTGTTATTTTACAAAATATAAATAAAAGAAAATGGACTGAAATTAAGAGAATGACAGCTCAAAAACTCTGTGATAATATATAACTAGAGTCTAGAAACAATAAAAAAGTAATTGCAAAATATATCAACTTTTTTCGGCTAAAACTGTTGCATAACTGCATTTTCACTAAGTGAAGTGTCATTAGCACTAGGTTTACCTCGACGGACTCTAGAACTATAGTAGTTACACCGGAAAACGGTGAAAGTGAAAACATGGACACTTTACTTTTTAAATCTCGAAGTGGACAGCATGTTAACAGATAGACTCTCCCTGCCTTATTACGAAACGTAGACCAAAGTTAAACCTGGAGTAAAACTGATTCAGTCATTTTTGTTTGCTATATAGAAGACAAAGACAACAATAGGTTTAAACTAAGAGTAACATTAGAACGCGTTTTAGAATAAAGTGATCAGAATCTCTATCGGGCTTCATCTTGGTTCATATATGGTTCGGAGACAATGTTTTCTGGTGTAAGTGGACTAATATATTTTTTGAGTAGGTTTGCTAATTAAAAAAAACAATTGATTTTTTATCTGCATTATAATCGTGCAGTCCAATGTCTTGTTGTTTTTCTATCAAGAGGGAATAAAAATAAAATGAATAAAAAAGAATTTAATACTTGCGTCAAGGTAACATTCATGTAACGTTTCGACGACGACTATGGAAAAAATAACAATCTGCCTCTGCCGGCTTGCATGGTGCGGGGCTAGCCGGACGGAGGGGTAGATAATAGTAAAGAAAATATTTGCGCGTCAGACATTGAGAAGGGATGTTACGTGAACCCTTCCGGAGCTCTTATTCAAAAGACTGACGATTTGGGCGTGATCACGTGACCATAGTCATAACAGTATACGAACAAAACGTATACTGTTTTGTTCGCCAGCTCCTCACTTTTATGACTCCTCACTGTTACGTTACGGATTATGTTACGGTTTTGACCATATAATAGTTTATTTTTATAGTCCGGAGATTTTGGGCCAGCTGAATTTGAATTTCAACTCGTGTCAATCAAAAACACCTGAAATAGTGTTAAAATTACTGAATTAAAAATCACGCCAAAAGTTCTGCCCTAGACGTTAGATCCTATATGTATAAAGACCTCATGGTACTACACGAGGTGCAAGATTCTCCCCCCCCCCCCCCAAGCGCCATTCCTAAAATGTTCTTTCTTAATCAGGTTATTATTTCAACAATCTACTTAGATTTACTTTGAAGGTGCTTAGTGCGGTTTATGTAACTAACTATTAAATGACAACCGTCAAGGTGAAATTAGGTAAAAACCACTTTAGTCAAGGTATAGTAGATCCAATATAAAAAAGTACCTTTTTAGTATAATTAACTTTTAAAGTAGTTAAGTGTATGGTTATTAAACTTATACCTGGCAAGCACATTTTTTGTTTATTTTATTTTCTTATGTATTAAGGTGGTAACAAATTAAAAATAAAATAAAAATTCTGTTTTTTTTTCAATTAAACGCATCTCTAAATGCACATTTCCCTGAAAGCAACAATCAACGTATAAAAATGAATGTAAGGACACATCGCTAGGTTCTCCTTAAATTGTTTTATGATTTTTGTTTGTTTACTATATCGCATTAAAAGGAATAATCTAATTAATTAATAATATTTACGACTATAAATTATATTCCGATGTGTGTATCATAATCGTAATAAAGATTTGTTTGTTCTTCTGACCAATTTTTCTTCTACAGCAACAAAACCGGGCACGAAAACTTCCGGCTTTTGTTCCGAAATCCGGAGTTAGGTTGGATGTAAGTATTCGTAACAGTGACACTTCAGCTGAAGAATAAGAAAACTATGTTCTTCTAGCTCATTTAGATTGTAGTTCTCCACCACCTGCTGGAGATGATGGTAAAGGTTCTTGCAAGCTGCTGAGATTGTTTCCTAGTTCTCCACCACCTGCTGGCGATGATGGTAAAGGTTCTTGCAAGCTGCTGAGACTGTTTCCTAGTTCTCCACCACCTGCTGGCGATGATGGTAAAGGTTCTTGCAAGCTGCTGAGACTGTTTCCTAGTTCTCCGCCACCTGCTGGCGATGATGGTAAAGGTTCTTGCAAGCTGCTGAAACTGTTTCCTAGTTCTCCACCACCTGCTGGCGATGATGGTAAAGGTTCTTGCAAGCTGCTGAGACTGTTTCCCCATTGCAAAGATCACCTCCTCCATTAAGTGAGATAATACCTATACCTGCACCGTTTGCTTCCACGTCAACACCATACTGTGCGCATTCAGCTGCAATATATCATACTTGATTTCGCGCAAAATTTTGACAGCGCCAATTCATTTGTAATGTTTAGGTTTCACTACAGCCTTCTTTTTTGTCACGATTACTTTTTGTCTTTAAGATCATTCATCATTTCTATAACTTAGTGGTAGTGAAGCACTTAGTTTTTTTTAATAACGCAATTATGATATAAAAATAAATAATTGCCGAGTTTGTTTGTAAATTTCTTTGGAGTTAGAAACTTGTACTAATGTGCGGTATCTTAATAAAACATCCCCCGAATTCTTTGTTTCAAATCATTTTGATTGTTTATTTAATTTTAACATTATATTTTTTGTCAACAAGGCAATAACAGCAGGTATTTTACATTATAATATATATATTTAAAAGTGAAACTTTTTTAACATCGCTACAAATATTTTGGTTTTCGTTTGGCTTTAGCATATCCCTGTACATTTTTAATTATTGCTAAAAATTCAGAATCGTCGGTGATTCAGTGGTAGAAAACTCGCCTGCTACGCCGGCAGCCACCGGCAACCTGTCCCCTTAGCATGAGCACCGCGATATGATATATATAGCGTTTTTATCACGTTTAAATGTCAAATTACTATGGTATTTGACAGTTAGATGCGATAAAAAAACGTGATATAATGTAAATTGTGGTGCTCGTGTTACGGATACTGGATTAAATTCTGTTTATGATTCATTTCCTACGTACGAAAGGTCGTATCAACATCCAGTTTATGTGATAAGGTTTGCTGGGAATACTCCTACACCTTCAGACAAGTAATGAATTAAACATAAATCCACTTCACGTTAGAATAGCTTAATTACACGTTACGGACAGACGTTCTGCGTTCAGAGCGGATGTTAGAAATTTACTCACTTACATATATTGCTAAATGCCTATTAAAGCGCATTACATTACGTAGATCAATATTTGAAGTCAATTATTTAATAATAATTTGATTTAACGTTGCGGAACTAGAAAGATTTTAAATATTTATTGCAGCTCCTCGTATCTTTAAAAATATTTCTAATTTTATTTCAAAAATTTATCGGTCACTCAAATATACACCGTGAATTTTGAGTCACCCAAGAAACTTTACAATCATGTGAAATGAATACAGTGCGAAATATATTGATTTATATCGTTTACAAAATATCGTAAAGCTTCACAAATTTTAAAATAAACATTTTTATTATGGAATTATTATTATCCGTTTAAAGTACAGGGATCCTAAAAGTAGTTCTATTTGAATCAATTTATAAGAATTAAAATTGTTAAAGTTTCATAATTGCAGAAATAGTGAGTTAACGTGGAGACATAATATTTCGAAAAAAATAATACAGATTTTTTTTTGCGAAAATATAATCTAAATCGTTGTCTGAATGAGCTGGTAAAGTTTCTCAGGTAACTCAAAATTCACAGTGTATAATGATTATTATAATAATACATTTATTTTCCCCTCCTATCGCTGGGCTCGGGGCGATTAAGCTGCACATTAGATAACAAAAATCTATCAATTGCCATACTTTCGGTTAGCATTTAATTTAACAAATAGAAATTTCTTGCTCAGCTACCGAAATCAGTAAAGTAACGAGCGATTTGGAGTTTATATACCGATGTGCCTTTTACATTGTGGCTTTACTTTCACCAGTTTAACGCTACTAGGCTTTGTTACTTGTAGGATCGCATTTAGTTAAAGAATCTATTAGAGCGCAATAAACAAAGCTAAATGGTGTTACATAAACTGACACAATTCAACGTAAAAACTTTTATATCGTTCTAATCTGTAGATATATATAAAAGGCAATCGTTACTGACTGACTGATTTATTAACGCACAGCTCAAATCACTGAACGGATGGCGTTAAATTTGGCCCACATATAACTATTATGATGCAGGCGTTCGCTAAGAAAGTATTTCCCAAAACTCACCTCCTGAAGGGGTGAAACGGGGATCAACCATGAGTATGAGAAACTACGGGCACCCACTAGTGTCATTATAGTACTTAGAGTGATTACTGTATCAAACGCAGATTTAGCGGTTAAAAAAGGAGCTTAATCTGCATAATGGTGTAGATTAAGTAAGTTTGGAGTTTCAGAGTAAAAAGAACTTAACGATGTTTTCAATAAATCCTGAAAGAAACCTAGTCGTTCGATTTATCCAAAATTTGAAATTGCTCGATCATGGGCGAAACTTTGAATTTTTTGACTTTGGTCAGTGCCGTCTAGTCGGAAACACAACGGACTTCCTATGATATTATCTTAATAAAAAGAATTGTTTGCGTAAACGCTACGCGTAATCGAGTTTAAGATTCTCACTCCACACAGACGTTAAGCGGCTCGTGCGTGCGTGAAAAAAAAAGAAGTTATAAAACTTGTGAGCGAGAGTTATGTGTAGACTTGCGCGCGATTGCATAAGAATCTATATTCTTTGATCGACGGAGCATCCGACTCGCCGCGCCTCCGCTGTATCAATGAATAACTAAAATACACGTATCAACAGACGGATATATAAGTTTGAAACAGTAAATTAGCGTGTTCAGCCTGTGATTGTGGAAGTTAAACAATTTTAGCAATGGCAGCTCATAGGACGGGTGAAAAAAAATGTTTATCTTGAGCTCTTCCATGCTTCGGAAGGCACGTTAAGCCGTTGCTGTCTGTTGCACTTGCAGTTGTTGGCATTCAGTCAGTCAGTTTTTCACGGAAGGTTCTAATTTATAGTGTGAGTCGAAAGAACAAAAACTATAGCCTACATTGAAGCAAAGCGGGTTATAATTGATTTAAAATTTCGATACTACATCGTCATGTTACTAAGTTATATAATTTAGTAATAGGAAACGATTGACCTTATTGTTTGAGTACTAACAAAAGATCAAATTATATGAACGTGTAAATATTATAAATAGCTTCCTTAACAACTTGCGGTATTTTTTATTGAGGTTTTGTTACAGAGTTAATTGAAACCATTAATTTTTTTTCAGTTTTAACTATTATATAGTTTGGAACACTATTCGCTTAATAAACGCTAGCTGTCTTTTTTTACTGTAATAGGATCATACGAACGTGTTACGTTGTATGATTATAATAATGGGTATTAAACCTAAAATTAATTGTTATATCAATATCATAATGATGAATATTGAAACATACTAAAGGCCCGTATTAATAGATCGCTCTCAACTCAGAGAGCGATTCTTGAGATACTGTTTTATAAGGAACAGTATCTCAAGGTCGTAGTCTCCAAGTTGAGTGCGATCTATTGATACGGGCCTAATATAGGGATAGCAAATTTCTGATTTAGGTAAAAAAATATGATGTTAGCCTTAATAAAATTTTGCACCTAACAGAAATCGAACTCGCGACAGTAGCCTTTGCAATCAGGGTCACTGACCACTCAACCCGCTCAACACACAATAATCCGGCCTCAATGCAGGGGCACTGTGGGTATTTCCTTATCACATGACCCTGAACTAAACATTCTTTCTTTGTGCTGTGCCTTGAATGGAAAACATAATATTTCGATTAAAATATTACAGATACCGTGTCACGCCACATCCTTTACGGAAGTCGTAACAGAACCTCATAGGATTAATACTGTGTAATAGACTCGTTATTTTAAATTAGGTTGTTAGCGACTGGCTACGCTCCTTTTTACAAAAATAATTATACCTATATTTAACTCTATATGGAGACATATTGCCATCCATCGCACAAAGGGTTACCATTTAGCAATTTCAAAAGTCCTGACAAAAATCCTGACATTTCGAAAAAAGTCCGGACATTTAAGTAAAAAAAATGGTACCATTACTCACTTAGTAGTTACAATGGAATAGTATTTAAAACAAATTGTACTTTTATTCATATTCAATGGAATTTAAAAAATCTGGACAATTTAAAGATCCGGACAAAGTCTGGACTATAGCTTGAAAAACCGGATAGGTCCTGACAAATCCGAACGGATGGTAACCCTAATCGCACAGAGCACAGAAATAGATGTTCTGTTTCTGTGTTTTTAGGTTATATCCAAGTTCAATCATGTATAGTTTATCGCTAATGTTGATTTTACTGATGTTATAATTAGAGAGTACTAAATTAAAAGTACGTACCTTATTGTAAGGTACGTCTCTTCCAATACAACTTTCGATATAATATATTTCTGGAGCATGAGACTAGTAGGTCATAGGAACAGCTGTTGGTCTTAGCTGCATCTGTAATCGTTGTGACCCACCAACAAGGGTTTGGTAGGTCATGGGTCATCCTTCCTATGCCATCCTTAGGAAACGCATATCTGCATTGCATACCTCAGCAATGGAAGCATTCATCATCATCATCAGCCTAGTAATGCCCCTGCTGCCAACTGCTGGGGCACAGGCCTTCCCTATGGATAGATTGAGCCATGACCCATGACGCGGGCCCAATGCGGATTGGCGGGTGCTAACGACTGCAGATGCCAGGACCATAATGGCTTAACGTGCCTTCCGAAGCACGGAGGAACTCGAGAGAAGATTTTTGGTCACCCATCCAATGACCGACCACTGCAAAAGTTGCTTAACTTCAACGACCGCAGCCGAACGCGCTAACCACTCGCGCCATCGAGCTCCTCGTGGAAGCATTAACAGCTATTATCATAGGAGTGGACTTCATGATAGACAGTAAAAATAAATTCTTAAAATGAGCATAGGTGTACTTTATATTCTGATGGAAGGTGTGTACATACATAAAGAGTAGTTGCTCATTTACCAAAATCATCATACCGTATGATTTCCTCAACAACGAAACGAATTAGTTCGTGAAATTCTTCATAATTAGAGCTTTATTCAACTGCCCAAAATGGTGCGTTCACACGGAATTTCGTAACTGACGTTTATGGAAAGATGAAACTTGTGTTCACCTGTGCAATGCTTACGATTTATGTTACCCATATAAGATCTGTCATTAGGTTCTAGGACATCATCTGCATTCTAAAATATACATACTCGTATTATATAATACAGGTATATTCTGCCTGTATGCGTCTGTTGTTCTAACACTTTGACGTCACTTTACCTTATTTTGCAGAGTAAATAATCACAGGTTTTGAATTGGCTTTGTTTACTATTGACCAGAAATATATATATATATACATATAAATAATAAAATAAATAAAATTGGAGTGTCAGTTTGTAATATTGAAATAACCGCTTTTTACTACATGCATATGAATATATGTACGGTAAATACACCAAAATAATATTTTTACCCAATTTTTATCTGTCTGTCTGTTTGTTCCGGCTAATCTCTGAAACGGCTGGACCGATTTTGACGGGACTTTTATTGGCAGGTAGCTGATGTAATAAGAAGTAAAGTTAGGCTACTTTTATTTTGGAAAAAAAGGAAATATCTAAAAGTAAACGCGGACAAAGTCGCGGGCGGCCGCTAGTATATGTATATATATATATATAACGACATATTAGTATATGCATATATATTAGGATAGATCGCTAATAGCTATAGTAGTTTTGACAACTAATATTAATATTACTTTTTCTTGATTGGACTCCATTTGGTTAGAGTTGGCTTGTTCTATTAATTTTAATGATATTGGAATGGAAACCCATTTCGGTATGGAAGCCGTTTTGATTCTTTTTAGAAACACGAATTCGGAACTCCCTAGCAATATCTTTCTCGAATATAATTAGAATGTTGGTACGAATTAGTTCAATAATAAGGTACTATATTTTTGTACTTAACACTCCGTGATTTGTTGTATGTTACGTACTAAATCATTATCTGTCCGCTTCCACGTTTTGTAGATGTATGTACCTGGCGACAAATAAAAAAATCGGTTAAATAAATGAAATTAATAAAAACACATATACAAGAAATAATGTTGACATAATGCTAATCAACTTTTAGAACAGTTAATATTTGTTGCACTCGGTGATCCGTTGTATTTGTTGTTTAGTTAATTAATTTGTGCTGAATTGCGATAGAGAAGTATCATAGTCTATATTAGATATTTTTGACTCAGTAAAAATCTATTTCAGAAACTCTAAACTAGTGGACACCCCAAGCTACTCATTGTTGATGCTACAAATTTGCCATAGCAATGACTATGTTTAACATTTTAAAAAATATGAATATTGCCAAGTAGGTGCCTTTACGACATCGCGGCATGTAATGGTGGGCAATTTCTGTGCGTATAATGTGTAATACGCTGGTAATCGACGTCGTCGACTGCAACGGCCGTCGGATATGACTCAAGTCATGAGAGCAAGCGACATGTTAAACTTAGGCATTGTATTTTTTTTAAACGAAGCGCAGTTATTGATACCCTCTCCTCCTCATGCTAGTATTGATGGAAATTTTCGCGTAGGTGTTCGATATGAATATAATTTAATACAAGGCGCACCAAATAGCATGTAGTCCATCGCAAAACTATTTAGCTAAAAAGTCGGATACTGACATCCTTACATCACTGGCCTGAACCTCATCCGCTGTTGGAGCCCTATATCAACGGAAACACATTATCACCAAAAGGTAAAAATGAAGGACCAATATTTGGACAATTTAGCTTAGGCTAGTAACTAATGAACTTTTTAAAGAAAACGTTACTAGAGAAATAAATCCACCTGGTCCAGGTTGATTTACATATCTATCAACATCTAGCTTAAAATAAAAAAAAATAATTTATATATTTTGTCAATCGATATTTTTCAATGGAGAAATAGCATAACACTGATTAAGGCGTGCTCTGTCAAGATACAATAGAAAGTACGAAGAAGCTAAAAAATTATAAGTTGCTGATGTTCTACAAATGTTTTTTAAAATATAAGAAAAATCAAAAAACGCTCAAAATTCATTTTTGTACCAAACTATGAAAACAAACAAAAACTGTATTAGGAAACGACCAGCTAAGTGCTCACTGTTAAAGTGACTTAAAAAGAATAACATCCCTTTATTACCTCATCATACCTATACGAGGACGTAAAATTTTACCTATTTGGGTGTTTTATCAAGTGCAGGCGACTGACCATCCTCCTTTGTATAGTTTAAACTTTATAATATTTTTTTCTTTTCCGCATGTTCGAATTTTGAATGTAGATACGACGACGGACGCTCCTATTTCCGCTGCTACAGAAAAGTTTTGATTTTTGTTTTTTTGAGCAGTTATAGATTAATAGTTTTATTATTAATTAATCACTCTGTTTTTTTTATTATTTAACCGCGTACATAAAGTAAGTATTAAACTTTGTATTGAATGAATTGATGTGTTTGTGTGTGATACATTTTTGTCATTATTTTGAAGGCACATGAATATTACTCAAAATCTTTGGATCAGCTTAACGAGCTCAGATGAAATTTTTCAGGCAAGCAGGCAACATATAATTTTCATAAAGTCAGGTAGTTCCAGTAGGATTACATTCAACCAATGTCATGAATTTATACAGAAGTGTAGAATTTATCCCAAAATCTCAGCAACAAAGGAAGGACATTCAAGTAAGTACAGCGACATTGAATTCACTTCCTACATGCATTTTATAGTGACCTTAAATATTAAAGAAATTGTATTGCATGATATATTTTTAATTCGTGGTTGCGTTGAAACAATGCTAGATTGCCCTCGTTCTGCGTTCCTGCAATTTCCAATAATGATTACGTTACATTATCTGTAACGATATTAAATTATTTCTATCACACGCTAACTTGGAACGCGAGGGCATTTATATTAATTAGATAAACGGCACTCACCATGTTCTTTGTCCCAAGGCGTATGTGCAAAATCACCAAATTACAATAATTATTGTTCAAAGTAGTTATTTGAGGCCAGCTACTTTTTAATTGTCAAAATTATGTGATTGCCCAACACTTATTTGACGACCTCCGCAGCCGAGTGGTATATACGCCGGGTTTCAAGGTGTCGCCTACCCAGAGGTTCGAATCCCGGTGGGGAAAATGTTAATATGATGAATACGAACATAAATATTTTTAGATAAATATATTTTCTCCGTGTTATCCTAGTATTCGATGTCACAAGCGCATAAGCCCCAAAGGCTTCGCAAAATTGGTGTGAGTGTATAAAAATATGTCCTTCACCTTAAATCAGCAAAGCTCGGAAAGCTCTGGATATGTTTATTCTACACAGAATTTTAATGCGTTTCATGTAGGTGTTTTAATTTAGAGTTTGTTCGTTTGGAATAGTTCTGCGGACACTGCGGTTAGATTGCACGTCGACTGTGGAAGAATGATAGCGTCTGCGGTTAGAGTTATTGAATATACTTATTATAAATCAGTACGCATATTTTAAACTGTTAAATTACGAAATCAAGTTTGTATTGATTTTGAGTACCCAAGAATTATTGTTATTTATTACCTAGGAAGTGACTTACTTAGGAGCTTTCTGTTTCACTCTTTCTAGTTATACCTAGTTAGAGTTGCCAGTTTAATGCGAATGTTGCTCAGTCTAATTTTCTATGGTTTCGATTAACTTGAATATTAATTATAGGAGAGGAGCTCGATGGCGCCAGTGGTTAACGCGTTCGGCTGCGGTCGTTGAAGTTGAGCAACTTTCGCAGTGGTCGGTCATTGGACGGGTGACCAAAAATTTACTATCTCGAGCTCCTCCGTGCTTCGGAAGGCACGTTAAGCCATTGGTCCCGGCTGCATCTGCAGTCGTTAGCACCCACCAACTCGCACTGGGCCCGCGTGTTGGGTCAATCTCGCTAATTCATCCATAGGGAAGGCCAGTGCCCCAGCAGTGGGGGCATTAATAGGCTGATGATGATTAATTATAACGCAGTACATTATTTATTCATCTTTTTTTTATATGAGGTGCAAAAGATTACCCCACCCCACCTGATATTACTGACGTCTGCTATCTAGATCTCACGGAGGCCCAGCTTGATAAACTTGAGCGACTTCAGAATTTCTGTATACGATTCATATTTGGCCTGCGAAAATATGATCATGTTTCTCAATTTCGTTCACAGCTCAAGTGGCTGCCTATTCGCTTTCGCCGGAATACTCATATCCTTATTCTTCTCTATAACGTACTGTTTAATCCTTTGACCCCGCGCTATCTTAAGGAACGTTTTAACTTCCTTCACACCTCTAACACATTGTCCCTAAGGTCATCAGAAAATTTTGCTCTTATTACACCTGTGCACGGAACAACTTTTTATGGCCGCTCATTCGCAGTGCAAGCTGTTCGCCTATGGAATTCGCTTCCAGTTTCCATTAGACGTGCAGAATCTCTGCACAGATTCAAAAACCTTCTAAGATCTCACTATCTGTCCTTATAGCTCCTCTATTGTATTTATTTCCTCTCACCGAATTAGACTTATATATGGTACATATGTATTTTTTAGTATGTATATATATATATATGTATGTATATCTATGTATTTATATGTGTTTATTTGTTTTATATACTCGGTTTGTTCATAGATTTTCTCGCGTGTTATTGAAGTTACACCGCCGTCTTTCCAGCTTCTTTCTTGTCCTCTCCATCCCAAGGTTGTATGGAAGAGATCGCTCTTAGCGATAAGACCGCCCATTTTTACACTGTAAGCAGCCATTATGTATGTTTTATATTTTTTATTTTTATTTTGTGGTGTAAAATAAAGAGTTTTTATTATTATTATTATTACGTATAAGTGGAGGGTAGTCGCGAAGATAGATGATGCGGCAGAAAATGTGCCGCTCCAGTCATACTCACCTTGCCGGACTGATCCCAATCCCATATCCCGCGGAGCCCTGGAACTCTACTCACCAGCAGAAACACAACACTACCAAAAGGTAGTGTTATTTTACTGTGGTCTTCTGTAAGATGGAGTTTGCGTCCCCAAACGGGCGCTCCAATTTAAGCGAGAAATCCGCTGTGCCTTACCTCTCTTAAACATTGAAATAAAAATGCCTTTATTGGCCATCTTACACAATAAACAAAACCTATGAATAAAAACTGAAAATAAAAGAAAAATTTAATCTAAGAACAAAAAATAATAACACAAAAATAAGACGGAAAATCAGGAGGTCTACTCTATTTCAACGAAAAACGAAATTTCGATCGAAATTTCGCGCGTTCGCTACTCTGTTTCCTTTTCATTTCGAAAATTCGTTCGTCCAAAAATAGTTTGACAATTAAATTCTCCAAGTCTTGAATTTGACAGATAATTGTTCGAAATTTTAACCTCAAATGACGAAATGAAAAGTGTTACCTTTTCATTTTCGTTTTGAGATTTTTGTTTTAATTAAGCCTAAAATGCTTGCAAGAGTATTTTTAATCAAGGCTGCTTAGCTCGAAAAACAATTTTAGCATGTAAAATGAACAAATAAACCATTTTTAATATTATTTATTGTAATTCCAATACTTCAAAGTATTAAACGACAAATTTAGGTTGAAACACAATAGCTTCTATCAACTCTACAAATTAGTTGGCTAACACTGTAAAAGAAGGTTCTTTCAATGTCATCAAAAAATTTGCCATAAACTACCTATATTGTTTCCAAGTAAAAAAACGTAATCTGAAAAGTAGAGATATAAAGAACTCACAAACATGACTCATTCCATTCGTTCGCGAAAACTGTTTGTGCCTCCGAAGTTTATATGCCTGTTCGAAAATGAAATAGAGTCAATGGCGAAATTTCGTTTAAAATTCGTTCGTTACCGAAATTTAGTTTCGGAGAAAGAGAGTAAAGCTCCAGGACCCTCAGCCTCAGCTTATGCTGACACAGTGAGAGAATACTCTATCACTGTACTGTAAGTCTTAAACATTAGAATCTTGTTTTGTACTTCTATCGACCTCTTAAGGGAAATGGTACGACGTTGTGTTTACAATTTCCTTTTATGTAGTAAGAGCAACTCTTAAAAAGCAACGTTTATTGAATTAGTTTTTAGTTTCATCGATTACGAATGAATCAGATTTAAATAAACCCGCTGTAAGGACACTGTCGATAGTGGCATGTTGTGACTTATTTATGCCATTCTGATTGCAACCTTGACACCTAATCGATCGCGATTTTTCCATTCACGGTCGCTTCGATACAGCTCGTGCATTTTGCCTTTTTGGGGAGAAATTTATCATATTATTGAGGAGCTAGATGCCGATGGCGGCAGAAGGATTGGTTGGACGGAAAATTTTACAAGGGTATTGGAGGTTGTGAGAGCAAGGAGAGCTTTACTCGACATACTGGAAAACTGTAGACGCTAAACCGAAGTATGTTTAAAGCCTTTTTTGTACAGTATCGATCCGCTGATGCATTTCAGTATGGCTAGGTTCACATAATATCGTACATTAAATTAAAAAGTTTTGGATTTCTCGCTGCCCGCCGAACCGTCTGTCTGGCAAGGGCTTAAAATTTCACAAAGAACTTGATGATGAACATCTTTTATTTATTTTTACTCGTTGGACGTTATGAGGTTATTATCAGCGACGCTTTTATAAGTCTAAGGATATTTAAAAAACTCATTCTACCTAATCTAGAGTTAAGGTTTTATAAACACGAGCGGTTTGTATTCGGCGGCAGTGGTAACTGCAACTCTCGCCACATTTTGGACTGTCGTCAGCCTGTTCTACACAATACAAAGAGTTTGCTTCGAATATATTCTTGCTTGTTGTGTATTTGATTACACACTCAGATTCATGATGTTAAACTAAATTAATTGAAAGCTCTTTTAATACACCACAGTATTAATATCACAGGCGTTCTAGGTGCCAGAAATGTTCTCGGTATAATCGAGTGTATCGCGGTTGCCATCATGAATCGATTGTATCGCGTGTCATTGGTATCAATGACTGTTAGGCCAGGCCGGTATGTGCATTACAACAATCGATTATTATCTGCTGAATGTTGTCTGTTCCATGTCGTTTTGACATTCACTCCGACATGATTTTATCAGTTACGCTAGTGCCCAGTTATTGAGTAATTACTTAAATCGATATACAAAACTGGTACTGTCACACCTACATACGTCATGTCTCCCCTTGGTAACGAATCTTGCTTTATTCAGCTCGTGTATTCACTCGGATAGCGGAGAGGATTATTTCGGATCAAGCAAAAAAAAATACATTTTTTGTATAATTTTAATTGTCAATTTTTATTTACACGATATCATTAATTCTGTATGCAATTGTTTGAAAAACTAAGTGACACTAATTTATAATATTTTTCATCTAATCTTGTTTTGGTTTTGATATTTGCTTTTGCGCAATTATAACAAACAACATAGTTTGATACATGTCCGGAGTTGCCACGACGCGCGACGTCTTGCATAAATGTTAACGATAAAACATCTGATAAGACATTTTTCTTGTGTAGTGCCATCGTTTTTAATATCATAGCGCACGTAGAGACCACCACGGGTCTTTCGAGCGTCGCCGTCATCGTCCTGCCAGCGTCCACGCAACGTCGACGCGATGTTAGCGGTGGTCTACTATGGCTACCGAACCCCGACCTTACGCAGCACTGGCGTCGCGGTGTCAGTTCAGCGTTCGTTCCAAGCAGGCCAGCGCTGGCTGTCGCGTTGCTGTCGCGTAGATGTTGCGCGGACGCTGGCACGACGACAACGTTCGAAAGACGTTAGTGTGGGGGACCTATTATTATTCTTTTCTTAACTTGTAGAATTTGTAAGAAATGACAACTCCTCGTCTTTACAATAAAAATGCTCTTCTTAAACACCAGTTTTTAATAAATGATAAAATGAATGCACCTTACACTGTGGGTAATTAAATGCGATGACAGAGCAGTTTGGGTGTTGATTTACTTTTATTAGGGGAGCTTTTATGCATGATCAGAGTACCGTGTAGCGGAAACAGCCATTACTGTTGTTGGTGTCATAACGTCAAAATGTCATAACATCTCGACTGTGACGTCACTTAGCCGTGGTCTCCTTGCGCCCTCAGTCGAAACAGAGCGATCGACCTTTTTCACTCTTCCAAATTTTGCTAGTAAGGTAATTGACATCGTTCATCTACTCTACACTACGACTGTAAGTGCAGTAAGGCGCCTTTTTCTCCGTGTCGCTTCGGGCTCGTTTCGTTTTCCTTTCTGTACCGAATCTGTACAGATTATTAACCGAGTGCAAGTAATTACCTCACTGAGTAGTTTCGGTACATATTTTTTACCGAGCGGAAACACATATTTTTGTACCAAGTGCTATCGCATTCGACTCGCCCGTCCTACTCCTTCCCGTCATCCGAATGCCACAAACAAAACCGTAGCAAACAAAATGAAACGGTACCGCATCGAAACCAAGCCGGTCAAGAACAGGTTCTCGGCAAACAATCTGTACAGACTCGGCACCGAAACGAACACGTAACGAAGCATGCGCTGACCCGATAAGGGAGGCTTGTTGTCGGTAACATTGCATATTGCTTAGGTTGACGCGTGAAAATAACAATATTGATTTAAAAAGTTTCCACCACAGAATACAGGAAGAGGTTAAGAAGGGCCTTGTGAGCAGGGCAGGCGCGCCACAGTTATGTGTGAGCAAATGCTCATAACTTGACCAAAATTTGGCTCTGATTGCATCATTGTTCTCGGGTGTGAGCGCTGAGTGGTTCGATTGTTTTATGTCGCGTCGTTTGATTGGCTATTATCTATTAGGTGGAAGTGTAGTGGGGGTGAGGCGGCGACATTGGTACTCGTTCAAACGGCCTATGGATACCCGTCCTACCTATTTCTGTGTTCTGTGGTTTCCACCGAAATTTATCGCTGTTAACCAACAATTTTGATTAACTGTTTATCGATTATGTCGAATATTTTTTTAACCATAAACCTATACTATATAATACGATTATTTTTAAAACTATATATGAAAGCCACTGTTTTTAAAAAAGACTTGTAGTTTAAAATATTTAAGTATAACATTGATAACGGTCTCGAAATATCCATCGATACTGCTAGCTTTTTGCTCTTTACTATTCATACCTATATATAATTTAGAGGATTTGACTTTGTACTACTTGTAAAGGTTAAAAGCTTGGCATGACCTATGCATTTGCCTTGTAATATAACTTGGTACTTAAACTTACACGTATTGTAACTAAAACTGATAGGAGTTCGCATAGGCCTCTATATGAGATCCTCATGTATGTTTATCTACTGCAATTTATCATCATTTAACTGCATTACCGGGTCTGAGATGGATATTTTTAGTGTAAACTAGACGTATCGACACCTTGAAGATCACACAATAAAGCTTGTTACGAAAGAGGTTCACACATTATTATATAAAATAACAAAGCGATCATAATTCGTGCTTTGAAGGCCACAGTTAGAGGCCACCCCAGCCAATCCGTGGGTGATGAAATTATTATTTCAGCGGGTAATTGGTTAGTTTAGCTATTAGTTTATTGCATCTGGTAAGCTTTTTACGATTTACCGTGGGAAGTACACATTGTTTCTAGTGTTATAGTTGTTAAATTGGTCTCAATTTAGTGTGATTTTTTACACTTCTCGCTTCATTTGTTCATAAAGGCGCTAGATTAATTTAGTTTTTACGATATAACTACAGTGACTACTTTATTTGGGTTTTAGGTTGACTACGTGAATGACTTACTTATAAAATATTTAGTTTAATAGCGATCATGAACTTATTTAAACTGCACAACTATTTAGTACGTGAGGTATGTACTGTAATTTACACAGCGGTTTGAAATTTTACGGTTGTGTAAAATATTTTATAAACGTTCTGAGCTAAAATATTAAGATCGCAGTGGATAGCTTTGTTTATATTCGTAACGGAAGAAGTTACGTTTGCGTGTGTCGGACGTCGGACAAAGTCGGTCGGTACCAGGGCTGTCAACTGGATATAAGCAGATGCGTCATACCTGTGAACAGGGAGCAATTTTTTTTACTATATATCATTTCGCGTTCCCCAGATCTAAATTAATGTGTTAATGTGACATAAGTCTTCTCTTTTTCCACTGTGAAATCAAAGGGATTGCGGTAAATGAAATTTAATACAGAATTAGTTTGACTCCCAAACATTTTATTTCGTTAACTTTTGATTTTTTTAACGTCTTGCTATTTTAAATATAAGTCTGCAGACGTCAACAGTTTTTGAAGACTCTGCTGATACATAAAAAATCCTAGTAATTTTAAAGTATACTTATGATTCTATTGTTTATTTGACTGTCGCTAAGAAACTTTTTTATTTTATATTCTTAATAATCTTTACATAAAAATAAATGTTTCATATAAAAATAAACATTATGACATCGACTGTTTCATTCTATCTTTTCAATTAAAATGAACGAAAATCTGTTTTGGGTATCTTAAACCGGATATTTAGATTTAAGTCCACGATTTTAAAAACCCTCGTTAATATCGTTGATCATAGTACTTGACATATTTAAAATTAGTGACACCCCTGTACGGTCGGAAATACGTCTACAGGTTGATTTTAATAATGATATGAATTAAAAGTTTCCCAATTTAGAATCACGCTATGCCATGTCGACAGTTTGTCCTAAGGATAACGTTGCGCAAATGTTTGTTAATCACAAGTATAACTACGAACTCGAGAGTGCATAAATAATATTGAATAATACTGCAATGATTTTTAAAATGCTTTTTTATTCATCATCAACCCATGTTCGTCCACTGCTAGACATAGGTCTCCCCATAGGTCATTAGGGGTAATGCACGCCACTGCTCCCAATTTTGTGCTACTCTCATCCAGCCCACTCCAGCAGCCTACGAATATCATCATCCCATCTTGTCTCAGGGCATCCTACACTACGTAAATTTTTTTTTTTATTCTGGTCTAGTAATAAAATAAAATTATAGCTATGTTAAAGACAACCGACGGAAAGTGTAACGATCGACCCATCACCTGCAAAAGATTTATTCTCCCATTATGGTTGCTTACTTCTTTCACTAATGCTAACTAAATGTTCAGTTGAAAAGGCATTACAGTGAAGCGATATATAAAATGTTGACATC
This sequence comes from Chilo suppressalis, assembly GCA_902850365.2. NCBI lineage: Eukaryota > Metazoa > Arthropoda > Insecta > Lepidoptera > Crambidae > Chilo > Chilo suppressalis. The sequence goes on along the minus strand of OU963899.1, from coordinate 8,799,348 downwards.
AGCATGTAAATCAGACTAATTTCAAAGGGACTTTATTCGTTATTCGAAAGATTCTGTTCTGTTTATAATATATAATATAGGATTAAACACTAAATCAAACAACAAACGTTGAAAATTAACGTTTTTCTCGTAATAAAATTTTAACAACGTACACTACAACAAAAGCGGCAACCGTATCATTATTACTCAAAATCGCATAACAATATACAAATCCCAAATAACAGAGTTATCATCCAAAATATCATCAATCAAAATTTGCATTATAATACTGAGGACTCAAAAACGGCCCGCCAATTACAGTTTTCGCAAGTTGCCGTTGCATCAGGTTCTAACGAGCTGACAGATCGGTTGCAAAGATACCTTTTCTTTCTAAAACGAATAGCAATTAATATTACTTAGCCCGAAATAATGGTCTGTTCACGCCTCAATTGCTCCACGTTTAACAGACAATGTTGTATATCGCAGACAGTATAAATGAAGCCATTTGCCGCCAGACGAGACGGGTCATATGTTCCTTGCCACCCTTCAGACGTAAAAGCATTCATCTAGTAGATAACAGGAAGGAAATAGTCCATATTGTTACATACAGTTTCTCCCGCCGTAGACTTACGTTAATTAAGAAATCATTGCTTTCGAATTTTAGTAGGTAGTGCTTAATGTAATTCATTAGTTACGAAGATGATTTTATTTATCTAATCTTGAGATGTTATACAATAAGTAAATTTAGAACTCTTGTACATTTTGTTCAAGTTGCATATATGATTTCGCAGTTTAGGTTATATGGAAATCTAATAAATACAAATGAAGCTTAACTTCCTGACGTGTTACTACTGTTAACTGAGGTGATGTGACTGTGCTCGTTTCTGTTAAGACAATGTTTAAGGTTTGCATTAAAGAAAAACATTAAAAAGTCACGGAAGAAAGAGTCCACGATTGCCAAAGTTTTAGTAGCATTAAAAATCATCATCTAGGAGGAAGACGGTTATGCATTATGGTTATGTATTATGGTGCTTAAAGGCGCATTGTAAGCACTTGACCGAACATTAAAAGATCACTTGAAGTGTTTCGGAGGCGTAATAATTTTACTGTCTGGAGATATTCGCCGATCAGAGACAGTTATTCCAAGATTGACTACGTCAATGAAAGCAGGACTTGCCTCAAATAATCGATTTTTTAGCGCTTTGTCTATGTAATGATTTTTTCATCCCACCACCTCGGAAAGTGTAATTTTGCACTTCGAAATCTGGCTGGAAAATTCTATTTTATTCGCTTGAGCGGCAAAGTAGATTTGAATTTAGAACATCACATATAATGAGTACTCAATATAATTGTAAATTCAAAACGTCATTAAACCTATTTAATGTAACCTCTATGGTGCCAAATTTATGATTAGAACTTTTTAAATTGTGAAAAAATTTAAATTTGGAACCTTCTTGGTTTCTTTGTTTTATTTGCGTGCTTCGCGCCATTCTAGTTTTTCACGTTTTATTGCTTAAATATTTTGTCATTATAAATTGTTTTCTTTTTCATTTTGTCATTTCCTCGCTGAGGTGGGATGAAAAGTTACGTATTGCACTCGAGTGGAAAGATTTTTCACCTTGTGCTCGTTTGTTTCCCTCGCTGACGCTCAGGATTCTAATTTAGAATCACTCGCTGCGCTCGTGATTCAACTTTAGAATCCTTCGCTTGCTCGGTCATCCAAATCGAGCACGCGGTTAAAAAGGAACTTTCCACTCTTGTATAATAAATAACTATTATTTTTAGCTGGCAGTAATTATGAGAGTTACATTGCTGAACTATCAATCTACAGAAGATGTCCCCACACAAATGCAAACTATGGTAAGAACTGTGTTCCTGCGAGCGAATAGCTTTTATTTCCTACATATAACAAATTTTTATACAAAAAGAATTATGTTATTTGGTGCAGTCTTTTGGAAGTTATGCGCGTACATTTTTTTGGTGATTTTTTTTAAAGATTATCCTGATAAATTATAGATGTTTTTTTTTTATTTTGTTAACAAAACCCTGAATTCAGCTAAACGTTACGACACCTACCCTAAAAGGTACGAAATTAGCCGGGTCAGCTAGTATAATATAAAATTAAAATACTCTTGTGGCGGAGATGACTGCAAATTTGGATGTAGCGAATCAAGCAAGCTGTATAAATGATCAGGATGTAAATTGATTACCTAGTAGGTGGGTATATCTTAGAGGTAGGTACTGTCAATAACCATAACTTTGCTGTATCATAATTTCACATTTGCTACAATGCTTGAGCTAAACATGATTAAATACATACATACATTAAGCTTATTGCACCATGTTCATTTATAAAAAAAAAATATTTATTCTGGATGCCATAAATCAGATCGTGTATCGCATTAAAAATAAATAAACATTTCAACACTCACACCAACTAGCCTAGCCCCAAAGTAAGCACTGTAGGCTTGTGTTATGGGACACTAGGGTAACGGATGGAGTACTATATGCATATTAAACATCCATGACTGACATGACAAATGCTCGTATTCATCACACAAATATCTGCCCCCACCGGGATTTGAACCTTTTTTTTTTTTTTTTTTATTGTTGGGAAAATGGACCTACTGGGAGTAGTCGACACTCATTATTATATACCTAAGCTGTGAAGTCGTTATTTGAAAACTACTTATTTATAATATTTGACAGAAACACGATTATGTTTAAACTATACTGTGCTCACTTTTACTGTAAGTATTGAAATCAAAATATTGCTCTAATTTCATACTACTTAGTACGTTGCTTTGCTATATTTTTACTTTATAAATAGAATGAACATTTCTCAGTTCACTTTTATTTATTTTTTATAGTTTAAATTGGCAATGGGTGTTTTTTATATTTTATTCAAAAATAGTTATCGACTTTGGAGGTCTTTCAGAAGTTATATTATGCGCGTACATAGTTTAAATTACTGAAAATTATTTAACGCTTCTTCTCCTGAAAACTATTTCTATCCTATTAGTTTTTTAACACATTTGCTCAAAAACTGCATTTACGAAAGTTGTGTACATTGGTCGAAAGTTCTAAATTAAGGATCACACAACGGAGCGTGCGGTAAAACGTTTTATCGTACGCTCCCATACAAAGCGCTATGCGTATTCTTTACTTTATTTTTTTTAATTTCGATTGAACCTCCTTGCAAGCACTCTTAATTTTACTCACCTTTGTATCACTTTAATACTAAAAAGATGTAGTTCTAATTTCCACCACACGCACGTGGCGTCATTTGGAAATGTACGCAATTTTCTTATTAGAAAAAGTTTGCTTCATTACTTAAATTAGGTAAAGGTACTGTTTTCTTGCAAATGTTTTGTTAAAAAAACGTTGTATGACATTCGTGCAGAATTGCCTTTGACTTCTTCTCGGGTTTACATTCGTCTACTCGTTTGTAATAACCAACTTACCGCACTAATATCATAACCAACTATTAATGTATTACAATTGTTTAAAAAGCATATATTACACTGCTTTTCATAATATAGCTTTCGCCTTGATCTAGTTAGGTTATTGAGGTGCACCTAAGTGTGTAAGTAGTTGTTTGTTTATTATAAAGACGAGGTACACTCTAAATTGCTGAAACAAGTTTGCATTGTTATGTGATTTTATTGCTTTATAATGGCATCTTATTGTGCATGTTGGTATGCGTGGAGTGAATATTTCAAGGACTGCTTAACTAGGCCGAACGAGCTTAAATAAATTTTAGCATATAGACATTCTAATAAGTTAAAACTTGACTAGTATGAGTAGCAGTAGCAGTGAAAGGGTTCTGTGCTATCATAAAAGATTCATGATGATAAATAGCCTTTGGTTTTTTTGCAAATCCCCATAGCAATATTTCGTATATTGGAGATGATAGTTTACGACAGAAAGAAGTCAGTGTAGCCCTAGTAATGGGATTCCGATGTCACGCATTAGGTATGGAATCTAAAAAATATACTCAAATGTGCAATCACGAAATCATAGAGTATCCTGTGACTATAATTACACTAAGCTTAAAACAACGAAAAGCTTTTAAGACACTGTTAATCCATTTTACCTTTGACGCTCATAATAATTTTATAAGGAACTTGATAGAACTATCAGTACATTAACTAAACGCTCTCCATACCACACTGCTATCGAAGTGACATTAACTTTAGTATATTATTGCTAATATCTTATGCATGCATAACATGTGTAGTTATAAGAGAAACAGGTGTAGCCGTCCGTCGTTTATTACTAGAAAATAGGAAGGGAAATCTGACAAGATGAGGGGGCAGCACATGTAAATTAGCTAGGGTATTAGCTTGGCACCGGATACAGTCATATGCATAATGTGCTCCACGCAACTAGTGCAGTGTGACCGTAGCTTTATTCGAAACGTTTATTACGTCAATACTGTCTTAAATTTTAGCTCTGTTGTAAGTTAAATTTTATAAAGTGTATTATAATTTGATGTCAACTCATCTATTTAGTAAAACATCGCTTTTATGATTTACTAATTGGAATACAAGATCATTTACGTATATTATTGATTCGCCAATGGCGATATCTTTATTAGTAGTCTAGTCTTAGTGTTAAAATTGGTAGAACGCTATAACAATCTCTTTAGCTGGCAGGTAGGCAATAAAATGTTGTCTTCTAATAATTTTATTCTATAAACTCAATATGAAATTTCGCCACGAAAATTGCGCAGAGAATGCTTTTCAAAGAAATTCCCAATTCCCATATACTATTACCATTTTATGATTGTTTCGATGATTAATGTGGGATGAAGTTGATGCTTGAGTGTATGTGGCGTTTCTAACCTGTCCTTCTGTATAATAGTAAAAGTTGTTCCTTGAACACCTATCTATCAAGCACTGACAAGCTGTTAGATAGGTTGATAATGGCTCGATTACACTTGGTCGGTAGCCCGTATTCGGGTGCTAGAAAGAGATTACTCAAATTCGGGCAATATTTATACTGGAATACAAGCTGAAAGATAGCGTCGGGTAAGCAAAACGGAAACTATCCGAACTGAGTGTACTCGCCTTTAGCTGTTTTCTCGAATTCCATTGGCAATCGTATTCGGACTAACGACCAAGTGTAATTGAGCCATAACGTTGCTACAGTGCTGCTAGTTTTTACCGACTTCTAATAGTTATGATACTTACGGCCGTACTCAGTGTCGTTAATTAATTATTAAGTTTAATTAAAGTTTATAAATTTACATCGGCTACGTCACTTTATCTACGGAGCAATAGAATAAGAGTACAAATCACTTTGACAAGCATAAGTAAGCGCATTTTGTAATAAATATTTGATGATGAAAAAACAAAAAAAACTTTAGAAGTATTAACATCCCATACACGATGGGTGAGTACGCTATTGTAATATCAATTTAACATGGAAATTTTTATTCCTTAAATTGATGTTACAGTGTAACTTCAACATGTAAAAGCTCATTATAATAGCTGCGAAACAGATGATTTTCGTGTTATTGCTATTAAGCAGCATGTTAGGAACTTAACACTGACTGACCCCAACATAACGAATGTGAAGTATCTAATAATGATGTCAAGGTTTACACCATCAAAGATGATAATAAAATTTATTGTGTTGGTAAGAATTTCTTGTGATAAAATTAAACGTTAGCTGATGGTTGATGATTTAAAAGCTAGGTAAAAAAAAAAGTACTATGTTGTCAAAAACTTTTAAAAGACAATTTGATTGCCAATTTAATGATAAAGTCTAAATTCGTTTCCATATTGATGCTTGTAATAAACTAGCCAAATGTGGAGACAGAATGTTAGCTCTCACGATAAGCCCAATATTACTATAAAAGTGTTTGCTCTGTACCGTTTCATTAATATTTAATGTTAAGCTAAAATGTTAAGTATCCAATTTGTTACTTAAAACGACGTGTGAACCAAGCTAATGTTCTGAATCAAAATAATTTTACCCAATAGTGTACACAGTAATTGCTGCGTAGGTGTCGAGATTATTATCATTGTTGCAACTGAACTTAATTTACTGCTATTAAATGTAATTGAGAATTCTTGAGAATGTTACTATTTCAAAGTTCGCGTACATCTTTCTCAAATTAGAAGCCTACGCAGAGAATTTTCTGAGAAACAGGGGAAGAACCACCAAACAATTAAGATCTTGAAATCATATTTTATTTATATTCGTTTTGGTACATTTTGCGTCGTATAAAGTAATAGCCTTGGTGGCAATTTGTACAGGATCGTGAGCATTGACTTCTGAAAAGAAAACAATGGTAGCAGGACTTTTGTTTAAACAATCGTCGCCTTTCATTTTGATGTTCATGTTACACACTTTCACGTTATTTCCTGTGTTGCTGGATTGTGGTTGGACGTAACGGTCATCACATTTTAATTGCCTTTTGCAGTTAACACATCCAAGTGTGAGATAGCGGAGGTAAAAATAACTCGATTCAATACAAAGTTATTCATCGTTTTAGCTAAAAATGTAAAAAATCTCTTAAAACCATAACAATAAGAATACAAATTGTGAAAGCAAAGTGCCCACATTACTTGTCAAACAACGCAGAAAATGAAATGTGAATAATTCCACACATTTTCTTGTCACATACACGAAAAAATGCATAATTGTAATTTCATAACAGTAGGTAGGTAGAAAGTTGTCAGTTGTCATATTGTTGTGACAAGTTCACATCAGCTGTAAGAGGGCAATATGTATGCGATTTGCCTGTCTGAGTAATATCACAGAGATGGTGAAGTTGCAACAGACGGAACAGACATGATTTACGAGTTAAAACAAAGGAATTTACGACTCGATCAAATGTCAATGAATGAGTGTTGTTACAACATCACACATTCAATAAACGAATAAAATTTCAATACATTTCTAGATAAAAAAACTAACAATGTTAAAGCACGATGTTTTCAAATAAATAACCAAAGGATCTGAATTATATAAAGTTACCTCTGATTACATAAACTTGTTTAAATCTAAAACGTTTGCATTGATCGTTCTAATTTGAGCAAGGACTGTGACATTTTTGTGATTATCATAAATAAATAGTGACAGAACAATGTTAGCACACGAATACAACGTCCGCTTGAAACGGTATCGATATGTCAGTATCGGTGGCTGTGATCATAGTGGGTTGCGGTCACGTTATAAGACAATTCCGTTTCCATAATGAATCATAATTATCGCCCACTGTTTTAAAACTAATTGATTCTTATCTGAAAGTTATAACTGCATTGAATAACAATGTATCCTTATGCGATACGGCGGTGGTTTTGAAGTTGACTGATTTATCATTAATATCATTAAAACTTTTTTATTGATTGCTTTTCTTTTTGAATCGGATATCAATAATAATGTATAGTATTATTAGTACCGTACACCTTTAAGTTTATTTTAGTCAATCAGAAACAGCTCAAGACAATGGGAGCAAGGAACTAATGCGTAATAACGGATAATGCATTGCTGTAGGCGCAGTATATCAAACACACACATTATTGACTAAATTACGAAACGACTTTACTATCTAATTTCTAGACGGCAAAGCAACCGCAAAAACCTCAAATCTGTGGGACATGACAAATGCTTTATAATTTCCGGACCATTAAAGGTGCACTCACTGAACAAGGTCGTTGGAACGTACGCGACAATGCATTCTTACTGCCATTGACGGCAATTTAGCAACTATGTGTACCGAAGTTGTGGATATTGCGACATTCGACGCGAACTTTGTATGACAATTATTAAAACGGATCCAATGGGTTGAGCAGGTATCGCGAGCAAATGAGACGGATGTTGGCAACGCCCTTGCTGTACATTTATTTATGGGATTTATGACTTCAGCAGGTTGTTTATGTGGATTAAGTCGAGTTCAGTTTCTTGGCGGTCGACGATATCAAAGTGCAGCCTGGGTAACAATATTAAGTACCTAGATATAGGCGTATAATTGTTTCTCGTCCTTCAATTTGCATGGAAATTGCAAGGTTTACGTTAAGGAGTTTAATTGATTGTTCAAGTCGCGCGATGATTGATGTTTAGCATTGAGAGTTTTATGAATTATTTGTTATGATGTTTGGTGTTAATGTACATGACGCATTGTACTGTAAAAGTTTATTGGTATTTGAATACTGGTCTGACTAGGCGTTCCGTGTACTTATACAATTCAAATTTCCTGAACAACAGAGTATGCTATTTTTATGCTATACCTACACTTGACTTCCGTATCTCATGTGCATAACGTTCTGTGGTCATAACTAACAACGATCAGTTCTAAATTATTATTTACAAAAAATAATGAACAAATGACATTTCAAACATGCGCTTACTCCGCTATATAGAAGTTTAATACGGCACATAAAATTTCATAGTTTGTTTCGAATGAAAATAACCGACATGAAATAATAACGTGCGAAACGTCATTAATCATAAACATTTAGTTCAAAATTAGCTTTATGTTAGTTATCATTTTTATTCTTAAAATTTATTTTACTTCCAAGCGCAATGATATGAATGCGTATAGGCTTTGTCATTGTATTGTGTATACTATGATAATGTCTGACGGCGTGGGAATTGTGGCCGCTCGCCTGCTAAGAAATATGTTGTGTAAATTGAGCATATTTTAGCTCGCTATGAATCCTATCCACACACATCTAAGATTTTCTTGACTTCCCGTTATGATAAAATCATAATTTTTAATAATTGATTTATTATGTAATTGTAATAAATCAAATTCAAATATTTACTCTATTTGTAAACTACAGTATAATGTAGTGAACTTGAATATACGTGATCATGATGCCCTCTCCTGTTTAAGTCTTCAGGTATTATATTTCTTTAGTACACAATTTCTGAAATATGGACTTACTATCTTATCTTCACAAATAAAGTAAAAAATAACAATGAATCACATAAATATCAATCTTAAACGAGCGTAAATAACTGAAAGTGTGTAGATACTGTCACAAAATAAGCCGTAGAGTGTGATGATTGTGAGTGGTTTCTAAAGAAATCCTGATAAGGTATAGTTTTCAATGACGCCGCTCTGACACAATAATTATTTTTTGCCGAACTGGGGCTCCTTTTACGACCATATGACGTTATTACAGTTGACCGAGCCTACCAAAACTGCAACTGTTTTACAACTTTTACGCGACTTACAGCACATGAGACAATATCACTAAAGGCCTTGCATAACAATGAAAGTAGCCCCGGCCAAACTGGAGCTTTTAAATTGGTCACTCTTGTTTTTTTTTACGAACCAGTGAAGTTAAACGAGCATCCGGTTATAATAGGATAACATTAAATTTGATACATACAACTGATAAAGATGTTAAATTACTTAATAATAAATTGAATGTTCGTATACGTCTATTTATGAGACTGCTTATCTGAAGTTTCATATTGTATAAGTACATTTTTTTTATAATTTTGGCCATTATATAAGATTAACTGAAAAGAATTCGATTAAACGTTCTTGTTAATATTGATTAATTTCAGGTCTAACTACGCCGATCGAAAGTCGAAGGTCTAGAATACCAAATACGTAATACCAGTTATTTCTCAACCTTGTCATCAGTGCTCCAGTGCTCGCCAGATAAACCCGTTGTGCAAGCAGTCATTGCACTCGACTGCACCACTTTGGCGAAAGTGGATCGAGTGCTGGATTCTTAAACTACAGATTTTATCTTAATTAACTGCATTTTGAAGGTTGAAATTTACATTCACTGAAAAATTATTGTCAATTTTTTTTGTGATTCGATAGCTGATTTCTAGGTATTTGATTGATTTATTTAAATTATTCTTCAAATTAAATTTTTAGAAAAACTTGGCTCACTGCTAAACGTGAGCATCTCTCTGGTCCTAGATTTATGCGAGTCCCAGTCGGAGCAACTATTTTTTCATATCTTGAATACGGTATTATTCATTTTTTTGTAGTAATTTTATAAAAGTGGAAATTTAGATATTTTTCATCTTTATCATTTATTTACATTCCAAACTCTAAGCGGTTAAAACCTAGTTCATACAAAATATTCAATAGATGCTGTTACGTTTAAATAGAATTTTTGTAAGTTAATTTATTATATTCAACAATATAAGCAAGTAGAAATTGCTGAATAATATCTTGATATAATTTCGTCATTTCACTTTATGCTCTTACCGTTACATTTTCACATAAATCGATTTCACTGAGACTACAGAAAAGTGTATCATCGTCCATGTTTAAGTATCATCAACCGAATACGTAAAGTCGCTTTCATTATCATTGAAAGTGATTTCGTTGGACTGACCTTGGTTGGCATTGGCATGACTATCGGTTTTTTGCTTGGCTTTTCAACTTCCATTTTCAAGAACCTCTCAGATGCTGTTAGCAAACGTGACTATTTTGCACGAAATTCAATGTTCTATAATTTAGCATCGAGACACATAATTTTGGAAACACAGAGGAGCTCGATGGCGCAAGTGGTTAGCGCGTTCGGCTGCGATCGTTGAAGTTAAGCAGCTTTCACAGTGGTCGGTCATTGGATGGGTGACCAAAAATTACTATCTCGAACTCCTCCGTGCTTCGAAAGGCACGTTAAGCCGTTGGTCCCGGCTGCATCTGCCGTCGTTAGCACCCACCAATCCGCACTGGGCCCGCGTGATGGGTCATGGCCCGATCTCTCTATTCCATCCATAGGGAAGGCCTGTGCCTCAGCAGTGGGGCCATTAATAGGCTGATGATGAAAACACATAATTTTGTATACAATTTTGTGTAGATTCCATTAAATTCTTTATAATTGTAACCTTACTGATCCTTGATGATATTTTAAATTGTGAAACTTGTGCATAGAAGTTATTCTTTGAAGCAGATACAAGAACATGAACAGGTAAGTATTCAAAGTGAGAATTTCTAATCTCATTCATGTTGAAAGGCGTGTGCGTTCACGAACAGGAAATGTTGCGAGACATATCCTGCAGCATTGGTCAATGTCAACACAACTGACTCTTGTCCAACTACATGCTTCTCCTAATTAGATTTCGTTTAGAAACAAAAGAAACTGGCTTTTAATTGCATGTGTAGATGTAAAAAAGACAGCAAAGAATATCTAGGTGTGATTTTTTAAATAAAATATAGATATATAATGTCTTCATAATGTTATTAAAATAAGTATGTTAAATGGTGAAAAAGTAAATGTCTTATTAAAAATCTAATTATTTTGATAGATTGCATAAAGAGTATAACGGGTTCTCAATAGAAGGATGCACATACGAAGAAACACGGATCGGTTAATACTGAGTCATCTGTCGACAAATGATTTCGAAAATATAAATGATAATGATCGAGGCTCAACCGAAATGAAAATTAAAATAAAATACGATAAAATAAAAATGTGGAGTACCATAAATGTATGGCGAATAGAGCTTATTAGTAAGAAAGTGTATTTATATGAATTTGTAAATGCTTTCATAAAGACTGGAAATCAAGAGGACCTTACATAGAAATAGTCGGCAAGGCGACTGGACCAGTAATTAAACACTTTCGTCGTCTAATTATTCGATCGAACGACGGGGAACGCTGTAAGTCGAGACAAGATAATTAACTAGTGTGACAAGTGGCCTTAGTTTTTTTGATGGCGTTTCTTTTATCGTTCTGGCGAGTGGTTTATTTATTCTTGTATGATTTATTCCTTGGACGTTATAGTTAATAGAATTTTTATTAGTTTCAATAACATGCATACTTATAGGTTCAATTATCATTTCGATTTTAATATGCTTTGTTCATACAAAATAAATAAGAAACATAATGATTGACGCCTGACTTCAGAATCTAGCTAATCCTTGTTGGTAAAATATGTCTATTGGATAACATTGGTTCCTGATCCGTGATTGTACATGAAATCTCAGAATAATGACTATTCTGAGTACGTAATAAAACTTTTAGATACAAGTGTTATGCCAGCTTTTAACCGTCTATACTATGACTTTGACACAAGTATAAGGCCAAGTGCGCGTGCTAAAATATCACATTTTTTTGCCTATATTACGCTTTACTTGTTATTATTAATTTTTATCATAAACGTTGCGACAATTATCAACCGCTTATATGTTATGGTGTATATAAATGTGATAGACGGATAGATGGAAGGACAGAATGGTAGCTTAGTAATCCCCCCAACATATGAACTATTCAAATTGTATCAATTGTTTAATGTTAGGTTCTAGTATAAAATTTTCATATATTACTTAATTCTAATTTAGGCGTGATCCTTTCTAACACATTTATCATTTCATCTTTGTCATTAGTAATAAAGTCAAATAAAATCTTATATATAAAATTCTAGTGTCACAATGTTAGTTACCATACTCCTCCGAAAGGGCTTGACCGATTTTTATGAAATTTTATATGCATTTTCAGTAGGTTTGAGAATCGGCTACTATCTATTTTTCATACTCCTAAGTGATAAAGGTTGTCCATCCCAAACCTTTGTTTTTATTTCTTGGTGTTTTTTTTAAATGTGGCATTAAAAATAAAGACATCCCTAAATTTTCACCCTTCTTCCACCAGCCCCTATTTTTATGGAAGTACGAAGTTCGCTGGGTCAGCTAGAAATACATAATATAATATAAATAAAAATTGTATCATGTAATAAAAACAATAACAAATGTGAAGTACACCAGCATACACCCACTGGTTTAACTTATTCAAAATGAATCATTGACATTTGATTTATTGTATCTTTCGAACCGACTTGAATGTAATAATTAATCAGGAACAATTTTGATAGTGATAGTAAAACGGTGGAAGTAAAAAGAAAAGTCAAATTGTTGCACTTTCACTACGAAATTAATAACGCTTGTCTGATTATAAACCAATTTGCGAACAATAAAAAACAAAGATCTGCGCAGTGACTATTGAATATTTAGATGGATCATTTGGTTAATGTGGAATGTTAGATATATTTTTGTTGTTTTATTTTTATATAAATTTCGGAACCTTACGCTCCACTTTTGTAAGGATTATATTCGTTTTTTAAAACGATATACTCTTAACAACGATGTAATTATAGTCATCATGTGTTGCATTATTTATTTCGTATGTTTTCCATATTTATACATTAATTGTCTTTTTCACAGTTTACTCTTATCATAAAAATTTCAAGGACGACACAATGAATTACTATGATATTTAAAAATAATCCAAAATCATCCGTGGTAGGTAAGGTTGGCAAGAATGTTGCAACATTAACCGTATAAAATCAAATAACGCAACTGCCAGTTGTAAGGTTTGCACACTTTGTTTTCATTACAGAATTCATTTTAACCCGCTTCAATAAAAAGTTTCATGAGCCAATTTGTCGATTGAGTAAGCCACACTTTCGCAATTTGACGCCGAATTTGGGTACACCACTTTCGCCTTGACTGTTCTTTGACTGCAGTAGAAAGATGCAACCGTTTATAATAATTACCTTGTTACCTTTGACTGTAACATCTTTAGTTATCAATAAAACCCAAGCAAGATTTCCCTTTTACGTAATTTTGTTTTCGGCTGGCTGGTTGCATAAAATTAACTTACCCGTTCAAGTCTTTTACTATTGGTGGACGTGTAATTCATTATTACCTGAAAATAAATAATAAATAAAGGTTAATTAATTATGTGATTTATTTGTTACTATAATAATAAAAAAAAGATATTTTGATTACATAGGGATATTGATTGATACATGTATTTTCTTAATTGTGATACACGCATGGCTTAATAAATTCGTTTCATGTTTTCAAGAGAAATGAATAGTCGCTATTGATGTTAAAGTTTATAGCTTGAAAGTAATCAGGAGGTTGTCTTTTTCTTATAGGCTAGGCTCTTAAATCGAGCTTTATAATGATTTGTTACACCAGCCATTGACATAATATAACTGTATTAGCTTTACTTACACAACTCAAATTACAATGTTTAATTGTAACATTAAATACAAAACGATAACTGTTTTATATACCTGTGAATATATATAGGCGGGTTATGTAAAAGTTACCAGATATATTTAATACCTTCTAGTGGAAGTTTAAATAAATTTATGCATTGTACATAAAAACTAAAATTAAATACGATTTTTATGGATACGATGTGGACAAGTGGCTCTGATTAGTTCCGACATGTTCGATTACTACTTAGTTACCATGAATATGACACTGCTGCGAGTCGTCGGCATTGTGTAAGTGTTGGAATTGTAGTAAACGTCTTTGTGCTGCATAATTTAGACAGACTACATAAGAATCAGCAGATCAGGTTAGATAACGTCGCCAACCAATGGTTAGATAATAATGACAACATGATTAACGAATCATCGAATTCATCAGCATCAAGTGATCGTTTAATTCATTAATACAATGCTTCTCCATTGGGGTGTTAATTGGTAATGAGGATATGAATGCATATGAGTCGCAGAAGAATACTTTTGTTGCATGGTGTTATTAGCTAGATTTTGATAAAACTTCACCACCAGTTAGGTGTATAGTATGCACACTCTGTAAGATAGGGTTAGTTTTGCCCAAACCTACATCAAAAAAGTGTTCAACAATAGAAAAAAATAGTGTGGTTTTATGAAACCATAATGCTAGTGAAACCAGTGCCGTCTTTGACCTATTGGAGACCCTGGGCATATTAGGATAATGGGGCCCCTATAACCCCCGTTTGGTGATCTAACAGAAACTAGGGACTTTGTATTAATATAAATAATAGTGTGGTTTTATGAAACCACAATGCTAGTGAAACCAGTGCCGTCTTTAACCTATTGGAGGGAATGGGCATATTAGGATAATGAGGCCCCTATGACCCCCGTTTGGTGATCTAACAGAAACTAGGGACTTTGTATTTGTGATCTGAGGTGGGCCCCTTGATCGCGGGGCCCAAAGTGCCCACAGGGAAAGACGGGTCTGAGTGAAACTTAATAGAAAAAGACTTCTACTTCGCCGGGACCGAACTGAATCATAGCAGGCAAGCTTTTTACCACTGAACTACCGATGTTTCTTGGTAAGGGTTGATTTTTTTTAATGACACTTAAAAATTTAATGCGACATGCTAAAGATGAAAAAAAAAGTGACGATGTATTAAAAGTTTCACTTTAATAACTAATGAGATAGTGAATGTCATTTCGCGTAGTGAGATTTGTTAATACCGCACCTCTTACCTAGAAGAGACTCAGTAGTATTTGTAAAGTGGATCGTTGTTTAATGTCGCACCGTTAATCAGGAGCAAAATATTGTCTTTACTCTGTGGCAACAAGCCTGGGAACTGTGCGCAAAACAGCTGCGCCGGCTTGTGTCGAGCACGGCGGGCAATAAATACCGAATTACATTCATGATCTGAATTTAATGCATTGCTTGAATAATTGAGATATACTTTGCAGAATACATCTTGTTTTTTGCTACAATATGTCAATGTACAATGGTGTCGATTCTGGCAGGATTCTCTAAACTTAAAACTAAATTTAAGACCAGTCTTTCCTTTTCATTCTGTATAGAAAACGACAGGGATACACTGTTGTCAAATTTAAGTCCAAATAAAAGTTGATATTCCTCGTTAGTCGTCATCAAACTTTCTTTACCTTATACTTAAAACCTTAAGTTCACTTAAAAAGTATAAAAAGATAAGGCAGTTTGTAAAAGTTACTCATATCAATTTTACGTCGTAAATTTTCAATAGATTCCACATTTCAACCATTATGATTAATTCATTTTGTCAGTATTCATAACTATTTAAAATTCAAGTTACCTGTGGATTAGTTACCTGAGAGAATTTCGCAGACATCGCAAATGATATTTATGATGACGTAATAATACAAATCTGCGCAAGAGTTCGATGACAGTAGAAGATCCACGGCCGCCGCTCTTGACCTAGCCCCCGATGCGTACAGGTGCATCCACCGAACGAATTCACAATCGATTCAAAGTTCGCCATTCGAATACGAAGATGAGTCGATCGATCACTTGGTAACTTTCTATAGAGAATGGATGTAAGACTCGTATTTTAGTTTTAACGAGGTGTTATGTCATTTGAGCCGCTAAGAAATAAGCGGAATCACGATATCCTTTTTAGTTTTACGACTTTCGGCCTAACTATTCACTTAATTATTTTGATTACGTTTAAGTCTAAAAAAACTTTCCTACTATTTACGTAACAAACCTGCTGAGTTGTATTTTGGTATATTTGGTTGGGTGGTACAAGTTATTGTAGTTTGAGATAAGCTCGAAATCATTTTTTTGAAGTCAGACGGCCAATAAAATTGGTTTTTCAATCCATAACTTCCTGTTCCAACGTGATCTAACTTTCCATATCATTATATTGTTAATTCAATCGCGGAAATCACGTACTCCAGTTTTTGCTAAAAATTTTTCTGTGTGATTATTATTGCCCGCGATAAAAATCGAGTCACAGAATAAAATCGATTACACAATTTTCTTATAGGTTTAGTTATTTTTAAAATTATAAGAGCTGTACAATTCTGATTCACAGTACTTACTGAATTTATTATTTGAGACTAGAAAAAATAATATTGTTAACACAATTTTCTTTTTAAGTACTCATATAAATACATGTAAATATTGACAATTGAAAGTAATCGTTCGTTACTTTTAGGGTTATTTCCTTAGCGTATTTTTGTATAAATGTTATTATACTCGTAGAACGTACAATGACCGTGAGATAATTTATTTTAGTCCTGATATCACTGAATTTGCCATATTTCATTAGCTAAGCTTAAAAGCTCAGTGTTTCCAGATAAGCCTGGCAACACATAAAGTAATTACAGAAAATTTGTTTTAGGTAGGAATAGTTCCAAATTTCCTGAAATGTCTATATGCAGGAAAAGCAAGCAAAATTTATTAACTAGTAAGATCTAACTTTATCTTTCGCTCCCCAATCCAGCATGAGATTAAATGGACTTTCTTCACACTTCTATTCAATTCAAAGTGAGTACATACTCACATATCACCATTGGCTAACGGAAGGAATAAAAAAAATATCCGCTATAAATCTTGTCACACAAGACTTTCGATGGATTGTCTAGTTTATAGTTAGGCACATCGCAGTAATACATAAATTTTCGCTTTAATTATCGAATGCTCATTATGTTTGATCTATGTCTTACAAACTGGCTTTAAGTACCATTACAAACTAAGCAAACGTTTATTAAAACCGTACGGTTTAACGTAGCGTAAACATTAATCAGCTTTTGTTCCATCGTCTAATCTATGGATAAGTGTAATGGTGCATTAAAATATTGAAAGCGAAATCTGTCCGGGAGTTACGAGACTTATTTAGAGAAAGTTTTAAATTGCACATTGTGGGTAAACTGGTAACACTGACGGCTGATGGCAATGGGGATGGCCGGACGGAGGAATGCCCGGTGGAGAGCCACGAACGCTGTGTTAGTGTGGCTAGAAAATTGACACTTTCCTTCCAACTAATAGGCTCTGTATCGGTTCTTATGTGGTATCGAGCACCACAGAATCAGAACGGAGAAACAAAACCGAAAACATAAGAGTTTTAAGGCTATTTTTTTCTCTATTGCTCGATTTACTTAAAATGAGTTGATGATTTACTGAGAACGGAACCTGCAAAGGATTCGAAACGTAAAGATATGTACAGAAGTATTAAAAACACACTTAAAACTCGTTGAAACAGTGTTTTATTTAATGTTTTAACATAATAATTTTGTTGTTTTTAATTAAGTATTGATTTATTAGAAATTAAGGACGGTTGCTTGTTAACTAAACTCTGATAAGTCCATTTGTGGTTTTACTTGTAGGAAAATTATTGTGGTTTTATTTTATTTCATTGTTTAATTTTGTTTGTCGACATGATCAATGCCCTTCAAATATGGTAGTATGGTACAGATAATATTAATATGTTCTGCAAATATGGCAAAGATTTATTATAAAGGAGTTATGTAAAGTTTGTGTCACTTAAATAGATTCTGCATTCTTATTAGCATTCAGGAAATGGATTTCGTTTTGATCTAGGTTTATGCTTTGTTTTTATCGATGTCTAACGAGCCAACGAGGACAGTGAATAAGTTTTGAAATGTAGATAAGAAAACGCTTATGATTGTAGTGAGATAAAACGACCAAACTCATAATATGCATCGTATTGAAATATCGAATGACTTAATGGAAAAGTAATCAGATAAGGAAAAAAAACAGCTTCAGCGGTCGACGACGTCACGAGCTGTCAGTGGACAACGTATCTCGCGTCGCAGCGAAAGTGAAATTACATTACATAACTTAATTCATTTTTGGTCCAATGCGGGCGGCCTGATGCAAATGAGAAGTTATAATTAGGCAATTCAAAATATGGAACGCGATCAACATCAAGGAAAATCTTTTGCTCTCGGTAAAGAAAAAAAAACTACCAAATTTACGTGACGGTTGTGTAACTATTATTATAATTCGTTTTTTTACATTTCATAATTTAGGATAGGAACACCTCCGCACGTGGGTGTGTAACGATATGACAGAGTTGAATGAACATGCGATCAATGTCCATATATTTTTATAAAACTCATCTGCTGTATATTTTTTTATCCAAACAAAAAGAAATGCCATGCCAAAATGTCCATGAATGACAAATAAAAATAATTATTGTTTTTTGATGCTTAACGCTTCTGGTCGATTTAAAAAATCATAATATTTTTTTACTAGAATTAAATCCACTCGGTCAAGGTGCTAAGTAGGACACAACTCCTAGTTTAGCGATTGAATCCAGCGCTGGAATGCCACTGGAATAATGTGACCCAGCATTGGATTTATATAAATGGTTTAAAAATCAGCTCCTAGTTTTAGTAGATAAGTTTAATCGATGCCTGACAGCCGCTGTATTTTCCTGTAACGGACATTTCTTTGGAGATTGTCTAAGAAAGTTATGTTAAACAAAATGTTGCAGTTTTTTTGTGCAAAGCCACAATCAACTTTTTATGATGTAGGTATTTTGAAAGCATTGACTGAAAGCGGAAGTGTATAAAATCATGCCGCAGGCACTTTTGATTTAGGCTGTCAGACCAATGTCAGAAGTGATCGAGATAGTGAATCAAATTTTAATGCTTTAGTAGTGTGATACAAGTGGTATCAATCCATTTGTTGATCATTTTCCGGTCTTTACAGCTGTCAATTAAAGTAAATGTAAGTAAGCCTTACAACAACACAAAGTACAGAAGGCGCCCG
The DNA here is from genome assembly GCA_902850365.2 of Chilo suppressalis. Taxonomy (NCBI): domain Eukaryota; kingdom Metazoa; phylum Arthropoda; class Insecta; order Lepidoptera; family Crambidae; genus Chilo; species Chilo suppressalis. The sequence continues at coordinate 8,780,136 of OU963899.1, read as the reverse complement.
CCGCCCCTTTTGTGCTTATAGTAGGTGCTTAAGTAAATAATAATAATAAATGTAATTATTTCTTCTTACAAAAATTAAGGCACATACAATACAGGTTTAGCAACCCTTAAATATTTGACAGGTTATTAGCACTCATATTGTTTTATAGTTTCATGGTCACTAACACTATAGTTAACAATATAGTTATTAACGGGATTATTACTATGCATCTTGTTCTTTGCGAGTCTCCGATGTTTCGGCACTATTACATGCGCTTATAATCACGGAGTTACTCAGTGCCGTTAATAACTTAAAAGTTACTAGTATTCTTTCCTGTTTTATACTGTGTTAATCGTGGTCAAAAGGAAGAAAACATTATGTTTATATATAGGTATCGTGTACGCTGAGGGATAGATTGTAAATTTTTTTTGTAATATTTTATAATATCCTGTTTTTTTTTTATAATAAAATACCAGTACCATATCTACCCTACGCGTTTTGTGAACTTTGTTAATTAAACTAATAAGTTTTTAAAATAAAACTCATGCTATGAATCATAAACCTAATGCACATTTTCAAAGTGTCATAAATCATTGAAAATACTTAAAATTGTTGTGAACTGGGCTAATGAACTCGTTATTGTATTCAATTATAAACTAACGGGTCTTGAGAGAACTGACCAACGAATGATATTAACATGAAATTAATAAAATCATATAAAAAAAATACGGCTCGTATGTGTTATTTGGAACATAAAATATATTTTATTCATTATGAATAAATTTTTAGAAATGATAACCTAATTTGTTTTATTTTAACTGCCTCTTATTACCGATGATTAATTATGTACTTAAAGCAAGAAAGAAAGACGACATAACAATCAATTAACAAAATGGTGTATCCGTCTTAATTTAAACACGATACAATTGAATTGGTTGTCAATCGGAACATGCTAAAACAAACACGCTCTAGTAGTGTCTGGGGGTACGGTTGCGCAAGTGATCGAGTGTCGGGCTTCGGCGCGCATGTTACGGAGTCGCCAGTGGCCGCGGCCTGACCGCGTTGACCTACCTCTTGCTGCGTACGTTACTCTAACATTCATTTATTGTTCGACTTCTGTTTTTGATGTGTAACATCTTTCCTCTCGCTTTCCTGCAATTTGTGGGAGTGATTGCGTGAAATGGGATGGAAGTTTGCAACAGAAAGTCGCGACAGCGCGCGCTATTTGATTTGATTATAGAACATAATGTTCATTGGCTTATTCTTTTTGTAGTAGGTTTTATTTCTTTTTTTTTGCTAATATAAGGCTCACCTTATTTATATTACCAAAAAAAGAGGTTTCAAATGTAACACATCATACGCGTCTACTGTAAGGCTCGCTTTTTTTTTTCATGCTTAATAGGCAAGGCGTTTGTCCACAGCCTGATGGAAAGCGATGATGAGGCCTAAGATGGTACACGCCTGCCTAGAAGACGCCTGTTCACTCTCGCCTTGAAGATGTCCAGATTATATTGGTCCGGGAAAACAGACCTTGACAAGGAGTTCCACTCCCTAGCCGTTAGCACAGTGAAAGCAGAAGCAAATCACTTCGTGCGAATGGCAGGAACTTCGACAACATAAGGGTGAAAGCCCTCGCTGCGTCTGGAGGCCTACTGTAATTCAACGAAAAACGAATTTTCGTTTGAAACTTTGCAGTTTTCTTACTATGTTTCTGGTTCGTTTTTAACTATAATAATATTCGTCGTCGGAATATAGATCGAGGTGTAGATTTTCTAAGCCTACTCGAAGAAAACTTCAATTTGATAGTTTATCGTTCAAATTAAGTTTAACCTTAAATTAACGAAATTAAATTTTGTTTCGGAGAAAGAGAGTAGACCACCTGGTCGTCCAGTTGTGGTAAGGGGAAGGAGGGATCAAATTATGTAATACTCTGTTTCATAATAAAGAATAAAATAATAATATTTTTTACATCAACCCACATTTTTCGTTCATGTTCAGCATGTCGCTATACATTTTTAATTGATTGCAGATGGTTCAGTTGTAGAAAGCTCGCTTGCTATGCGGGCGAATCGGGTTCGATTCCCAGCTGAGGAAGGACATTTTTTTTATTAATGAATTTAAAAGTGTCACTTACATCTTAGTTTCGTACAACCACACCAATTTTTTTTGAAGTTACTGTTTGCGTGTATATTTAAAGTTTTAAATTTGATAAGTTATATATTAAGTAATCTTTTGAGATTTTTTGCTACTGAGCTTTACTGTTGCTCGATAAACGAGAACTTATATTTTACTTATACTTTTCTTAAATACCTTATGCAATTAAAGGGGATTTTAAATAATCTGAAATTATCGAAGTCTCATATATCGATTGTTGTAAACTTTTTATTTTATTTTGAAAGTTTATACAGAGCTACAAAAAGTACGTAGTAAAATATAAACGCTTTATATTATTTAAATCAATTTGTAGTAAAGTGTAAGGTTCATAAGATAATGTAAGTGGTTTTGATTTCTTTAACGTGCTATGAAATGTTCCACGGTACATTGGTTCAGGAAAATACAGCACATTGTTTAGCCATCAAACACTATAGTAGTTGAGATTTGGCGATTTCAATTGGCCAACTATTGAACGAATTCATAATGTTTTAATTTACATAATGTATGTATAATTAACAGTTGCTATATGTGTTGATGTTTTGAGTATGTTGTTAATAGCCTCCAGCTTTAAAAGAATATTCTTTAATGTTAAATCATTCATGTTTTGAGTTACAGTTATACATACGTTTGATACATCCGGTACACTTCGAGTTTAATAAACTGAAACTAAACAAGTTATAAACTTCATCAATCAAATTATTAATTAATTAATAGTACTTACTTATATATGTTGTGAAATTAAGCAATCACGAAAGATACTGAATGTTTTCAATTAATTCTGACCAAATGTTACGGATATAAATAAATAAGCTCAATTGCCAAACCTTGCTAACTAATAGTGAAAATAATGTACACTTGAGCTTTTTTTTTGGTAATTGCGCAACTAGAAACTAACGCATTCACATTGTTATTGTATTATTGCAATGTCAATTCGTTTTTTACTGTTCAAAAGGAAACCGTTTTAGGGTACTCGCCTTTTGTTATCAGTGAAAATGTCTTGATAGTGCGTCTATTGATCGCTTTTCAATTGTTCGCTTTGTGATTTAGAAGGGCCAGAGAAGTTTCAGAAATGTTAGTCACGGAATGATTACAAATTGGTTTTCACAAAATCTTCTTTTAGTGAAAAGAGCGATATTTTTTTGTTTGTAAAGGGAAATATTAATCGATCCCCAAAATGTAATAAATGATCAACTAAAAATACCATTTTGATAACCGAAAGATTAGGTTAGGAATTGTATATTTTTATATGTAATTTATAATATAAAAAAAATATACTAATTTACAAATTATATTTATAATCATTTAAATTATATGCCATGTTTAAATTCTTTTAAAGTATTAGCAAGGGCGTTTTTTTAAAGAGTTCCGGGTCAATTGCTGTTTTTAGCCCCCCCCCCCTGAATTTGGAAATCCAATTAAAATACAGATCAGTAAAGAATGTCTTTGTATGGTTTCTGCCGTCCCTCGCAGCCTGACCCCCCATGACAACGGCTAACTATAGCCGAGGTCCGAGTCTCAGAGACGCCCTCTAGTTGAGCCAACCCCCTCAGGTTCGAGTGGTCTAGAGGCTCCAGAGGGAGAGGAGACTACCCCCGTAGGGAGATGCCATCCGCCGGGAATACCTCTAGAGGCACTTGCTAATTCTCGGCTTGAGGATAGCCCCTTAACTGATAGGATCCCCAAACCTGAAGAAGCTTTAAAGGTCATCATCGACTAACGACATAAGCACTCAAAAAAAAAACGCAGCCTGCCGCCGCCCCGAGCCATGCCCCCTTGGCCTTTTTTTGTGTCTGGGAAATGCTTTACTCATCCTTCAACCACTGGGGGAGCGAGAAGAAGGTATGTGGGACTCCTCCCTGTTCATTTCAGCCAGCTCTGTGGTCGGGTGAAATAAACAGGGCCCTACCTCTATGCCCCCTTAGCCCTAGAGTATAAGCACCTGCTTATTAGTAGTAGGTATTAACGCAAGTTAAAATAATATATATTCTAGAAAAGAAGTTTGATTTCGTTTATGTCAAGTTACGGTTAGTGCGTGATGAACCTCAGTAAAATCAATACAAATTCACGAAAGTCATCGAGGAATTATCGTATTTTTAGGTGAAATCTTGGTGAAAACAAGTTGAGTCATGTGATTAGAATATTTACTATTAAAAGAAAGTGACACGAGGTTTGCATAGGTTCGAATACGCAATCGGCATGCAGAGCCTCTTTAGTGGAAAATAGTCCACATACATACATAACTTGATGCCATAATCTTTGTCAGGTTGGCATAGACCTTGATACAAAATAATTTAGTATCAAAATATCACTATCATCGCTCTCACCTCAACGAAGCCTCAATTGGCATTGATCGGTTCAAAATTAATAACCGGAAATAAGGAAATAAATAGTGATAGGTTGTCAAGTGTCAGCTTACAATAGGTTCTTAGCGTGAGTTGCACCAACTTAACTTTAACTGTTCAGTTAAAATAACCGGTACAGTTATGTAAAAATGGGTTGCATTATTTGACGATAGTCAAAATGAGCCCCATAATTTGACAGTGAAAATAACTGTCCAAGCGAGGCTAGTTAAAACTATGGTAAAGTTTTAGTTGAACTTTTTAAATAGTTTAAAGTTAACTGTTAGTTATAGCTCTGTGGTGCAACTCACACAAAGTATTATTTTATGTAAAATCCAACAGTATTTACAGCCAAACTTTAAAGTATAAAAGCAGTTTCGTGAATTTGACAGTTTTGGATAGCCAGATATGATGTCACCTGTATGATGACTGTAGTTGTGACATATATTACGCGTATTTGGATTTGTAATTTTGTTTTTAGCAACATTCTACAATACCCGTAATTGTTTTTGAATTGCATAAAAGAAAATTAGTGATTATTAACTATTATGAAATCGAATTATAAATTATTGTTGTGCAAATTTATGCAATTGGCAAACAGGGCGTAGGCGAGTGCCGGTTACGTGCTAATTCTAGTAATAAAATGTATCGATTTTTCCTTAAATGCGTTTTGCTTTATGTAATATGAAAACCTTCTTGGAAATCGATAGAAAAACAAGGGTTACAGAATGGTTACGATTCACATTCTATTAAGGCGAAATATTGTTTGATGGACAAACGTGTATGTTTTCTAACAGTTTTCTTATAAGAATTAGAAAAGTAAAACATTATTCTATACTAATTTGGGATCAAAACACAATATTGAGCAAATTTTGCTACTTTTTTCTCAGATTCTTAGAGTTCATAAATGGATAAAGACTTTTTTCCGGGTTCAACTGGAGACCCCATTGCTGAAAACTTAATGCAACTGTTTCCGGGAAACAGGACTTCGAACCTATTACTGGTAAATGTGGCATCATTATGTAAGTACAGTAGGTAAACTGACCAATTGCGAGTTAGAGAGTTTCAGTTTTTGGAGGATTCCGTTACATTACAATAACAACATTGAACACTAAATCAAACAAAGAGGAACATCGAAAAATTATGAAAGGACGGCCCAATGTCCTTTAATTACTAAGTTATAGTTGCCCTTAAAGCAGAAACAGAAATACATGTTTGGTAAAAATATACACTTTTTTCTCACTAATTATTTTCATGAAATAAACAAATAACGGAAGCCTAAGCCTAACAATAGAGTTCCCTTGTTACCCCTTGGATAAGAAAACTCAAGAAGAATGTATAATTTTAGATATTAAATAAATTATTGAAAAAATCGAAGTGATTTATTTTGATGTTCTGTTTTTTAGGTTCATGATGTCAGATTGTGTTATATAATGAGAAATTTTCTTAGCATCATACCGACACAATAACCTTTGATTATATCAAAGACAATACCATATTTTATTTCAAGGCATAAGTCTATAAATTACAACGAGTCGATATAAGGAAAAAAGGAAAGTTGCTTTGTTAACTATTTTGATATTTAAATAATTTAGTTACCACGAAATTCATTTGGCATAATGTCGTATAATCACATGTCGTGATTGTGCTGTTAAATTTGTTATTACTCGTAATATAATATTATAGCTACCTAATATGTTCTACGCTCATGCATTTAAAACCATTACATGTGTTAAGAGAAAAATAGATGCGGTTAGCCATGAAAATGTTGTTTGTAATTTAATTTTCATTTATTATCAAAACAGCAACATATAGCAGACTCATTAAGTAATAGAAAATACATTTACAAATAATTATTTTTTTTCTTCTGCCGTACTGACTATTTTAAGTCCATTTTTTATGTATCACTAAGAATTCATAATATTTTAATTTTTAAAATATGTTATTCTTGTTTGAAAATTGGTTATTTGTTTTTAAGAGTTAGCGTTTTGTTTTGAATGTATTTGTACTACATCATGGATACGTTAAAAATTCAGTGATTATGGAGTATGAGTACGTAGTGGCAGCAAAGCGACAGGTGCGGCACGCAACATCAACGACATGTACGCAGCGAACCCTACTAACGCTCGCCTTACCCATTTTTGGTATACCCGCTTCCGTTCTGAAAATTTCGACCTAAAAAATGAACGAAAGACCACGGAGGTCGACTGAACATTTTAGTCGACATTGACAAATTAAAGGCGATTGTGGAACCTAATGATTCTCAATCTACAGCTGAATTAGCAGCAGCTTTTGATGTTAGAATCAAAACAATATTGGTCCATTAGCGTCAAATTGGCAAGTTAAAAAGCTTGACAAATGGGTGCCCCACGAATTGAATGAGCCTAGCCTTGCACTGCTCAACAGGCACAAAAACAAAAGGTATATTGAATCGCATTGTTACTTGCGACGAAAAATAGATTATGTTTGACAATCGCAAGCGCTCAGCAAGATGGTTAGATCCTGGTTAAGCATCTAAACAATGCCCCAAACGAAAACTGACCCCTATAAAGGTGATGGTCACTGTTTGGTGGGATTTGGTGGGGTGGGTGGGACCAAACGGGATGAGCGTTACTGCAGATGATGGAAAAGCTCGCACATCTCCTACCAGCTTCGGTCAATTGTTTGGCTCCGCTGCTCCTGCACGACACTGCGCGACCGCATACCACAGCAGAGTAGCAGACGGTATACAAGTTACAAGAGCCAGGGTTGGAAGTTCTCCGTCATCCACCGTACTTACCAGACCTTGCAGGAGCAAGGTATAGGACCTACAGACTTCTACTTTTTCCAGAATTCGGATAACTTCTAAGCGTGGTAAAAATACAATAACCGAGAGGCAGTTTAAAATGCTTTTAAAGAATTTGTTGCCAGCCATCCAGCAGACTTTTTCAGACTCATTACTTTAATTAATATAAATAAAAAATATAGAAAAAAAGACGTTTAATTATTTCATGAAAAACAGCAAATAGGTACAGACCTAATATTTAATTAAACTGTACTTTAACAATACCAAGTTTATTCTTTTTTTTTTAATAATACATGTTTATGTTGTTTGTGTTAGTTTTTCTTTTTAGATAATAGTCGTCCCAAATAGTACTTAGAAAAAATATTACAAATGATTTTTTTTTCTTTGAAAATGTAATGCTGATTTATTACAGACAGGATGGGAAAATAAGAAGGCTCAAAGTAAAACCAGAAAGTAGTAATGACATAAAAACATAAACATTTAGAAAAGGTATAAAATAGTATATTAAGCGTCCGCCCTGATGGCCAGTGCCTAATATATATGGTATAGTCGTATCATGTGATATCGAATAAAATATAATTTTAGAATTCAATCAGTGTTTGTATCGTGAAAAGTCGGTACAGATAGTTCATAGAAATGAGAATAGACGATTGCAAACTAGTAAAGATGTGTTATAGATACCAATAGATGCGAATGTCACGCCAAAGAAATGAAAATGAAATGTCTCAAATTCAAAAAGGCCGCGACCGCCCGCAGCGTTGGTGTTAACAGGCGCGCATCCATAATTTGCGCCAACAATCAGTTTTGTTGATAAAACTTTTATAGAAATAGAAAAAACACGACGTGTCTAAACTAACTGAGCAGTGCGTAGAGTAGTATTTGAGTAAAGTCTATTGCAACAAGTGAATTAGATGTTGCAAAATATTGCTTGATATGACGAGTTGACTTACGGTTGTAAAACCGACAACTATAATCTTTCGACAAACCTATACTTAATCCCTTCCTCGTCCCACTTGCATAATTAGCAGCTTGTCCACTTGTCAACGATTTATAATATAAAATGTTGCTTGTAGTCGCAATATGATATATTGATTACCTACTATTCTGTGAAATTCTTTAATGAAACCTATGGCTATCGGCGTGCAAAATGCTAATATCGATCTAGTTTAAATGGCAGTATTACAAGAGTACTACACTACGTATTCTCACGATAGAGAATACGATTGGTTTACAAAAACCGGCCAAACAGAAGACATTATTATGTAGATATATTATCAAGCAAAAATTCACGTCTGTTGTATAGGAGTCTGTTGTATTGCAGTTATTAATCGAGCAAAAAACGGCAAAAAACTACACGTTTGTTGTATGGGAACTCCACTCAAATATTTAGTTTTCCTGTTTTTAGTATCAAAATTTCATAAATGCAGAAATCCATCAACTGTGAAAATATTAACTGATAACACACAGGCAGACAGACGGACAGTGGAGCCTTAGTAATGGGGTCCCGTTTTTAGCTATTGGGTACGGAACCCTAAGATAAGTAATAATTATTACTTACCTTATAATCGATTCTAAGCGTGCATATTCGAAATTTGAATGAACGCACTTACTTTTTTTTGAAGTTGAACCATAAGTTTTCAATCCGTTTGCTTCTACCGCAATTATATCAAATGCTACCTATATGTGGCGAAATAATAGGTAACTTAAATATAATAGTAGTAAATATAGTAGGTAAATTTAATAGTTGTATCATAATTTGATAAGTTGCTGGGTAACATAGAAAATGTTTGTTTTCATAATGTGCTGCTATAGGAAATTAATGTGAATAAATTTCCATTTTATGTCTGAACATTAGTTAGGTTAAGCTCTGGGAAACAATAGAGGCAGGTTGCCTGTTTATAGTCCACAGCTGAAAGTTACATACGAGTATGTGCCCTTCAAATTTATCAGGCTTAATATTTCAATAAACTATTCTGCATTGTCCATTGAATGGGTAATAATAATACAAATGTTTAAACGAAATAACAGTTCAGACTAATCTGATTGTCCATTGTTTTTGAATATCTATATTTAGAGAATCTCTAACTCATAAGCATGTATTGCCAAAGCGTCGCTTTGAATAATGTATAGTTGAATGCTGACCAGAATGTGAGATAAGGCGATCTCTTTTTTACGTGATAGACATAGAAATCTATTAAGTAATATTGCCTTTGTGCATGGTAGGCGACGTAAGTCGTTAAACGATTTACGATTCTATAAAATTTATTTAGATCATTTTGTAAATATTCTATGAAAGCTTTCGTACTTTTGATTTATATGCTCGCGTTACATACAATTGGGTCTTCATTTGTATTACGTTGAAGATTCAATTTAGACTCGAAGCAGTCAGAAAGTCCATGTTGATTTTTCTAATTCCAATTTATGAAGAAACTGAATAAGTTTAGAAATATATATTTATAGTAATACTACAGTTTTCAGTGATTTAAAACTCATTAAAAAGATGGCCGTGAACACAATATTGCATGTCAACTCATCCAAGAGTAAAGTACATTAACAGGAAAATGGTGGGATAATTAAAATGGCTAAGATTTCATTGGATAAACAATACTTAATTCAAAGATTCTGTTTAAGAAAAACGATATAAAACTTGTATGGTACATTATTTTTTACATGACAGTTGATCAATGTACAAGTATACAAAAAAATAAAGATAACTGTTTTATAGGAACTTTGAAATTTAAATGAATTCGCTTACTTAAAAATTTGACACTAAATGTTTACAAATACTTAAAATAGTAACTTCATCGCTGTAAGTACTGGTTAGCTGGTATTTTACCCATAAAACGTTACTTTAATATGTAACAACATTCTAAATTTAAAAGAGATATTTATTGTCGCTATGTAACTTCATGAATATTTTTGTTCACATAATCTTTGCAGCTTTCTGTGTGTAAAAGTGAAAAGTGCAAGGAAAGCATTACGTTTTTCTAGACAAGAAAAGGACTGTTTTAATGGCGTTTGCTTACTGTGCAGTGATCACTTGACTCATTCAGCACGTATCTCTTAGACGCATCACGTAAACCTACGAACCGTCTTTATTACCCGTTTTATGTTAAGAAATTTGTCGTTAGCCTCAACTTTCTTTGAATACCAGTTGAATGCATATTGTGTAACATACTGTAACTTAGCACAAGACACGACACATTAGTGTTGGACATAACAAGGAATTTAAAATTAAATTTGTGTCTAGATATTTTTTGTTTGCATTCATCCGTTGTTTTCCATAGTGAAATTGCAAAATTAGGCTGAATCAATTCATTGTTGAACTGCATAATTATGTAACTTATTCCCGTCATATCGAACTTCTTCTGGAAATCAAACTTGTGTAATAAATAAGTGTAATAAAGGGGCTTTGTAAGAAAAGTAAGAAAATTTATAATTTCTTTATTCCAATTTGGCATTTTAATTTGAAATGTCTTTTCGGAAAAAAAATGTCTCAGTTTGCAAACCCTTTATCAGTTTTACCAGAGTTTAATCACCTGGAGTAACTTACATGAATTTTTATGTTTTTACGTAAACCAATCTTTTAATATAAATTTTTCAGACCAGCTATCATGCGTGAATTATCAGATATTTTTACTTTGATCTCGACGTTTCGGACAATAATAAAATCAAGCTTCATGTTATACCCGTTCAAAATGTGGTTTGCTACTAGAGAAAGTTTATCTGATTTCAATATTCCGTTGATATGTGTAACGAGACATATTATACACCTTGAGTTAAATGACTTTAATGTACGATATTTAAAGTTTAAGTGTCGAAACGTACTTCAGTCTCAATTACAAAACGTAACAACAATATACGAGGTCGCCGCTTATGGTATTTTTTATGAGCTGCTAAATTATTAATTAAGCAATGTAGGTACCAAATATATGTGGCTGACAAGTTAATTTTATGCAATTAACTATTTTAAAGCGAGCACGTTTACGTAAATTTATTAAAAAAGATAATATCGATACGTCATGCGGGCGTGATGTCGTAATTAAGGTTTCCGTTTTCGTATTTTCTATTTTTAATGTAATTCACGTTTAAATTAAATAAAAAATAAACTTAACAGGTTTTATATACACCTGGACAACGATGGATATAGTGTCAAATCTAGCCTGATGTCAGAAACGAGTTGGTTTCTTCCCACAATATAGAAATGTTAAAATTAAATTAAAAATACGTCGTAATAATAGAAATATCAATCACCACACCATCGACCTAATACACACCTCCACGATCGAGTAAGATAAAAACTAGCATACACATGCAGTTTATCAAATAACACATGGTACAAAAAACTTGTAAATAAAAAGGAAAAGTATTTTTGAGATGGACTTTGTAGGGGAATCATCTTGTGACTTCAGAAGTGATGAAACCAGGATGAAACCCTAAAGCCTGTGTTATCATCACGACAAATAAGAACTCAAGAACATGCGCTTTGACCTACTGTAAAATAACTACACATACCTTTTTGATATCTTTTCTCACTTTTAATCCGTTGCAACCTGTCATTTGTGAGCAAGGAATGGATGCACTTTTTGTATCGTACCAGGTTATCTTGTAAATTTATGCACTACTGTGCAAGGAAAAGTTTTGGCTTCATGAAAAGTTCAGTAAGACAGCGATACTTGTGATTACGAAAATGCTTAAGAATAATTGGCGAGAAAACGTTGATAAATGCCGACAGACACAGACAATATCACCGCAGAGGAACCGGATGAGCTCTCTCTGTCACTCGGAACTATAGGACAGCTGCTTGGTATTGATGAAGAGAGATGGCTTTTCGTTATTAAAGTAAAATACAGAAAAAACAGGATGAATTAATTAAATTAAATTGATAGGCATTAACTAATCTTTATACATAAAATTTATGATAAATTACAAAAAAATATTTGAAAGAAAAACAATATTGAAAATGGAAGTTTTTTGAACACTTTTATTACATAGTAGAGAGCCAGTAAAGATTTTGAGGAAAATCACAGTGCTAATCTGTAAGAACAAACTCGCTTTTCACCGCGGTTTTTTCAGCAATCAGTAATAATGCTGATTTAAGTTTTTCGTACAAAATGGTTTATGTTGTTAAATAAACGCGAAACAATTTCGCTATTCTGGACCTTCTCTTTTTTTGGACCTGTGTAATTATTCATACACTATTTATATCCGTAATGAAATATTTCATTCACAATAATAAATCTTTAATCAATTTAATAAATCAATAAATAAACAGTTAACGTGCAAGAGTCGATATTCAAGCGTAGTTCTTTATTTCTCATTCATATCATATAACACTATTCGTTTTTGTGTTCATAGACCATTAATTAATAGCCAATTACAGTTTAGATAAAAAACTGACACAGTATTATACGAAGGAACGGCAATCAAATACCATATATTCGTTCATGATCTAATCAATTATGGGACGCTCGATTCTATATCCATAGAATTGAACTTCGAGTGGTGTATAAAAGTGAAAATTTCTGACATCTTACATGGTAATACAGCTGTTGACCTGACATAACGAGAGTAAGGTCGGAATCTTAATGTCATTCAGCGGCATTATAACGTAATATTATGTGATTATTATCAATGACATGAAGATTGTCTAACAACTAAGTAGTGGTATATAGTTTTTTTGTAATGCGATAGCTGATTTTGAGTGAATATAAAAACTAGGATTGCTAACTTCGAGTAGAATTAGAAATAATTGATCGTTTATAGTTTAAAAGCACGGAGCAAATAGTCTGTATTTCCGTCGTTAATTTCCGTGATTACAAGTGTGAGTGATAATTTCGTAGGTTGTAAAAATATTAGGCAGATGTTATATGGATATAATTATATCAGAACAAACTACGAATAAGTTACTTAATCCTAATACCGACACTGAAAGATTGTTAGAATATTTTGTTATAATAAAGATTTAGTTGGAATATGGGTTAAGGGATTTATTTTATTTCAGTTTAAAAGTCCCTCGGTAAAAATTCCCGCTTCCTAAATTTGTTGAAATACCTACACTAAAAAAAGTAATTTAAAAAACTAGTTGAGTAAACCGATGAATAACCAAACTTCGTTTCACATAAAGTTCCAACTATTCTGTTACATTTCACATTATCATTTCAGTTAATCGAGTTTAGTTAAAAACTACTTAATCGTTTTGATATAAACTATCAAATTCGATTTCGAGAATCTGTAACATAACAATGAATTGTTATAATCATACACACTTGAGGTGATTATTTACATAGAGTTGGCCTAACCACAACTATTTTGTGCTATTTATTAGCAAGCACAAAACCGCTATGAATAACTGAAAAGTGATGTAACTGTTAGCTAAAAAGTTCGGTTACAGATTGCAAGTACGCGATTTATTAAATGTTCGGTCTATCCGCTAAATCGCGCTAAAGAGATTGTTTTGTGCATACATAAATATAAGGAAAGCTTTTAAATTGATTTGGTAATAAATTGAGAACCAGAGAATTCTGATTACACCAATCTCCTGATAACCCCCAGTACTTACTTGTTTCTAAGTAGTAGTAGTGTACGTACAAGGCTTTAAAGCAAAAAAGTACTTTTAAAATTAAGATAATTATATACAGCTATAATTTATCAGAAAATTATATTGCAGATAAGTAAATAGTTTGGTTACAAATAACAGTATAGTCAAGCTATACTTATGCAATCATTTTGTAACCAATTACTGAACAAGTGTAAGAATTAACAAAACAGTTAAGTAAATAAATATTACATAACTGTTTTGTTATAACAACAAAACTATTTTAACAAAACCGAGTTTGTCTTCTAGTAACTATAGTTATTTTGTCACTACTTTTATGTAATAGGTAACAAATCAAACCATTTAAATTAATCTGAATTCAAAATTTATGCTTTGAATTTCTGTGAATTATTCTCTCAAATAGTCGATCCTATTAACACTGTTTCGGCAGAGACAGCTTTGTGTGGAGAGTCAGCGCAATACGGTGTTTAATGAGATAAATTCCTTATTTATACGTGTCGAACTGAATAACTATAGAATTCAAATGAATATAGATTATGCAGAGACCCATTCCTTACCTAATTGGCATAAAATATGTGCACGAAATCAATTTGCTTAACGAACTTCAGAATCAATCGCACACAGGATGTCTTTTAACAACGGCGGAACTTGCAACAGCATGAGGGCAACATTTTTAAAGGCATTAAGCAATGATCTTATGTATGCGATTTGGAATATTACCTTTCCGAGAATTTTTGCAAAACTGCTCTACTTAATTAATTTATTAGCAAATAGCCGTAAGAAATTGTAGGTTATTCATTGGTGATGAAAATGATTCTTAGAATCCAATTGAGATGGACTGATTGCCCTATGATCGTCTTATTACTAGATGAAAGCACTCTCGTGTAGCTGCAAAATGGTTCTGTTCAAAATTGCTGCGATGTGAAAACACATGAGAGAATTGCCCGCAAATAAAAATATTTCTTCTTAAAAAGCTATGAAAAAACACACCCCTAATGTTTATTTTCAACTTTAAATGATTTTTTAGATCAGTCGTCACAATTTTATAAAGATTTTATGTTCAACAATAATTAGCAAAGCTCAATAATAAGTTGAGGACACTATCGCAGATGATAGTTCTACCTGAAATTAATTTACTAGTTATTGGTAGGTATTTAATTTGTATATTGTTTAATATTAGGGAAATATTTAAAATATCCTCAAAAATTGAAAATCATCACCCAACAATACAATTGCTACCTTATAGGATTTGTATTATTTTGAGGATTAATTACTAATTTTGCGATGAGAATTTAAATATGCTCCTGTATTTGAGGACATGTCAAATCTTACGTTGTTTTTTTTATTTGATTATGATAATATATATGTATGAATGTATTTGAGAGTGCTATGTTTATTATCATAGGCCACTGTTACAGATAGTGAACTGTTTAAAGGGTTAGTAAAAAAAAGCCTTTAGATTTAATCTTTTTGCAGTTAAATGCTTTAAAAATATTAGACTTTGTATTTTAAAACTATCTTTAATCATATTTGTGGAATACTGGCGATGGGTTTATATAAAAAATGAGGTTGGGTTGAGTGCTGGCCTCTTAACTGGAAAACAAGTAAAAGACCATTTTACTTAACAAAAAACTTTAGAATTGGCGTTTTTTCATGTTGCCGATGGCAGTAAATTGTACTGTGATTTTTTTATTGAGATCATTTTTTGCCATGGATGCCGGCTGATCTACTTATCATAACGCTAAAATGCTATATAGTCATGGCATGATGTGGTCGGGGGCAACGGTAAACAGTTTCATTATAACATTGTCGAGGCTCGCTTTTTATTGCGAACATTAATAAAAAACAAAAGAAAAACTAAAACAATGTTTTATGTCAAGGTGACTACGCACAAGTCGTAGTCGCATTCGAAAATTTCGGACGAGTAACGGTTGTACATCGTAGTTCCGTTTAATAATATAAAAATTCAATTTGTTTCATTAAAAAACGGTGTCTTAATATATTTATATTCAAAAGAATAACTCAAATTGATGGTGTGTCGGAATGCTTTTTGGTGGAGCCAATGAAAATCATCAAGTCACGTGTTTTAATGCATCTGTCTGGCTAGATTAATTTCAAGTTCAAATTGTGAGGTTGGTTTTATTAGTAAAAAAATGGCATTTTAATAATAAAAAAATGTTTCTTCATTTTGGATTTACTGAAAAATTATACAAGGAAAATGTTAAAAGTAATTAGTTGACCTTAAAATAAGAATAGTAGTCAAAACCAGTCACTAAAAATAATTGGTTTATTCTGAAAAAAATCTTTACTCAATCATATGAAAATTTGAGTAACAAAATCAATAATTTAATTAAATGTTACCTGTTAAATAAAATATAAAATTAAGGGGTTTTCAGTCATTCACTAAGACATTGGGGTGGTTCCGGATTTCGACCTTCGTCGGATTCTTAAATGGGTCTTTTGATTTTTCTAAGACCTTAAAGTAAATATTGGAGGTATCACCTTACCTTTTTTTCTCTTAGGAACCACTCTCACACCGATCGCACGTTCAGTCACTAGACACAAGCTTAGAACCAGTAAACAGTATCTCGCACTACACCCCATGGTAACACAACAAAAGTCTCTTCGATTTTTTATAAAAAAAAATTATGTGGACACTGTACCGAGCATTGCCCCGCAGCGGCTGTCGGAGGCTGCGTCGCGCGTATGCACCGTAGAGAAATAACACGCGCCCGAACGGACGAGTGGACCGTCCGACTACCCTATATTTTAAGTTATAGCAATTTGGCACTGCGAATTCTACTTGTATATAAAACCTTTCGCCGGGTGCAGGCGGGCGGTCATTGGTTGTGCCGACGTGCGGCCCGAAGGTGAAGGGAGCTGGAAGTGCCCCCCCTCCTTTGGTGGGGGGCGGCCAGGGTCGGCAGACACTTTTGCTATCGACGCGATAGCTTTCGTGCAGGTTGTACCGTTGCGTTTGTGCACGGTTATTACGTCACGAGCGCCGAGCCACGCGATATTCGTGGCACTTGATGTAGCGCTTGGACCGTCTGATGGAGATGATTAATTTATTCATAAAATTCTTATGTGTTTTTTCAACATATGACTTTTACATAAGGTGATTTAATATCATAGAGACGAATAAGATCATTGTTAAAATAAATCTTGGCAGTAAATACTAAAATTACTTATTAGAAGGTTGCAACACTGTAAGAAAGTTATCGATATTATTCATGATATATATATATATATATAAAACAACAACAACTGAAGGACAAAAATAGAATTCCTACATAAAGTTCCTATCGCTGGAATACTAAACTTACTCAATTCAATATCCGGGAGATTTAATTTATTGAAAAGGCCTGTCAAAATCTTGGACTGGACTTCACCCTGGTCACTATTCACGTATCTTTGCCACCATTACTATTCCTGGAGCACTAATCGTTTACGCTTAGAGCTCTGGAACCGTACTCTTAGATTTGATTTTCGGTGATGATTATCGTGATCGTCATTGTCTTCCAAGCCTACTGTAAATTACGTCGTTTTAAATGCTGTAGACAGGTTACGACGAAGTTTACTATATTTCAAATATCTATTTGTATTTATTATCAAAGCCCTCTTGACAACTGAACTTTAGTCTGCAGTGAATGCAGTATTATTTTCATTGGCACTAGAGCCGAATATAGAGGTGTGGAGTTCCGAGGCCAAAGAAGGAGTGGGGCTCCCTTTTTTTAAAATCGGGCACCCTGCGCTATCCCCCTCCCCCTTCCCTGGTTATGACTATATTGTGGGATTAGGCATTAGCCTCTCCCCGTGGGTAGATGCCATCCGCCTGGAATACCTCTAGAGGCACTCCCCAATTCTCGGCTCGATGTCCCCTCGGTGACACTGTAAAGGTCATCTGCGACCAACAGCATACACACTCAAAAAAAAAATCACTCTCTTCTTTCAAACTATTATGATAGCAAGGCAAGCAATGAAAATAAAGCAAGGGGGAATTAATTTAATTTTTTTGCGTAATAGTAGTTTGTCGTACGGGTCTGCGTCACATCACGTCTGGACTTCACCATCACTTAACATCAGGTGGGGTACAGTCATTTGTCGGACCTATCAATAAAAAATAAAAAAATATTTGACCAAAAATGTATTATTATTTCTAGTACCTACATTCATAGTGCTTTGGTCCCGGCTGCATTGGCAATCATAAGAACCTACTAATCCACACTAACCTCGCGAAGGGGGTGTTGCAGGATCGGTTCCTCTATTCCGTGCATAGGGGAAGTCTCTCCTCAACATTGGGTACATTTATATAGGCTGATGATGATGATAAGTGACTGACTTGTCCTGAGATCTCGATAAGGTTACCTTATGCCTACAGTGACCCGTGGCAAAACGTTCAAATCAGGCTGCGTCAGTTACCGGTTTGACCCACTGGCCATGATAGTTTGACATACACTGACGAACGACATGATGAACGTTGCGATTTCATTATGATTTATAGCACTAATGACGGCTGCATTTCAACTGCTGTAAGTTGTTAGTAAGCGTGTAAATTATTTCGCTTGCAGGTTGCACAGGTTATTGAAATTGTACGTTTCATTATCTATAGATTTTTTTATCATTATCTGCCTACTAATTTCTACGATGCTAAGGAAGAGACAGATTGGGGAACAAGTGTCATGATCACCCACTACGTGGGCCCTTTGTGAAATGCTTTAACTTGCCTTTCAAAGCACGGAGGAGGAGTTAACTTTCACGATCGCAGTCGTAATAGGCTAACTCGCGCGCCATCGATCTTCTTTTATGCTGACTCTACACTTGTGCCTGTAGCTCCGTGAACAGACGTAAAAGAGAATACGGATGGTTTGTTACTTCAGAGTTCGGAGTCATCACCACTGATGACACGGCGTGAATTCACACCATTACTCCCAACATTTCACGGCACTAGTAGGCCGGTATTAAATTTTACTCGCATTAAAAAGTCTGGCAATCACAAGTCTTAGGGAAGCATATCAAACATAAAAGCAGCTGTAACAAACAAGAAAACGGCTGAATAGAGAAGATAATAATAACTTTTGATTGTTGCTCTTTCTTTGTGATAGCAATAGGATACAACAGTGATTTGATGAAGATTTATATTTAATTTACACTAAAGAAAATTTTGTTAGAAAAATTCCACGCGGCCCAGGCAGCAGACGGGATTCGAAACCGCATCACATTTTCTTAAGATTTAAACATCTTGCAGTTACATGCTTAAAAATTATAAATAAAGAGAATATATTAATTTACACTCTTGTGTTATTTTGCATTTCTAATATTTGCAGAATGAAAACGATAAGATAAGTTCTTCGGAAATTATTATAACAGTGTTTTCCGTAAACATTTCCGTATTTGCTTAAATTATCTCTATGACCATAAATATCACACGAAAGATTAGTTAAACATGGTTTAATAAAGTTAATAAGCAGCGTCACATAGAGAAAACTGAGCGGAATTAGCATATTCTGTGGTTTTGATCCTTGACCCATAGGAGCCGAGGTTAATAGTTTAATATTAACTAACAATGATTGATAACTTCTCGGTCAGTGCTTAGAGTTCTGTCATGAGCCAAACTCAAAGATTGATGTATGTGCAAACATGTCCGGTTGTTTATTGTTAATTAACGCAATATTGTCTATTTGGAATTGACGCCTACTATAATAGATTATCTAATCAATTTATTACCTACTGTTTTGGAAAGAGAATTATTAGTGGGCTTAATTATGTTATGTTTTACACAAATGTCCTTTCTAGGGTCTGAATTTTCCTAGAGAATTCACTTTGCAAATTTGAAAAACGAGTCACATAGAATACCATTGCCCCAATCTCTATACCTATATACTAAGTTTAACTTAGGTTCTATCCTAAGATTATACTAAATTCGACCTTTCCTCACAGAGTTTACTTTACATTTATATGTAAAGATAGAGTTAAGAGTACCTCCCTATTTACCAAAAAAGAAAATGGATCCCGCCCGTCTGCTGCCTGGTCCGCGTGGAATTTTTTCTAGTTATATTTTCTTAAGATTTAAACATCAAGCAGTTACATGCTTTAAAAATAATAAAAATTATAACTATAATTGCTATTTCTTCTTTCAAATGTTTAATACTTGTAAAAGTATTCATTTGACATTGTGGGTTTACCTATAATGCGAAGAGATGGCGCTGCCTTGCAGCTTAAGAATAGCTAGAAAGAATTTCGACGCGGTCCGTGAGGGCCGCGGTAGCATAATTGGTCAGTGCATTCGCCCGGATTGCGAAGGGTGCGGGTTCGAGTCCCGTCTGCTGCCTGGTCCGCGTGGAATTTTTTCTAGTTATATTTTCTTAAGATTTAAACATCAAGCAGTTACATGCTTTAAAAATAATAAAAATTATAACTATAATTGCTATTTCTTCTTTCAAATGTTTAATACTTGTAAAAGTATTCATTTGACATTGTGGGTTTACCTATAATGCGAAGAGATGGCGCTGCCTTGCAGCTTAAGAATAGCTAGAAAGAATTTCGACGCGGTCCGTGAGGGCCGCGGTAGCATAATTGGTCAGTGCATTCGCCCGGATTGCGAAGGGTGCGGGTTCGAGTCCCGTCTGCTGCCTGGTCCGCGTGGAATTTTTTCTAGTTATATTTTCTTAAGATTTAAACATCAAGCAGTTACATGCTTTAAAAATAATAAAAATTATAAGAAAATGGATGTCTGTAAAGTCGGTTAACGGACGATAATTTCACGTGATAACGTGTTGTTCGTTATTTTCCTTGTATTAGTTTTATTTAGCTTTTTGTTCCAGTTCGTTTGAGCCCAAGCAAGCCTTTGAAGCTCTGTGGGGGCCCGAGATAGTCTCCGCGGGGTGAAGTAGTTACTTTTAGTGGGGAATGGACTCAGAGGGAGGGGGTTTGCCCACGACCTCACCTCACACCACTGAACGTTGAACTAACTCGTGACAACGTGACATAACATTTAGGTGCGTGCAGCCGATGTTGATCGATTTATAAGACGCTATCACGTCAAAAAGCTATGCAGGAATAAGGTTTCCTTAGACCCTTAGTGATTCAAAAGTGTGGCATACTAACATTTTGGCCTGACTGCTGGTAAATCGCTATGGTAGCTGTCTACGATCAAGGCTTGCAACATAAGAGTATCACTCATGTGTTACTTATTTGCTAACCTAATTTTCTACCCAGTGGAGCCCTAGAAATCTTACTCTCTCAACAATAAAACAACACTACCAAAACGTAGCGTTTCTTTACTGTAGTCTTCTGTAAGGTTATTACATCGTTTTGCTGAATATTTATTGAATTTATTTGTATAAAATATTAAGTTTATTAGGAAATCCAAATGTGATATTCTAGGTTCTCTCCATTGATTTTATCATTTTGCCTAATGGGCTGACAATTTGTTTTTTTGTTGGTTGATTAAGTCGATTTAGAATATTTTTCCTTAATCGAAAAACTTCTTTGTATTTCCCAATTCACAATTTAGTCAGGATTTCCAACTAAAAAATGCAACAGTTATACCTTTCACACCAGTCATCCTCATCTTGCTGGCATGGAAGTTGCTTTTTCACTCCTCTTTGGAAGAGGCCCCGGTTTATAGGAGGAAGGAAAACAAGAGCGGATCAAGTATTTCATTTGTGGATAGTGCAATAAAGAAATAGGCACCAAATCTCTTTGTTTGCGTTGGAATAGTGATCATAGTAAATCTTTGGCAACAACGAAAGGGGAAGCTGGGATAAGGGAAAATAATTAGAAAACTCCTCAGAAAACTCCAGTCCATTAACGGCCCAATAACAAAATTGGTAGTACCTTATCCGGGATAGTGAAGGATGCTGTTTCTAATTTGTTTTAATAATGTAAATCATACATGGGACAAGTTGATTGTTTAATAATTATAAAACTTCAATAAAATATACGGGTTACATAAGTGACCCCTACATTTTTTAAGGATAAAGAAATAATCCAGTTTTTGAAATTTTGGGAATTTAGCCCAAGTTTAAGACAGTTTCCATTATGTAGGTGCAATTACGTAAAGTTAAGTACTTGATGCAAAGTTCATAATAGGGTATACGACAGTAATAAAAATAAAGTGCCAATTATTAGCATCTGTGTTTAGCATGAATATTGGCAGGGGATTTTACTATCTTTACAAAAAAAAAATATTCATAATTTTACTAAAAACCCACGAAAAAGATAATACTTTTCTTATCTATTGTCACGTGACCCAAAACGCTAGGGATTGGCGGAGCCTAAAATGATGTCACACGTAAGTAAACTTCCAGTTAAAGTGACATTACATTGTATCATTTGACGTTTAAATAACAGTCGTGTGACGTCACACACTAGTAAGACGCCATATTGTCCAGAGAAACGTTTTCTCGGCAACTTACAAATTGAGTTTTTGATTTGGTTATTTTTACTGAAATACACAACAGAATGCTGAATATTTTTGCGGACTCCATAAACATTAGTCAATAGCGTGATATCGTTTTCTAAATCTTGTCAAATACCCTATTGAATAAAACAGGGGGTTTTGCGAAGTTAAAATAAAGCATTATTTAGATCCAAGAACCCCTTAATATCAAGTCATAATCATTGGATTGGTATTTCCAAATAATGAATCAGATTTTACGCCCAGGGCATTAAATTATGGCATTTCGACTTATTATTAAGCTTGGTATGTCCGTCTATATGTAGTACGTATTGCGTACTTTCCCCAATGAATTAAAAAAAGAATAAATTGAATTCTTAACCACGTCCTGCATCGCAGTAAAAAAATGCATACTTGTATTTACGTCAATGCAGAGTTACTGGCTGGTCGTTCTGTAATTAAAATAAAATTATAACACTATCAATTCTGGTACGTGTAAAAGTCGGTTTTTAATCAAGAACCTTAAACGGAAATTATAAAAAATACGATTATAGAATTAAAGAACAAAGAGCACAACGAATATGACGTTCAAATTGGAGCTATCGTCTTGGGAATTAACTTTCAGCTTACAGTTAACCCCAGTAAAATAACTACCTTTGGGTGGTGCTTAGATACTAAGATAGATAGAGGTATATTTGCCGCAGAAATGTAAATTGACAACACTAGGGCAATAACCGCTTGACTTTAGTGCACGGCTCCTCGCCCGCTCCCGCCTCACTGGTGCGCATTCTCCATGGCTTCCATTTCATTATATGCATAAAATCCTGACACTCCCGTGCTGCAGCCGCCCTGCTGCTAGCAAAATTCGAGACAAAGCCATAATATCCCTGGGGAATAGGATATTTACGGATAGAATAGACAGGTTGGACTGTGACTGGGGAATGCATTCTCGCTCTCGCGAGATATCGTTCTGGCGAGTCTCGGTCACATTTGCCGAGATTATATTAGATATATAAAATCGGACGAGATCTCGCGAGATTAACAAGATTGCACAGTAGCATAAAATATATGTTTCTCGTAGCGCGCAGGAACGCAAACTGACTGACGGACCGATTGACTGACTGACCTAAAGCCGGTGACATGCTCAAAGTCTGCTTAGACAAAGTCGCTTGGAAAAAAAGTAAGTACGGTCCAAGGCCACTTTGGAAGCCGACGTCAAAGTGCGATTTCATTGCTAGTTTACACGATTAAAGTTACCTTAAAGTAGTCATCATATCTACTTTGTCAAAGCAGACTTTGAGATGTCAACGCGTCATAACTAGTGTGAAAGCCTGAAAGGGCGTTCTCTGCAACTGGTTATTTATTTGGCCTGTAAAATTAGAAGACATCAGTCAGATGACAATTTAAATACTTTATGCTTTTAAAGAAACTATTTTCAAAATCTTTGTTTTCTCGAATAATTAAAAAAGAAGATTTATTATTTGTCACAAATAAGTATATTTTTAATATTATATCAAATTTATTATTTCTCTAACAAAATCCTATTAAATAAATATTTCCAACACTCACACCAAATGTATTAGCCTAGCCCCAAACTAAGCACTGTAAGGCTTGTGTTATGGGATACTAGGATAACGGATAGAATACATTATATTGTACATATATAAGTATATTTATATAGAAATACTTATTAAACATGCATGACTGGAGTAGAAATGCTCGTATTCATCACACAAACATTTGCCTCCACCGGGATTCCAACCCCTCGCGGACCTCTCGAGTCGGCGACACCATGAAACCCGGCGTATAAACCACTCGGCCACGGAGGTCGTCAAATTGTTGTGATAGTTTGTTAAAAATAGAGAAAAAATAAACCAAACTTCATTCCCTAGCCGTGACGCACTACGTGGGCTCAGTGCGCATAAAGATTACAGCTGAGATCTAATTTGGCTGTATTCGTGGCTATAAATTTATTGGTCTAAACTAGTGAGTATATGACACTTCTATCAGTATTATATTCTTTACATTTAAGCGAAAAGCAAGCGCCTTGAATTGAGATTAATTTCACATCGTGAGTAGAGCGTAGCAATAAAATTATCGGGAACGGAGTTAGTTCAGTTCCATAGCATTTGGCTCCGTTGACCTCCCGACCTGGGTGTATAATACCATGACTGCCAATTGGCATAACGATACCATTATTACATCGCTTAACTATAAAACGCATTCTTATAGCTCGTTGTTATTTTTAAATGGTTATCGTGATAAGTAAATTTGTAAACGGTAATTCATTGTTTTTTTTTATTTATTCAACGGAATAAGGAAAGAAAATCAATCTCGGAATGCCGAGAGTCTCATGGTGACATTAGATTAAGATAATTAAACACTTATCTTTCAGCTATGGGTTGTAATTTCTTCCAACGTAATTTTAAAATCAGTTACTTATATCATGTCATAAGTTTTATTTTTAAGCATGTAACTGCTTTATGTTTAAATCTGAAGAAAATATAACTAAAAATTGCTATTTCTACTTTCAAATGTTTAACACATGTAAAAGTATTCATTTGACATTGTGGGTTACCTATAATGCGAAGAGAATGGCGCTGCCCTGCAGCTTAAGAATGGCTAGAAGAATTTCGACGCGGCCATCATGGCCGCGGTAGGATAATTGATCAGTGCATTCGCCCGGATAGCGAAGGGTGCGAGTTCCAGTCCCGTCAGCTGCCTGGTCCGCATGAAATTTTTTCTAGTAATATTTTCTTTAGATCATGTCGCTATTTACAGGATAACTATTGCTGCATTCAAACAAGTAAGGGCTCATTTTTCAATCCTTACATAAAGCATATTATAAACTCTGACTGAGACATTGAAAATGGTTTGTAATTCGTGAATCTAATTTATTGTATTAAGGGTGGAATTTCTTTTGATTGGTGGTCAATTAAAAATCAGCCCAAAGCTATCTCAGATCTCGGTGGTTATTGATGCGTATCCCACACATATTAAATGATCCTTTAGTCCATTTTATTAACACTTTTTTCTTTACCATCTAAGAAAGATTTTTTTATTCACTTTTTCCTATTTATGTGTGTATAACATAGAGACTTATTTTATTTGACATCATAACCGAGACATGGTGAGTCATCAAAAACATTGAAGAAAAATCTCATTCAGTCATATCCATCTCTACTGTATTTCAGGATTGTCTTCTTATAGATACACAGTAAAAATAAATAATGAAAAAAAAACGAAAATAGGTACGTATAGATCTATTAGCGACAAAATCTATTACTGTCTAGTTTTCTATTTTATATAAATTGGTTGCTTTACAGTGTTGGTCCGAGATCCGACACAAAGGTTCTTCCTGCAAATGCATAATTGTAACGCACTTTATGTGTGGGGTACCTTTACATTTTTCTATTACGTGGTATTTTGAAATTAAATTTTATCAGAGATCTATTGAGTTGTATCAAAAGTATATAATAATAAATGCCTAGTCTGAGACTTAGCGATTAACTCCAAAAAAATCAGTAACTAGAGTAGGTACTGCGGCGATCTACCCTGAAGGGATGGAGCGTAGCTTTATAAATGAAAAGTAATCAGATTTTATATGTTATTTTATTGAAAATCAAGGTGAATACAATAATTATAGCTTAATATATAACTGTATGCTATGGTGCCTGATTTCTATCTGCTGGAATCTTCTATCAAACGACAGAAGATTCCCAGTTTCAAATCTTTAAAAATCATGACATTACCTTTTTAACAAAACTGCCAGCCGTAGGTATTAAATGAACAAAGAGTTTACCCAAACAAGGAGGCTGTAACGCAACGCACGTTACAGTACTTTACTATATTTTTAAGCATTTAAGTTCTAATTGTTTAAATCTTGAGAAAAATTTATTAGACAAAATTGCACGCGGCAGCAGAATGGACCGTACCCACCCCTATCCGGGTGGATGCACTGACCAATTATGCTACCGCGGTATTAGCAGCCGTGTCGAATTATTTCTAGTTGTAATATATATAGTAGTAGTAGTACCATAGTATTTCTTTTTTACACTACAGTAACTGGTAGTTATTCGATCTGGATATCTGTTTACTCGTTTATATACACACATCAAAAGTGTCTAGGGATCAACATATATTTTTGCAATAACTTTTCTCCTGATTGATATTAATTAAAATTTTCTTTAAGGATTCATCAAATAAAGTGTTTTCGTTTGTCACAGTAACGATAAACCAAGTCACCTTTGCATTAATAAAGAAATTTGCCATTTTCCTAATAAAGGGATTTTTGACATTTGAACCACTAACACAAAAGTTCGAAAAAAAGACTGAAATAACAGTTTTCTCTAAAATTTTATTGGGTAACTTAAACAATTAATAATCCGTATTTCTACCGCGAACACTAACAACACAAGAACATCGGTTTGGCATACTCAAAATGAGTTCATCCAAATCACGCTGTGGAATGGCCGCCCATGTTCGTTGCAACAACAAAAAAAGGTCTTCTTGCGACTGGATACCCTCCATATTCGGCAGAGCTCTTCTCTGTAGCATATCCCATGCATGCTCAATCGGGTTCAAGTCTGGCGACTGAGCAGGCCAGGGCAGGACATTGATGTTAGCTGCGGCGAGAGTCTGTCTTACAACTCTTGCGGTGTGCGGTCGTGCATTATCATGCATTAACTGAAATAAGGGACCGATTTGCACTTGTAGAGGAACGATGACGTCTGATACAATCGTCTCAGCATAAATTTGAGGGTTGAGGTTGCCTCTGATCCAAATCAACTCAGTTCTTCCGCCGATCCAAATACCCGCCCATACCATGATGGTTCCACCACTATAAGGATGGACTTCCTGGCAGGATTTTAATCGCTGTTGGCGTCCAGGGGTTCTCCAGTGTCGTATACGTCTTGTATCCGGTCTCATACCAAAACGAGACTCATCAGAAAAGCACACGAAACGCCATTGTTCTTCTGCCCAATTTCTGTGTTCAAGAGCCCATTGATATCGAATCCTACGATTGTGCATTGCTATAGGTGGTACCCGTAGCGGTCTTCGGGAATGAAGGTTCACTTCATGCAAGCGGTTTCTGACTGTTTGGTCGCTAATTAAGTTCCCTGAAGAGTGATGAAGCCTCACGGCTAACATCATGGCGGTTATTGTTGGAGCTCTTCGAGTTAAGATTTGAATGTATCGGTCTTGTCTCCGTGTGGTGCAGCGATACCGTCCTCCATGGCGCTCAGCCACGGTACCAGTGCTTCGGTATCGTGTCCAAAGTCGACTGATAACACTCTGACTTGTATTCAGAGCTAAAGCCACAGTACGTTGCCGGGAACCAGCTTCTATCATTGCCACGGCTCTGAGCATTTCTTCCCTGCTTAAATGACGTCGCCGCTCCATAATAACGTTGGTTTTAATCAGTAGTAGGGAAACAGTAGCACTAATAATGTCTTCAATGCGTTGTATGTTTTTATAGGGAAAATATTGACAGCTGATTTTCATCTTTTACTCGAATTTGATTCACAGTTCCTGATTCAAATTATGAAATGCACCAAAAAGGATCCATATAAATTTATAAAATCATAAATTTATTACAAAGCCACATCTCAATCTCAAGAAATCCGCATAAAAATGCTTGATCCCTAGACACTTTTGATGTGTGTAGTTGAGAGTTTAAAGATCCATTTGGCTTTATAATTTAAAATCACGTGTCGTAGGTAGAATTTTAATACACCAGTTTGTAATTAGCCATATATTACGAAAGTTCGCAAAACGAGTTCGAAGCTTAAAAAAGCAAGGGCTTTTGAGTGGTATCCATTTTCATGTCGGTAAAAGTGGGTGTAAGTTTAAAGCCATTTTGTAATTTTATCGACGACGTTTCGTAATCCTGCTCCACTTCGATAGTCGATAGGCGAACTGCATTTAATTTATTCAACACTTTGTAAGAGGTTGTCGATATTGTAAGGTAAACATAAGCATGTCTGCTTATCTTTCGTACAAACGATATTACCAAACCATTGAGTGCGGGATATTAGGATTATACAGGTATATAACTTCCTTGATGATTATACATCGTAAAATAGATAAAATAAACAATAAGTTGTATCCATTATAATTCTCGTACTCCGTATCTCGAATGGTATTTACGCCGGGTTTCAAGGTGTCGCCTACTCAGAGGTGCCGGGTTCGAATCCCGGTGGGGCATAAATGTCAGTATGATGAATACGCAAATGCTCATCATACTGACATTTGTACCTTAGTTATGGATGTTTATATATACTTCTAGATAAGTATTCTTATAAATGTATGAGTATATGTATTTATTGCTTACTTTGAGGCTTGGCTAATTGACGTGAGTGATACAAATATTTAAACGAAACAAAATTTTGTTACTCCATTACTACCCGTGATGGATGAGGAGCAGAAAAAATATAGAACAGTGAGACAATGGCACATCTTAATTTCATTTGAATAGACAGCTTCATATAGATCGTCGAACAAAACAAAATGAAATATTTTCATTTGAATTTGACTCGAACACACTTTTAATAGATTATACCTAATTATCTTATAAGACAGGAAAAGACTTCTAAAAATGCATTGGAATGTTCTTATTGTATTACGTCTTACCAACAGTCAGTTATATTGTGTATTATTGGTTACTGCCCAATCTTGTTAACATTTATTAACCGCAAAAAACACGTATCCGACAGCACATTATGTAATTATTGATGTTCCGGCCCGATACCTAAGTGATTTTCTTTAGTATCCAGTTAAGCATACGCTTAATGTAACTCAGATGGTGAAAACAGGAAGCCAGAATAGTCTGTGGGATGTGGTAATTTACGAATAAAATGGAATTTGTGTCGAAACATTGTCACATCATTTTTTATAAGATCTCTATGTTGAAATGTCGTCATGATAAACAGTTTTCTCATGCCCTACAAAAAAGTTACTTTGGGTCTTTGTAATGTCATGTTAGGAAAGAACGTTTCTCGATGATTATCTGTTTACATAAAAAATAATGATAATAATAACGTGTCTGATGGGTTCCGGTGCGTCGTAATTTAATTAACAGGCAAAAAATGTATTCTTATTCACACCAATTACACATTTATGTAGTTCCGAACTAAGTGGAGCGCTATAGATACTAGAAACGGTTATAATTGCCCTATAGGAAAACGGTTATTTTTGTGATAGTCCCCTTTAGGAAAACATTAAAAGATCAACTATTCTTAGGTATAAAACTGACACGGTATTGATCTGATACCTAATAGATTACATTTTAACAACACGATAAAAAAGGTTCTTAGCTACACAGTTAGAAACCTTTTTCCTAAAGTACTCTTAAAAGTACATTTTATGTGTTTAATTGCCAGATATTAAAATTAAGTAAGTGAATAAAGAAACAGATTAACTATACTTAGATATCATATTGGATGCGAACCAACAGAATTTAGAGGAAAGAATCCAAATTTCGGATATCGAGTTCTGACCTGAAACTAGATGAATCCATTAAAGTAAGCAATCATACTCAGTATACTAATATAGAACACTGGCCTGCAAAACTAAGTATCACATTCAGTTTTTTCTGCTTTCTCTTGCTTATATCCACCACTCAACTCCCATTCGCCTCGCCCGAACACACTTTTCGTATCACGTAACGGCTTCGCCAGCTTACCCCCCTAGTCAAACGTGCGTAAAACAAAATCTCTTCAAAAAAGTTTTATTGCAAATTTTTACCAGCTTCCTTTGAAACTGTAGTACAAAATTAAACTCTTTTTGGAGTACTTTTGATTTCGAAAGTATATCTTGTGTAGTTCAAAAGTTACCGCAATTTTTAAAGTGTGATACATTGTTTTGCAGGCCAGTGTATTTCACCGTGGTAGGGACGTAACTACATCAATAGGTATATATTTTAAGTAAATTATGACAATGAGTTTCTTATTAGTCATGACTCGAACCCAATCACTTTGGATTAAAAAACAGGAGGCATTCCTTCTTCTACTCCAAAGTTTCCAAAAGTATGCATCATGAACTGGTGCATTGATTATTATAAATTTAAAAATAAATAAAAAATGATTTGAATTGACTATATCCGATAAACATTGCAAACCGATGATTGCATCTGCATTCAAAAATTTGAATATGCCCTGACTTCAACTCACTATTAGATGATTTCAAAAATGGTAGGAAAATGTATAAAAGAATTTCCATTTCTTAAATAAGTATTTAAGTAAAGGTATTAAACAGCAACATTTAAGTAAATAAATAATACGAATGTAACAATCATTATCATCAGCCTGTTAATTTTTCCACTGTCCTATTCCCTATGGATGGAATAGACGCGGGCCCAGTGTAGATTGGTGGGTGCTAACGATTGCAGATGGAGTTCGAGATAATGAGTTTAGGTCACCCATCCAAGGACCAACCATTGCGAAAGTTGCTTAACTTTCACGATCGCAGGCCGAATGCGCTAACCACCTGCGCCATCGAGCTCCTCTGAATGTAACAATGGCTACTCGCAAATGGGTAATAATGTTCATTGTTTATCTCTCAGTAGTACTTACCAAGTTATCTCTTTGTAGATGTAAAGGTTATGTCATATTTTTTTCTCTTTTAAGAAACAAAACACTCTGGAGTTTTCACATTCGCATGTTTTTACAAAAAAAAACTGGCCAAGTGCGAGTCGGACTCGCGCACCCAGGGTTCCATACAAACTCAATTTAATACCTCTACGAGTCCATGAGAAAAGAGGTAGTAACTTTAACATTAAAAAAAAAATATGATGTAACTAAAAATTTACGGATTTCGCATTTTTTCCTTTATCTGTACTATAAGACGTTACTTCGTACCAAATTTCAAGATTCTAAGTTCACGGTAAGTACACTGAAGGTTTTGATTCCCATGTGAGTTTCAAAAATTTGCTGTATCTTTTGATCGCTTTGGCTTAGAAGTTTGGTTTTGTCACAGCTTCAAGGGACAGTAGACATGAATATTACATATGAATTTCAGTTTGATAGCTCTACGCGTTCCTGAGAAAAACGGTCTTGACAGACGGACGGACAACAAAGTGATCCTATAAGGGTTCCGTTTGAGTTTGAGGTACGGAACCCTAAAAAAGAAAGAATATTCTGCCACTGATGATTGATGCGATAAATTATACTCGCTTATTAAAACGTGAAATTGACCACCATTTCACTACCACGATAATGTGGAAAAAAAATTCTTTGTGCCATTGTTTTGTAACTTTTTACACACTATTTTGTATTAAATCGAGAAATTAAAATTCACTTTCACTGGTAAATTGATGTTAGTCAGTGCTGTTAAAAGCTCTGAGTCTGTTTTGATAGTGCAATATTTTAATTTATGTATGTGTACACTGTATCAAGCAAATTATAAAATTTAAAACTTAGTAAATTAATAAAATATAATTGATTTGCTTATAATGTAATAATATTCATGGAGGTAATTTAATAATGTAACTAAAGAACAAATAGTAAGGTATTTATAACTAAAAACCTTAATATATAAGTATAATAACTAAAAAAATTCAGATTTATTTTGTTGGTACAATAAAATTAATTACTTATTAAATACAAATCAGTAATAATAGCTTATCACACAAACTTATGGATTAAAAAAAATATATACAGGAACAATGAACCTAAAACTAAAAACCTTAAAAAAATATAATATAATAACTAAAATTAACATTATTAAAAGGAGTCCTTTAGGCAAGGTTCCAAAGATACTGGCAGCGTTCCCCCTTTGAATAGCTAGACTAATTCTTTGTCCGAGGTAGCTGCCAGCTCTTCGGTCTCCTGTGATGTCGATCAAACTTTTTGCTATTAACTAATTAATAAAATATTGTAATAGGTGAGTATTTAAATTAGCATAACTTGACTTAATTTTTAATTTACATTTTAGTAGTAGCCATATTATTCCACTATAACTGTCGATTTTGTACTAAATTGGAATTTAAGTAAACGTACTTATACTTCCGCGTCGTAAATTCTGATTTTTAAGAAACCAATTTACTGAAACATTCAATTTTCAATCAAATCAGTCTATTTCCTGTTGTAAAAATTATATTATTATTTGTTTGCACGTTTCATGAAATGCATTACAATAAAAATAATAATAATACATTATCGTGAGTATAATTCCTTACTTGAATGGATTTTTAGTTTCAGGTAGAAACTCGATTTCCGAATATAGGAATGCTCTACATACTGTTGGTACGCATCTAGTCTGGTACCTAAGAATAGTCAACAATTTTTAGGTATATTGATTTCATGGTAACTCTAACATTAAAGCTTGTTTTTAGGAGTTTCCGATATTCCGGTACTGTTGCAAGCGCTATGATTACGGAGTAAAGAAATATCGGAGACTAAAAAAATGGGTGCGTGTACTTATGTAGGCGCGTGAGAAGTTATCCTTCTTTGGCATCGTTTAAAATTAGTTTTTAATTGCATGCAAATAATTAATTACAATAAATTAATAAAAAGTCTGGAAAAGGACACAGTCAATAAAGTTCAGTTTTAATTTGAAAAAATAAATAAATAATCAAAATATTCAATTAAAATCGCTACTGAATATAATTTATTAGAACATATGTGATTTGCACTTGTATGAAACTCAAACACGTATTCCGAATATACAAACTAGAAACATGTGGATTAATATTATAAATATGAATACCTATAACTGTTACTTTATTACAAAAAATAAAGATGTGGTTTTTGGTTCTACTACACCAATGGTCAAGAGATGGCGCTGTAGTCTCCTGAATCGCGCTTTGGTTCCGTTGTTCCAGATTAATAAATACTTTTGATAGGCCTTCACAATGCAGTCGTTAGCACCCACTAAATAGAGATTCTATTTCTATTTTGTTGGTAGATTTTCTTAATGTGCGGTAAACACAAAAGTAACGCATGAAGTTGGTCGCTTTAGCGACCAACTTCATGCTGTTAAAATTTTGTGTTACAGTGATGCGCGCGCATCTTAAAATTTCACTCTCATCATTTTTTCATAACGCGCCTAAAGAAGTATAACTTCAAAAACAAGATACATGGGTAACAACCCCGTTATATTCTTAGGTGCCTTCAAAAATCAATATTTTTCCATTTAACGTTTCTCTTAATTCCACAATCTGCCAATTAAACTCTAAAAGTACACAGTTACCTTTCGCTCTCTTGTTGTTAATTTGTTATTATCAGCAGTGCTATTCTGTAAGAACAAACTCACTTTTCACCTCGGAATCCGCGGTGTGATTTAAAATTAAAACACGATTATATATAAATTCATATAAATTCCATTTTTCCATTCCATTCCGGCGAATTCCGCAGTCAAAAGTGAGTATGGTCTTACAGAATAGCACTGCAGATTAATACCATGTTTAATATTATATAGGAAGAAGAAGAAGAAAATTGAATAGTAATCTGATTACCGTAATGCGTACATGATTTAACATTTCAGCGCAATAAAAATCAGGAGTGGATCAATAACATAGAAGTTTCTATTAACCACAGACAGACGTATAACGGAATGTAACTAAATAAAAGTTGTAACTAAATTAAGCCCAAATAGGGATTTGACCTGGAACCATTGCCCGTAAGTCGTTCAGTATTAAACTACAAATCGACTACAACTTTATTACAATGGAAACGGCGAGCCTGGCAAGTAAAAACTTGTTTATAAAATATGAAACAATTGTATAACATTCAAAATTGAATTAAAAAAAGATAATAAAGATTATAATCATGGCTTAAGAATCGGCCAAGCTCATTATGATGATTAAGGTTGAAAAAATCAAACTCAGCTTACATAAACCTTTTATTTTGTATAAGACCTTCAAAATGTCTTTGCCCGATGTTTGGAATCAAAAAAAGGAAGCTGGAGGAACAAAAATATAATATCGGTTATGAAGAAAATTAAGAATATGATATCTTACTGAAAATGAGATCGTCCACTTGTGCATAGTTTCAGTTATTTTCCATGATGGTTGATGCATTGTTAATGCTCTTGTCTTCTGTTACTGAACTATAAGGTTTATTATTAAGGGTTCAATCCCGGAAGGGGTATTTATAATTTGTGATATATCCGTCTCATGTCTACTTAATATAGAATCTTACTAAGTAAGCAATATGACATAAAGTTTGGAAGAAGACTGTGTTGTTGATTCCGTCAAAGTTTGATCAATCACGAGATCATTATAGCATTATGTTTGAATATTTTAAAATTAAGCAGTGGGCAAAGCTAATTGACCTGATTAATTAACTCGGTTTAAATGCGTTACAAATCAAGAAGTGTTGAATGTATTTATGCTTGTTGACTAAAAAGAGTTCATTAACCTTTCGCAAGTTCATGCTTGGGAAGACACAACAGACCAGTAATTGTGAAGACTGACTTAGTAGGGTAAATATTTAAAATAATATAATAATAAGGTTTAAATAACTGTTTACCTAATAATTTTGGTACAGATAATGTTATTTCAAAGAGAACTCGAATTTGATTTTGGTAATTATAAGAGCTACCGTTTTTAGAGTATTTCTGAATATTTTAAACTTCTTTAACAGAAAAAAAGATTATATTCATAACTAAATTACA
Source organism: Chilo suppressalis (assembly GCA_902850365.2). Classification (NCBI taxonomy): domain Eukaryota; kingdom Metazoa; phylum Arthropoda; class Insecta; order Lepidoptera; family Crambidae; genus Chilo; species Chilo suppressalis. Next base: position 8,745,304 of record OU963899.1, on the reverse strand, counting down.
AATGTAGTGCATTTAGCATTGACCATTGGTGTCTGATATATCCAGCTATACTTTAAAATTAGGAATGAGTTGTATACAAAAACGTAACACATTGTCAGTCCAGTCCATCGCCGTTACAAATAACCTAAGATCCTATTTTTTTTTTTAAATATCTTATTCTTACTAAGATTGCCGCCTTGACTAAGTCTTGCAAGAGAGATAAAATGGATTGATTCAATATTGAAATTAATCGTGTTATACATAGTTTTTACCGCTAAACGAACACAAATGGTTTTTGCCACAAAACAGTTATTGTAAGCGCATTGTATTCAACTAACCGTAACTTGTAGTTACTGTAATAAATTTACGGGGGTTGAGTTAATAGGTATTACGAAAATATTTCGTATGGTGACGCTGTTCCCTTTAACAAAACGGGTTATTATATTATAAAAAAACCGGCCAAGTGCGAGTCGGACTTGCGCACGGAGGGTTCCGTAGAAACTCAATTTAATTAATACCTTTACGCGTTCATGAGATAAGAGGTAGTAACTTTAAAATTTTCAAAATCATTTTTCGTTATATGATGTAACTAAAAATTTACGGTTTTCGCAATTTTTCCTTTATCTGTATTCGTACCAAATTTCAATATTCTAAGTTCACGGAAAGTACCTTGTAGGTTTTGATCCCCGTGCGAGTTTCGAAAATTTTCGAAAATTTGTTGCATTGGCTGTATCTTTTGATTGCTTTGGCGTAGAAGTTTGATTTTTTACAGCTCCAAGGGACAGTAGACCTGTGTATTAGATATGAATTGCATTTTCATTTCATACCTCCACGCGTTCCTGGGAAAAACGGTCTTGAGAAATGGACGGACGGACAACAAAGTTATCCTTTAAGGGTTCCGTTTTTTCCTTTTAAGGTACGGAACCCTAAAAATCTTTATTAATAAAGCAAATTACCTATATTAAGAGTGGAGAATTGGAGCGCCCATCTGTGGAAGTAAGTTCCACCTTACAAAAGACCACAGATAAATTACACTGCCTTTTGTTGGTGTTGCTTTTCTGCCGGTGAGTAAGGTTGGTAAGGTTTCAGGGCTCTCTGGGGGATTGCGTCAGAGAAGGCAATTTTTTTTTCTTTCGTAAGCGAATATGCTATGGTGGTAAGCGGCCACGCTTACCACCAGGCAGGCCAAATGCTAGTACGCCACCTTCTCATAAAAAAAATGTTGTTTTATTTTTGTAGAAGTCCGTGTATAGCGCTCTAGAACTGAATAATAATATAGAACTGTATAGGCAGACTGTACGGTGGAAGTTTCTTTTTTGTAAAGGGTTTAGGGTGATTTATTTGGCCCACCTTTCATAAAATATAAGTGAAGTTTAGAAGACAGCTCATAAGGTGGATATCAATAATTTACGATACATCCAAAGTTGATATTGAGAGCCATCTGATAACCTTTCCGCAAACGTTTCAGTTTAAATCCATTGTCAAAAAAATAATACGGTAATAGTATTATTATGACCTTATCACAATATAAATTATACGATATACAGTCGCTCGATGAAAACATCATAATCGATATTACATAAATCGGTGCGAAAGTTATGCATTATTACCGCACATTGTTTTACTATCAGTATAAAGGCCGCATTAGACTACAGAATATTCACCGCGCGATAATCAGAATCAGCGTACTGTATAGCGTGTCCCCAAAATTAACGCAAGACTTGAATTAAATAGATAGTGTAGTTTCAGTGTTTTGATTGTTGTTTTGTTACTGAATAAAACAATACATAGAATAAGGTTATTTATAATAAACACACCGGTCCTGGCTGGATTTTAATGACCAATTAACATTAAAGTGAGTTGATTTATTTGTTACATTGTTGGATTTTATCTTTTAATGCACAGGTAATAATAATTCCAAAAGACAATCCTATGTACCATACTAATAAGTAATTAAAACAGCTAAAACACTTTAAGATTGATTTCTAAATTACAATCAACATACCAAAAACTGTAAGTAGGTATTTTCTATTTTATTTTGCGTTGATTTTGGGTCACCCATATTAACAATTTGTGTGGTGTAAATAGTGTGCTGGCTAGTCAGACTCTTTACTCGTAAGCACACGTTAAATCGTGTGGTCTAATGCAAACTATGTCGCAGCACATGGGCCATCGGCCACAACCACAAAACGCCGCCACCGGCATATTTCCTGTAGTTTTCATACATTTTATATGGACTCGCCGCACACGGTTAACGCCGGTAGCCGCCACACGTTACAAATCGTCGTTGCTCGCTTCTTGTGGCCCGCACCAGCCACTAATACAAAACACCGCCACACGCTGCTCGCGCGATTCCCCACCTTCAAACCTTCTTCGTCAGAGTCCATTATGATAATGCACGCATGTGTTAAAAAAAGTAGTAGCCATCGGCCACAAGTGGCTGTCGCGCGCTTCAGCTACCTTTGTAGCAGATTCTAGCTTCTCGTGGCGGCGCGGCGTTTGTGGCTGTCGCGTGTGGCCCGTTTGCGGCGACCCTAAATGTAATAGCTGTACGTCATATAATAGTTAAGAGGGTGTGGTCTGAGCGTGCGTGTAATCTTGTGCAGAAGCATGTAGTATTATGAGGCAACAAAGAGGAAGCACTAACGGCACACATGTGATCTCATCTTTTTTTTTCTTTGTATGGATCGCGCACACGCTACAGTTTTTGTTTCCAGCTTCCACAGATTATGTGATAACATTATAACAATTTTAATACCTAAGCAAATAATTGCTTCATTACTTTCTGTGTGCAGTATTTAAACTAAAGATTATAATGAGTGCATTGAGTGAATCCGAGTGCATTTAGTAGACGCTTTCTTATTAAAATCGGTTCATGAGGAAGTAGATAATATGTTATACGTAGGTATTTCAGTAACCAAAGTAACTGTTCTCTGACATCTATGAAGAAGTATCAGTAATGATGATATCATAGAATGAACGCGTCAAAAAAGTAAACAGGACCTTCTCAAATCGTCAGGATTTTATTATAATTTTGTTAAGATTTATATAGCTTTTAGCGCACATTAGATTTCATGAGATGAAGTCGTTGGCTTGGATTTCTTTTATGTAAAAACAAATAATCCATCCGCATACTGATTAAAACAAACTCTTATCAAAAGTAAAAATCAGAGAAACGATTTCTTTGTAAGGAAAATGCTAATTTTGATTGCCGGTGGGTACGGACGCGCTTAGCTCCTGACGCGGCGCGAGGAAATACCGCATTACGATGTAATTTAATTAAACAGATACCTATTTGTAGGTTTACTTATTAGTGATTATGGATGCGTCTCATTACGTGACGATTCTGAGGCCCATCACGAATTTTGACAGCTCCGTAATCTTTTTGCATCGTCAAAGTTTCTATGACAACTAAGCAGCGCTCCTACCGGATATAAGAACAAAGAGGTTCCTTTCCCACAAAATTTGACGAAGACCATACATACTCTTACGGAGCTGCCAAATTTCGCGCTTGGGCCTCTGACAAAGTCCATCCGGTTTAAAAGAGTCTAGATAAGTGATGTCTTCTATTTTTCGTTCATATAGAAAGTGTTCAACTTTAATGTATATGATGTCGTGTGTCCTTAAATGATCTGCTGGTCATTGAGACATATTTTATCTATTTATTTGATACACTTTATAGATTGCATCATTAAATGGCAGTTTATTAAAGTATAAAAGAATTCAATCTTGCGTTGTACCCAAATAATGGTATGCTTTGCAGACATAATTTAGAAATTAATATTATTATACATAATAACAACTAATAAATAATTAACGAGCATATATATATTTGTGAGTAATTTTGCATTTAACGCTTTGATATGAGGCTTGTATTTTACATATTTTTTCTGTTTCAAATTATTCTATTAATGTTGCAACTAACCGTCTCTCAACAATAATACGGGGTCATTTGTCCAAAAACTGTAATTAATGAGCAATTATAAATTCACATTTACTCGCACGCCCTTGCTTACTAATAACGAACGGATACTGTACCTTACAGACTGCAGTCGGAAAAAGTATTTTTTTGTTCCAAGGTTAGTGGAAATGAATATCGTTCAAATGAAAATCCAGTCTTTCCAATATAGGCTAATAAGAATATTTTTTTAGAAATTAAAACTCCAACTATATATTTATTTTCGTAAGACCAAATGTTAGACTTGCCTTATACTCATTTAATCTAAGCAGAAGCAGAGTAAGTAACAGCGTACTCCTGAAAAGCCTGGCCTGGCCTGGACTTCATACTGGCCCTCTTCAGGGCTTTAGGTAGGGCCCTCCTCATTGCATCGAGCCCCAGGGCTGGCTGAAATGAGTAGGGCGAAGTCCCAGATACCTTCTTCTCGCTCCCCCGGTGGTTAAAGAATGCGTAGGGCATTTTCCAGGCATTAAAACGAAAGTAAAAGTTACTGTAAGTGTGATTGATTTTATCATAATCACCCTAATTCCTTATTTGTTTTTTAAGCATTTAACTGCTAGACGTTTGAATCTAAAGAATTGAGAATAAAAAGGAAAGTTTTGCTCACCCATCGACTTAAACTACTTTGACAATCGCAGAATGAACTCTCTAATAATTGCGCCAGTAAGCTCCTATGTGACTAATTTACATTTACCAAAACGTTTTAATGTTCAAAAAACGAATGACTACTAAAATGCGAAGTGGAATTCAATTAGGTATATAGTATATAATCTTGCATACAGTCAAATTTAATACAACCTTGCGGAGTCCTTACTACATAAGGCATGAAAGAACACATTCCAAGTGTAAGTTTTTTTAGAAATCTGGTTTAATCGCAGTTGTTTAAGTACCTAGTTTTTTTTCATGGACGCCGATGACGGACTGCTGTCTGCTGTTTTCAAGGTTGCCGCGTATTATTACTAGGCAGGTAAATGCGGATATTAGTGCGTGTTTCCATTTCCTTTCGTTAGTTCAAGTAAAGAAAGCCAATGTGAGTATTTTGTTTGAATTCGGCGGCTGCGTCAGGAAGTAGTATGAGATTACAATGAACGCGAATTATTTACCTTGCGTCGTGATTATATTCGTGATCGATCGATTCGGTGCCGCCGCAACGAACATTGGAAAATATAAGTTCAAATCGATCTCGACACTTTCTTCCCTCCTTTTACGAGGAAGATCAAGTGGGAGACAGTGTAAGAAGTGAAGTGTTGCATAAAGAATTTATCTTTTTTTTATATTATACCCGTTGATTTGACGTCTGATGACTGCTAGCTTAAGATGGCGGCATATGAAAATAATAATGCACGTCAAGACAGACTAAATTTGTATTTGGTCTGTCTTAAGAAAATTGCAGAGATATTCCTTATGTAACCTTTGTTACACTGTCGCCGACTTGACCCTAGTACTTTAATTCTTCTTCTAAATATCAATTTTGAAGTATACTGTGAAAGCTGCACAAAATCTATGTTGCGAAGATGAACTACCGTGCAGCTTACAGCCCTACAGTCTACAGTTCAGCTACAGTAATACGAATCACTAGCAGGCAGTTTCAATAGGCAGCCTCCTGTAAATTGTAGGGATAATAATGATAAATAAATAAATAATATGAAGAAAATTGTATTAGAAAAAAATCCACACGGTCAGGTTTCATAAAGGATGGAATGGATCGCGTGTAATGTTTTCTGATAAAAATTTCTATATATTTGTAGCAGTTAAATGCTTTTACTAAATTAGGCAACCATGCTTTAAAATGCCTTTCTTTTAGTGAATTATGATTATTAAAAGTGGTCGTTAGAGATATATATTTGCTGCAAACCGGGAACGCTTTGATAGCAATTCTTTTGGTGTGTATATTTAACACACGATAATAAGTTTGTCGGCGATCACAAGCATGCTGTCGGGATTCCTCACGATTAATAAAAAGATTAATATTCATTAAAAAAAATTGGTAACACCAGCATCATAAAATATTTGTCAATATGTATGACAAACACTACTTTATCTTCAAGTTGTATATTTAATTATTGTTTAAACATCGAATATTCGATATGATTTGTTTGTTTTGCTTAATTGGAAATAGGGGTTTCCTTTGAATTATAACCTCGAGCTGATTTTTACTTACATTTAACAATTGATTTTCTTTATATTCCAAATATATTTCATTTAAAAGGCAATGTGAGCCTATGGCTCACTAACTCTATGGAGTTTTTTTAAGTACAGAAATACATAACATAAGGATCATCTATAGTAAACAAATCTTTAATCACAGGTGTGGTACCTCATCAGTGGAAGTCAGCACTAATAACGCCAATCCCTAAAATTGAACCTCCGACTGAGCTTAAAGACCTAAGACCTATTAGTATTTTACCTTTTTTATCAAAAATCTTGGAAAAGGCTGTATATAGTCAATTAATTAAATACGTTGAAGATAATGAAATTTTACCAATTTTTCAATCGGGGTTTCGTAAGGGTCGTGGTACCGTTACATCTTTACTCGATGTTACAGATAATATATTAGCTGAACAGGACGCGGGAAGAAGTACTATGCTGGCTCTGCTGGATTTTTCTCGTGCATTTGATTGCTTAAACGTACCTTTACTACTTGCAAAATTAACTTTTTACGGTTTTGAACCTCACTCGGTTAAATGGTTCAGTAGCTACTTTAGTGACCGGAACCAAGCGGTACGTCTTCGTAGGGAGAATGGATCTTTCCTTACTTCTGAACCAAAACCGATGTTACGTGGTGTCCCTCAGGGTTCAATACTTGGACCGCTTCTTTTCATTATATACAGTGCGGATCTGTCAAAAGTAATCAAAAGCTGTAAATTTCACTTCTATGCAGATGATGTTCAGCTATATATCTCCGAAAAACCTGCTAAAATATCTCAGGCGGTCAGCAAATTAAACGAAGATTTGAATTCTATAGCTTCCTGGTCTAAAGACAATGCTCTCGTACTGAATCCGTCCAAATCGAAGTGTATGCTAATAGGTACCAAAAAGCAAACCGAAAACATTTTACGTGATCCACCCGTTGTTCAAGTCCTGGGCACAAATGTTGAACGTGTTCAAGAGACAAGGAACCTGGGAATAACATTTGACAGTCGATTGCGTTTTGAAGGTCATGTGCTTAATCTAGTAAAAAACTGCTTTTATCGTTTAAAAGTTTTGTATAAAGTTCGTAGTTTTTTATCTGAAAAGTCCCGAATTGCGCTCTGTGAATCGCTGATCCTATCAAGGCTGAACTATGGTAACTTGGTCTATGGTCCGCGCTTGTTGTACAGAACAAAGAAAATTATACAGCGTGTGCAAAATGCTTGTGCCCGCTTTTGCTTCCATATTCCTCCACGTACACATGTATCACCATACCTAAATAATGCTTCTATGCTAAACATGGAGTCGCGTAGGCATTTGCATCTTGCCATGTTCATGTTCAATGTAGTGAAATATAAGAATCCTGAATATTTATATCATAAACTAAAGTATTCTACTTTTCACCATCACTACGGTTCTGGTGTCCCCAGGCACGTAAGGGCTCCTTTGAGCACCCACCAGCACAGAACTGTTGGCTTCACTGGCAGTTTCCGCTACCAAGCGACTAAATGCTGGAATAACATACCTCCACCCTTAAGACTAATTCCGTGCAGACAGACTTTTAAAACACATCTGAAATCATTTTTATTAGAACAACAGAAAATTGGAATATCCAGAAATTAGTTGCTTGGGTGCGGAGTTGTCGGCGTTGGTGTTGTGTGCTTGAATTTTAATTTTATTTTCACCGAAACTATTTTCTTTAGACATGCTTAAAAATAAAAATTATAAATATTTACTCACTGATCAATTTATCAATTTTGTTTTCTTTGTTTTTATGTTTATGTAAAGTACCATACAATTATATGTCCAATGAATGTTTAATTAATTTTTGTATTTAATTTAATTTGAAATTTCGTTTATTGTATTATGAATTTTAATCTGACATTTAATTGCGTGACCTCATCTATCTATATGGGTTAGAACTGAAAATCAGCGATTTACTCTCGGAGTAAATGTTACGCTGAGTTTTCGCCCATTCGCATCGCTGCTGCACACGAAATTATCAGTATTTTTTTGTATAAATATAATTTGTTATATTTTTAAAGGATTTGTATAATTGTAAAATTTGTATTCCATTTTGTATGTGTGCATGTTGGTGTGAATAAAGTTTTATCTATCTATCTATCATCTGACTCATTGAGATGAATGAAAGCTTAGATCATGTTAAAATTAATTGGACTTCATACTTTATAGCCATTACCCTCAACAATGGAGACAGAACATGCTGCTGGACCATGTCGAATGTCGTGATCTTAAATTTCAGTAAGGTTATTGTACGTACACCGTCACAACTCCGAACAATAGCCAAGTCCGGCTCCGATCGACCCACTGCTGGCGATTGATTAAGACCGAAAACATGACCTCAAAGTGTAAGGTACGTAATTTGATGTAGAAATATTTCTTTATCTGTATCTCGTATCGACAGCTGACGCGTAAGCTGGATAGCATAATTTATCAATTTGAGATAACATAATTATTGAGCACGGTGCCGAATTATGGGGTTATATTTAAAAATTATCATAGTTGGGTATTGGTCAGCATGCTTATCTTATAAATATCTTGTTCTTAACTAAATGACCAACAGGAATAAGATGTTAATTATGTTTAAAATATTTCTGTTCCAATTAACTATTTAAAAAACCTTTTTTACAAAAATACTAAGCCACCCGAAGATTGAAAAGAACCTTTTTTATTTCAGATTTAAGTTTAATTTATATTTGCATGTGTGTCTGATAGATCTGAGTCCCCATATTTTACTACTTGGATTGGCATGGCACCGACTCCAAATATTTATTTGACAAAAGATAAAAATGGTTTATAATTATTTGGTTTTCAATCTTTTCGCCGGTTTAATTTTATATAAAAAAATATTTTTATATAAAAACTTTTGTGGTTTTAATTTTTATAATAACTTTGCAACAAAATCACCCCTATTTCCCCACCCTAGGGTAGGATTTTAGCTTCTAAATTGATCTGGAACCAACTTCGAGGTATACCTATCTTTAAAAAAGAATCATCAAAATCGGACTAGTCTGTTAAAAGCTAAAAACGGACATGTGTTGTACACATGCGATAGGAGTGAAACCCACAAAAATGTAAAAGTTCTTTATAAGTAGGTACGTCTTAAAGACAACACCTGTGTTTAAATTCAACTCTCTAATAATTAAATATAATAATTATACTTAAATTGCTTGGAAAAATAAATATTACCTTAATATAAGAAAAAAAATCAAAATGTTCGTTATGTTTAAAGACATTATTAAACTAATCACTTTAAATGAAACATTAATATACTATTAAATTTAAATTACATTTTTCGCCACTAAAAAGAAGCTTTATTACTTAGACACCAAGTTTCCAAATAACCAAATAATCGGTTAGACCCGAGAAAATAAAAAAAGTTAATTTTATAACTTCCTCCATCGCTACCACCGCTACCAGAGGGGATCAACTCGGGTACGGTACTTTAGCAAAGGATATAAAAATAATGAAAAAACTACAAACGTATAACACGTTCACGTACACAAAGCACCACGGTTGTTGTGATGCCTCCCAAACGTCCCATGACACTTGAGTGTCATAAAAGTTTTACCAGTCAAACACGGGAGTACACTTGAGTGTCCTCTGTGGTTGGTCCTGTTTTTTGCCCATTAGCACACTTTAGAAAGCATCCTTATAGCTGCTTGTGATCTCTTTAGTTTAGGCAAAATATGTAGATGGTGTTGTGAATAAAAATGTAGTGCTTTCTGAACTTTAGATTTTTTTACGCTATATGTTTGAACCGAAATGACCCCAGTTTTGTAAAAAAACACTTTTTCCTCAAGATTTACCCTCGTCAGTGATGTGAAAAGATGATAGTATTATTTGTGTTCTAATTAAAAACCTACAAACTCCCGCGACTCTATTTGTTACCAGCAATTTTATTTCTTTTGTTATGGTCTTCTTATCTCAGGTTTTTTTAAGAAATATTTTTTATAAAAAATTACTGTAAAAAATTGCAAACATTGGAAAGGTAAGGATTGTTGATAAAAACCAAGCCTGTATTAAAAAGCAACTTAGGCATCTATCAAACGTTTAATACTTCAATACAGGTTGTAAAATACTTGGTAAAAATATTCTATACTTAAATTGTTTCGAAAAATAAATAATAACAACTTAATAAAAGAAAAAATACAATTAAAAAAATTACCCAGCTCAGGATCGAACCACTGATCATTTGGTGTCGACCCTAAGATCGTTATAGTTCGGCTTATTCATAAAGCAAATGATAAAACTACGGAAACCTATCTTGTGCCAAATATTCTACTTCCGTTTCATTCATCGAATCTCAAGTCACAACGATACTAAAGAAGTTTTCACTTCAAAAATATATGCGTTGAATTGATAACCTCCTACTTTTTTTTGTCGGTTGAAAAGTCATGTGACTTATGCAGTAAAGATCAGAAGCTACACGTAAGCGATTAATTCAATCGTAAACTGACTACTGTCATTAAAAAGTTTAACCTTTCTAGAAATATGGTTTCATAAAAAGTAGCTCTTACAAAAAAAAGGTTCGAGATTGCGTTTGTATTCTTTTTTATTGATATGAATTCTCCCACGATTGACTTGATATCGGTTATTCAAATAAGCGGACTTCAATTAAATAGGTCGTAATAATAGATCGAACCTATTGTGCCTTGAGGCTTGAATTCATACCATGCCGAGGGGTCAAGCTGACATTTTGCAACTGTTGAGTTCACCTGTTTCTTATCAGCTTGTGTTCGATTGTATTGTTGGCACCGCTATAAAGTAGAACAACTTCTTAATGTACTTTCATTTGTTACAGAGTAGCTGCCGAAATATTTTGACTATTGAAATTGTTATGCACGAACAAGAAATGTTGTTATATTAGCACTTGGTTAAGGCCCTCAGGCTCATCGGAGACACCTCCTACGGGGGAGATGCCCTCCACCTAAAAAACTACTAGAGCTGCTCATCTTGTTTCGGCTCTCCTAAGGATCTCGCTGCCTCAAATCTGGCGATGCTATAAAAGCCAGCTGACGTGACCAAATTAGCTTTAAAAAAATATATGAGGACTATTTTATATAGAATTTAATTAACTTTGACGTTTGCTTTAAATTGTGCTTAATCGTTTTTTTATTATTAAAGTGACTTGTTGACTTACTTTATTGCTCTTGCAGTGTCACTTTCATTTTCATCAACATTCAATCAAAATTTCAAATTAATATTCGTCTGTGTGGTGTCTCTTCCTTTTGGCCAAATTCTATTATAAATAATGAAGTGCTAAATGCAGCTGTCTTATTCATAATTAAGGCTAATTACATTTATTTCTTAATGAGTCTCTGAAGCCTCACATTTAATGTACTGCATTAATTTCATTGAATTAATTGACAACTGGCAACTGTATTAAAATAAAATAAGTTTAAATTAAAATATAAATTCACGTTTTGAAGGATATATATTAGGAAATAAAAAGTATCGATCATAAATTGCCGCCATTACGGCCACGATAGTGCTGATAGGAGGTTGTTGTATAACAATGTTATGTCACGATGTGCTGAATACTTTGAGCAAATATAATGTGTGCCTATTTAGTTTTTATTATTCTAGTGTGTGTACTGTAATAGCTTCCGTTCCAGTACATTGATTTATATGATCCATTAATCTCAGCTGCGAATATTATATTCATCAGTGTATTTGTTCGTATTCAGTATCTAAATTCCTAGTATAATATGGAAGGCAATTAATTATTGGTATTATTTTTTTATAAAAGTCTTACATTAAAAACCAGTCCACAGTCTACACTATAGCTATTATCGAGATTGTTACCATGATAGTGATATCATGCGTTGTCGTCGTCATGTTGCAACTGTGCCGATTTTTTTTTTATGTTATAGGGGGCATACGAGCAGACGGCTCACCTAATGGTAAGTGATCACCGTCGCCCATGGACACTTGCAACACCAGGAGTATCACAAATGCGATGCCGGCCTTTAAGGAAGGAGTACGCTTTCTCTTTAAGAAATATCGGAGACTCATAAAAAACAAAGGTACATGGTAACAATCCCGTTAATAGCTATAATTTTAGTAACCATGAAAGTTTAAAACAATACACAGTCTACACTGAAACGAATAAAGGGCGGTTCGCAAGTTCGATAGTCGGATATATGACGTAAAGATACGGCAATGGCGTAGGCATTAATCATAGAAAAGCAATGTAGGTATTTGGCATTCCATTGTCCTCACGAAGCGGGGTAGTTGTTACCATTCCTCATAAGTTATCCTCTACTACTCTTTAATCTGTTTTCAAGTTTATATAAGAAATGTTGGTGTTGATAAAATGTAGTGTTCACAGAGGGGTTCCAGGCCACCCGGTGCTCACTTCCTCATACGTCGTGATGGTATCGCTGGTAACCCGCTGGGCAGCACTGCTCATATTCTATTGCCGTTCCTTTGATAAATTTATATCGTTTCAAGCCTTTTCATTACACTCGTGTACATAATCGAGCCAGAAACCCCGATTGCAGAACACAGAAAGGCATAAAGAACATAGTTCTTCTTAGCCGGTACGCTCTTGACAGAGCGGTCGTGATCGCTATGAACTTTTAGTATTATTGGAGGAGGCAGATGTGATGCGCTTCACTATGTTTCGCCATTGCTGCCTGCTAGAGATCATCCTGCTGCACTCGTTTAGTGAACCTCCAACGGCTGACTTGATCTGGTCAGTCCATCGCGTGGGTGACCTTTCGCGCAGTCTAGTACCTCCCACCTTTCCTTGGACGACAAGGCGTTCAATGGATAGGTTGTTACGCCGAGAAACGTGTCCGAAGAATGTTAACACTTATCCAAAATATATCTATGGTATTTAAGCTGAAAGCTTCTTGACACATACCTTATGTTGTCATCTCCTTTGCTTCGCCTAAAAACATTTCTCAATTTGAGGTTTCTAGTCAGAAAAGAGTCTGGTATAACTTATATATGATAATGCAATTTTATAAAATGATGATTTTGTAAATCGCCAGTTTTTTTTTATAAAAGATTTGAGTGCGTTTGACCACAATCGCACCTAATGTTAAGCAAGTTATAGCGCTAATTGTACGATGGGTCTACCTTTTATCACAGAACTTTTGAATTAATGTTATAATATTTCATATCAGCGGCTGTCATTAACTTCATTTCGCAGAAAATCTTATGGCATTCGTTTGTTTTAAGACATTCAAAACTCAAAATTTTGTATGCCAGAAGCATCTTTAGGCTTCCATTAAATATCCACAATAATTAAAAATCAAAAAACAAAAATCATATCGCAGAAAGTTAACAATTAGAATGTTCTCTTAGCATATAAATATTTAAAAAATATTGTTTTATTTATCCATTATCTATCAGGTGCCTCACTGACCCCCTTGACCGCCTCTGAGTACCCTGAATCGAATATTTACAGTATTCATGATGCGAAAACGTACAAATGCGCTGAAAACAGAACGCTAAGCATGTAACAATTGACTAATTTCCAAAACAGGATACATAAAAATAACTTAAATTAACCTGTACGGAAGAACGGCAATTTCATAGGTAAAAACCTATTATTATGTATAAGTCAAGTACCTATCTAAGATTTATATGATTATTGTTTGGGGCTTGATAAAAAACAATTCATACAAAAAGGAAGACATGCAAAAATGTTAATTAATTTATTTTGATACGATAACAATGCAGCCAATGTGACGTATTGATTTAATTAAGTTTTGATTAATTATAATTGTGGGAATTGGCTGGAATATAATATCTACCTACTTAATATGCAGTATGTAGGTCAAAAGCATTCAAATGTTAATATTGCTGACGTTTTACTCTACTAGACAACATTGTACATACTCACTCTTTGTCTCGCGAATAAAGTTCGTATTAAGCATATTTTATTTTATAACAACTGAGACTTCGATCTTTATTATCTACCTAGAAAACTAGAAACCACTGCATTCTATATTTTTATTTCACTGCTAAGCCGAAAATATCTTAACTATATAACCGCATCGTTGTTTGAAAAAAAAGGTACTCCACCAGATGCTCCTGCCCAAATGCTATAATAACGTCATATTTATGCAAACGCGATCCAGTTAGCTAAAACTTCAAGGCTATAATGGTGACCATATCATTCATCGGTGTCATTATTTGTAGACTTACATTTTATTGTAAGCTTATAATAGTTACATTTGCATCATACATAAATATGTAAATAAAAACTTCAAATATAATTTCATATTAAACGAACGAATGACTCTTTTGAATTGTGACTTTTTAAATTTTTGGTACAATAAAACTCAAAATATTTTAAAGTCTTCCTATAGGCACCGCGCACTAGATGGCCACGACAACGACCAAAGGAGAGCAACCATTTTGTAACTGCTCTTGTACAAACATACTTCTTTTTATATGATGTTAAGCATTAAAAACTATGTAATATAAGATAAAAAGATCTTTTTTAGCTAGTGGTGAAACTCAAAAAACTATAAAACTTTTAACGTATAAAGAAACGTAGCGTTTAGCATTTAAAGGAACGTAGTTTGCTATTATATTGCTCATAATCGATTCAACTAATCATGAGTTGAATTTATTAAAGAAGTGTTTAAATTGCTCAAATTACCAATGTTTTTGACGTAAATAAATTGTAAGAAAAACTTTACGTATAAATTGGAGTTTTTTAACTCAAATTCTCAGACAAAATATTATATCTTTATATATATAATTCTTCTGTGAGTGTGTATGTCACTGAACTTCTCTTAAACGACTGGACCGATTTTGATGAAATTTTTTGTGTGTGTTCAAGGGGATCTGAGAATGGTTTAGATTCACAATTTTGTCCGCTCGACAACCCCTGTTTTTAGGGCGGTACGAAGTTCGCTGGGTCAGCTAGTTAATAATAAAATATAACATCAATTACCCATTCGAGTTTTTAAATGGTCACGTTACTAACGTCACGTGGCAACTTATAATTATGACAATTATAACATTGGCAATTGCAATTGCCATTTATAAGGCATTTTGACTTTTATAAGGCCTTTTTTGTCATTGGTGCTATTTTACAACGATTTCGTTAATGACGACTAGATTTTCGATAAGAGACGACACTGATTTCTACTTGTTTTATGGATTCTGTTACTAACAGTGACTACCTGTATCACTACATTAATTTTATAATATTAGATTCATCTTAATAAATTGTTGGTAAATATCACCATACTTAATAGTAGCTGTATTCTTAATTGTCAATTAAACGTGAAAAATGGGAAGGTCGGTTTTTTAACGAAAATCTCTTAACTGCAGATATTGAGAGAGACAAGAGTGTCGTATTTCGTGTGTATGGATTGCCATCAGTTCATCACACAGACAACGTTGTTATATGCTTACCAAATGCTAACACAATTAGGATAATCGTAAAATTATTTTTGTGTTGGATGCAGCACCAAATTGTAATTGTTCCAGACACATTATTGTTTACGATATACCTACTTGTGAAAGAAAACACAAAAAAGGAAGAAATTAATTAATGAATTGATTAAAGTAATTATGTTTCTTTTATGATTGTAATAATTTCTGATGAATTATTGAAAATATAAAGAGCCTCACTCTCCATCTGGTCAACCATTCGTATGTTGATTGAAGGTATATGTGTCAACATAGTAGCGTGCTTGCTATTATTAAATATTTTTGCCTGCTATGTTTTTGTGGACATTGAGTTGTTCCAAGTTAGTTAAAAAAACATGTTTTTGTGTAGATTACTCCAGAAAAACACTTTTTATACTCAAAATATTATTATTTTTAATTAAATTCAAATTGAAATATCACATTAAGTTGGGTTAATTCAACTAAAAACAAGTCAATCGAATTCAACTAAAAACTGGAATATACATCAACAATAAGCTTTACAATGGTATCTATTTTGCTCCTGTACAAAGAACTTTGTATCTGTACCAATCCCCCATACAAAGTGGTTGTTCTCCTTTACTAAAGTTGACCGTTGCTGCCAAGTGCGCAACATTCGTATGTGGCCACTAGCGGTCGTGGCCGTCTAATGCGCGAGGTGCCATGTGCTACGTATACGGTTAGAAGGTCAAATTAGAACATAAACTACCTGGAATACTACATCCAAAAAAAGCATTAAAAAACTAGGAATAAATTGCCATATTAATTGGGACTAGTTCTTATTGTATCAAGTTACTAATAACTTTGACGTTGATGTTTTCACTTAACTATCTTGCACTTATTGTTCCAAAAATTTCACTTTCGTCTGCGACCTACAGTGTAATCTGAATGCTGTAACTGCCGTGTTAATCAAAAACTTTTTAAAAACACAATGACTTATTGTTTGTACTGTATGTTAAAGGCATTTCACGTGTGCGGGATACAAGTTTAAAACAACAAGATACAAACCAAATGTTTAATTTACAGAAAACTCTCACGGATATCATAATTATCAAAATATCATAAAAATCAAATATCACTAACCTTACTCGAAGACGGCTCGTTCCGAAGTGTGTCGTGTACTGTCAAACGTAACCGACTGGATGTGACGCTGTCGTTCATTCACCATGACGTTAGTGTTGCCACTAGCAATATTGATAGTCACGTAACAGTCGGCCATCCTTCAGGAACGAGTCTCTTCGTTCTAAATGGTACTCTATTCTATTACTCGTTCGAGTTAAACTTATAAATATCAGTCACTTACATTAGTGATATGTATACACAACCATTGCTTATTATATAGAAATCTTGTAATATTAATATGTTGACATTGTATTTTTTTATTGACATAATATTAGG
This sequence comes from Chilo suppressalis, assembly GCA_902850365.2. Classification (NCBI taxonomy): domain Eukaryota; kingdom Metazoa; phylum Arthropoda; class Insecta; order Lepidoptera; family Crambidae; genus Chilo; species Chilo suppressalis. The sequence continues at coordinate 8,728,416 of OU963899.1, read as the reverse complement.
TAACTCTGACATTCATAATTCTACAGAAAAATGTTATAATTAATTAATCTCTTTTTTTTTATTGGTTCCATATTATGTATTTGCATGCTATTTTTAAAATGGCAAAACACGTGCTCAAACCGTTATGAAATACCTATATACCGTGTTTTTAGCAAATAAAGATTATGATTTATGATTTATTTATTATTCACAGGTTTCACACACATTCACTATATCTTATATAGGTCTAACATTAGTCTCTAACTCTAATTATAGCCATGAAGAGAGAGTCATTCTCACCGACTGTCCCACTGTCATGACTGCGATGCATGGAACCTCTCCTGAGTGATGAGTTCATACAGCACTGAGGTCCGATTCCAACACCCTCCCTATGTGTGGAAGCTACTTCCTTCACAACCACACATTCCTAATAGAAAGGTTTGAGCCACTCGTGGGCGACGAGTTCATACGCCAATCCTGCCCGACTCGAACATTTCTCACTATTCTTTAACTAAGTAACTTTGAATCATAATTCCTTTGGCAACATAATTCATGGAGTAAGAGCCACTCCTGGGCGACGAGTTCATACGCCAATCATGCCCGGCTCATACATCCCTCACTACCTAGTTACAATCACGGAGTAAGAGCCACTCCTGGGCGGCGAGTTCAAACGCCAATCCTGCCCGGCTCATACTATCCTCACTATCCACTACATTCTACAAGATCGTCCTTTTCCTGTCCTCATTCATTTATTAAATCAGCATTTTGTAATCATCCTACCACTCGTAATCATGTCATAATATAACGTACATCCAACGTCATCTTAACAATTTAGTTCTTCTGATAGTGATGATGAATGGAGCTGTGTACCAGGTAATTTAATCATCTCTTAATCATTTTTATCATTCCCTTCATCATCGCTATCTTCACTTGAAGAGCAAGCAGGGGCATTGAAGCTAAGCCAAGGAAATATTTTATCGACTGCGACGACTGTCTCATATTTAGCTCCCTTCTTGGTTAAGGGGGTGTCCTCTACAAGGAAACGGTCATTTGGTAAAACCTTTTTAATCCTATAAGGGCCCTTACATTTTGCCTCCAATTTCTTTGATTGTCCCGGACCCGTAACTACTGCCCTTGCAATCCTAACTAAATCGCCCTCTTTGTAAATTTTACACGGTTTTTTGTTTTTATCGTAACGCTGTTTTGACTTTCGTTGATTTACTATTATCTTCTCTGAAGCTTCAGATCTAATATCTTTTATTGTATTATTTTCTACATTGTCATTATTGATATCGCTAACAATTTCATTTAATATACCTTGTGATGGATTTGTCATCCTTCTACCAAATAAGAGTTCTGTCGGCGTCTTCTTCGTAACATCATGTATTGTGGTATTTAATCCTAGCTGTACATCAGGTAGTAAGTCCTCCCAGGTATTTTTATTTTTGTCGTGTACCATCGAACCAAGGGCGGATAGGATCGTTCTGTTGTAACGCTCGACCTGCCCATTCGCCCTTGGGGTGGCAACAGCGTTTAGAATATGCTTTGTTCCGATCGATTGTATGAATGCTTTAAATTTCTTACTAGTGAAACTCGTTCCCCTATCTGTTATCAAACGCGTTGGGGACCCAAAATAACTGAAGAGAGTCTTGAATGCTCTAATGCTTTCCTTGGTTTTGGTACTTCGTACAGGGAAAAGACTTAAGTATTTTGTGAACGCGTCAATCATTACCAATATATATGTGGACCCTCGTCTACTTTTCGGGAATGGACCTAGATGGTCAGCGTGTAGTGTGTGAAAGGGGATATCCACCTTCGGGATTGGGTGAAGCAGTCCCTCTCGTGAGCCTGCCGGCAACTTATGGTGGGCGCACTCGAGGCAAGCAGACACGTATTTTTTTACGAATTTGCGCATTTTTGCGAACCAAAACAACGACCGTATTCGTTCTAACGTCTTCTCGAAACCAAAGTGGCCAACGCTGTCATGGTTCGCTTTTAAAAGTTGCCAACGTACTCCTCTTGGGACCACCCACCTCGTACCACCACCCTTGAGTACCCGGTAGACACGTCCATTTTTGAGAGTGTAGTCCTTATAGACATTGACGATTTTAGGGGTTTCTGAATCTTCAAGGATGTTTTTGATACATTTGATGTCGTCATCAGAGGACTGCACGGTGGATATCCAGTCTTCTGAACCAACTGTTAACACATCTAGTGTATGTGTTGGTTCTGAATCCACCGATACGGGTCCCCTGCTGAGGGCATCAACATGTGACATCCTTTCACCTGGACGATATTCTATTGTGCAGTCGAATTCAAGGAACTGTATCCACCAGCGGGCTATACGTGGGACGAGATCTCTCTTGGTAAATGTTGACCGCAGGGCGTTACAGTCACTAACTATAGTGAACTTTATGCCAATAAGGTACGTCCGAAATTTACCAAGAGAGCTCACGACAGCAAGCGTTTCCAGTTCGAATGAATGGAGTTTCATTTCATCAGGCTGGGTTTGGCGGCTATAATAAGCGACCGGCCGCCAGGCATTAGATTGTTTTCTTTGCAATAGTATACCTGCGATGCCGAACTTGCTTGCGTCTGTGTGTAACTGTGTCTCTGCAGTATGGTCGTACAACGCAAGAATGGGTCTGTCTATTAGTTTATCCTTTATGGTTTGAAAGGCTTGTGTCTCTGAGTCACTCCACTTCCAAGGTGTATCTTTCCTCAGGAGGCTCGTCAGGGGCCTCGCTATCACAGCGAATCCCTTCACGAACCTCCTAAAGAAACTCGCAAGTCCGAGGAATCTTCTCACTTCGTGTTGATTGGCCGGGGTTGGGAACTTGGCCACCGCTTCGGTTTTTGAGAGCCCTGGCCTAACACCAGTCTTATCAATCTCGAATCCAAGAAAATCAATTCGCTCTTGAAAGAAATTGCACTTTTCCATTTTTAACGTAAACCCTGCTTCTCTCAACAAGCCAAACACCTCTTTTAGACGGTCTAGCCCCTCCTCAAAGGACTTAGACGGTATTAATATATCATCCATATAGATGACAATGTAGCTCACTTTCGATTTAGAAAGGACTTTATGAATGGCCCTCTGGAAGACCGCGGGAGCGTTTGCCAGCCCAAAAGGTACGCGATTATACTCAAAGAGTCCATCTGGTGTTACAAACGCCGTCTTCTCGCGGGAGTTCTCGGCTATGGGAATCTGGTGATAGCCTGAAGCCAAGTCTAAGGATGTAAATAACGACTGGCCAGAAAGTTGGTCTAACAGATCCTCTATGTGTGGTAAAGGATAATGATCTCGTTTAGTGCGGCTATTTAGAGCCCGATAGTCCACGCATAGGCGTTTCTCTCCTGATTTCTTTTTAACCAATACAATTGGACTGGCATAGGGGGACTGGGACTCGCGGACTATACCATGGTTCAACATATCCCCAACCATATCTTGAACTAACTTTCGCTCAGAATGAGCTAACCGGTATGGCCTATAGACTACTGGGGTAGTATCCTTAAGGTGGATCTCCATCTCAGTAACATTTGTGAATCCCAAGTCGTGCATTCCGGTTGAAAAACAGTCTTTAAATAAGCTAAGTAACCCTTCAAATTGATGTTTCTGATCGTCGGTCAATTGCTCACCACACTTGGGACTCACAGGTCCCTGAGGGAGCAATTCATCCGAAATTCGCAAGACGCTTTTACTATTACCTATGAAGCTAGCACGGGTAATGAGGACATTTTCCTTAAAGTGTAACGGGGCTGCGGAGAAATTGTGAATGAGCAGGTTGCAATTAATACCTCTGATTTGGTATTCACCTGGCATGAGATAATATCCTTGTCCTCCAAGGCACCTCACAGATCCATTCACATAAATATTTCCATGGTAAGCGATGTTAGACTTTACCGGGATTGATGTCATTTCACCTACGTCTATAGAAACGTCACAGGCAGTATGTAATTCTAGCTTCAAGTCATGCTCGTGTTCTGTCCGTTCAAACTTCAAATCCGAGGGTGTCTTAACAATCGTTAATGTAGGCCTCTCCGTAAAGCTGTGTCCGAGTAAAACGTCACAGTTTATCAGATGATCGTCAACTACAAATACTTCGACATTTCTCTCTAGGATGCCCTGAACCTCTATATCGATTAACGTGCTGCCCAATGGTAAATATGGCACATTGCCTAGCCCCCTTAGGTATGGCCCGACAACGTCTTTCCAGGTCATACCTATGTGTACAGCGGCGTTCTTGCGAACGAGAGTGGCTTCACTCCCTAAATCTACCTGGCATGCTATGGGAACACCATTCATCTTTATTAGAATTTTATATTTATCACTAGTATTATCCGAAACCGAAACTTCAAGAACGCTTTTATCCTTTTGCGGGTTGTCTTTAGTTTTTGGGCAATTTGACGAGTCATGACCAATGAAGTTGCAGGTAGTACATTTTACCAAAGGCTTCGGACATTTAAAGCTAGGATGACCTACGCCTTGACAGTTAAAACACTTAATAGTATTTTTCTGACTACTGGTTTTGGATGCACTAACGTTAACGTCAATAAGCCTTTGCGTATTATTACTTGTATTACCTATACGCCTATCGCGATTTATATTGTTGGCGTTGTCTAATTGATTACGGTTAGTGGATTTAATTGTCTTGAAGAATTCGAGTACGTCCTCAGGCTTGTCAAATTTAGCTGCCTGGGCACCAACACGCACACCTCTATCTTCAATCGCGTAAAGTAAACAGTCCACCGCTTGCTTTCCAAATATCTTACATCTATTTAAAAGATTCATCTTTGCAAAGTAGTACATTTCAAACGTTTCTCCAGGGCGTACCCGTCTATTAAGCATATCTGTTAAGAGCTCAGCGTAATTTTCAGTAGCCGGAAATGATTCTCTTAGCATCTCTTTCCACTCAGTCCATGTATGCTTAATCGAGGGTAGGCCCTGGTACCAGGTCTTTGCAAGACCAGTAAGCTTGGGCAGGGCATAATGAACTGTTTGTTTGTCATTCCAACTATAAATTTCCGAGCATTCGTCTACTTTGTCAAGCCAAATGTTTATAGTTTGTTCCTTGAGCATTGGGTCAAATTCAGGGATGACATTACTTAAACTTGAGGCAGAGAACGATTCACTATGCCCTGTCTTGGACTTCAACACTTTTAAAAATTCCTCGAAAAAATCGGATGCGGGTTTACAATTATCGTTCCTGATTTCGTTGTTATCAGGGTTATGTTCCAATGTTGGTGTTGTTAGGCAACGATCACGAGTACGACGGCGGCGTTGTGGCGTGTTTTTGTTATATGCCCGAGAGCAGTCACGTTTCGACTGTAAAGAACGCACGTCACGCTCGTCGTCATGTATTCGTGAACGTTTCCTACGTACCTCGTCCTCAAGTATATCAAGCTGTTCTCGTTTCCGCCTGAGCTCCCGCTCACGCTCTCGCAGTGATTCAGTGCTTGCGCTGCGGCTTCGATGACGACTGCAATCGCGACTAGCTCCCATCCGCGAAGCTCGATCATCGCGACTGTGGCCGCGAGTAGGTTTCTTCCGTGAAGCTCGATCACCACGACTGCGACTGCGACTATGGCTCGGCCGCGTCCATGAAACACGAGGTTCACGAAAGCTACGGCTATGACTGCGTCGCGTGCGCGTACTCCGATCGTCGCCACGGCTGTGAGCGCGGCTACGACGCGAGCCTCCACGCCGCTTTCCCTCGGTATCTGCGTCGCTCATTTTCTGAAACTCGGAAAGGATTTATATGAGCTCTTGGTAGGTAGTTACCTTCCTTAGATATATGAAGGGTGATCAACAAAAAAAGATAAAAGTTTTCTTTCAAAAAGTTTAGATCAATTAAGGGTGTCGACGAACAAAATAAACCGAATGTTGCAACAATAATTAATCTGTGTTATTTAAGAAACTTCCAAAACTGATCATATATTCTCAGTTCACAATTGATTGCACTATTCTTGCTAAGGTAAATGTATATATTTTGAAATCCGTATTCATCTGCTCACTGTCAGGTTATTTCTTCGTTTAAACAGACTTTGTTTATAAAAATGTTAAAACTATGTCGCTTAACACATGTATTTTTTTTTATATATAATATGTCGTTATTTGAATAACTTTAAGATATTAACTACCAACGGTTGTATCTAATCTATGTTCATCTGCTTAGTAGTGAATTATTTTTAAGGCTAACGGCATTTATTTAGTATGATGTTCATAATACTTTATATTTCCATGTATATTTTCCAATTAGTCGCCGTTTTATATTTTAACTATCGGAATTTTAGTGGGTAATCAATATGCATCCGCTTATCAACATGTTATTTTCCAAAGTAAAATGAACTTAACACGTCTAATTATTACAGGATTTCATTTTTCAACATTATTTTCGATATTCTTCAGCATTTATTAATTCGGTAACAGTCAAAATGGCATGGTACGAAAAAACTATATTTCGCAACGATCCCACTTCTGAGATGTTAAAGGCATTTCACGTGTGCGGGATACAAGTTTAAAACAACAAGATACAAACCAAATGTTTAATTTACAGAAAACTCTCACGGATATCATAATTATCAAAATATCATAAAAATCAAATATCACTAACCTTACTCGAAGACGGCTCGTTCCGAAGTGTGTCGTGTACTGTCAAACGTAACCGACTGGATGTGACGCTGTCGTTCATTCACCATGACGTTAGTGTTGCCACTAGCAATATTGATAGTCACGTAACATGTACGAGACTGCTCTCACTTTAAAGTCACTTTTAATTATTACGTTCAACGTGTATACAGAGCTGATGCTTCATTACTTTTCAAAATAGTTGTAAAAAACACTAAAAACGTTTTACAGAACAGACAGGCTCTGTTTTTTTGTGCAAAATGATTGATAATGTTAGAGTAATGCGACAGCGTACAGAAAAAAATATATGCATGCATTTTTTATTTATTTTATTTCATTTTACAAACTTCATCGACCAATATATAAATATTGTAGAAAAAACTCAATTAATGCTAATAATATTCTCTACCAGTCAACCTTTAAAAAAACATTAAAAATACGAACGACTGTATAAAGGTGACCTGACCTAGCGAATTCACTAACATTTGTAATTTGTAGTACCTACCAATGATATTACTGAAACAGACAGGTGGCTACTGCTCGTATGATATAGTCATTTTGTTTGTTTTTTATGAAACATTTCATAGATTATTGGGGGAGGTACTTATGACGTTTTTTTCTAGTAAAAAAATCTTTTGATTTTAACTTTTAGCAGTTAGATAAAATAATTAAAAACTTTACTATGATTTAGCCTTAAGGTCATAGCTCACCTTAACCACCCGGTACCCGACGAGCACCGCCTTGGCGAGCTGCTTGCGTCGGGTGGGCCACGGGTGGATACCTCGTTGTCAACCAGTGGTCGACGGGTCAACGCCGCACTGCCGCGTATTGACTCCGCGATTTGGTTCAATTAGTAACTTAACTCAAGCTTAAATAGAGAGGAATACTCAAATTAAAACGGCACTTTCACACAACATGACTGACATTTGTCACATATCAATTTTCATGGCATATTTCAAAGCGTGACATCATGTAGCGCCATATGGCGCCTGAGATGACGACTAGCACACTAGCGTCACCACCGGAACTAAAAGTCTCACAGGCCTGTCAAAAACCAGCGGCCGGGGGGAGCTCAACACGGGGAGCGTACGGGCAGCGGGTGGTCACCGCGGTGTCCACCCGCCGTCCGCACGGGGGCAGCTTGCGAGCGAGGCAAGACGGAGCCCCTAAGGTGTTGGTGTAGTGAGCGTATCTCCATAGAAATCCATACAAAGAATTTCAACCACTCGAGTTGAGGCGGTGCTGGTCGGGTGCCGGGTGGTTAAGACCTTAAGGCGTGATCTATGACCTTAAGGCTAAATTATATATATATATATATATTTTTAATTATTTTATCTAACTTGGTCGCCGTTTAACTGTGGCCACAATTCCAACACGTACAAAGAAATTTGGTGACTCATTTCTTTGTCGCTCTATCCGTAAATGGAATGCTCTGCCCGCTCACGTGTTCCCTCCTTCTTACAACCTGGGATCCTTTAAAAGAGGCGTGAAGAAGCGACATGCGGGCCTATACCAGGTACAGGTACGTACCTGGCCATTTTCCCAGCCCCCCACGACAACGGCTAACTAGTGCCGAGGTCCGAGTCTCAGAGACGCCCTTAATTGAGCCGACCCCCTCAAGTTCGAGTGGTTTAGAGGCTCCAGATGGAGATGAGACTCCCCCCGTGGGGAGATGCCTTCCGCCTGGAATACCTCTAGAGGCACTCCAATTCCAATTCTCGGCTTGAAGTCCCCTAAGGATCTCGTCGTCCCTAAACCCGGTGACGCTGTAAAGGTCATCTGCGACCAACAGCATACACACTCAAAAAAAAAACATGCAGGCCGGCAAAGTGAGGATGGGTGGTGTGGCAGGTAGAACTGCTGTATCAGCTATTTTCGCGTCTGGACTTCACCGTTACTTAACATCAGGTGGGGTAGAGTCATTTGTCGGACCTATCAAAATTGATTTTTTACTTGTACCTCCCCCAATAATCTATGAAATGTTTCACAAAAAAAAAACATAATATCTTTGTCGTGCGAGCAGGTACTCTGTTTCAGTAATAGCATTGGCAGATACTATACAATATGTTAGTGAATTCGCTAAGTCATGAAGGTCGTCAATACCGGTACATAAAACCTAGTTCAACTATATTGATAGTTTGTGTCTAAAGATTTATCTTGCATTCAGAGAATGTAATCAGGCTCCTGATTATCATATAAGGTATACTGGATTGACCTTATTTTAGCGGTATGTCATGAATGACCAACTGTCAAAGAACAACACGGCTGACGCGGCCAAGAGGGGTGGTGTAGGCATACGTAGAGATTTAGCTGTGCTTTGTTATTGTTCGTGTGTAAGTGTCGTAACTATAGGTTTTTTTATGCAAGAGCGTTAAACTGCATTAAATTTGTGTGCAAAAAATGGCAGAATAATTGAAATAGTATTATGTCGCTTTGCCTACTCCCTGGCGCGTTAATCTATAACAGCTGTGCATAGTATCTACCTGCTTATCCTTATGATAAATTCTAAATTCATACTTAGTTGTTTTTATTTTAGAGATGACGTTGAATGATAAGTAAAAATAACATTGTTTTACAACAGTTATGTCTTGGGTTCTGGATCCAAAAGCTACCAAGCGAACCCCTATATTACTAGGTTTACGCTTTTTTTCACACCGCCCGTCCTTCTCCCAGTGGAGTATCCCATGAACGATAAAAGAATGTATAGTTCTGCACTGATATAAAATAAATAATGAAAAGAAAAGAAAAGCCCCCCCCCCCCCCAAGTCCTTAAAGAAATATACTTTAACGGAACGGACGGATTGTATTGTAGAGCTTTTCTGTTACATGATTTCATCAATATCGTTACAGTAAAGGAGAGAAATAATAATACATTTGATAGCGTGATAATGTTACTTAATACTAGTTTTCGACAAGAGGCACCATTTTCGATGTAAATTTATAGTATTAGTCATAAATATCATTTATTAGCATAAGGATATTAAGTGGTGATGTGGAACTATTTATTTAATTTATTTATAAATTTTAATTTAAACCATTTAATTGCTGTAACGGATAAAATATCATCCTATTATGTCAATTATAATATTTCACCCGAAGATGGACGAGTACAATTTTCATTTCCTCATAGTTATATATCATGGTATCATACTGATGATATGCATGATATGTCTGCAGGTCACAAGTCTGATATCACACTCTTGATTACCATTGGCAGTTTGATGTAATCGCTTCCATGTTCTTTAGTCATAGTTTCCAAACCAGTTTCCAGTGATTAAAAACCATTTTGTATTTTAATTTTCTCGTCCATTAGAATAACAGCAAGTTCTCTTGAATTTAACAGCATGAGACTACTGGAATGAAATCCCACGGGAAAAGTAATGGGACAGACGAAAAATATTTTTTATTATAATAACAAATAACTATTATAGTAAAAAATGGTTTTTATAACGTCAAAAAGGGGTTAAGTACCCTTTTTTAAGTTTCCGAGTCAACAAGAAAATCTTATAGTGTTGCTGTGTCTACTCGTCCATACACAGCTTGGGTAAAAAAAATGTTACCTATAAAAGCTGGAATCTAGCACAAATATGAACATAGGTAATAGTCACACCGATAAAATTTTAAAATAAGAAATCTTGAAAAAAATTGTAGAAAACAGGATGAAAATTGACAATCGTAAAACAAAAACAAGCCTAGGAGGCTCTATCCAGTAAAATTGTTCAATGACGTTTATGTCCCAGGTGAGTATGACAACACAGCGTCAATTTAGTAATGTTAAAAAGCACTTAGTGCTAATAATGAGCACTGTTAGCACACAAGACAGCTCATGATGTTATTGTGGAGTTTGTGGAGCAATACACTGTTGAAATGCACAAAATGATACAAAACGCAGAGTAACGAAACAGTTATAGGTATATATGGTATGAGGTTCAACCACTTTTGATGAAATATCACGATGGTTAATGAGGTCTATGCTTCTCTAACCTACATTGTCGACAAGATGAAGTTCACACATTATACACACATCAAAAGTGTCTAGGGATCAAGCATTTTTATGCGGATTTCTTGAGATTGAGATGTGGCTTTGTAATAAATTTATGATTTTATAAATTTATATGGATCCTTTTTGGTGCATTTCATAATTTGAATCAGGAACTGTGAATCAAATTCGAGTAAAAGATGAAAATCAGCTGTCAATATTTTCCCTATAAAAACATACAACGCATTGAAGACATTATTAGTGCTACTGTTTCCCTACTACTGATTAAAACCAACGTTATTATGGAGCGGCGACGTCATTTAAGCAGGGAAGAAATGCTCAGAGCCGTGGGAATGATAGAAGCTGGTTCCCGGCAATGTACTGTGGCTTTAGCTCTGAATACAAGTCAGAGTGTTATCAGTCGACTTTGGACACGATACCGAAGCACTGGTACCGTGGCTGAGCGCCATGGAGGACGGTATCGCTGCACCACACGGAGACAAGACCGATACATTCAAATCTTAACTCGAAGAGCTCCAATAATAACCGCCATGATGTTAGCCGTGAGGCTTCATCACTCTTCAGGGAACTTAATTAGCGACCAAACAGTCAGAAACCGCTTGCATGAAGTGAACCTTCATTCCCGAAGACCGCTACGGGTACCACCTATAGCAATGCACAATCGTAGGATTCGATATCAATGGGCTCTTGAACACAGAAATTGGGCAGAAGAACAATGGCGTTTCGTGTGCTTTTCTGATGAGTCTCGTTTTGGTATGAGACCGGATACAAGACGTATACGACACTGAAGAACCCCTGGACGCCAACAGCGATTAAAATCCTGCCAGGAAGTCCATCCTTATAGTGGTGGAACCATCATGGTATGGGCGGGTATTTGGATCGGCGGAAGAACTGAGTTGATTTGGATCAGAGGCAACCTCAACGCTCAAATTTATGCTGAGACGATTGTATCAGATGTCATCGTTCCTCTACAAGTGCAAATCGGTCCCTTATTTCAGTTAATGCATGATAATGCACGACCGCACACCGCAAGAGTTGTAAGACAGACTCTCGCCGCAGCTAACATCAATGTCCTGCCCTGGCCTGCTCAGTCGCCAGACTTGAACCCGATTGAGCATGCATGGGATATGCTACAGAGAAGAGCTCTGCCGAATATGGAGGGTATCCAGTCGCAAGAAGACCTTTTTTGTTGTTGCAACGAACATGGGCGGCCATTCCACAGCGTGATTTGGATGAACTCATTTTGAGTATGCCAAACCGATGTTCTTGTGTTGTTAGTGTTCGCGGTAGAAATACGGATTATTAATTGTTTAAGTTACCCAATAAAATTTTAGAGAAAACTGTTATTTCAGTCTTTTTTTCGAACTTTTGTGTTAGTGGTTCAAATGTCAAAAATCCCTGTATTAGGAAAATGGCAAATTTCTTTATTAATGCAAAGGTGACTTGGTTTATCGTTTCTGTGACAAACGAAAACACTTTATTTGATGAATCCTTAAAGAAAATTTTAATTAATATCAATCAGGAGAAAAGTTATTGCAAAAATATATGTTGATCCCTAGACACTTTTGATGTGTGTAGTTCACATATCATCATCAAGTTCATACATCGATTTTAAAAGAGAACCCCTAAACCCCTGGGTTAAATGCATAAAAACTTTCTGATGGTGTTTTGAGTCTGGGTGTTTGTGCTACACGAAGGTTTCTCTAATCAAGTACTCTTGCTACTTTAAAACAGAGTAATGTTTGATATTATCCAATGTTTTCCATTTAATTTCCATTTTCAAAATTGTGTTATACCAGAATAACCAAATGTGGCATGTGTTCAAGGTGTCTCTGTAAAACGAAACACACCCATGTTTATGTGTCTTATAATTTTACGTCAATATCAATTTGAAAATGTAATTTGTATTAAAAATACTTTCTGTATATTTATTTATTTATTTTACTCTTTATTGTTATTTACAACAAATGGCGGACTTAATGCCACATGGCATTCTCTACCAGTCAACCATCAATGTAAAAATAATAATATAATGTTTGTATATAATGACCGACCAGCTGATCGGAATGTTAAATGTTACTTGGAAAAGATTTTATTATAATTTCCATTTTTGGCATAGACTTATCTTTTTGGGATGATATCATGAAGACGTTTCGGCTTTGTTTTACGACCAATAACATTTAAAACATTATATATGGGTCAGTACACATCCGCTAAATGATTTTCCTTCAGACAACTTGGATCTTTATATTATTAATTTAAAAAAGGTTCAGTTACATGTATAATACTTAAAAATATTATTACGATTACATTAGTAAACTATAATACAGTATTTACTAAAATTAAAAAAGAGTTAAGTTGACAACCTCCGTGGCCGAGTGGTATGTACACCGGGTTTCAAGGTAACGCCGATTCGAGAGGGTTCGATTCCCGGTGGGAGGAGATGTTTGTGTGATGAATACGAGCATTTGTACTCCAGTCATGGATGTTTAATATGTATTACTATATAAATATACTTATATATGTACAGTATATGTAATCTATCCGTTACCCCAGTAACCAAAAACCCAAGCCTACAGTGCTTACTTTGGGGCTACGTTAATTGGTGTGAGCGTTGGAAATATTTATTATTATTATTAGTGAAACATTCAAGTTAAGATTATTCAAGTTGTTTCACAACAAAATAAGTAGTAAGTAAATATTGGGAATTTCTCGCAGTGTTTATTGATGTAGAATGTAACAATAATATTTATATGCGTCGTTATGTTAACCTTCAGTTTGACAAAACGATTTTATTATGAACACGGCTTTACGACACCTAAAACAATTATCACCAATTAGAAAAGAAGGTAACAGTTTTATTACCCTGCTAACTGCTTCTTAAAGATATAATAACATGTTGACCCACAGATTTTTGTGACCCTGACACACCTATCTCTACATTACTGCAGCTATAAAGGAAATTAACGATTTATATTACGTCTGTTTAAAACACTCCCATGGATATTCATAAGTGTTGGGTGTAAGTGGCGTGAGCAAGTAATGCATTATCAAACCTTTGACCATGAATATGGCCGACGTGATACCATTGAAAAACTTAAAACACAGCCTGCCAGTGTGTGATTCATCGTCCGGACATGAAGACATAATCATTTACTGAGTTGGTCTCAGTGGATTTTAATGGCTCCATTTCACAAGATCGTTAACGTTAGTTAAGCTAGTTAAGCCATAAATTGTTTTAAATACAATTATACACATACCCAAAGATTAATTGTTGTTAAAAATATCATTAAGAATTCTACAATCGTTATTTCGAAGGTTATTATTTATAATTAACTAAAAAGTATATTGATGTGTTGCAGAACCCAAAAAAATATTTGGCTTATTATTTCGACATTTTAAAGAATATTATGCTACTATGGCAATAATTTTTGACAATGAAATTTCTATGTTTTGATTGGCTTTGAATTTTTTAGTTATTGTAAAATTTACAGTCATTTGGTTAACCTCAATTTAGAAGTATTTTTCGGTAGTAAAAAATCTCTCGCATTATAATAATTTGTAGGATTTCCAAGGACCCGCTCAAAGTTACATTTCAAATAATACAATTCGTCGCACGGAGAATTATTAGAATTAAAACTTTTGCAATTTTTTGCAAGTCCATGACTAAATACAATATTTACAGTTTCACGACCGTTGCTCGTCGCGGGCGCATGTCGCGGAATTTCGACAAGCGAAAATGATCTCTCCGTCTGTCGCATACTTTCGCTGCGAAGTGTATCAAGGCCGATAATTATAATAAGCGGAATAGGGTAAATGTAACGGTTGTTACGTAAGTGTGAAAGTTGCGTGTGAGTTTGGGAACCAATCCGGCTGGTAACATAGCGGCATGCACGCGTACATATCGATGAACATACAATGAGTGTGAATTAAGTATTCCTTCACTTGAGGGTGCCCGCAACTTTGGCTGAGTGAAACAACGATTTACTAAATACCCTTACTTTAATATCGTTGGCGTGGAAAAATGGTTTTTAATTGACTTCAATAAGAAGGTGGTTCTCAACTCGGCTGGTAGGTTTTTGGTATGTACAGTTACGTTGTTTCAATATGGGATCCACCTTACGTTGAATATCCGGCAGCAAATAGACATCATAAGAGCATCTTTTGTGAGTGATTCCTCATCATCATTAATAGCCTATTAATGTCTCCACTGCTGGGGCACAGGCCTGCCCTATAGATGGAATAGGGAGATTGGGCCATGACCCACCACGCGGGCCCAGTGCGGATTGGTAGGTGCTAGCGACTGCAGATGCACCGGACCAACGGCTTAACGTGCCTTCCGAAGCACGGAGAAGCTCAAGATAGTAATTTTTTGATCAACCATCCAATGACCGACCACTGTGAAAGTTGCTTGACTACAACTATCGCAGGCGAATGCGCTAACGACTTGCGCTATTGAGCTCCTCTTTGACTAGATGTGTTGCTATAACAACGTATTAAGCACTACTATATAAAACCATCAACTTACTATCTAACTTGCCCACTATTCTTTCTGATAATGGTAATTGGTATTTTTTATAAAAAATAAATTATATAAAAAAGGAATAAAGTTAAAATTAATTTGTGAAAGTTTTGTTAAGGAACTCATAAAAGATATTATACATTTTCTTTGCCGATTTAAATCATTGTTCTCAATATGATTCACTTGTGCGACACTGAAATAATGATTATAATGAAAATTTAAAAACGTCATGATACGCTAAGAAAGCTAAGCGTATCATGTCGTTTTAAAATTTATAGGTAAATATTCAGTGCTATTATATTCGAAAAGATTTTTACTAGACGTTACAGAGCCATATTCGTCTGGAGATTTCAATCTTATTGCAATGCGTATGTTCAAACCATCACAAATAAATTAAAGCATTATTTCTACTTAATAAAGAGAGTGGAAAGGGGGTGAAAGTTTGTATGGGAAACCCAATTAAACTGCACCCACTAGTTAAGTTATACAAACAGTCCACTGCTCCACGACACATCTTACTATGAACTATAATAGATTTTGATAATTACATGAAGTTTTGATTTTTTGAACGCATTTTGTCGGATATGCAAACTAAATAACTTCCGGTTTCCGTTAATTTATTTACATCATATATTTTTTCATACGTTGATTTGTAAATCTTTCGTTTGTTAAGTCTATTATGGGTCAATTAAAGGTATCGAGCTCACAACGTAGAACACAAGACTTCAACATTTTGACATTGGTTTTAAATAGCCCATACTAAGCCCATTGTGACCTTTACCATTGAAAAAACTCAGTAAAGTTCAAAAGCCAATAATACCGTCGCATTGTCTATGGGTGCGGCCAGAGTGCACTCAGATTCAGATTCAGATTCAGATTTCGAAAACAAGCGCGAGAAATAAACAGTGTAGTCGAAGGGTACGGCCAGATTGCACTCCTGATTCAGATTCAGATTCAGACTCAGAAAACAAAGCGCGAGAAAAAGCAGGCAACCTGCTTAGACTACACTGTTTATTTCTCGCGCTTGTTTTCAGAATCTGAATCTGAATCTGAATCTGAGTGCACTCTGGCCGTACCCTTTAATGATATCAGCGCACACGAACATAATCGAGTTATTCAATCGATTGCCGAGTCGGCTCGCACAAAGGCATAGAGTCATAAGCTGTGCCCTTGAAGTCGACTCGATTAATTAAAATTCGACTAACTTTTACTTTGCGGTCGCGTTATTTATGACTAAATGTATTTTTCATTATTATTTAGATATGCTTGATACGGATAGTGAAGCTTGTCGTGATCAATAAATAGTGGGTATATTAGAGGCCATGTCGGTGGCTACAATTTGATATTGACAGTGATTTTATTAATTTGTATTAAGAGCGACATCGTGTCATGTTATGTAGTTGATGTATCTGTATGGGCTGTAAGATGTATGTTAACAGCGTAAAAATACTTCAATTTTCAAAGACTATCAGCAATAGGTTGTGTTATCCAAATCATACGAATTTCTCCAACGGAATTTGAAATTTAAGTTTCTAACCTTGTAAACCAAGTATATAATAATATAATAAAAACAATTGAATATGGATGGTAATATTAAATAAAGTATATAATAAACACAATTGAATATCGATGGTAATATTATTTATAACCCAAATGACATAGCTAATTCATTCAATATTTTTTTCATTGACCAAGTTAAACTTGTTACACCGGACATCAGACATAGTTTTAATCCACTGACATGTAATAACCATAATTCTATTTTATTAATCCTGTTACACCATTTGCCATTAATTCTATTATATTAGCCTTTTTTTTATACGCAGGCAAAAAATACTGTTCACAGACGACGGCGTGGATTATAGGATGCTATTAACTACAAATGCAGTAAGACCAATAGTTTAATTAGGCTAAATCATGTCACCTATTTCTTTTGTGCCGCAGGCAAAACCTCTGTTTACAAACGATGGCGCCTTTAAGAGAGTGCCGAACGGACCTCACACCTGACTCCCGCAAGTCTTACAAGCCCCAGCAGTGACTTCCCACTGAGGACCACGTAACTCTTATGGGCGCTTTACGGCATAACATACGCTTGTAGCAGCACACAATAATAACACAACACAGAAGTTAATCCTATTATTCAAATGACGAAACACCGTCCAGGAAATAGTGATGCTGAATAATTCTTTGATTACATAGCTCTGAAAAGAGCTTTCGTGCGAAACAACGTTTCACTCTCGGCTATCACTGCAGCTTCACGATCACCGCATCTCTTCAAGCAGTCGCTGCGGCACGCGGCACGCCGCCCGCTCGCCGCGCATCGAAGAGGACTCCACACGTCTGCACCGTAGGTGTCGCCCGACGAAATGGACGAGTGCCGCCGCGGACGGCGGTTTTGTCGAGCGACGCGCACGCTTCCCCGCGCGCCGCATTCCTCGCGCCGGGTGCGAGCGAAAGGCGCAAACCTACCTCTCCCGCTCGCACATCACTCATATAAATTGTTATGAAACTACCCAATTATCATCGATTAAATAATGTAAAATTTTATATAAATATAACATGATTTCCAAAATAAAAAAACATTCCTTAACTGACTATCAAAGAGTTTAATTTACTGAAACCTACAATCGCTAAAGTGGTGACCCCGAACAAGAACACAAGGAAAAATGGAAAACGAAGAACCAGAAACACAATTGCAATTCCTGGCAGACGCAATAAGGACACTAAAGCTAGAAATCGCAGACCTCCGAGCATCCCGAAGACACTACTCGTACAGCCGATACAAGACGATGCACAACGCCCTGCAATTTCATCAACCACGAAACGCCGCAAAACTAAATAACACGTTGGCAGAGGCAGAACCCAACGGCGTCGGAATCAAATCATACCGCCTCTTCGTTACTGACAAAAGCTCAAGATTATCGTTTTTGGTCGACACTGGCGCTAATATCTCCGTCCTGCCGAAGCGAAAAGGAACCGCAGCAAAGCCACTACCGTTCATTTTGTATGCAGCCAATAACACGATAATACCTACCTACGGCGAAAAAACATTAATATTGGACCTCAATCTACGCAGGCAATACAAATGGCGTTTCATCGTGGCGGATGTCAGCAAACCCATAATCGGCGCAGATTTCCTAAAACACCACAATCTGCTAGTTGATCTGAAGAACCGAAGACTCATAGACAACACGACAAAGCTCGGTACCAACGCAATAGGACGCTACACCGACATGCCTACAGTTCGCAGTATCGACATCCAGCAATCTTACCATGGAATACTGGCAGAATATCCCGGCATCACCCGCCTTACTTCGATGAAACTCAACCCCAAGCTCAGAGTGGAACACTTCATAGAAACAACAGGCCCACTGATCCACTGCCGCGCCCGACCCATACCACCACACCGCTACGATCAAGTCAAAACGGAGTTCGAAAACATGATCAGCCAAGGCCTATGCAGACCAAGCAAAAGCCCTTGGGCAAGCCCACTCCACATCGTACCCAAGAAAAATGGTGATCTACGTGTTTGTGGAGATTACAGACGCCTGAACACAATCACAAAGCCCGATCGCTACCCAATACCACGGATCAGAGATTTTACACACCAGCTCGCCGGAAATACAATCTTCAGCACCATAGACCTCAACCGCGCGTACCAACAAGTCCCAGTTCGTGACGAGGACATTGAGAAGACAGCCATCATCACACCGATGGGATTGTTCGAATTTCCTCGAATGTGCCCAGGTCTCAAGAACGCAGGACAAACCTTTCAACGGTACATCCACGAAGTTCTAAGAGGGCTACCCTTCGTATTTCCCTTCATCGATGACCTACTCCTAGGGTCCGAAAATGCCACGCAGCACAAAGAACAGCTACGCATCATACTAAGCAGACTCGAAGAAAACGGCATAACTATAAACCCGGCAAAATGCAACTTCGGTCAATCAGAAGTGCAGTTCCTGGGATGTACTGTTTCACAAGAAGGCATAAAACCACCGCAGCACAAAGTCCAAGCCATCACGGAGTACCCCAAGCCAAAGAATGTGGAAGAACTTAGACGCTTTCTCGGAATGATAAAACTTTTACCGTGAACACATTCCGAACGCCGCAGCGATACAAGCTCCACTTAACGCCTACCTCCATAATACAAAAAAACGCGACAAATCCGTTATCGAATGGAACACAGAAGCAGAGAAGTCGTTCACAGCATGTAAAACCAGTATCATAAACGCCGCTTTACTCGCTCACCCTTCTCACGAAGCAACACTTGCAATATTTTGCGACGCCTCCGATAACGCAGCCGGCGCAGTACTACAACAACACTACAAAAACCAATGGCAGCCGCTCGGATATTTTTCGAAGAAATTCTCAACCGCACAGAAAAAATATTCGACATACGACAGAGAGCTAAAAACCCTGCGAATAAAAAGCTGCTTAGCGCGAAGCCGCGGGATCCCCGTTTAGGGATTCTGCCGCGTCTTCGCACCTAGCAGCCTCCCGGCCTACCCGGGGCTCTCCCGGGGTATCACGGAGACCTCGCAGACGTGCGCAGGATGGCCCGCGCATGGGGGCTGAGTACGCGGCCTAGTGCCCACCGTACCGCCCCCCGTCCGCTGCGGAGGGCTACTTGGGCGTGCCCGTGTAGCTCCCTCCGCCGCCCCCCTCTTTGCAGGACAGAACTACAAGAGGGAGCTGCCGTCACGGTGCCGGCACAGCTGACGCCATGTCGGTCAATGAAGGACCCCCCGGGTAGGGTCATAGGACGGGCGCAGCCAGGGCGCGCCGCCGTCCTCTCCTACCCGTCCTCCTTTGGCGGGAGGGAGCAGCCAGGGGATCATCCTCCCGCTCCCTTTCAGCTACCTCCCACGCTCTCCGCACTCCGCATCCCAGCGCCGCAATGAGCTCGCGGCGCTGGTGTCGCGCGTGTGGGGGGGGGGGGGGGCACCCGCAAATTGGCCCCCCACCACCTTATACGGCTGCCCCCAGAGATCCTGGTCGAGGAGAGCTATAAAACGCTCCCAGGACTCCCCTCGGCATGGCGGCTTGGCAGATGACCTTCATGTCATCCGCAAATAGGTCCGCCATGCCATCAACATCCCCGGCGAGGTGGGGGAGCGCCTCTGCCCACGCCCGCACCATCGCCGACTCCGCCACCAGTTCGGGACAGAGTTTGTGAGCGCATATCTAGTGAATGCGCTCACGGTGGGGGCTCACGGTCACGGTCCGCTTGTGCGGGCCCCGCGGGATGTTGAGGAGATCCTGTATCTGATATACAAGTGGTCCGACAGGGTCTCCAAGTCCTCAACTCGCCAGCCCGATATGCGGCTGGCTAAGGAGGGGGTGGCGAAGGAAGGTAACGTCGACCCGTGACGTACCGTTCCACCGGATACAGGTGGGGGCCGTGCTCACATTGAAGATCTGGAGATCAGATCTCCACCCTTAAAATTCGTGACTGATGACCCCCACGCCGCGGATTTGGCATTCAGGTCACCCGCCAACAGGACCGGGAGGGACTCTGTCCGCCGGACCACTCCCTCCAGTACTGCCAAGAACGACTCAAAGTCCGCCCGGCTCCGGTTGGGGACATGACCACGACTCCCCCCCAAGCGGCCGGGCCGATCTGTGATTGTCTTTAAGTATTTTTATTGCTAATATAATCTGTTATATTAGCCCTAAAAATACTAAAAGTACTGGGTATAGTGATATATCCACTAATGTTATTAAATATGTATTTTATGCTATATCTCCAGTACTATGCCATGTATTTAACTTATGTATTTCTCATGGTGTTTATCCTGACAAATCAAAAAAGACTATTGTGAAACCTTTGTTTAAAAAACAAAACAGAGATATGATTTCCTGTTACAGACCTGGCTCTTATACCAGTCATGTCAAAATTTTTTGAAGAAGTGATCTGTGATTGTCTTTATAGTTACTTTGAAAAATACAACATACTAGCAAACGAGCAAACAGAGAGAGAGTGACGAAAGAACAAAAAATATAAACATGACTATACATAGGTTTGTTGATGAAATAATGACTAAAGTTAACAAAAACATTCCTGTGTGCGCGTTAACATAGACCTAACAAAAGCATTTGATTACGTTGATCATAATATATTAAAATCTAAATTAATGAGTTATGGCATTGTCTTAGATTTATTAATGTCCTACTTAAGCAATAGAGAACAAGCAACTCTTATTACGAGAGTATGCTCTAAATCAAAACACGAGGTTAACTATATGTCAACTTATAGACAGGTACATTATGGTGTACCTCAAGGCAGTGTTCTTGGGCCACCACTATTCTTAGCATATATTAACGACTTCCCTACAGTAGTAGCTTCACCAATGATACTGTTTGCTGATGACAGTACTGTAATTTTTTCAAATAAAAGTTTATCCCTATTACAAACTGACATAACTAAACTTGATAAAATTGTAGACTGGTTAAAAAGAAATAATTTAGTAATTAATATAGACAAAACTCATGTTATGACATTTCGAAATAGACCTAGAACTAGTTAAGGACGGCACACCTATCCAACTCAGCTTCGTCAGCACTACGAACCAGCAACGCCAGGCCAATATCTAGGTCCAACGTCAAATACGAAGATGCAACGTAAACACTTAATTTAGTATATAATCGAATGTAACTAATTATTAATTGAATATTGTATTAGCTAAGTCTAGACTGTTATTCTGTCCAAATAAATATATTTTTTATTTTAACCAGTTGTAGTAACTTAACTGGCGCAGCCGGTAGGATTCCAATCGTGGGATCTCTGCGCTTTTCGATAAAATCTCGGTATAGCCGCAAATAATCTCACGTCCGTCTCTACGGTTAAATTGGAGTCGCCAACAAATAAATTCGTTGAGGAAACAACTGAAGGAGTAAGTTGGAAGACCAGCAGTACCTATTCCATAACATGGGAGTAGTTGCAGAACTGTGAGTAGATCTTTTTCACTATCCTGAAACTTTCCTTTATGTGTTCCCATAATAAATATATGTGTCGTGTTAATTAGGGATTAGTTAAAGACGTTATAGTAATCACGGATTTAGTAGCAATTTTTTTAAATTATATTTTTGTGACTATAAATTATCAAATAAAATGGATAACATTAACAGAGTCCCGCAGGAACTTGTTAAAATAATACCTGTCTTTGATGGGGACTCCAGACTATTACCACTTTTTATTAAAAAATGCGAGTATATTTTACGTTCCTTCCAAGGAAGTCAGTCACAAAATGAATATTTATTTCATGTTATAACGAGTAGATTATCAGGCGAAGCCGCTAGCTTAGTCGGAGAAAGGGATACAATACATAATTGGGAGGAATTAAAACAACTATTAGGACAACATTTCGGTGATCCGCGTACCGAGGAATGTATCGCTATGGAGCTAGAATCCACTAAGATACAAAGGGGCGAAAGTTATTTAGATTTTTGCCATAGATTACAACATATAAGAAGTGTTTTATTTTCAAAAATTAATGAAACAATAGGAGATGATAGTTTACGTCAAGCCAAACAGCACATTTATGATCATTCTACCTTGAACGTATTCTTATACAACTTACCTGCTTATTTGGTTAGGCTTGTACGCATACGAAACGTTAGCACTCTGGAAGACGCATTGAAAGTCGTTTTGGAAGAGCAAAACTTCCAAACTGTCTATGAATTTAAGAATAATCAACGCAATAATACTTTCAGAAATCAGTCAAATAGTTTGTCGAGATTAACAACACAAAATTTTAATAATTCAAGGCCCCCAAATTATAATAGAGCCCTAAGTACACCCGCACCTAATAGCATGCCAAGTAGTTCGTTTAATTCACCAAACAATTCGTTTCAAATAAGGAATCAGAGACCGTTTATTAATACACATAATAATATTAACCAAAATAACTATCAATGGCAACAAGCAAGTAGGTCAACACCTCCGATGTTTAATCAACAGTTCATTAACAGCCGTTTTCCGCAGAATCAGCGCAATGCGTCACCAGTAGCGTCGGGTTCCAATACCGATGTCACAATGCGCACTGCAAGTTCTAGACGCGTAAATTACATTGATAATAATTATAATTACGAGCCACAGTCAAATATAAATAACAGTAGGTCAGATAGTGATATGCAAAACTCATTGAATGATTCAAATGAGCAAAATTTTTCAATAATAGCCTCTACCACAGAGAAAGAATAAAAATAAATTGTAATAAACGATTAAATCTTCCCCATATAGTTATTCCTGAATTACAAGCAGTTTTTATGATTGACACAGGTAGCGTTAGGTCATTTATTAGTCCACAATTGGCAAACAATTTTTTTCCCGATTACCAACAATATGAACCATTTGAGGTAGTTAGTACTCACGCTTCGAGCGTACACAACATTACTACGACCATACCATTGCCTAAAGTTTTTAAAAGTTCAGAATATCATAAATTTTACGTTTATAGCGTAGATGATAGATACGACGGCTTAATAGGAAGCAATCTACTTAAGCAACTGAATGCTAATATAGATATGGAGAAACAAATCTTATTCTTAAAAAACACTACTATTCCTATTATATATTCGCCACCAATGAAGGAGGTATATAAGTTACCTCCTCGTAGCGAATTAAGGGTAAAATTACCTGTTAACCTCTTAGATGGAGAAGCGATTTTAGATTTTAAAGTCCTTGCAGACGGGATTAGGATGCCCGCTGCTTTAGTTAGATGCGAAAAAGGTTATGCGACAACCGTGATCCAAAATTGCACTACAGATCATAAGACATTAGTAGTTACGAGCCCATTTTACGTAGAGCCATATCAGGAAATTAATAGAGTAAATTTAACTTTTACAGAAAATGAGAATGATATAGATAAACTTTTAACCGGAAATTTGCGTAAATTACGTTTAGATCATATGAACATAGAAGAAAAGAATACTATCGAAAAGCTTTGTCACGAATATAAGGATATATTCTATTGCGAAGAAATCCCGTTATCATTTACGAACCAGGTTAAACACAAAATTAGAACTCGTAATGAAGATCCCATTAACATTAAAGCACATAGATTACCACCCGTACAAACGGCAGAAATTAAAAACCAAGTCTCGAAAATGCTTAGGGATAACATCATACAGGAATCATATTCCCCTTGGAGTGCACCAGTACACCTGGTCCCCAAAAAACTAGACTCATCAGGTCAGCAAAAGTGGCGTATAGTCATTGACTACCGCCGCCTTAACGAAATAACAGTAGATGATAAATACCCACTCCCAAATATAAACGACCTTTTTGATATGTTAGGGAACAGCTCATATTTCACCACATTAGACCTAGCAAGTGGGTACCACCAAATAGAAGTACAGGAGGAGGATAGAGCGAAAACTGCCTTCAGCACACCATTTGGGCACTATGAGTTTAATAGAATGCCGTTTGGGCTGAAAACAGCACCGGCAACGTTTCAGCGAGCCATGGACAACGTCCTAAGAGGGTTACAAGGCTTGCATTGTTTAATATATTTGGATGACGTCATAATCTTCTCAAAAAGTCTAACGGAACACGTTCAAAAACTTAGAATCATTTTTGACAGGTTTCGCGAAACTAACCTCAAGATACAACTAGACAAATCACATTTCCTTAGAAAAGAAGTATTATACCTAGGACATACCATCACTAGTGAAGGGTTAAAGCCAAATAACGACAAAATTGATGCTATTTTAAAATACCCAATACCAGAAACAACAACACAAATAAAAAGCTTCCTTGGACTAATAGGGTATTATAGAAAATTCATCAAAGATTTTGCTAAAATTACGAAACCATTTACGCATTGTTTAAAGAAAGGTCGTAAAATTATTCTAGATGACGAATATAGGAATGTTTTCGAAACTTGTAAGAAGCTTTTGACTAACGCCCCCTTATTACAGTTCCCAGACTTTAGTAAACCTTTTGTCCTAACCACAGACGCATCAAATTTCGCAATAGGAGCAGTTTTATCACAAGGGCCTATAGGATCAGATAAGCCTGTAGCATACGCTAGCCGTACACTTAGTGATACAGAAGTAAAATACAGTACAATAGAAAAAGAATTGCTCGCTATCATTTGGGCCACAAAACACTTCAGGCCATACCTTTACGGTAATAAATTCATTATATACACCGACCATAGGCCATTAGCATGGCTTTATTCTCTAAACGAACCCAACAGTAAACTCACTCGCTGGCGTCTTAGGTAAGAGGAATATGACTTTGAAATACGCTATAAAAAAGGGCCACAAAATACTAATGCTGATGCTCTATCTCGCATCAAAATAAACACAATAGATGAGGATTTAGATTCTATTCTAGTTAACATTGACGAGAATGACGAACGGATACAAGAAATCGTAGAGGAAATTAATGATGAAATAGGGAACAATAGGAGTCCAAAAATAGAAACTATAGAATTGTCAGACTCTGAAGTAGAAAATGAGCCCGAACTAATAGAAATTTCGGATGACGACATAACGGCGAATTCAGTTTCGAATAGGGAACATGAAGGTATTCCCATCCTTAACGAAGCAATTGATTCTAAACCAAAACAGATACTAGTTCACATATGGTATAAGAACAATCTTTCGGTCAAGGATTTATCCAATGACAAACAACGTATCCTAGAAGTTGACTTGCCTTTGAATAATGATAAACTGGTGAAAGAATTTTTAAAACAGTATATAGATCCTAAGCACAAGTACTATATTTATTTTGAACATGAGGCATTTAGGAAATCTTTTTCAAACATTATTACTAGCCTATTTAAAAGAAATTCTATCAAGTTAACTGAGTGTACTGAACGTTCCGTAAATTTAACAGGTGCAGAGTCTGATCAAAGAGATGTAATAATTAAATATCACGAAGGCAAAACCTGTCATCGTGGCATAAGAGAAACATTATCAAAAATTAAAAGACACTATTTCTGGCCCAATATGAAAGAAACGGTAACCGCAATAGTAAATGCTTGTCAACAATGTCAAAAAATGAAGTATGATAGAAAACCCATTAAACCACAGATCCAATTAACACAAAGTCAAACTTTGCCATTCGAGGAAACATTCATAGATTTATTATTCATCGAGGGAAAATATTACCTTACTGTAGTAGATGCCTTCAGCAAGTTAGGCCAGGCCATACATATTCCAAATCGCAGTACCCCCGAAGTAGTCAGGGCTCTAATAAAATACTTTAGTATGTACGGGTTACCAGGAAAAATTAGTAGCGATTCAGGAGCCGAGTTTAATAATGACTTAATAAAAGAATTACTAGGGTTGTATAAAATAGAAATGCACGTAGGAACCCCAAATAATCCCAATTCTATGGCTATAGTAGAAAGATTTCATTCCACAATCAATGAAATCTATCGCCTTGCTAAATACGACAAAAGCGAACTAGACGCTACTTCAGTCATGACATACGCAATTATGGCATATAACAACACAATTCATTCTACTACTAACTACACGCCATTTGAAATAGTTTTAGGACACACAGATGCTGGAAACGTTTTCAATATAGATAGAGATAAAAACTTAATACAAAAATTACTATTAGATCATAGAAAACGCCTTAAAGTCTTATACGAATATATAGCAGAAAAGATAGAAAAGGACAAAGTAAAAGTTAGGGAAAAAAAAGGTGGAGAGCTACCACCATCGATAAAGAAGGGAGACGAAATTTTTATGAAAAATACTAGAACAAGGAAACCAAAACATTTACCCCGATACGATAAAGCCAAAGTTATTGGAGAAACCAAGCATAATGTAATCCCAGTAGAAGTAAACAACAGAAAAACTAAAGTAGCAATGAAAAATGTGAAACGCCCTCCACAGGTCCTGTATGATTCTGCTGGTCCTAGCAGCTCCAATGAGCAGCCTGGAACTTCAAAACCTCGGTCAGAATCCGGGAGTAGCGCCGATGAAGATTGGGACAGCAGTAGTGAAGAGTAGTTATTGGACTATCTTTAAGGCATTAGACTTAGAATCGATAGAATTAGAGATAAAAAATAATATAGCACTTTTTTCTAGGATAAAAGATATAATTATGAAAAATAAGATAGATAAAGAATTAGGTATGTTAGTTAATCAGACAGAGAGTTTTTCTAAAGTTTTAGTTAGTAGAATAAGACAAATCTTACCTTATAGTACGAGAACAAAGCGAGCTTTATTTTCACCCCTAGGGTCTTTCGTTAAAGCCATTTCAGGGAACTTAGACGAAGAAGACGCTATTAGGTACAACAAACAATTAAATGATTTAGAAAATAAGGAACATATTACAGAACATAAAATATCATACATACAAAACGCCCTCGATAAATTTGTAAATGTATCAGAAAATATGAACTTTAACATTAAAAGTTTAGATTCAAAAACAAAAGAAATTAAAACACTTCTTAACGATGAGATAACTTTTAAGGATATAATTCACGTTACAAACAAAATTCAACTAATTCTTTTTAACTTTCGCAGCATTTACGAAAGCATCCAAGAAATCGAAACAGCTATCGCCTTCAGTAAGTTACAAGTGTTACATCAGTCCATTTTAAATACAACCGAATTATACAAAATATTAAAAATAGTAGAACAACATGCAATGACTATTTATCCAGTCAGCTTAGATAACTTAATAAAGATAGAACGTACTATAGTGCTTAAGTCGTTTATGAATAAAAATAGGTTAGTTTTCGTATTAGAAGTCCCTTTAATAACTACCGAAACATATATTTATTACAAAATTATCCCTATTCCCGTGATCAAAGCCCAAGAAACCCACACTATAATCCCTAGATTTCCTTACCTCTTGGTGAATAGATCGAAATACAGGCCCGTAATGAATCCATGTGAGGAGTTAGAAGATAACAAGTTTCTGTGCTCAGATGACAACATGCCCCAGTACAGAAATGAAACATGCATCGAACAAATTATGCTAATAAAAAACAACTACAGCGAATGCCGCCAATATGCCATACAAATTGAAGAGTTGAAGATTCAGAAGATATATGGTAATAAATGGATGATATTCTCAAAAAATACCCAAATAATTACGGAACACTGCCGAGATGAGACTCACAAGTACAACGTCAAAGGAACATATTTGTTTACACCTAGTAACGATTGCGACGTACAAGTAGCAGACGTCTATATAAGCAAACCCACAAACGCATCAAACATCAGCATACAATCAACACTAGTACAAGTACCAGAACTTCAGCGAGACATCAGAAAAGAAGCCAAACAACTAGACCTGAGGAACGTGGACTTCACCGACATCAAAGACATTCTAAGTAGTGCAAAAAATAGTGACAGTGAATTAGTCTCAAACAGTGAAATGTTCATAGTAACAAATAAAGTTAGCTTGTGGACGCTTTTACTATACACTGCAATAATCATCTTATTTGTAGCATTTCTCGTCTTCAAATGGAGGAACAACTGCAGCAAACGAAATTCTCCGAAACCACCAGCGGCACTTTCGGATAATTTCTCTCTTGGGGAGGGAGGAGTTAAGGACGGCACACCTATCCAACTCAGCTTCGTCAGCACTACGAACCAGCAACGCCAGGCCAATATCTAGGTCCAACGTCAAATACGAAGATGCAACGTAAACACTTAATTTAGTATATAATCGAATGTAACTAATTATTAATTGAATATTGTATTAGCTAAGTCTAGACTGTTATTCTGTCCAAATAAATATATTTTTTATTTTAACCAGTTGTAGTAACTTAACTAACTCCCATATCAATCGACGTTGAACATTGTGAAAAGAATGTTAAGGAAGTGGACTTAATAAAATTTTTAGGTATAACTGTTGATTGTAACCTTAACTGGAAAGCGCATATTGAGAGTATTCGTGTTAAACTCAGTGAATTCTCCTATGTTCTATACATGCTCGGTAATGTGGTCCATATATCAACAGTATTAATAGCGTATCATGCGAATGTAGTATCTACGTTACGGTATGGAATGATATTTTGGGGGAACTCAGTTGACAAAGAATATGCATTTAAAGCTCAAATAAAAATGTATAAGGGCTATTTGTAAAACTAAACAAAGTGACAGTTGTAAATCGCATTTTATATCATTAGAACTTCGACATTGTCGTGTGTTTACGTATATGAAATTGCTGTTTTTGTTAAAGCAAATTTACACTTATATTATTATGTTGTTTTAATAGTCGAAGATTCGAAACCAGACTTTGTTTACCATCTAACAAGACATGGCTTATGAATAAAAGTGTACTTTGTATGGCACCTCAGGTATATTAATATATACTATAATAAAATACCACTTGAAATTAGCAAAGCTGAAAGCTCCAATATATTTTGTTTGAAAATAAACTATGTATTACTTTAAAAGCCGTATTATAGTATTAAGAAATATTTAGAGGACAAATCTTTGTAAATGTAAATGGATGTACCTATTTGTTTATTTTAATTTGCATGCCTTGTGGTGAAATACGGAATAAGCCTCTAACGTATTATAATTTAACACCTTTGTATCACCTGTATTTGCAAAATACTCATTAAAAAAATGTTTCGTAGGTTTTCACGCACATCACTCATTATATAAAACAGTTTGTACGGGTTATATGAACTGAATTTATTTATTTATTAAAGTTTCGCATCCTTTTAAGGAATGCGTCGTCAGAATAATGACTTTTATTTGAACTACCTTCGAAAAAGAAAGTCTTTCGATAGAAGAAATAAATTCAGTGCATATAACCCGTAAAAACTGTTTTATTTAAGTATATAATACTTACCGTTTTGTGGTAACTGTAAGTGGTCCTGACTGTCCGTTCCTTAGTTTGGAAGAAGAAAAATAATTGTTTTTTGGTCAGTAATTTAACGTTTTATGTCATTGTTATAAGTGAAAGTTCCACTATTTAAAGTAGTTCTTATTTTTGTAGTACTTATTATTATAGAGCAAATGACTACCTTTCAAACTAGTAAAGGACAATGTTAAAATTGGCCTAAGAACCAACACCAATTTGGCATTTATGATAATTCTTAGTATATTTTTTGCGATAATTATCAGTATTTAGATTGTGACGGACACTTCCAGTTAAGTAAGCTAAATTAAAAAGTTATAAAATAATCTGAGACAATAAATACCATTTTATGTGTATAATCTATGGCAGCGCTGTAAATAAACACTCTTTCTTCCTAATGTTGGCACTTCACTTGGCTATTCGTATTTGCTATTTTAAAATATGACATCAGTCTGTCCTTTTCAT
The DNA here is from genome assembly GCA_902850365.2 of Chilo suppressalis. Lineage (NCBI taxonomy): Eukaryota > Metazoa > Arthropoda > Insecta > Lepidoptera > Crambidae > Chilo > Chilo suppressalis. The sequence continues at coordinate 8,698,028 of OU963899.1, read as the reverse complement.
TTCTTACTAAGCATGACAAGGACAAACTGTTGTCAAGTGAAGGGCCGGTATAAAACTCGTTACTCTGTGGTTCTGGTGCATGCAGTTTGCATTCGTAGTAATCTGTGGCATTCGTGCATTCCAAACCATACAAAGTGATCTGTGATTCCAAAGAGTAGTTTAATAAACCGGAAAGTGCATTCTCGTTTCGGATTACCTGTTGTGTGTGTTTATTTGCGATTGTTTTTCCTTTAATTTATCTATTTCGGCTATCTAATATACCATCGATGTTACCAAAGAGCAGAGCCTTTATTACCAAGTGCCAGTGAACCTGTGCCACAACATCCTGAGAGGATCATACTGCCAAATTATTCAAGAACACCTGATATACATTCACGCTGCACATTTACACAATATACCTACATGTGATATACAAATAAATACATTAAACAATATGATACAACTATGTGAAAAATAGTCAGTAAATAAGAAGCAAAAGTACAGTTTTTATTTTAGTCATGATTCCTACCTAACCAAGTTTTTCCTAATAGTTATTCTTTAAAATAGCACCGAATAAAATGAATTAACTAGGTGTAATATTAATTCACTTCATACTGAGTTTATACTAATTCATAAGTTGACCTATGTTTCATTGAATATTAAACATAACCTCAAAAAAATTTTAGTTTTCCTAATAATTGAAGTTCTCAGAAGTGTCCGTCAATAATCTTTGTTTTTACAGTCATTTACTTTCGATTTTGAACCTAGAAAATAATATTTCATGACTGTTGGTTCTTAGGCTAACTATGTATGGACGCTGAACAATGTCCTTTATCACATATTTTATTGCCCCCTTTTTTTGTCTGGGAAATGCCTTACGCATCCACCACCTGGGGATCGACCCTACCTAACGTCTTGTCCAAGGGCTTGTAAAAACTTGACAATACTCTTACACTTTACATTCACTATGAGGATTGATGCTGTGACTGCGTGCGGGTGATTTGCCGTAAGGTTAGGTGCGGTATACTTTATTGCCTCTAGTTGTCTTCTCTAGCTAGACTCCAGCAAAAGATCAAAATCCCTCTATATCAGTTCAAGGAATAGGCAAATTTCAAAGGTTATAGGAAGCGATGGAGTAGCAAGTTATTACTAAACCAATGCCTACTTATACTGAGTTCGAAGTTTTTTGGAAGAGCGTTCATCCAAACAACTTCGAACTGTGAAGCATAATCCGTCTTATAGAGGATTATTAAAGCGTGTCTCCATTTCGAACTCTGACGACTACATAATATTTTAGTTCTAGACGAGACGATTTTCGAGTAGATTTTCTTCCAGAAAAAAAATCTTGTGGCGACCATTTAAGGTGCTTCTAATTCACAAAAAGTATCTGTGATCTACTTTTATTAAAATATTCCGGGCACATTTTATTTAAAACAATGTTCAATCAAACAGTTCTTAACTTAATTATTAAATTTATTTAAATATAAAGCTATATTGCAGTTTCTAATACTCCCAAACGAGTCCATTAATTAACAACATAAAATTTTATTATCATCAAGAGCGTTATCACAGAGGAAATCATATGAGACGGAAATGTCATTCGCGACATACCCTGATTAGGTCAAAGCAGTAGAAAATAATGTTGCACACAACAGGTAATTTTGTAATTCGCGGTGATTTCGAACGATTTAAATAACTATAGCGGTAGTGATAAATTTCTTCTGACGGTAATGATCTTATTTGAGATAACCATGTATGAAACCAGCTACTTAATGGATATTGCTAGTTCGTTCGGTGATATGTATGTAAGATTTCATAACCAAAGCATGGAAAATTGTGTCTCAATTTGTTCTAGTACGTATAGCAAATAATAAGGTCATTAATTTTAGAGAAACAAAAGCCTTAACTTTATTATTGTATTATTTGTCGTCATAATTATTTCAATGAAACAATACATCATCAACAGCCTATTAATGACCCCACTATTGGGGCAGAGGCCTTTCCTATGGATGGATGGAAAATCAGCTTTCGTAATTTCCGGCCTAGAATGTCTTTGTAAAAATATTATGCCGAATTCGTCCGTGCTTTGTCGTTACGACCCATCAAGTGCTGAGGAAGAGTAATGGCCCGTTTTTTATATTAAAAGTGTGCCAAAAAAGCGTATGGATCGCCTGATGATAAGCGGCCACCATAGCCTAATAGAGCCTTGCGATACCATAAATATCACTGACACAATTGCCTTCCCAGACCCAATCTCTTATGCCTTGATCACACGTACCGAGCAAAGGAACGAGACAGTGCTCTCGGCCGAGTACTCGGTACGTGTAAAAAAAGCGCCGAGTGCTCGGCCGAGCGCTTTTATACGACTTTTTAACTTCCATTACTGTCTCGGCCGAGAAACACATTATTGTCTCGCCCGTTTAGGCTGCGTTTCCACCATACCAGAGATGTGCGATGGAAATGTGTCGTGCGAGGATGTCTAGCTGTGCTGTGAAAATGTGTGGGGATTTCCACCAAAGCTGTGCGATGAAAATGTGCCTACGAGGATGTGTAGCGGAGCTGTGAAAATGCACATTAATGTGTGGTGCGAGGATGCGTCGCTTTATCTTCTGCTTCCATTTCTTCATCGCAAATTGTTAAATATAAAAGTTATCTTTTTCCAATTATCCATAACTATTTTGTGCACTTCTACTTCCAACAAACTCTGTCTATGGACTGGCTGGTACAGTATGCGCAAACCTCGCAACACATCCTTCTCAACACACATTCCTCGCAACACATCCCTCGCACACATCCCTCGTACACATCCCTCGCTTGTTTTGTATGCGCAAAAATCTAGCTCTGCGGAGCCGTTTCCACCAGAGCTGTGCTGACCGAGGCGAGGTAAATGAAGCGATCCTATTGGTCCTTTACAAACACATCCCTCGCTATGCATCCTCGCACATCTCTGGTGGAAACGCAGCCTTATTCGGTACGTCTGATCAAGGCATTACCCCGTGGAGCCTTGGGACCTTACTCACCGACAGAAATACAACACAATCAACAGGTAACGTTATTTTTCTGTGATGTTCCATAAAATGCAAGTTACTTCTTCTGACGGGCGCTCCATTTAAAGCGAAAAATCTATGCCCTACCTCTCTTATCTGTCTGTTAGCTATATATGGACTTCTTATGCCTCAATACTAGAGATATGAGTTAATAAGCTAATGATGAAGATGATTAGGTAGTCAGCTCCAAATACCTAAAATTGTTTTATTAAATGTTTGGCTTAGATAGTTAGGTGTATACGTGCCGGCCTTAAACGACTATTATAATGTTAATGTGGCTTCATATTCGGTTCAGTTCACTTTGCCGTGACGAATGCAACTAAATCTGGGGGCCTACTCTGATCGTTGAAACTCTTAAAGGTGTTTCAAAGATAAAACAAAAAAATAATACTTTATTTTATTTATCATTTCGTTTAGTAAAAAGGTGGCGAAAGCCCTAGAGATATTACACACACAGCCGAGATTTTGAGCTATGTTAATTACACAGCAGTAATCTTTTATGCTCCGTGTCGATGCACAGGAAATCCACACAAAAAATGATAAAATAAAACTGTGAAAACATTTCGAAAACATCTAGGTAATTAATGTTCGGTTACGCACGCTCAGAATATACCCCCTGAGTAGTTCTAATGTCTGTCTAATTGGACTGTTGAAACATTGATGCACTTCAATGCGCTTGCGTGCTACCGTTTCCAAGGATAAACAGACATAAGTATGAATCATTAAAACTAACTATGACCACTTGAGTCGCATAAATATGACACTTTCCCACTGTCCATTACAGAATGGACTGGAATGAAATAAGCATAATCACAGGATTATGCTTATTTCAAAACTTTGTTTGAATAAAAATATAAAATAAAAAAATTGTGTGCATAAATCCATTTTTTTTATGTATGAGTCAGCAGACAAATAATTCTGGCAATATAATTAAAAGTGTACAGTGGATTTTCCGCTCGAATTGAAACGCCCGTCTGTAGGAGTAACTTAGTGTGGGTTGCACCACAGAGCTAGATAAAGTTATAGTTCAACTTTAATACAGTCTCGCTTGGACAGTTATCGTTACTGTCAAATTATGAACTCATTTTGACTATCGTCAAATGGTGCAATTTTTTACCTAACCAGTACTTTAATTTTAGGGTGCTTATTTCTACACGGTGCAAGTAACTTGTGATGTTGAGGCACTTGCGCATGTTAATACATCGTTAAAATCTCGTGCAAAGACATGTGCGGGTCGAGCGACTCAAGCATGTACCAAAGCGAGCCACCCGCACAACTTTTCCGCACGCTCTACGGCGCGCGCTTGTCACTCGCGCATGTTACTTGAGTAGGATTTAACGTGCGCAAACGCCATGCGGCTGGTTCGTAACTTGCGCGTACTGCTTGTTCAAGTAGTCTGTGTCTTCACTTGCTCCAGTTATTTGCACCATTTACAAGAACAAGTGAGTAACTTGTACAAGTACCTGGTGCTCACTACTCACGCGAGGAACCCCCATCTATACTTGCTCTAGCTGCTTGCTCGTGTAGAAGCAACCTTAAAGTAAATTGGAACTTCATTCACACTTATAAAACTGCAGTAAATAGCACACTATCTATTGATAAAGTTTTGTTTCTGTTGGTGAGTATGGTTTCAGAGGGCTCCACGAGGCAGGCGACTAGATTGGGGCCGACAATTGGGGATAGGATAGCTAGTATAGGATTATTCGTATTCTCATATGTAAGTATATTATCTTCATCGTTTTTTGTAAATATTTACTATTAACTATACATGTCTTGTTTTCTTCATTTTTTTTATTTCTTTAACAATGTAGAAATTACGTATAAAACTATAGTCGATCTCCACTATTTTGTAAATATTTAGCACTAAGTTTTCTTTCTTAAATAAGGCCATGCCTAGTAGAAAACTCTCACTACTGCTCCTGTAATTTTAACGACAACAGTCAGACACATCATTTTAATTAATTTCCTATCAAATTGTCATTTTATAATACTCCAGTGTCGACGTGGACATAAAATAATGATAAAATTGAACTTAGCAATTCCTTGTTTTCGAATAAGCTGCTTGACATTCAGAATTATGGAAAATACATAAGGCTACTTAATAAAGAAGAAAAGAAAAAATTGTCGTCATAGATCGAAAAGTCATTAAGTTGTTCAAAACGTGTTTTGTTTGAGTTATGAAGGTTTAAAGCTAAAAATTTTTTAGTATGATATCATTCTATATTTTTATAATTTAGAAAATACATAAACGCTTAGGTTGACATTATTAATTTTAGTGAATTACTAATAATTTAAGAAAAAATATATACAGGGGGGTCCAACTAGTGACGTCAACAAATTTCCTACAAAGATAAAATAATGTCTAATGCTTTGATCGTGTTTCAATGATTTTTAGCCTATCCGCCTTCAAAAGCCAATTACAACAAAGATAGGCTGATTAAGTTCTATTTTTTTATAAGTTTTGGTAGTTTAGAAGCATGCGGAGTTTTTAATTTTAGCCAGAAGCTATGGAAACTCCTTTTTGTGTTTTTGTATTGAAGTTGAACTTTTGAGTAAATCCTACTAAAAACTAAAGATCCAACTTTCAAGCCTTTTATGAGTAACTTTAAGTAATTGCAGAAAGCTGAGTTATTGTTTATTAAAACAACATTAAAGACAATTAATTATGTCACAAAAAAAAGACTGCAGAATACCTACTACGAAAAAGATAAGAATTTTTGAAACCTCGCTAGCAGAAATCATTAAAAATATACAAAAAAAATATAACTCGAAAACTAAGCAAAATCGCGGAACATACATGGGGTATTTTCGAATACCCTCAGGTGCGAGGAATCTAAAAAAAATGTTGACGTCACTAGTTGGACCACCCTGTATAAAACACAAACTTAGCTAGAGTTTGCGCATTTTTATATGTGGTTAGGTCATTTCTAAAATAAATCAATCATCCTATAAGTAATCAAGTCATTTTAGTTGATTTAGCCATGGGTTGAGTATATTTTCAGAAAATATTAATTTTGTAAAGGGGAACTAACAATCTCCATTTAGACAATGTGTTGTATCCAATAAGTAGAGTAAGTGTTTAATGCACTATCTAAAATCAATACTATTAGCGTATAGAGATAGCTATAAGTTTGAAATATGTAGAAAAAATTTGTGATTTTGATGATATCTAACTCAATTTTGGCCAAATGTCGATTTGGTGACTCTACGGCGACTACATATCCATTGCCAATAATTATAACATAGCTGAAATTTATGGGCGCGCTTCTTACATAATATTATGCTACCTGACCATAACATCTCTCTCATGTAAAAAATATACGTTTTGGTAGAGTTTTATCTAAATTAAGTAATCCAAAATTCTCGGGTTATCCAACCTAATCCAAACAGTAGTAAGCCAAAGTGCTTATGTAACACCAGTTAACTTACGGTAACTTAAAAAAAAGAGAATTCCTCGTGTATCGAGATCAGGCCGATATAAGCGGCAATGTTCTGCCAAGTGATTTCGTTTGGAGCGCAACATACAGATCGCTATCAAACCTTTACTTTATAGCCACTTAGATAATTCTTATGTCGATGGATACTAACAATATACATACATAGTTTCATGCCATGTCCCTTCCGGAGTAGGTAGAGCATAAAGTTTTTTTTTTCTGTGAACTGTGGCAAACAAGTATTTGGCCCGCCTGATGGTAACCTTTATAACTCTTGCAATACTGTCCTGTAGCACCTTGCCTACCTGATTTTCTTATCTTCCATTCCATTATCTTTTCTTTGGAATCTTACTTAACGGCGGCAACACAGCACCACCCAAAAGTAGTGTAAAGCTTCGTTCAAACAGAGGCAAATCCCACGCGTCATCATTTTTGGTTTCTCAATAGGAAAACATGTCATTTTCGGCACTCATCGACTGTGTTTTTTTTTGTCGAATGCGTGTTACAAGGGAGTGGTCTCTCTCGGGATCAGAGGTTTTTATGCGTGCCCGATTTAAACGAGTGTCCCTCTACGATATTTTTCTATGATTGCGCCTAAAGTCCGGTCTCACAAAAATTTTAATCACAAAATTTTTATCTTTGATGTCGAAGTTGGAGTGCAGAAGCTAGTTTTAGCGCTGCATCGGGCATAGTTGCTACGTGAAACGATTAGGTGATTAAACGCTATTAAGGTGGTTGAAAACGTTTTAAATCGCAAGCGACTCGTCAGTAATTGCAGTGGCTATATAGAGAGGTTAAAGCACTATAAAAATAACTTAAGAATGTAATGCGAATGCTTAGTTATGAGAAAAGAAAACGGGTATTTTATTTCGTGCTAATATTAAGATTACTTAGGTGTTGCGGAAATCTAGAAGAGAAAATAAAACTTTATTATAATTTGGTTTTGTAATTCAGATTACTTTATTATGTCCTTGTGACACGTACCTACTTTCGATTCGTTTGTTCTATTAGGGGAATCGAATCTGCGACCTTCCGCAAACCGCCTACAACAATAACGATATCATTTGCGAAATCCTCTTTAATTCATTGTGAATAGGAGATATTTTTTCTATTAAAATTATTGTAGTTTTACAAGTTGGTTGATCCGTGTGAGAAAGTGTCCGGACGGCAAGGCCGTCTTGAGGTCACCCGGATATTTGTTAATACGTGCATATTAAAAAATATTTTATAAACTTTATGATTATGGATCCGCTTCCAACATGGTTGTAGTTGCTTCTTGGTTTTAGTGAGGTATTTTATGCATCTGGATGCAGCATGAGGCGAGAAGACAAGACATTTTTCTCGTCATTGTTTGAATAAATATTTATATCTAGATATAGACCAAAACATCTCCAATTCACACTACTGCCGAGTGCCGAGATAATGCTCGGTGCAATAAATTTCACATTATCGGTTAAACATACATTTAATTAATTTTATTTGGGTAAGATATGTGTATATTTAACTGCACATAATTATATTTAGTTTCTGGAGTTTTGTATCTAAAGGGTTTTTATTAATACGCACTTTTGCTGTATGTAAGTTGACCAGTTCAACGTTTTACGACGTAGTTCGAAAAATACAAATATAATTAAAAATATATATATTTAAAGAGCCTAACTCCTTTTTATATTATCGTAAAGAAATATTAGCACGTAGAATATCATAACTTTTCGTTTCCTATCCAGTACGGAAGATTAGTCTGTACAATTATAGTAATATAAGTTATTTACGGGATTGTTACTATGTATCTTGTTTTTAGCGAGTTTCCGATGTTTCGGAACTGTTGCACTCGCTGAAAACAAAGTAGATTGTATTATTTTCTTAAGAATGGTGTCGACCATACTTAACTAAACAAAGATCAATCAAGTTTCAAGAAACGTTCTTAAATTAAATCTCGTTTTGAAACTACTTTTAAAACTATATATCTTTTTTCTATAATACGGGCCTTAGACTCAAAAAGGTTCTTGGTTCAATTGTAGGTCAAGGTATATGTTTCTTTAATAAAACACCAGAAAAAAACATTAATTTACCTTATAATAACTTTAAATTTATATCAAAAGTTGCTACGATAAGAAGGGTTACTACAGTGTTAAATATTGTATAATGACAAATCACCTTGGGCTTAAATTTATAGGACTGGATTTCCTTTGCTCTTTTTGTTGAAAATTGGCTATTTGCCCTATTTTGAATTATAAAATGTTAAGGTGTTTATATAAATTTTAAGAATATGATATAACTTGACATTGTATATTTTTTAAATTTTTGGTGTCATCTTTCAACTAACGACACTGTAAAACAAAATTTAAAAAAAAACAGGGAGAAAAGAAAACTCTTTGAGTTTCGTGCCGGTTATTCTCAGTAGAAGATCGATGGTATAGAGTTGATGTTCATAAAAACTTGTAACAGTCTAGACTGAAACATAATTTCAAATTTGAATTTGAATATGAATCATCTTATTCCGAACGAAGCATGGGGGTAACCGTGGGATTGTTTTGTTGTGATTGGCGTCTCGCATGTGGCCAATGAACGAATTGACGTTTTGTTTGCGCTAAATTTGAATACAATTTTGAAATATCGTTTAGTTTTCCCACCTGGGCATATTTCCTCTGGTTTCCCATAGCTTGCATCTATCGGATGCTAGATAACGTATAAACATACTTGAATACGTATATACATACATGATAGGTTAGAAAAAGGACATGTTAATCACACAAACATTAGCCCCCTTCAGGACTCGAACTGCTAGGATCACAAAACGCTAGACCAAACAAGCCTAATTAGATGTGGGAATATGATAAATATATTTAAATTATTGATATTATGTAGGTACAGTGCGAAAATTTTAAGAAGGTATAAATAAGTCTTTTATATTTCCTATTCATTCCGAGATATTGTAATTTATAACGTTTCCTTTAGTGTGGAGAATTCACGTACTTACTTTGTAATCCACAATTCACCACTAATTGGAGTTAAATTAAATATTGAAAAATTAGAATTAGTAGACTCAACTACATTCTTGGGTATAATGATGGACTTAAAACTGCAATGAAATAATCACATTACGGTTTTGGCTGGTAAACTTATTTTCGTATTGCCAAGCTTTCGCTTGTAGGAATATAAATAAGTCATACCTATATTCACCAGCAACGCCCCCCTGTTCTCCCTTCCTCCACAAGAACTTGGTCGCACTGTTACAAACAAGGTATTTAACAATATATAAAAGATAATGATATACAGGTCATGAATCATCTTTCGATTACTACATTGTGTTTAGTACCTACAGCAGGATACGCTTGTATTACAGATTTCAACATTCTTCCACCAAGGTGATAGGAAGAGGTGTGGATTTCCCATTTTTACACGCTAAAAGTAAAATGAAACCAGGCGAAAGGAAAAATAATAGCTCAGATGGTCGTGTAGGATTACCCCGTGTATAATGTGTGTACTGAAAAATATAAAGGACAGACATCAGTAGAACAATTCTGTAAATTAAATCTCATTTACGAGTTCGATAGCTCCTTGTTGTGAGGCGAAAATAATTTATTCGTATTCTTTTCCCTTTCGAGTTTGACCACATTTTACGGGGCATTCCTTATATTGGTATTACACGGGGCATTCCATTTTTTTATAAAAGGGTGGCAAAGAAGAATATGGCCCGCCTGCTAGTAAGTAAGCTTGTTATAGCAAGCCTCTATAGGTTATGCTAGCCGCTGTTCAGGTTCACTCACTCATTGCCTATCCTAATCCTATCACCAACTCTCTAACATAAATACAAAACAAACTTTTGCTTTTTCTTTTATTTATTACTAGCTGTGCCCCGCGGTGTTACCCGCGGTTTCTTAGGGATATTTTCCCGTATTGTCATTTTTCACCATTGTAAAACGTGGTCTATGTGTTAATCCAGGTTGTCAGCTTACTCCATACCAATTGTATTAAAATCGTTCCAGCCGTTTAGACGTGAAGTTATAAACATACACACTCACAAACTTTCGCCTTTATAATATTAGTGTGATTATCATACACAGTAACATTACAATTCATCATATTAATTCGTTCACAAAAAAGCCATCATGGTTTAAACCAGGAATGGGCTGTACGGCGATCATTCACTACAATATACGCAACGTATACGTGACGAAAATGTAGGTATAGGTAGACAGCAGTAGTTAAAATACTTCACTGTAATCTACCACTGTTTTTTTTATAAATAGGTCCGACAGATGACTCCACCTCATCCGATGTTAAGTGATCGTGAAGTCCAGACGCGAAGATAGTCGGTACAGCAGTTCTACCTGCAACACTAGCCAACCTCACCTTACCGGCATACTCCGCTTCTTCAAGCCACTGGCAAAGCATTCCATTTGCGGATAGTGCCACAAAGAAATGAGTCACCAAACTTTGATCGGGTGGGGGTCATAAAACATAAGGTTCAAAGTTCGGTAACAAAGTCAATAGGGAAGTTACTTCCACTCTACTTTAAGCGACACATCCGCTATGGCATCGTATTTTTTGGGTTGTTTTCCTTAGATTTAGGACGTCAAGGTGAGAACGGCTGAAGCAACAGACTATTCTGCCGCATCAGTTATCTTTGCAACCAGACTCCACTTATGTATATTTAAAGTCAGTTGGTGAAGTTTGTTAAGTATTGTAACAATATATAGAACTGGGGTTTTCTCTAAATTATACCCAATTTGTAACTCTTATGTCGTATCTCTCGTTTGTTGGTCGATCAAATCATAAAGAATATAACTTGATACATAATAGAATATGTCTATACTTTTCTAATTAAGAGGATTCAACTACGTTTTTAATGTTTTATTTCCGATCGCTATATACATTAAAATTAAAGTAATCAGAAAAGAAACTGTAACCATTGTTTCACTAAATTCGATATAAGCGTCCGTGAAACATTCAACAGGCCTAATAATCAAAATCAAACGTGGCCATGAAATTCTAAGCAGGCAGGCACTAATTTTCTTTGAAAAATATTCTGTGTAGCAGCCCCCTTCCGTGACTGTTACGTATTATTACATTTTTAAGGCACGCTACATCGATCACAATTCATGACATGTTAATTAGTTAACAACCATTATTGACACCGGATTTTGTTTACACGGCATGCTTTGTTCGCTATCTGATGTCATAAACACTGTCGACAGTTCGTTAATAAATATTATAATTATGTACGTATGTGCAGTGCACTTAAACTATTTATTTTTAGGCCACAAAAGAACCTTGTCGCGTTAACGACACAAATTCGATTCTAATTCTTATCATTGTAATAATCTAATTGATTTACTGTGGTAAGGTTGTTAAGGGGTCCTAAATTTCAAATTGATTGTTATGGTAAGCGGATATATAGCGGAATATGATTTTACATTATCGTATTTCTAAAAACTTCCAGATTAAATTGATTTATTGGTCCTGTGTTTATTTCCATTCAAGTCAAGTCAGGATAACACAGACAGTGTAGTTTTCCGTAATTTCTTAGCTGCTGGTGGATTTATTTTCCATTGTTATTTCCGATTTCGATAACAAAATGTATTTAGCTTCTAACTCACAATAGGATAAGATATACAATAATCCAGTTAAATATTTGACACCACACGTAACTTCGCAGTAAGTAATGTTGTGTGTCGTTTTATTCCATACTTGATTAATTCATCTAATATTTGTATGTAGGTTAAAACTCAATAAAAGCGAAACTAATCCTAAACGCGTTTACAATAATAAGGTGCAAAATATTTGTTTTCTTGATATTCTACTAATACAGTTCTACAATCGTAACACCACTGCTTATTAAAATCCTTGAAAAGATAATGTGATTTGTCTCAAGTGACTTATCTAAACCACAAATATCCGGTTTCGTTAATAGATTTTTAAGCTAGAATTTTAAACATAAAACATATATTTACAGATTTGTGAACTTAACCATTATATTCAGTTTTGAATGTTGTCACTTTCATTAGTACTGCTCATAACCGCTGACAAAGTTGATCGTCGTAAAAATATAAACATCGTGAATTTCAAAATAAGCAGACCTCCTTTATTCAGTAGCGGTTTTTTTTTTAAATCGGTAAGTAAGACTGATGCTATGCTATATTCCGTATAGTCAGTTCATTTCAAACGTTTCGTTGAAAAATCATTTGGGTGATCGGATCTTAAAGGTGCCGTTCCGAGACAGAATGCAGACCGCAAACTGCAGTGCGACACCACTTGTTTCTATGAATCTCTATGAAATTAATTCTGAATGCGGCGACACTGCGTCCTGCAACCGCGGCGCGTAGCGACCCCAGCGCTGACTGGAGTGACTAAGGCATGGTTCTATGCATTGTTCAGTCGCGGCATGCCGCCCCTTCCTTGGAAATAAAACCACGGCTGCAGGCAACTCTGCGGTCGACCGCAGTCGCTAGCCGCAGTGTCGTCTGCGGTTGCAGTCTGCAGCCCGTCTCGGAATTGTACCTTATGATTTAAAATCTACGGCACCTAATTGATAGCAAATTTTTGTTTACGTACGCTCTCATAATAAATGCATTGGACCGTAACATAAATTATATCTAAATACAATACCTGTTTTTCAAATTATGGTAACAAATACAATCGATGCAGTCCTAATGAAATAACGGAATTTTAAGTTAACATATCAAGTTATCGCAACCTATAATCTCTTCACAAACAATGCTATGTTATCAAATTGAACTACAGGAATCAAATAGCAATCAAGTTGGTTGCCTTGTGTTTGCAAATATTGCAAAATGCAATTAGTGACAATAAAAATAATTGTAAAGGTATTTGATAAATGGCTGTCGTTGGAACTGGGCACAATTTGCATGCAAATTTTATCAGTAATGTAATCGTTTTTTAATATCGATCATTTTTACCCTTTTTTTCAGTTATTGGGAATAATTAACAACTACACATTCACAATATGTAAAATAGTATTACTGTTAATTTCAGTAACAAACGTGCAGTCAAATACACTATTCACAGCTTACACAATAAGTCTTAACAATTTACAGTGAGATGCTAAGCAGCAACAGATTAACTAAGCACCTATAATAAACATTTAAATGTAATTGGGTCCTATTCTATGGCACCAAACTGTAAAAAATAAATGGTGGTGTAAAATCTGATTTTAAAAAGCAGTCATAGTTAAATGTAAATGTACAATGCAGACGAAACGTAAACAAAAAATATACTTTTTTAATGACGCGGTTGGTTGTTTTGTGGTATTTGCAAAACCGTAATAGGTGTATGATAAAAATAAAAAAATCTTAGCTGAGCATGCTAGTGTTCACATTACAGAACAATGATATAATCAATACGCGTTTTTTTTATTTTGTCTATGTTTTATTATGTATCAAAAGTATACTTCAGTTTTATCATTTCCGCAAGCACCAAGTCACCTAACCACAAAACCTTCTTAGTCTTCCTTTTTGATCGTCTTAAAAAGGAGATTAATAATAATTGGACAGACGGACAGTCGATAGTAATTTTTGTAATCAAACAGCAGCTTCGGCTTCGGCCAATATATTAGTAGTCTTGTTAAAAATCTAAAATCTAAAAAAAAGGAATTTGTACTGGATACAATTTATAATTAAGGGAGATTCCTCTCAACTAAAATTGTCTGGAATATAAAAAATATTTCCAAATTATCATAGTTATGTCACAATAAAATAGAGTAAATCCCATGAAGTGCACGTAATGGCACAAACATTCCAAGTCTTTTAGCTCTTCTTCTTGATCAAACGTTTTCGTGAAATTGCTGACGTAGTGTGTCATAACTTGCACTTTTCCCACGAAGTGACAACATGTATTTACGTTTAGTTGCACACCGGCTATGCATTGTGTGTTAATCTAAATAACAGCGATTGTATCTTAGAATTCGGCGTATGTTTCGAATTCGGACCGTGCATCATTGTATTCAAATAGCCGAACACCTCCCGACGTTAAAACACTCATAACTGAATAAAGATGAATGATCGTTTTTGATTACAAGCTTTTTGAAATATCCAGTTTTGTTTATTAATTTCCACATACCTTTTCACCGACAGAGATGTTTTGATTATTTTCTATTTCCTCTTCTTCATATACTTATTTACAAAGGCTACGATTATATTAGTCTTTATACAAAATAAAAATGCGACAAAGTTTTCTTATTTCAGATAAGCCAAAGCTCATCTCATAGGTCGTGATAGAATCAAAAATGAGGAAATTCATAGGATATATAACGTAACCGATATCGCTCGAAGAATTTCCAACAACACTCACACCAATTAGCCTAGCCCCAAAGTAAGCATTGTAAGGATTGTGTTATGGGATACTAGGGAAACGGATATAATAAATATATTGCACATATATAGGTATATTTATTTAGAAATACATATTAAACATCCTTGACTGGAGTACAAATTCATCACACAAACATCTGCCCCCATCGGGATTTGCCGGGACCTCTCTAGTCGGCGACACCATGAAACCCGGTGCGCAAACCACTCGGCCACGGAGGTCGTCTTTGCTCTGTTGAAGCGGCAATGGGCGTGACATGTAGCGAGGAGAACCGATGGCCGTTGGGGCAGAAAGATTCTTGAATGGGTACCGCGCACCAGACGACGCTCAGTCGGCAAGCCACCCATCAGGTGAACCGACGATCTTGTGAAGGTCGCAGGAGGCCGCTGGATGCGAGTGGCGCAGGCAAGACCGATCAGCGTAGATATCCTCGGGATCGTTAAGAAAGTAAAAAACTAGCAATAGTATAAGCATGGCTGTATTTGTTTCTTAGGTTTTCACGCACATCACTCATTAAATAAAACTAGTTTTTACGGGTTAATGCACGAAACTTTATTTACTTATTGACGTTTCGCAGCCTATTCAGGTCTGCATCGTCAGAATAATGGCTGTATTGTTTAAATACGTAGAAACATTTGGTGATTATGATGACATATCTAACTTAATTATGGCCAAATGTCGATTTGGTGACTTTTCACTCTACGGCGACTATATTAATTTCTTTTTCACAAAAGATTTTAAAGTGATGGTTGAGTATATCGTCCACGTGCCGCATATTCATTAGTGACATAACAATCCGTTTTATAACATTTAATTTTAATTGCTATTGTAATCACGCAATTATTTTAACGTTAGCGGTATAACTAATTTATTACGTTAAGAATAAACACTAATTAAAATATTAAATTTAAATACATACTTAGAGGTGCTGTAACTGTAACATATTTGGGTTTGAGCAACATAAAGCCTACTTATTTAAATAAATCTAATCTTGTTTTATCTGTTAAATCGCTTATTAAGAAATTGTAGGTTTTACAAAAGACTAAATACTTAAGTTACAGAAAGTTCTTATTATATGCAAAAAGTCTACTTCAAATTATAGTCTTAAGATGTAGTTTCGATAGTCAATAGCTATATTTTTTATTTTATTATTATTTTATACAAAGAGGAGCTCGGTGGCGTCAGTGGTTGCGCGTTTGGCTGCGATTGTTGAAGTCAAGCAACTTTCGCAGTGGTTGGTCATCGGATGGGTGACCAAAATTTTACTAACTCGATCTTCTCCGTGCTTCGAAAGGCATGTTAAGTCGTCTGGTGTCAGCTGCATCTGCAGTAGTTAGCACCCACCAATCCACACTGAGCCCGCGGGGTGGGTCATGGCCCAATCTCCTTCATCCATAGGAAAGGCCTGTACCCAGCACTAGGGACAGGCCCTGCCTATTAATGGTAACATTTTTTTTAATCCTCCCCCCCCCTAAATATCCATACATAGAGGTGCTGCGGCATAAATTTATGGATGGTATAGTGTACCACGATCCAGCACGTGGCCCTAGATCCATTAGAGGATGCTGTTAACTACAAATGCAGTAAGACCAACAGTTTAATTAGGCTAAATAGTGTCACCTATTTTTTTTTTGTGACGCAGGCAAAACCTCTTTTACAGACGACGGCGCCTTTAAGAGAGTGCCTCAAAGGCACACCGCCGCGGCGCCGAATGGACCTCACACCTGGCTCCCGCAAGCCTTACGAGCCACCGCAGTGGCTGCCCAATGAGGACCCCGTAACTGTTACGGGTGCTTTACGGCATAATATCCGCTAAAAAAACCCCTGCGAATATCGTCTAAGCTGCTTAGTGCGAAGCCACGGAACGGTCGGTCGGTCTCCCGGGGTATTGCGGGGACCCCGTAGACATACGCAGGATGGCTCGCGCGTGGGGGCTGAATACGCGGCCTAGTGCCCACCGTACCGCCCCCCGTCAATCGTTTCTCCTGGAACATGGAGGAGCTCGAAATAATAAATTTTCTTTCTACGACCATGGTGAAAGTTGCATAACTACCACGATCGCGCTAACGAGCTCCTCGTTATAATGTTTTTATTTATTATTATTAGTTAGTCTTTTGTAATGGAGTAGGTGCAAAAGGAAAACAGCTTTTACTAGCGGCTGATTTTCTTTCGATACAAACTAATAGTAAGTATGATAGAAAAGTCCCTTTTTTACTTAACTTTATTAATAAATTACTTAGTTATAAATTCATATTGCAAGTTTCTATAGCAAGTATTTTTATATACCTATTTGAAAATTATAAACATGTTTTTATTTTATTATAGAACTAAAATCGATATAATATTGAGTGTATCTTATTTTCACCGAAAAAACTACTGTTGACTACGCTAAGTCGACCTTTTTTATAGTATTTATGTATTTTTGATAGCTCTATTTTTCTATGGTTTTTATGGTTGTATTTTGTTACTTTTCATTATATACGTCATTGTCACGAAGAAGAGAGTTTTATTTCAGCTTTTTCCTACGTTTTTATCAAAGTGGTGTCAGAAGAATAAATTCAATATGCTTACTCGCTCTAAAAAAGCTCTGGAGGCTCAGAAAGGTAAAAAAAGTCCAAAATCTAGTGGTGAGTCTCTTTCAAAAATTTCTTCTTCTTCTTCGGTACGGCTACAAATCGAAGCAGCGCATGCCGAGCGCACAGCTACAGCGGAGCGGGAGCTAGCTGCCGCTGAATTGGCCGCTGCTGCACGCATGGCCGAAGCTGAGCTTGCCGCCGCTGCCCGCGTGGCCGCGGCAGAGCGCGCCGCCGCTGAGGCGGAACGCCTCGCTCAGCTTGCTAGGTTAAATTCCGGAAGCCGTACCGCTTCTCAGCATTCACACAGCCATGGTAGCCGCACTCAAGCGTGGGTTGAAGCTCACGGCAGCTCGCAATCCGGGCCCTCTGCGCATGGTGCGCTTTCTGAGGACCCTACCGCGGGACCCCTGGCCCATGCGGTGCCTTTCGGGGGTTTGCCTATGGAGACCCTAGCGCACACTGCGCTTTTCGAGGGCTCCGTGGTTTCCGCACCGACTGCCGTGCAACAAGCACCTCCCTGCGTTCTAGCTTCCCATGACTGCTCTTGCCGAGTGTCAGTAGGCTCATGTCATACCCCGTTGGTCCCCCCCTGTCATCCTACAGGACAGTGCAATGCACAGATCAATAGGGCTCCTACACATTTACACTCCACATTAGGCACTCATCAGCAAAATTGTAACATTAATAAAAATAACGAGTTTCATACTTCACAAAATATTATAAAATTAGCTTCTGCCATTGCCGAGGTGGCTGCCGGAACATCAAATAAAAAGGTAGGTGGTAGCCATACAATTTCTTTGCCTATCTTCAGCGGATACCCGACCGACTGGCTCATTTTTAAAAGGCTTTATGACGTCACGAGCCCGTCGTATTCGGCTTCCGAAAACTTGGCTAGAATTAGTGCCGCTTTACGTGGGGCCGCGCGCGAATGTGTGAGCGTTCTTATTGCGGTCGCCCGCGACCCTGCCGAAGTCATTCGAGCTCTCGAGGAGACGTTTGCCCGCCCAGAGCGGATTATTTTAACGGAGCTCTCCTTGATTCGTAGTTTATCTAGGCTACCCAATCACGAGAGCTCGAAAGACTTAAATAATTTTGCTTGCAAAGTACGCACTTGTGTAGAGGTGGTGCGACTTTTAGATCGGCCGGAGTATTTAGCTTCTCCGGAGTTATGCAACGAGATTGTTGGGAAGCTAACGCCGCTCTTACGCACTCGTTGGGCGGACTTTGCATGCAGAAACGAAAGCCTTCATAATTACAGATTAGAACTTTTGTCTAAATTTTTAGTGAGCGAAGCAAATCTTCGCGCAAGATACGAGTACATGGAACCATCAAAACCATTATTGCATGTCACTCATGATACCGTTGACAAACGTCAAAATGTTCATTTCGTTTGTCAAAACGAAACTTCTTTTTCGGCGGCATCCGTAGCAAACGACAACCCGAAATCATTCAAAGAGGATTGTTTATTTTGCGAAAAGTCCGGTCATTTCGTTCTAGGGTGTAAACAATTCCAAATTCTTACAATTGATAAAAAGTGGGAATGGGTACAGTCAATGAAGGTTTGCCATAAATGCCTACGAAAGGGAGGTCATGCATATGCTCGTTGTAGAAAATTTTCATGCAAGCATAATGCATGTACGAAAAAATACACACATCATTCCATTCTTCATAGAGATGCTTCTGAATGTGCCACAGTTTCTTGTGTACTGTCAACGCCCGAGGGCCCTGTTATTTCTGATAACACTGCTTCAGAAACTGTAGCTCATAGTAGCACTCATTCATCTTCCCGCCCGTTCCTCAAGATGATTGCGGTGACCGTCTCTGGCCCAAGAGGTGCTGTTGATGCTTACGCATTATTAGATGACGGCTCCACCGCTACGTTGATGGACTCATCTCTCGCCAAAAATATTGGCGCTGAAGGACAAAGTGGCCTTATGACCATTGAGGGCATAGGGGGGATGACCAGAACGATGACAGTAGATCGCGTTAGTTTTAAGATTAAGGGTCGTCATTACTCTGAGTTCTTTGAGCTCAAAAATGTTCGCACTGTCCCCAGCTTGGATATTGCGCCACAGTCCGTCAAACTCTACGATATTCAGGCTTTAGATTACATCTCCGACATTGCCGAACTTCTGAGCTATGACGACGCTAAACCATCACTTTTGATTGGCGTAGATAATTGGCACCTTTTATTACCTCAAGAGGTACGTCGCGGTACTCGCACCCAACCAGTGGCTACTTTGACCCCCCTCGGGTGGGTTTTGTTTGGCAAAGTTAAGTCAAGTTTTTCGCAAAATTGTTATGTTAACCATTGCCGTGCTGTTACTGCTCCTGAACATGAGTCACTTGACGCTCAACTGAAAGAATACTTTCGCATGGATTCTATCGGCATAGTAAAGAAGCAATATATGTCAGATAGCGATAAGCGGGCGCTACAGATTTTAGATGAGACAACGCGACGTCTGCCATCGGGTAGGTTCGAAACGGGTTTGGTTTGGCGCGCTAATATCAGCAAGGTTCCCGACAGTCGTCCTTTGGCCCTGTCTCGGTTTCGTAGCTTAGAGAATAAGTTTGGACGTGACCCTGCGTATGCAGCATCTTACAAGAGTATCGTTCAAGGTACTATAAGAAAAGACTACGCCGAAGTGTGTCCTCCATCCCCTAGCGGAACCGTAAGCTGGTATTTGCCGCACTTCGGTGTAGTTCACCCCCAGAAATTGAAGTTAAGGGTGGTATATGATGCAGCCGCGCAGGTTCACGGTGTGAGCTTAAATTCTATGTTGCTCTCCGGGCCTGATCTTCTACAACCTTTGTTGGCTTTACTAATGCGTTTTAGAGAAGGTCGAATAGCTCTCAATGCTGACATTCGGGAAATGTTCCCGCAGACGAAAATTCGGGTAGAAGATCGGGATGCGCAGAGGTTTTTGTGGCGCGACGACCCCTCCGAGCCGATTCGCGAGTACAGGATGTCATCCATGATTTTTGGTGCCACGTCAAGTCCCTTTACGGCTCTTTATTTGAAAAATCGTAATGCCCAGGAATATTGTCACACGCATCCGGCGGCCGCTACTGCCATCATTAATGATACATATATGGACGACTACTTAGGTAGTGTTGATACACCGGATGAGGCAGCAAACCTGGCGCGTGACATAGTTCATGTCTTATCGCAAGCTTCTTTGCAGATGCGCGACTGGGTGTCTAACTCTGAGCCGGCGCTTGCATCTATTTTGCCAGAGTTGCGCCTCACAAACATGTCCTCAGTGGCTGTTCGAATACTTGGCGTGAACTGGAACATCAGGGATGACACTCTGTGTTTTTCAAGGGGTAATTTAGGTGATTTGCCTACAATTTTAACAAAGCGGTCTGTTCTTTCGTATTTAATGAGCGTATATGATCCACTAGGTCTGCTTACTCCAATTATAATTCGCGGACGTTTGTTATTTCAACAGACCTGGAAACTAGGATTACACTGGGACCAACAGCTACCTTTCTCTTTGGTTAATAAGTGGACTCTTTGGTACAAAGAACTTTCAGCTTTATTTACGTGTTCGATCCCCAGGCATTATTTGGCTCATAATGTTGCTAAGGAGATCGAGCTTCACATTTTTGCCGACGCAAGCGAAGTTGCTTATGCTTGTGTAGCATATTTTAGATTTGTGTGCGCTGGTAGGAAGGTGATGCTCAGTCTCATTGGCGGAAAAGCACGGCTGGCACCGTTAAAGCCAGTTTCAATACCTCGGTTGGAGCTTCAGGCCGCGCTCATGGCCGCGCGTTTTGCCCAGTATATTGTCGAAGCTCACAGGCGACAGCCTTCAAAATTATTTTTCTGGTCAGATAGTATGACGGTTCTTCGATGGCTGCGAAGCGATGCCCGCTCATTCAAACCATTTGTTGCTCATCGGGTAGGCGAGATTACAGAGTTGACTAGCAGTTCCTGTTGGCGGTACGTTCCGTCTGGTTTGAATGTAGCGGACGACGCTACGCGCGTCGATCACCAATTCCGAATTTCCTCTCGATGGTTTCTGGGGCCATCATTTCTGTCGTTACCCTTAACCGACTGGCCACAGGAACCATCCACTCAACCGCCTCCAATGCTCGAGGAGCTTAAACGAAGCGCTATGGTCCCTGTTTTGGAGGCGGTAGGGGCAATTGTTTCGCGAACACTACCTTCACCGGTGGTTGCTGACGCCACTCGTTTCAGTCGGTGGCTTCGTTTGCTACGGGCTACTGCGCGAGTTTTGCTATGCGTGGAGCGGTTTAAAGCCCTTCTGGCATCCTCGCGTCAAAACGTTAATACAGAGACTTCTTTAACTTCACGTCACTTAATGGAGGCCGAGCGTCAACTCCTCCTTCGTTCTCAGTTAGATTCTTTCGTGTATGAGTACACCCTTACCCAGCGCGGCCAGGTGTTACCTAAAACTAGTCGCTTAAGGCGTTTAGCGTTGTATATTGACGAGGATCACACGCTACGACTTTCCGGAAGAATTTCAAGAGTTGAGAACGTCTCCACCTCTATAAACCCAGTTGTGCTTGATGGAAAACACAGGATCGCGCGACTGCTCATTGCTTCCGTTCACCAGCTCATGGCTCATTCAAACAACGAGACCGTCGTGAATGAGTTGCGCCAAAAATATCACATCATTGGCCTGCGACCGGCAGTGAAGAGAGTGGCCAATGACTGCCGTCTGTGCAAAATTCGGAAGGCCCTACCAACCACACCTTTAACTGGCGATTTACCATCAGAACGGCTGGCCCACCACGAGAGGCCGTTTACTCACACAGGTCTAGATTATTTTGGACCTCTTCAAGTTTCCATAGGACGGCGAACAGAGAAGCGGTATGTGGCATTGTTTACCTGCCTCACGGTGCGCGCCGTCCATTTGGAGGTGGCTGCCAGCCTTAGTACTGACTCGGCCATTATGTGCATTCGCCGGTTCATCGCCCGCCGTGGAACACCAACAACTATATATTCAGACAATGGGACGGCGTTTGTGGGGGTCAGTCGAGAACTTCAAAGGTTGTATGGCGCGCCGGTAGTGGAGTATGCATGTAATAAACAAATAAAGTGGAAGTTTATTCCCCCTTCAGCTCCATTCATGGGCGGATGTTGGGAGCGACTCGTGCGAAGTATTAAGACGGCTCTTTCTGCCACGTTGAAGGAGCGCTCTCCATGTGAGGAAGTTTTCAACACGCTACTTCTGGAAGCTGAGGCCATCGTCAACTCCCGACCCCTCACGCACGTGTCTGTGGACCCCGAGGTGGAGGAAGCCATCACCCCCTCGCATTTTATATTGGGTACGTCGTCTCCCTACAACGTTCTAACGGCAACGGATGACGCGGATTTGGTACGCCGAGTCAAGTGGAAGAAAGGGCTGCGTTTGGCAGACCATTTCTGGTCGCGCTGGGTGAAAGAGTACCTTCCGGATTTGAGGCCTCGACCTTCAGGGACAACTGCGGGGACACGTACAGTTAAAATCGGGGATTTGGTACTAGTTGCAGATGGCAATTTACCTCGAGGAGTCTGGCCTCGTGGTCGGGTGGTTGCGTTATTCCCAGGCCGCGATAGCATAGTACGTGTTGCCGAGGTTGCCACTGAGTCTGGTACCTTACGTAGGCCAACGCGGAAGTTAGTTTTGTTGACATAGCGTAGTCACTCCCTTATTTTGGTGTTGCCACACGGGGGCGACCATGTTGACTACGCTAAGTCGACCTTTTTTATAGTATTTATGTATTTTTGATAGCTCTATTTTTCTATGGTTTTTATGGTTGTATTTTGTTACTTTTCATTATATACGTCATTGTCACGAAGAAGAGAGTTTTATTTCAGCTTTTTCCTACGTTTTTATCAACTACCAAGACTGATATATCATAAAAAACTTAATTTTTTACTTTATTTGTACACACATTGTGCATTATCTACAAACTATAATGCCTAAAATTAATTTACACCTAAACATAATTCATAATTGTCTTTCGATAGCTTTGATGGTGGGCACTACATCAATATAGAGTTGACGGATATACTATAAAGTTGAGTGACCTTGGTTTTTTTATTGTTCTAAACAGATTTGATCGTTATCTGCCAATAGGAAGTGTGCGCATGTAATGTAGGCAGCGTGAAAGGTACAACATTTTTCATGTAACTTTGATGTATTACCGTACTAAATTAATTGATAAATTGTTTCTTGAAATTTAACACAAACTCTATTATCTCGTACGCCTTATATTGTATAATCAGGTTACTGTTTTTTTCATCTCATTTAATACTTATTTCCATAGTATATAACGAGTATCTATCTAATATCCTTATCTAACACTTGAGTGAATAGATAATAAATTATATAGCCATTACTCGCTGGAAGTTGAAAGTTTTTAGTAAGATATTTCATTCGACAGAGAATTAAACGAATATATAAATATTTTCAACACTCACACCAATTAGCCTAGCTCCAAAGTAAGGACTGTAGGCTTCTATTATGGGATACGAGGATACTAGGGTAAAGGATAGAATACATATACTGATACATATTAAACATCCGTGATTGGAGTACAAATGCTCGTATTCATCACATAAACATCTGCCCCCACCGGAATTCGAAGCCGGGACCTCTAGAGTGGGGGATGACACCTTGAAATCCCGCGTACAAACC
Organism: Chilo suppressalis; assembly: GCA_902850365.2. NCBI lineage: Eukaryota > Metazoa > Arthropoda > Insecta > Lepidoptera > Crambidae > Chilo > Chilo suppressalis. Next base: position 8,674,008 of record OU963899.1, on the reverse strand, counting down.
ACTCAGCCACGAAGTTCTTCTCAAGCAATTGCAAGCTAGTGAACAAGATTGAATACCATTTGGTCGTCTTTCATTATATTAATAGGGCGGCGAACCTACTATATGTAGTCTTGAAAATGTCAAGCGGCTACCGTACCCTGTAAACGCGTTTTACATTCTTTTCTTTATCACTTCTTACGACTGTCAATCTTACGTAGTCAAGGAATACAATACTACTGAATAATGCTTAAACAATTTGTAAAGCAAAATATATTTTCTCAGGCGGGTACTCCAACTTGAGCATTCTAGTAATCTGTGATACAGAAACAAGTTTGTTAGTCAACTTTAAATAACTTCCGTTACTATATCAAATTACATGTCTTGTTTTCGTCATTCGTTTTTAGTGCGCAAAAACATACTAACCCGTAACAAAGTTGTTGTAAAAATTAATCGATATTGACTATTATGTCGTCAAACACGGCAGGTATCCATTTCGGATTATGCCTAACAGCTTTCCTTACATAAATGCATCCCACAGCCGCAGCGACAATTATGCTTTTTAATTTGCGCAAGTCAACAGTTGATACAATTTGAAAGTATCGAAACTGATAGGAAGCTTATATCGCCGACCTTAAAGGTCGGCTCTAACCTGTTTTATCGATGAATTCGAGTGTCACTATAATTTTGATATAAGCAAAGCAATGCTACATTTTATGAAACAGAAAGTGTCCAGTTTGAATTTTAAAACAGTTATACATAATTAAAAAGTAACGTTATGCAACCTCATCAAAGCGGTTACGTATGTAGAGTACGCATTATGTATTTAATTGAAATAGTCATATATTTTGATTTGTCGGTAAAAAAAAAACAATTAATTGCACGTTTTGATTAAATTTCTAATATGAGTTATTCTCTTTATTTTATATATTTTTGTTTTTATATGACGGTCTTACTGTTTTGTATTTACCATTATCTTATGGTTATTTCTAAGTTATGTGGTCAAATTAATGTACCAAGTGTGTATAGAATTTATCAACATCATCAACTTATTAATGTCGCCACTGCTGGGGTACATGCCTTCCCTATGCATAGAAAAGGGAGATTTGGCCATGACCACGTGGGTCCAGTGCGTGTTAGGCGCGTTATCTGTTGGTCCCGGCTGCATCTGTAGTAGTTAGCATTCAACTACTACAGATGCAGCCGGGACCAACAGATAACGCGCCTAACGAAGCACGGAAGAGCTCAAGATGGTAAATCTTTGGTCACCCATCCAATGACAGACCATTGCGAAAGTTGCTTAACATCAAAGATCGCAGCCGAAAGCGCTCACCATTTGCGCCATCGAGATCCTCATAGTTTTTATAACAGCAAACAATTTAGAACAAACCTTGGCCAAAATTCTTCTTCATTACACCGTCTGTCAAATGACTGTCATAATATGTCCGTGTGCCTTGACCATTCCACATCGTTTAGGAAAAAACAATTTATATATTAATGTTGACACGCTTGTAGTTTTGCAAGAGATTTTGCATGCATTTTGCGTGATTATGTTCGCGCTGAAACAAGAATTTGTGTAGTAGGTATAATAATTCAGAAACATTTGCATTACGAATATAGCTTTTATTACGAATGAATAAAGGCTGCGTCAAATTGTAATCACCAACTTGGAATCGGCAGTAAGTACCTAACTATTAATTATTTTTCTTATTCAAATTCATTAAGTCAGCAGTACAAATACACTTAGATTAGTAGTTAGTGAGCAGTTAACGGCAATAAGTAGGTACAAAAAGTGTTAGGTAAAATTTTAACTGTGGTTTATATTGCAAAACATTATTAATTAATAGGTACACTGATTAATCCCCGTTTAAATCGAGATTCCGGAGCTTGATTCTGCAGCCATCTGATTTATTAATGAAATTTAATTTAAATGAATGATTAGTGAGTAAATAATGCATCAGTGACAGGATGTCTAAAAAATAACCGCAAAATATCTTTAATTAAATTTAATGACATATATTTATTTATGTAAATGCACGCATCATGCATCCATATGTTTTTTTAAATAGATTTGACGTCAATTTAAAAGAAACGATGCGAAAAATTCAAAAACCAAAAGTTGCTAGCTCTTAGTGAGCCGCAACTTTGGGGTTGCCAAGTTTAAACATGTAAATTATTGTTTAATATTTACAGTTACATGATTTTTAGTATTAGTCCCAAATTGAAGTATTCTATTAGTTTACTATTAGCTGTAAACGAAAACCCATCGTTGTCAGTTAAAAAGTGGTTGCAAGCTGGGATTACTATGCTTTTTTTTATACACCCCCAATGTCTAGATCAATCAAAGTCTAGCGCGCCACGAGTGTCGCCACAGAACATAGAAAGAGGTTTTGTCTTCTGTGTGTTGTCAATCATTGGCTGTTTTGCAGTGGCTGGTCTTGGGATTGGACACAAACTATAAATTATCTTGATCTCTTTCGTGCTTAAGTACGTTAGACAATAATGGGAAGTATGGTGTTCGTTAGAACGACTGCAACCTAGTTTGGCATCAGTTTTTGTAATTTATATCTAACAAGCTTCCTCCCAAGCTTTGGGAAGCTGCGTCAAGTCATGACATCGTCGATCCTACAGTGCCTAAAGAAGAAAGTCTTTAATCAGTGCGTCATACCTGTGATGACATACGGAGCCGAGACGTGAACACTGACGGTACGGCTGGTCCACAGGTTCTAAGTCGCTCAGCGCGCTATGGAAAGGGCTACGCTCGGCGTTTCTCTGAAGGATCGCATCAGAAATGAGGTAATCCGACAGAGAACCAAAGTTATCGACATAGCCCACCGGATTATCAAATTGAAGTGGCAGTGGGCTGGCTATATTTGCCGAAGAACCGATAACCGTTGGGGTAGACGAGTTCTAGAGTGGAGACCACGTCTAGGCAAACGTAGTGTAGGACGTCCTCAGGCACGATGGAGTGACGATTTGTGCAAGGTGAGTGGCGTGTATTTGGAGAGGCCTATGTCCAGCAGTGGACTAAGATGGGCTGTTGATGATGATTGATGAAGTTTCCTCCTCGGCTTTATCCATTTATGAAAAAAATTACAGCGAATTTCGTCTTTAAATGTCAACGTTTTATGAAGATTTAAATAAAATATGTGTATTGTATTGTGCCAAACAGGTTTTTGATTTTTTTTAACTAAAATTAAAGTATTTATTTACACATATTCATTTGTCTCCCTATTCCATCCATAGGGAAGGCCTGTGCCCCAGCAGTGGGGACATTAATAGGCTGATGATGATGATTCATTTATGTATTCAATTATTAATTTCAGTCTGCGTATAGGCACAATACAAATAATTTTAATATTAACTAATACAAAAAACGAATTAAATATGTTATAGATCTGACATCGACTTATTATTTTAGGTAAAAAAAAACACCTATGAACGATAGCAACTTTGTAACAAACAACATTCCATATTTGCTAGCTGTAATATTATTGCTAATGAAATATTTGTACGCAAGTTGTTTATGGAGCTGTAATAATTTAATAATTTGAAGCATTTTTAACATCGTGCCCTATTTTGGATGTTCGGAACGCAGCGGAGTACGTGGAATTGGAAAGAATTGCGTATTGATAATATCTATTGGTTTTAATAGCAGACTGTTGTAGGACCTATCTAACGGTGACCAGTGTCTTAATTATTAAGAAAATAAAGTTGAATTTGTCGCCATAGTAACAATCATTTTAGGACGCTAGTCTTTTAAAAACCTCTTGCATTCAATATCACACTAATATTATAAAGACGGAAAGTTTGTGAGTATGTGAGTGTGTATGTTTGTTACTTCTTCACGTCTAAACGGCTGGAGCGATTTTAATAAAATTTGGTATGGAGTTAGCTGACACCCTAGATTAACACACAGGCTACTTTTATCCCTAAAAAATGTTAGGTTCCAGAGGGATTTTCAAGAAACTAAGTTAACGCAGACGAAGTCGCGGGCGACCTCTAGTTCTTAATAACATCAAAACATTTTAACCGCATTTTTAATAAATGTCTCTTCGTGATTTAACATCGAGGCACAATTGATCGTAAGCGCATCAGTCGAATACATAATCGCGAATATTATGTACATGTTTGCCATTAAAATAAATCAGAAATCTAACCCAAGGCATTGGTAATTAACTTTTTCGTACCAAAAGTTTCGGCTATCAAACGACTTAATCAAATAACTTATACTATCTTATATAGGTATTGAAGTAAATTACGTTTCATAAGTGTCTCGTGTCGAAATTGGAAGATAAAAATAACACTGATGACAATTTATTGCATTTATTGGTAGCGATTAAATAGCTTGCGGCAAGCCATTCAGTTAGACAAAAAAAATATCAGTTACAATATTCTGCACTACATAAATAACGGAATGTAAAGTGACATCAGAGAATGTCTAGGTTGAGGTTGTGTGGGTGTGAAGAAAGTGGGAGGGAGGAGCAATTTCTAATCAATCCATTGATCACACGTGAATGCAATCCGAACGATAAACGAAAGCGCAAACGGATCTAGATCCGAGAAGACATGAGCTATTTACAAATTAATAATAGGGATGTCCTCTACGGATTACTAAAGCTTATGAATACTAAAAAAAAACTAGTCATCTTTCGCAAAAATTGGTGACGGATTTAGTATTGGAATTAGAATTGGATTAAGTTTTGTCGTTGTCGGTTCAGAATCAAGTTTTTTTTGTTATTTGTTCAGACAGCAAGCCTTACCAATTCAAATTCGACGATCACCGTGGCCGAGTGGTTTGTACGCCGGGTTTAATGGTGTCGCCGACTCGAGAGGTCCCGGGTTCGAATCCCGGTGGGGGCAGATGTTAGTGTGATGAATACGAGCATTTGTACTCCAGTCATAGATGTTTAATATGTATTTCTATATTAATATACTTAAATATGTATTCTATCCGTTATCCCAGCATCCCATAACACAAGCCTTATAGTGCTTACTTTGGGGCTAGGCTAATTGGTGTGTGCTGGAAATTAAAAAAAAAATGTATTCAATCTTGCAGACGCTGGTATTTGTTCCCATATCATCATAAGCAAAGTATAACAAAAAACACTAGTAAAACACGAGAGTCAAATGCTGCCTCTTTGTAATGAAAGTATCTGTTAAAATTTTAACAGGTTTTAAAAATAATTAGCGTAGAATTTTTGCTTTGAAAATACATAGCAACACTAAACTAGTGATTCGTACGTATGTACATAACTTAGGCGTTTGATAACCGTAAATGAAATTGTAAGCTAGGAGAATCAATGTCCGTGGGCGTATAATAAGACAAAATGCTGATTGCAACTATTCATCTCGGTTACATCATTAGAAACAATAAGTCTTCCATTATTAATGATCTGCAAAATGTAGTGTTTATTGCAGTTGTAATTGATGAGTATTGTTGGATATATTATCATTAACATGTTTTGATTAAAGAGATTCAGAAATATCGAAAATTTTGCCTACAAATATTTTTTTTGTAAATAATACACGTCTACTTTTAGCTTTATTAAAATAAGTAATAACATGATACGTCTATCAAATAAGAGGGGAGTAATTAGGAATTTTTGATTGTATCACAAAATCAATGTTATCTGAATCTATAAATCATTTAGATCGATACAGATAGCTCCTTGGCAGTGGGTAACCTTGCAATCAGACTTATAAAAGTCTGAAAGTTCCACCATTCACTATCAAAATGCGTTGAAAAAAATCGAGGAACAATTTTTTTCGTGTGAATAAAAAACGCTTTAATTAATATTTTGATGTCACTACAGACAAATTATAATTAGATAACCTTATAAACCGAATCAATTTGTATCTACTGATTTTATACTACTATTTTTATTTAGTATACTTACTTATGTTTTGTCTGCAGTTTCATCTACATTTAAGTTTATATATCATCATCAGCCTATTAATTTCCCCATTGCTGGGGCACAGGCCTTCCCTATGGATGGAATAGGGAGATTGGGCCACGACCCACCACGCGGGCCCAGTGCGGATTGGCGGGTGCTAAGCTAACAACGGCTTAACGTGCCTTCCGAAGCACGGAGGAGCTCGAGATAGTAAATTTTTGTTCACCCATCCAATTACCGACCACTGCGAAAGTTACTTAATTTCAACGATCGCAGCCGCATTGAGCTCCTCTCAAGTTTATACATATATGAGTTATGTTTACCATTCGATGTACCATCTTACTAAAAATTCTTAATGAATAAATACGATCATTTTTTTAAAATTGAAGTTGCAGTACTGCAATACATCTATTACTCCATTAATTTTATAGATATCGATGTGTCCATGGATACCGGTTATCACTTAGGTACCATCAGGAGTCACTTGGTAGCACAATCTTAGTGAAATAAGCCAGTCGGCTCTGACCATCAATAGATTTAGTAACAGCCTAATCAAGTAATACAGAATTACACGTGCCAATTTCGTCCAGTTATACTCATTTATCATAACAATGCTGCAGGTTTCACGCCAAAGCAAAAGTATCTAAATTAAGAATCTTATGTCGAAAAAATATTGATCTAATTGAGTTGCTCAAGTATTGCGAAAAATCGAAGACCCGACTAATTTTTACTATTACGTGCGATAGTTGAAACAATGAGACGATTTGAGTAAACGATAGCGGCTTCGTGACTGGGGGTTTGTTGAAATTGTCATTATTATCTGATCTAGTTTTCTTGAATTGGACGTAAAGTTTTATTTATTTATTCAATAATCACTTACTGAATCTTCAACATTTAAAACTTGATCGTATTTCTTCATTAAGAATTTTAGTAAGATGGTACTTCGAATGGTAAACTTAAATGTAGATGAAACCATAAGGGAATGCCGACAAAACATAAGCAAGTATACTAAATAAAAAAGCGGCCAAGTGCGAGTCGGACTCGCCCATGAAGGGTTCCGTAGCATCAAGTAATTTAATATAAAGGTTCTGGTAGTTCGTTGTAACTTTGATCGATGTTTTAGTAACAGTGTAATTTATTAAAATTATTTATTTGCGACGTATTAAAAAAACTGGTTACTATATCTCGTTCAAATCAATTTTCAGTGGAAGTTTAGATATTTTTTAGTTTTATCATTCTCTTATTTTCGAAGTTACAGGAGGGGGGAACAAACATTTTATCACTTTGGAAGTGTCAACGGCACAAACTATTCAGTTTAGAAAAAAAAAAAGTTTGGTTAATGTAAAAAATTGTACGCTACAGGTTGTCTTTATTATCGCCCAATCAAAACGTTAGATGTAGTGTGATAACCATCATTACCGACAATCAGTGTTAGATGGAGGTTAAAATCGATAATGATGGCAGATATAAACTGTTCTTCGGTAGAAGTGACAGGACCACCATACTAATCTTTGGAAATTATGATACGTTTATTTAAATGTAGATTAAGTTAATTAATCCTTAATTCTTCTCGTGCTCTATAAAGATAGGTCATTGTACTTTTGTCAGTTTAGATGAGCTCGATAGCGCGGGTGGTTAGCGCGTTCAGCTGCGATCGTTGAAGTTAAGCAACTTTCGCAGTGGTCGGTCATTGGATGGGTGACCAAAAATTGTCTATCTCGAGTTCCTTCGTGCTTCGGAAGGCACGTTAAGCCGTTGGTCCCGGCTGCATCTGCAATCGTTAGCACCCGCCAATCCGCACTGGGCCCGCGTGGTGGGTCATGGCCGAATCTGTCTCCCTATTCCATCTATAGGGAAGGCCTATGCCCTAGCAGTGGGGACATTACATAGACTGATGATGATGATGACTTTTGTCAGTTGTATCTTGATTTTAATTTGAGCGTAAAGCCATAGAATAGCTTTGGTAGAGAGCCGGTTAAAATTGGTAGAGCACGGACCACTTCAACTGTACGAAGTAAATAAACAGACAAAAACAAACAAAGAGTCGTGGACCAAGTTTAATATTCTTAATGAATGGTCGGTCGATACAAAATGATCTGCAAATCGATACTTCAAATTATCAAATATATATGCAAATGATTAATCAAGAATGCTGCTAGGATTTAACAACCTGTATAGAGCGTGCCTTAGATAAAATTATTGCACTTATTTAATGTATCTGCGTTGTAGAAAGTCGGTGTATAAAACCTCTATAAAAGATTTTGAGACAGATTATCGCCAACAGTGAAACATTAAATGTCTTAATAACCATAACGTCCAAAGGGATAATATAATATATTGTACTTCCTCGCGAAGGGTTTACTCAACAGAAAGCCACAAATTTTATTGCGCCATGCGTGATGAATTTCAAAAAAATAACATTCATTTTAACATCAGGTGGGGTAGAGTCATTTGCCTACCTCGCTATAAAAAAGAAAAACACGCCCGTTTCACTACCACAGACCGCCGAAACTTTTCATAAATTTTTAGTTCTTAGAACGCCTCCTGGTTGCAAGATATTTAATAAAGGATTCATATCATTACTTTAGATAAAGTCTTGTATGCAACTGTTTATAGTTAGGTATTAAAACACTTATGTGATACTTAAACACACATTCGTGTTTTAATACCCCTCAATAAACAGTTGCATAAATAACCATTACTTACGGAGACATAATAAATTCCAGATTATCCACATAAAATTATTGGGTCACTAGTTATTTTATATATGTGTATATTTGGAATGTAGATTACAAAATGACTACTTAAATGTTTAACCAATATGTTCGTAGCTGTATCACTGTTAGGTGAGTGGAATGGAATGGACCTACTTAAGGCCTTATTTTTTTTAATACATAGTTAGTTGGTAGTTTTACATACATGGAAGCTAATAGTTATAAGTGAAACCATATAATTTGCACCGTAGTAAGTAGCTTTGGAAGACACCCTTTCCGGAAGTACTACTTAAAGTATCAGCATGACGAATTCTCTGTTTTTGATGTGTAACATCTTTCCTCTCGCTTTCCTGCATTTTATGGGAGTGATTTCGTGAAATGGGACGGAAGTGTGTAACAGGAAGTCGCGAAAGCGCGCGCTATTTGATTTGATTATAGAACATAATGTTCAAATCGCTTATTCCTTTTGTAGTAGGTTTTATTTCTTTTTTTACTTATATAAGGTGAGGTTTCAAATGTTACACATCATACGCGACTACTGTAAGGCTCGTTCCCTAACGTTTTATTGCGAGTGACAATAATGCTTTAAAAAAAACACTTTGTGCAAAGTGTTAATGACGTATCGTGGGAAACAGACATTTTCGTTTAAAATTACTCAGTTAGTTTTTGTAATAGACAGTATTTTAATCTATAATTGTATCTTTGTCACGTTTCTAGATTTGTAGATAAACAATGTTATGGTCCTTGGACTAATTGCGCTGTAAACAATATGAAAGCTTACTTAGGCATTTGTTGTGTTACGACAATAAATTATTTACAAGATACGTTTGTTGATCAAGGATTTGTTTGAGAGTTGTCCAATTTAAAGGTATTTGAACTAATAATAGTCATAACTAGAGGCCGCCCGAGATTCATACGCGTGGAGTTAGTTATTTGCACATACTTTTTGATCCCAAAAGTGGGTTTATTTCTAAAGATACATTATTAGTTTACCTCTATACCATCTATAGAGCATACATGTTAAAGTTCAAGTCTCTTACTTCAAAAACATAGGACTTTCATACAAACTTCCAATCCTCGTATTACCCCCTTAGGGGTGGTGTTTCGTGATAATATTTAGCCTGTATGTTGACCCGACTTCTTAATAATATTCGTGCCAAATTTGAAGTGAACCCATGCAGTACTTTTCGAGTTTATCCCGGACATACTACATACATACAGACAAACAGACAAAAGTTCTAAAAACTATATTTTTGGCTTCGGTATCGATTGTAGATCACTCCCCAAGTATTCTTTATAAAAAATATTCAATGTACAGTTTTGCCTTTCCTACCATTTTATTATATGTATAAATCATAATTATGACATATTATTTTTTTTGCTTCACAATACATATATCTATATCGTGTACACCACTTCTGCTTAACTGCTCCTTTATACAAATTTATCGCCCCCCACATACTCTTTGATGTGTGTTGAAAAACCACCAGTCCAGCTTTCCTCTGGCATCTATCGTCACGAAGCTCGATCATTCGTTACGATAGAACTCGTTTAAATTTCGAACGCTAATCTTAGCGCATTTAGTACCAAATCTTCGTCGCATAGGTGTATAAGGCATCAAGGTGAGAATACCGGAAGGTTTTCAATCCCCAGGCAACAATCCCAGGGCTTAATACACAGTTAGGAGCATACACACAGTACACAGTTGGGCTTCATAAGCAGGCAGGAGTTATTTCCCAGGACGTCCGTTCAATATAATAATTTTTGTAATACATTTGTCAATTAGTTATAAAGTGTGTTTTTTTATGGTGTTAAGCATATGGCCCTTTTGATGACGCTCCCAAAAAACAATACCTTAACCCCATTCCCTTCTTCTTCTTCTTCTTAAAGGTCTTCATTTATCAACAAATTATAATACCATCACTTCCCTGTAGAAGTAACCATCTTTGGGTGTTATTATTATTCGATTTTCGCTATTGAGAGCTGGTGGGTATATAGAAAATCTATTAAGAGTTTCCGCAACTTCATAATTCAATGTTTTTATAATTCAAAAATAAAATTGCCAAGTTTTAATTGCAAGCATGACAGAGTTAATGTAAGATTCGATTCGGCAGTCACTGTTTCCTTAGACCGACGAGCAGCCCTTGGAAGGCTCTTGCTGGCCGAATGCACCACGCAATTACCTGCATCGAGGGGGCTTGTTAATAGCAAACCAACCTGGCGCTGGTCATGGTACTTGGTTATATTGTAGTTTTTCTCCCTGTCATCGAACAAAAGGGCATATAGGTACTGAATAGGTGCTATGTCACCATACTCTTTTGTATTTGTTTCATTTATATCGGAGCTTGTAAAACAGTCGTGAAATATCCTTTGACCTTTACTCAAGGTACGTTAGGCTATGGTAAATTCATTTAGCGAATAGAAATAAAGCCGAATGTAGGCAGTAAAGTAAGTAAAAGTCTGCCTACATTTGACAAAATGCTGTAGGACAACGTAGGTATGCTGTGACCTTTTCGGAGTAAGAGAGAAAGACCTTCGGAGTAAGAGAGAAAGAGAGATCTTAAGAGTAACATCGAAAGTAGTGAGATAAGCTCACTTACTCTTGGAGCAGTCTTATGGTCTTGAAAAGAAACCGGAGTAAGAGAGTTAACACTATGCAGCCCTGTCGTAGAACAACCTCACTTTTTTACCTTTAGAAAGTGACGAACTCATGCAAGGTTTCAACTTGAACCAAAAATGTGCCTCACTCACTCTTTACAGAAATATAGAAACCGTTAAAAAGCGAGATTTAAAATTTGGTATGCGCGATACTTTCGGCAGTTTGTAAGCACGCATACCAAGATAATTATAAATGTGACATTAAAACCCGTGAATTAAAAAATAAAAAAAAGGTTTCCGTGATAACGGATAAATTTTACCCCTTATCACACCATTCAAATGGGTATGCGTGACCTTTCCGGCTAAAAATCATTGATCGGCCTTGATTTTTTCTTGTTGAACATAATATTTCACACAAAATTCTATATAAGATTGATCAAAATACGTGATGACGAAAAAAAATATGGAACTTTAATAATAAATAATTTAATTAAAATATTTCCGGCCAATCAAATCCGGCGTGGTGACCAAGCAAATCTTGTTCGTCTAAATGTTAACTTTTATTTTTTATTAAAAATATTAGAATCCGTGATCATGGAGCTTTCAGGATTGGTGGCTCCTCGCCTATAATGTAATATAATAACTTTTTGGGCACCTGAATAACCAACCATTTTCGCTTTTGATTATTGTAGAAATCAGTTTATCTTTATATATATAATTCTTCTGTGAGTGTGTATGTCACTGAACTTCTCTTAAACGACTGGACCGATTTTGATGAAATTTTTTGTGTGTGTTCAAGGGGATCTGAGAATGGTTGGCAGAGAATGGTGACAATTTTGTCCGCTGGACAACCCCTATTTTTTTAGGGCGGTACGAAGTTCGCTGGATCAGCTAGTATTTATATAAAACTATCGCGATCCTCCAACTGATTCTTATATACACAGATTAAAAGTAAACACTTTTAAGGATCAAGTACTTTTTTGGGAAGACTGCGTGCGTAACCTTTAATGGTAGGTACTTCGATTCTAACAAGTAGGAACATTTTAAATCAATAGGCAATATAGGTTCCACCTTGTATCGCAGACCTTTTAATGACATAATATTATCATGTGGTGTGTATGACAGTTACTTTATGTAATTGAGTAGGTTATTTTTTTTTGACGTAACTAATACCGTATCTTTGATTTAATCTAAGCTGATTATGCATAACAAAAATTATGCAAAATAAAATTCTGCCATCTTAAGAGTACTTATGCCATGGAAAATTCATACCTATAAACATTCGGCCAAACAATAATTATTATATATTTTACAAAAAAGTAATGGTTTGTCTATGCCAAGTGTGTTAAGCTAAACGAATTTCGCATCAACAAGATTCTGCCAGATACAGGGAACCCCGCCATTTACCCAAGTATTACGAAATGGAATGTCCAAGTATAATTGGGTAAGAAAAGCATTCAGAGTCGTGTGCTCCGCTCCGATAGGGAAGCACGCTTTAATTGTATTGTTTTAGGTTGTTTGGGGTATCGCCACTGTAAGCCTTTTGTGGCCATTGTTAGTTTGATTGATCTTGGCTGTCGATTTAACTGAAACACGGCTGCCTTTGTTGCGCTCGAACTGTTTGTTGAAACTTGAAGGAAATGATTTTCGCAATTGGTATTACCTATATAGACTGCGATCGATCGAATTAATATATTTCCCATTGTGCCGAAAATATAATATTGAGTAGATTTCTCAAGAAAATGTAATATAAAGTACTGTAACGTCCGTTGCGTTACAGCCTCCTTGTTTGGGTTAACTCTTTGTTCATGCAATGCCTACGGCTGGCAGTTATATTAAAAAGGTAATGTCATGATTTTTAAAGATTTGAAATTAGGAATCTTCTGTCGTTTGATAGAAGATTCCAAGAGATAGACTTCAGGCACCAAACCATACGTTGATAGATTAAGCTCAGTTATTATATTCGCCTGATCTAATAAAATAAAAGAGTTAAACATATAACTTGTTTTCCATTTGATAAAACTACGCCCCCAGGATCTATCCCTTCATGGTAGATCGCCCCATGGTGGACGCGCCGGGTATATTTCAGTACCGCGAGTGAAAAAATATTTTAAAATCAAGAAAGAAGAAGTTTAAATAAGCATGGAAACCAGGACCACATTCGACAGAAAAGGTGATGTAACCAATTTCTATCGACTGTTTAACATCATTGCCGACATTAATAATTTTAAGGAGGATACAAAACGAATTGTGTTTTCGGCATATTTGAGTGGCTCTGCATTATTATTTTATAAAAAAAAAAAACAGATTTGAGAACAAAAAATACGTGAGGAATTTCCATCATCAACAAATGCATTGGAATTTTTTCTCACGACAGCAAGGCTTGTCAAAAGAGCCATTGACCTATTTTTATATATTGGACGAGCTGGCCACAAAAGCGGGAGCTGTCATCGATGACAGATGCTTCATTAGACAGTTCCTGAAAAATGCGAATACAAATACAAAAAAAACTTTTCGCATTTCAATTACACATATAATAATAAAGTGCATTTAAAAGCAGTTTTACGACAAGCGCAGGACATTTTCGGGGACGAAAATGACGAAGCTAATTGGAATCTGCCGATCCAACCATCGTTTGCTCACTTCGAAGCGTCGAAAGTTTCATGCTTAACGAGGAATGGAGAAGAACAGGAGAAGGAAATCAACCTCATTTCCTCCCAAAATGTTCTTTTTCATCCCATTGTTCGTCCCGAACACATGATTCCCCACACATTTTGTTCCAGTAACATGAACGTAAAGCAAAAATCAAAGAAGAAGCATCCAAAGAAAAAACCTAATAAAGAAAATTTAATGACGATGGCTGATGAAGAAGTTTTCTATTCACAGCCGTCAGAAAACAGCAATCAGCATACAAGTGAGTCCAAATCATTAATTAATATAACGTGTCGTGATAAGGAGTTTGTAGGGCTCATTGATAGTGGTGCTGCAGTGTCTGTGGTGTCAAAAGACACAGTAAATCGAATTCATCCACAAATTGATGAAAGCGATATGAAGTTGAAGGCTGTCGATGGTAAAGAATTGTCTGTTATAGGGAAAGTTAACCTAAAATTATTGATAGACAATACATTATTCATTCACGATTTTCTTGTGGTAGAAAATATTAGTCATAACCTCATTTTAGGACAGGATTTCTTGTTGCGAAATAATGCAATAATAGACTTTCGTAGCGAACAATTAATAATGAAGCATATTAAGTGTAAATTTAAAAGACAATGTATACAAATGAATAATGAAAGTAATAGCGATAATTCGGTAAATGATGAGTATTTATTTTATGTCGAATAGGTTGATAATTGCTATAATATTAATTTATACTAATGAGATTTTATTTCAGTTTATTGTTTATATGCATGTTTTAAAGCAATGGTGGTATGTAATTAAGGTAAGGTAATATAATATTCATTTTATAATTTTTTTTTCAAAAACATAATAAATATAATTTTTAGTCATTTTAATAGGAAATTAATTTGTTGGATATCCATATTGTAAGGTACTTTTACACATTTTGTTTATGATGAGATTAATAGAGTTAGTTTCATTAAAGTATTTTCATTTCTTTTAATTGTTAACTTTAGTGTAATTTATTGTGTAGGTGGATTATTAATGTCGTAATAGCCATTAGACTGATAGGTGACAGGTTCGATTCTCTATCCTAGTTGAAATTATTCAATTGACTTTGAATATGATCATTGATTAATCAATAGGATTAATTAAGTTATAAGGATAGAATATAGTTAATAATGTATAATATGATAATATAGGTCCATAAAGAAAATACCTTTATTATAAAAACAGGAAACGGGTTTGATACCCTGTAAGATTAAAAAATAAATAAATAAATTATAATATTATACTTTGAAAATTTACCCAACTATAGAAAAGATGGTGTAAAGATTTATCATTAATGTTTTCTTAAATATTAACTTACTCGACTGAAGAAAAATGGTGTAAAGAATTTTTCTAAAATTTTCTTGATTGCTCTATGTACTACTACATGATGCGGACTTCCCGAGAGAGAGGAGGCTGGCGCTCATGCAGACGTCAGCGATACTGATGATGGTTCACCATGAAGATGATGAAGACACCCTCTACGAATTCGCGACGTTTTCGTTTTAATTTAGTCGCGACGCGTTCGTCATTTTAAATCGTCACTTGTAGTAGATTGACTTGAGGGTAGGGAACCCTTAGTATTCTATGGGAATCGGGTTTAATCTTGTTTGATGCTGGATATCCTTACCAAAAATTTCTAATACGTTTGCGCGCATCATGGGTGTCTAATTAAATACAAGACAATAAGGTGGTGGACCACGTCTGTATCTTTATTGAAGATGTACGAAAGTAAACATTAATTATTAATTAAGTTTTTTGTTAAGGTTTTGCTCCCATAAAGTCTTTGCAATAAACTTTGCAAACTGTTAGGGGTCTATTCCCGTAAAGTTTTATTTTTTTTGCAAGAAGGTTTGCAAACTTATTGTGAGGGCTAGTCTGTAGTAAAGGCCGTCTCCCACTTGTATTGATGTCCTTAAGCAGGTAGGAACTTTTAGATAGGACTGTCGAAGCCTCTCGATGTAGTAGGTAGGAAAAAAAAATGTTCGGTTATCTGGAATGACAAAATAAATTTTTTTAGCGGTGCCGGCGGGATGTAAAGTCCGTTGCGTTACAGCCTCCTTGTTTGGGTAAACTCTTTGTTCATGCAATGCCTACGACTGACAGTTATATTAAAAAGGTAATGTCATGATTTAAAAAAAAATGAAATTGGGAATATTCTGTCGTTTGATAGAAGATTCCAAGAAATAGGTAGACCACAGGCACCAAACCATACATTAATAGATTAAGCTCAACTATTATATTCGCCTAATTTCTAATACAATAAAAGAGTTAAACATATAAGTTGTTTTCCATTTGATAAAACTACGCCCCCAGGATCTATCTCTTCAGGGTAGATCGCCGCAGTACCTATAATATTATTATTTTTTCAAAAGTCAATTTAAAAATAAAACTGCGAACGATTTTAATTACAACGAATACCATTTTTAACGCAGACGCTTTAGTCGATTTTGTATGCTGATTTCAATTTAATTTTGTTATGTTCCTCGCGTGAACTGTTATCTACGCAAAAAGAAATGTATACTTAATAATAACATTACACAATACAACAGTCATAACATATTGTTTTAAACTTTAATGGTCACTAACATTATAGTAATATAAATATAGTATAATATATATAAAGTAATATAATGGGTATCGATCGAACACAATAAAAGACTTCGTCGGAGGGTAGACCGATATGTCTGCCAATAACGGCCTACCCGCAATTACTTCAGTTAGTCCGTGATCATGGCGCTTGCAACAGTGCCGAAATATCGGAAACTCGCTAAAAACAAGGTACATGGTAACAATCCCGTAAATAACTTATATTACCAGTCATAACGTTGTCAACGATTATTTTTAATACATTTTTAGTAGTTTTCCCCGAATCGACATCATAATGCTGTTTTTCCATTTTGACGTATCTCTCACTAACTATCTCCCGGACATCACAAGCAATCGTTGCTGAATTTTAGCCCTTACAGTGTCATCGCCCTCTCAAGCTATTTTGCGGTTAAAGTCCTTGACCTTTGCCATTGTCACACTTTCTGCTCGCAGTATTAGTCATGCTGTTGCGTCGTTCACGAATCCATTCGTATGATTCACAGATCTTGGTGTGTCTGGATATGGTAACCACGGTATACGGGACACTCTCATGCCTTTCCCACACCTGCGCGGCGAAGCTTTGACTACTTATTGCGCTAAATAAGCATTCAAAATTAGAATTAGTTCTATCGTAAGTACGCTCCTTCAGCTGCACAAAAAAATTTAATGCTCCCACAGCCACTTTGATGTGTGTAACTATCGTCTTGCGTTTATCATCACGCAGCTCGATAATTTTTTCATCTTCATTTCAAGAGGGTCATCCATCACACGGCCATTCAAAACAATATATTTGAAAAAGATTGTGAGAGCGCTTCTGTTATATCACCATGTAGGTTTAACAGCACTCAGGGGACTGATGGGGAGTGCTCTCTTAGCCTACCTGAATGTGGAGGCATAATGTTCTTCTGTCCGCTTTTGGGATTTTCACGCCTGTTTACTTTTTTAGCATCAGGGATAAGAGGTTTGGGCGAGTACTTATATGGTACTGTCGATCTCATCAAGAAAAAATACCATTTGCATCCATTTGTAGCTAATACAAATGCATTTAATAGTCTGATAACATCCTGTATAACTCGCACCAAATTATTTCGATCCAAGCAGAGTTCGTAAGTCATTTGAATACCAATTTACTGAGAAAATGTGTAAAAAAGAAAAGTTATTGCAAGCAATACCTATATTTTTACACAAAGTAAACCGAATCGCTTCGGTTACAATATAGCATATTAAAAACGTGGAAAGATGATATAAATTAAGACATTTATTGACAAAACATCAAAGGTACAATAAGTGGCACGAATCAGTCTTACTAGAATAAAACTACGTCGTAACTTATTTAACTTAAAACATTTTATATTTTTATCATTTATTATTCTATCAATATTTTTTTTATCAACCTTCTATCACCTGCTTATACGCTATCTATATTTAAATGTAAAAGACAATAATTATGGTCGTTAATCTTGTTTCTATTTATAATCAATGTTTATTTTAGCTGTATCATTGAAATACCTGCTAATTATAGCTGCCAAGAGCTTTCAATGATTACCTACAGGCATATTAATTTAGATTTCGTATTGAAATTACGAAAGGTCCACTAATGATTGTAGCGCCTACGGAATATATCGATGGAAACGACCTTCAATTTAGATAAACGCATTTATCTTTTCTAACGAGACTTAAGCACATGAAGGCAGAAATTGTGTTTCACAAAGTACTTATTGTCAAATATTTTGTAAATTATTTTTGATAAAATTTATATCGTGACAAGCTTATGCAAAGACAAGATGGCAATGCTTTGGGTTATGGCCCAATATGTGCAATTTATGGTTGAAAAAGTAGACTATTGCTTTTATGTGGTTGAAAATCATGAGATTAGAGGACAAACTATAATAAAATATTTGTCAAGATCGGGCGAGATAGCCCCAGACAAGTGTTAGATATCGGGGCGACAATTTAGCTGTCAGAATTTTTTCAAGGCTATTAATTTATCGGAATTAATCAAATCACTGAGAATATTGGTCAATCTTATCTGTCTCCAGGCAGACAATTGTTGCGATATTTCATTCTACGAATGAATAGCATTCGTAGAATGAAAGCCTCTAAATAAATAAAGAACAATATAAAACTATTGAATAAATCCCGTTTTTACGTTTACCAATATCTAACATTCTATCTCACATAAGCACAACTGATTCAAACAACTCCTGAATTATTTATAGTATAATTATTACTAATTATTTGACCACCCGCATCATCATTCATTTAATAATTATCATTTTGTTATTTTATAAAGTACACTTCGCTTTAAATTAGTGTAAAACAGCACTTTTGCTAGAAAACATATTTAAAATACAATATTCTTATTGTGTTGAGGAGATGGCGTAGGTTACAAGCACTTTCGGCTTGAGATCGTGGAAGTTAAGGAACTTTCCTAAGGGCCAGTCCATTGGATGGATAACCTAAAACTCATTATCTCGAGCTCCTCCGTGCTTCGAAAGGCACGTTAAGCCATAGGTTTCGGCTGCATCTGTAGTCGTCGGCCCACTTTGTGGGTGGGTCATGACCTCATGAGCCAACCTATTCCATCCATAGGGAAGGTCCATGTCCCAGCAGTGAGGACATTAGTAGGCTAATGATGATGTTAATTATTGGTAAATTAACGCTTCATTAAGTTAAATAATACAGCCCAGCTGTTCTATTTTTGCGGCTACATTCAGACCTGAATTATAAATTTTAAGGACAATTGTCTCTTTTTGTGTGGGTAAGTGGGTGTCCGTGACTATTTCATATTCATAATTATAACGGATTTCCCACTTTAACTTTCTAGCAAGGATAAATAAAAGTATTCTTATAAAAAAGTCATCAAAATTGTTTCGGGGCGGTGAAGAGAAAATCAGACAGATTAAGTTATAATCGCAAATACAATATTGGTATTGATTGTCAATACTTATCTGCCGACTAAATGAGCGCCTAACTACGGTGTTAGATAAAGTTATAAACACAATTAATGTGTCAATGTCCCATTACAATGTTTTTACTACACATTTATTTGGACATTTTACCGTACTCGCTTAAAGTGCACTACATTACAGTCGAGCAAGGTCAATGAGTACCATTAAATTTCACAAGTTATGCTGAGGGCGCGGGCTACCTCGCGTTTCTCGTTCATTAACCGAAAGTGACAGTTAGTGGGGCGTTGTCACAGACCTTGTGTTAGCTATGGCAGTGTCAAAGTGTACTCGTAATTTGCTGTAGTATCCGCTTAAGCAAGTTGTTGAAATTATGCGTTCAACTATAGGTAGACCGCTTAACTGAGTCTTCGCTTGCGGGGTAAAGGGCGTGGGGGAGGACGAGAACGGAAACTACAAGAGGTGCGGGCGGCAGGCTCATTCTTGTCAAAATTACAAGCGCCCGCCGCCCGCACCTGTCATGGTCCCCATTTTCGTCTTCCCCCACACCCTGTATTCCGCAGGCGAGGACTCAGTTAAGCGGTTTACCTATAGCTGTGCGCAGGCGTAATCTCTGTAAAGCCGTATGGACAAGGATCTTATATTGATTGCTAAGTTTTATTCTTCATAAAAAGTTTGACTATTATATTTTTATTTAAAGCATTTAATTGCTAAATTAAAATCACTAGATCGATAAAAAATCCACTCGGTCCAGATTTCAGAAGAGATCTTGTCTAAAAGTTATTGACCGATTTTGTTTTCTAGTAAAATATTCTATAAAATTAAAAGTTTGACTGTTGAAATTGCAAGATGCTATGCTTCGAGCGACTTCGAGCGAGATACATAAGTTACTTAGTCATTTAATAAAATATTTTTAATCGATTCCTAAATTACACGCATTCTATTACAAAAACATTTTACTTATACAATTATATATTTAACTGTTTGATTGAATTTGATTGACACGTCACTTGGCTAAATGTTAAACTTAATTGATGTCACTTTTATAAGCTTAATTTCCGAAGAACCACGAGATAAAGTAAGTCTCTTTAACTTTATTTATTTAATGCTATGATTTATTAGATAATATCACTCTTACTTACGTAAATAACAGTCCAAAATGACGGATGCAGTGCGGTCATAACTGTCATTAAACTTTTGCGTGGACGTGAAATTTTAGCTTTTGAGGAGTGCCGTCTGGTGTAACATAATGACGCATACCAACTTAAAATTTAATACGAAACAATCGGTATTAATAACTAACTTTTTTATTCATAAATAATGTGTTTGGGGAACCACATTCTTCCTTAAAGACGTGTCTTCGACCATAACGAAATTTGGTTATTTTTATTATAGTCATAATGACGAAATCACGTTTTGGATGCAACCATGAATATATGCAACCCAAACTGGGTATGTAATTATGAACCTGATGTTTAGAAATAGATTAAGCGTGCTTTAGGCCGATTTCAATTCATCCGTTGTCAAGCGAGTCACAATTTCAACATGTGATATGTCCGTCATTTTGGCCTGTTCTCACGTATGTGTTTAGAATTCCTTAATGGTAAGCTGTTGCTGTTTGTGAGAATAAATTGTGATATGTTATGGTTCGTACTCACATGCGTTATGACTCGATAGGTTTAATCTAAAGCGAATAAAAATCAACGCGTGGACCGCAAAACTAAAAAATCGGGGGCTCGTTCGTAGGACGCGACGCGTTGAATTTTACTCGCTATAAAGTAAAACTATCAAGTTTAACCATTTATACAACCATTGACGACCTCCGTAGCCGAGTAGTTTGTACTCCGGGTTTTAAGGTGTCGCCTACTCGAGAGGTCCAGGGTTCGGATCCCGCTGGGGGTAGATGTTTGTGTGATGAATACTAGCATTTGTACTCCAGTCAAGGATGTATAATTTGTATTTCTATATAAATATACTTATATATGTATCAGTATATGTATTCTATCCGTTACCCTAGTATCCCATTACTACAAGCCTACAATGCTTACTTTAGGGCTAGACTAATTGATATGAGTGTTGGAAATATTTATTATTATTATATGTACAGACCATATGAATAGCAAGCCAAAATTGTCGATACATTAAAATAAAATTTCATGAAGTTTATACACCATGAATTTTGAGTTACCTAAAAAATTTTACTTGTTAATTCAGACAACGATTTAGATTATATTTCCGCAAAAAAGGAAAAATATTTTATTTTCTCGAAAAATTACTCAATGTCAACTCTCTATTTCTGCAATGAAACCTTAACAATTTGTATCGTTATAACTGATTCGAATCTAACTTCTTTTAGTATCCGCGTACATTGAACGGACAATAACTCCATAATAGGCATGTTATTTACAAATTTGTGCTATTTTGCGATATTTCGTAAACGATATAAATCAATATTTTTGTATACGGGTGTAGTACGTCTTCTATTTCGATTTCAAGTTTCTAGGATATCTAAAAATTTACGGTGTATTTAGTGATTTCAGAGTTAATAAATCTGTGTGTTAAACTTTAATACAAAGTTAGACGCTGATTTCGTCACAATCTTTCAATAATGACCTATAGGTGCATGAAAGCATCCATTAAGACGACGTCAGACGATTAGCTAAACAGACACAACAAGTAACTTTTGCATTTATAGTATTAGCATGTATCTTCTACAGACTCGAGATTAATGATGTCAAAAGGTCATTGTCAGCAATATAAGCATAGTTCATTGGCCCCCAATAGCAAACCGATGTTTATTTTAATAATTATTGGCTCACCCTCGCTTCGCTTCGGTGTAGACTAAACTGCTTTAGGCTATATAATATTACGCTACGACCAGTAGAAGCAGAGCATCGATGAAAAATGTACCAAAAACAGGTAAAAATATACTATTTTTGAGCTTCCTTAAAATCATGTATGACGAAGTTGTTTCCCTTTAAAAAGTCTATAAAAAGTCCGAGACAGCATATGTCCATCTTTTAAGTTTGACTCGCTATAACTTTTTTCCTCAAATTAACGCGGCTGAAACCACAGGAAACCCCTAGTTGTGACGAAACTGTAATAGTTAGACATATGATATTACAGACTTTTTTGTAGATATGTATGTCCTTTATAAAACTTTAGGACATAAATTTGCTCTATTGTCAATGACTTCCGCAGCGGGCGCGACAAAAGGTTATTTTTTGTTATTTTTTTTCACACGTTTGCTTACATTATCGAAGTTCTTATACAGAAACCATTTTTTTTAAATAATTTATAACCTATGTTCATCAGGGATAATGAGGGATTCTAAATGTGAAAGATTTTTTCAAATCGGTCCAGTAGTTTAGGAGTCTATTCAATACACACAAACAATAAAAAAAATCCTTTTTATAATATTAGTATGGATAATATCTTCATTTGTTTATTGCAAACTTTACCTACTGAACAAAGTAAACTTTATAATTTTTATTTTATAAGCATGTAACTGCTTAATGTTTAAATCTAAAGAAAATATAACTAGAAAAATAAACCACGTAAACTAAAAAAGTAAACTTGAATTAAATGTTTTATTTAAGCCGCGCCTGCTATGACGCATTCGCTTAATATCCTAAGCTATACGGGATATAATTATTTCAGATACCTGGTGATACTGTTATTGCATTATGTAAGCGTGCCAATTTTAATAATCATTTGGTTTGTCATGATAAAACCGTTTGATATTTTAATAGCAATAATGACTGTTTGCTGTACAGTATTTACCCCGTAGTTTGCTAGTATTAGAATAAATTATTAATTATGTACACTTTTTCTAAAATATGCATGTATTAAGAATTTATATAGTCAATTTAATTTGCTCTTACGAATGTTATTTCTTATTTTACCTTAAGTCAAGTTTTGTGTCGTGGAAATCAAAGTTTAAAGGGATGACTTTGTTGAGCTATAATAACTTGACTATGCCCTTTTCTTAGACATAATTCCAACCTACAATTACATACTATAAATAACTCATCAAAATCATTTTAGTTACCTACTCACATTAAAATAAAAATAGTGCATTTTTTACTAAGGGACCAAAAAACTATTTTAAAGGCGAGAGCGTTTTTGGCGCAACGGCGGATTCAAAACAGTGTTGCTGCCGAGGTGGATACTCTATTTTTTATCAACTTTTATAAGAAAATAAGTAAATGCAACTTCTTTACCGTCCGATAGCGTTCTCGGGAACTTTCAGTCCGGTCAAATTAGACAGAAAAATAAGAGTGAAGTTGCACAGTTTCCCATCAAGCTGAATTTCAAAGAGTTCAATTATTCAAAAAAATATTAAAAATGACATATCAAAATTTCCCATCGTTCCGGTATATGGAAAAAAAATACTGGAAGTCAAAGGTAAAAAAAGTGGGTTTTTCGATATAAGTTTTTTAAAAAGGTATTGATATTCTTTTTCCTAAGAGCCGTTCCGTTCCTGAGATATAATGATTCAAAATTGTAAGCGTCATAATATGCACACGTTTCCACGCCACATCTGACATACTGTACTTAGCGCGTTTTTTAACGTGGTTTCCTTAAGTATGTTGTGATTCCGTTTCATTGGAAACTATTGCATCTCATTCTGTCTGTACTCTTTTCGTCTGAGCTGGTGTGCCAAATTGCTGGCACGCCCGCATACTGGCGTACAAACGAACCCGGGACCTCTCGAGTCGGCGACACCATAAAACTCGGCGTACAAACCACTCGACCACGGAGGCCGTCAATCACGTAACGAGAAACTATTTAAATTTAAGCAGAGTCAAAAAAGATTATGCTGAGTCAAATTGAAATATAATTCAGGCTATTAAGATTAGGGCGAATGGAGCAGAAAGATAACTGTGACTTTTTATAAGACTTTCCTTCCAAAGAGTTGTTTTTGTTATTCCTCAAACATTTGTTTTTAAAGCGATGCTGGTAACACGAACATTTTGCTATAATTTCAAGTTCAGTTTCGATATAACGTTATCAAATCTAGCACAAGAACTTATAAATATGTAGAGTATAATGAGCCAAAATAAATAACACGAATTAGCTATAACCTACATAATACCACCAAAGTATCCAGTGATAAATGAGTTGGCCGTCCGTCAGAGAGGTAACTTGAGCGTTAAGTTAATATAAAGTGATATAAGTACTTTATAAATAGCTGAAGGTGTTAATCCGCCCTGAATTAGATCTCATCTGTACTTTGACGTCACTATTATGTAAATGTAAGTGCCTCTGTTTTAAAAGAGAAATCTTATTGATGTTAACATGCTTACGGCCTAAATCATTATCTTATTTCGTAATATATTTATGTTCGTAGAATCCGCCGTGAATGCTCTTATTGTTTCCTACAGAGAGATATAACATTAAAGTTATTCTAACTAACGCGTATCGGTTGGTGACACAATATTATTACTTTGTAATGTAGTATGAGTTTCAAGGATACCTAATTATGGAGTAATTCTGTTTACTTAACGTGTTAATGGTAGTAAATTAAAACATAAACTGGTTTTGGTCTTGAGAGATAAATGATCACTAAACGAAATGACCTTTTTAACCTTTCGGATATTTTTTAAAATCGATTTTACAGAATACTTAAGAAGAATGAGTAAGTAGGTAAGTTTAGAATATTTTTTTCACTTTTACGTGTATGATAGAGTGAGACACAAAGACATTTAAACCTAAGTTATTAAACCTCCCCACATATGAGATTTACTATCGGGCAATCTATTTAAATAAAACTCAAAGGTGACTGACTGACTGGCATAGTGATCTATCAACGCACAGCCCAAACCACAGGACGGATCGGGCTGAAATTTGGCATCCAAGTAGATGTTATGACGTAAGCATCCGCTAAGAAAGGATTTTGATCAATTCTACCCCCAAGGGGATAAAATAGGGAATGAAAGTTTGTATAAAATTTTGTCAATTTTAAACCGATCGGGCTGAGACTTTGCATGCAGGTATAAGAAGAATCATAGTTGAATGTCATTGTGTATAATACAAGCCTGAGAACAAAAACTGTAGTCTACACTTCAGCTCTACACCGAAGCGAAGCGAGGGCAGGCCGCTAGTAATATCATATGCGTTATTGCGATAAGTAACTGTTTTAAGTATAGTATGTACTACCTGTGCCCCGCGCTGTTACTCGCGGTTTGTTAGGGATATTTTACGTAAAACGTAGCCTATGTGTTAATCCAGGGTATCATCTAACTCCACACCAAATTTTATTAAAATCGTTTTAACCGTTTAGACGTGAAGAAGTAACAAACATACAAACTCACAAACTTTCGCCTTTATAATATTAGTGTGATTAGAACGGCTACGAAGTTACACGCTGCTGCACTGCACACATTATCGCAATAACGCAACGGATATGAACGGGCGACAAAAATGGGCCTATGAGGTTGAGGCCTTAATTTGCATCCAACCGAGCAGGTTGAAGGAGTTTGTCACATCTAATGAAAGATCACATTAAGGTAGTTATCACTCTGCTATTTTAATATTTAGAAAAACAAACTGAAACCGTCTACTATCAGTTTGTTGTACAGTTGAAAATCAAATGAATGTACCTATTTAATGCATAAAATCCCCCACCGAAACCGGAGCAGTTTGCGGCGATGGCAGTGTGATAATCGCCCTACAAATATATATTTAATTTAGCAGTTAAACCATAATCAAAACATTAGAGTAAAACGGATAATAATGTCCGATACGATTAAACAGAACATTAAGCTTTTGATTGCACAGTTAGAGGTACTGCCACTGTGCATTTGAAGTACCTTTAGGCCCCACTTCATTCTAAGATGTCATTAAAGAAATAAATATTTCCAACACTCACACCAATTAGCCTAGCCCCAAAGTAGGCTTGTGTTATGGCTTGCTAGGGTAACGGATAGAATACATAATACATACAGGGTGGTCCAACCAGTGACGTTAACAATTTTTTTAGATTCCTCGCACCTGGGGGTATCCGAAAATACCCCATGGATGTTCCGCGATTTTTCTTACTTTTCGAGTTATATTTTTTTTTGTGCCAGCGAGGTTTCAAAAATTCTTACCTTTTTTCGTAGTAGGTATTTTGCAGTCCTTTTTTCTGACATAATTGTCTTGAATGTTGTTTTAACAATAAAATAACTCAGCTTCCTGCAATTACTTAAAGTTACTAAAAAAAGGCTTGAAAGTTGGAACTTTAGTTTTTAGTAGGATTTACTCAAACGCTCAACTTCAATACAAAAAGGAGTTTCCATAGCTTCTGGCTAAATTTACAATATTATAAACATTCAAGACAATTATGTCACAAAAAAAGACTGTAGATACCTACTACGAAAAAAGATAAGAAGTTTTGAAACCTCGCTGGCAGAAATCATTAAAAATACACAAAAAAATTTATAACTCGAAAACTAAGAAAAATCGCGGAACATACATGTGGTATTTTCGGATATCCCCAGGTGCGAGAAATCTAAAAAAAAAATTGTTGACGTCACTAGTTGGACCACCCTGTATACTGATACATATACGAGTATAAGTATATTTATATAGAAAAACATATTAATATCCATGACTGGAGTACAAATGCTCGTAGTTTTCACACAACGTTCTGCCGCCACCGGGATTCGAACCCGTGACCTTTCGAGTCGGCGACACCTTGAAACCCGGTGTACAAACCACTAGGCCACGGAGGTTGTCATTATTATATGTTTTGTTCTTAATTTCCAACCAACATTACAAAATTCATGTTGTATTTTGGAAAGCATAGTAGACACTTTGCATGACCTTTATGGTTGATAGTTAACTATCTAACTCATCAATTCCTTTTTTTTTATATTAACACGCACGCCAAAGTCATCAATAAAAGATTTTTTGGAAGGGAGATAAAGCGA
The DNA here is from genome assembly GCA_902850365.2 of Chilo suppressalis. Classification (NCBI taxonomy): domain Eukaryota; kingdom Metazoa; phylum Arthropoda; class Insecta; order Lepidoptera; family Crambidae; genus Chilo; species Chilo suppressalis. Next base: position 8,646,742 of record OU963899.1, on the reverse strand, counting down.
GATTTATTGGTGTTTGCGGTTCCGTATCCAAAGGGTTCCTATAAACGTTACCCGATTACTAATACTCCACGGTCCGTCTGTCTGCCTTTCTTTCACAAGGCTGTATCTTATGATAGCTAGATAGTTAAAATTTTCAAAGATGATGTATTTTTTTATATTATTCTTGAATATATGTTTACAGGCTAATTTACAATTCTGTGACCAAAAAATTGTAAAGGATCTGAAATGTCAAGAATAAAAATTGCTTGCCCCATATATTACAAACTAATGGCCCCCCTCGCTCCGCTTCGGTGTAGAGCTGTAGTGTAGGTAGACTATAGTTTTCGTATTATTTTTCGTACCTTTTAAACCTTCCCTTGACCTCCACGAACATTTTAAGACCAAGATAAGATAAATCCGTTCAGCCGTTCTCGAGTTTTAGCGAGACTAACGAACAGCAATTGATTTTTATATATATAAGATAAAAACCCTTTATTAAATTTATGTGATCTTTTCAAACAACTCAACTTTGCAGGAAATATTAAGTAAAGTCATGAATATATGTTTAATTCGGTATCTACGTGTTCCTTTAAATTTAAACATGTACCTAATTTAATCTTAATCTTGTATAAATATTTCATTAAAATTTTATTTCGTTATTGTATAGATGATTGACACTTAAAACAAGTTAGTCGGCTTTAGTTAATCTTGTAGGGCCTTTCACAAGTATTAAGTTACAGTAATTTGGTCTTATTACCACCAAGGGCCAAGTGTTTACGCAAATTGATAAATTAGAGCGATTATTATTTGTTAGTTAAATATCTATTTTGCTGTTAATGATATCTTATATATAAAATTCTCGTGTCACAATGTTAGTTACCATACTCCTCCGTAACGGCCTGACCGATTTTTATGAAATTTTATATGCATATTACGTGGATCTCAGAATTGGGTACTATCTATTTGTCATATGATCCTTAAGTGATAATGGTTGTCCACCTGTAACGTAGTGTTCTGAAACGTACAATGTGCCTTCGCGCCAAAATTTAAACTATTGGGTATTGTAACGTAGTGTTCTCATATGGGTTAGAAGGAATGTTATCCCAGGAGATTGATAGAACACTACGTTACATACACCTAAAATTTTTTTAGACAATATTTATTTTTTTATAATGTGGTATTTAAACTCACATCCAACCCTAAATTTTCTCTTCTACTGTCTGCCCCTATTTTTATGGCGGTACGAAGCTCGCTGGGTCAGCTAGTATTTTATAAATTCAACAAACGGTTAAAGAAAAAGAGTGATGTCCCCAAAATAACCATAAGAACGTACACCATAAAAAAATCCGACTGTCTGTCAGTGGGTTGTTCGCCATATGTCGTATTATGGAAGCAGTAGAAGTGTTTAGAGATTTTGCATTCCCATCATAACAAATAAAATTAAGTTAATAATATTAAACACGAAGACAGTAAAAAAATTATTAACTTTTAGAGTGGTGAGGTACCCTTCGTGTGCAAGAACAACTGTCACTTCTCCGGTTTATAATTTTTAATCAATACCTCAGTTATATTATGGATACGTCCATATCCACTTTAACATTTTTAACGTGTAATTATTATGTTGAGGGGAACAGGCATATATCAGCGAGTATGAATTTCTGTATACTTTAATATATTTATCATTCAGAGAAAATAAGAGGTAAGTACTAGTATTTTTTTATCTTAGAGTCACGAGTACTAACAGTAATATTTAGACATCCTGCTGTGGCTATATTTTTTGGCTAAATTATTATATAATTTTCAATCTCAAAAGGGAAAGTTTCAATCACGCAGTTCATGAAATTGAATCATTTTAATATTTGGCGCCTTGAAATATCTACGTCGCTGTTGCGTTTGCTTGCATAACTTCTTTGGTTGATATAAGTCAGATTAGCGGGTGTCAGAAAAGTGGATCATAACTAATTGCAGGTTGGACGGTGAATCTACTTGCAGCTACGGCTTATTACAGTGCTAATTAATGTGTTATCCACAATGGCATAAATTAGAGATGTTGCATTACAAATAAGATGTGTCAATTAAACCAAATGTTTTGCTCTATATTTTATATTAAAAAGAAATACGCTCTCACCTACAATAAAATAAGCTATTGAAATATCATAAAATCTGGTCGCACTTTATTGGTCACGCAACATCCAACTTTTCATCCTTTATTGATAAGTTTTTTTAGGAGCTCCATTTTTGAAGTGAAGGCGAAAGGGAGTTAGTGGGGGATATAAGCAAGAGAAAGCAATGCGCGCGCTCTCTCTATCTCTTATAGCTAGTAAATAAAATTTGTATATGTAGATACATGTATATATTGTACATATATTTCTACAATTATTTACAACAAAGAAGTTTCACTTCAGTTGTGGGCTCATAAGCACACCCGTTTTTTTATTTAATGCGAAGATGTGAGCTGCAGCGTTGCGGATATTTTTTTCTAGCTTCCACCCGCGACTTCGTCTGCATTACAATTAATTTTTATAGTCTTCCAGAAGGCACTTTTTTATCGGGACTACTAATTTTCTTTCATTATTTTTTAATCATTCGGTAATTTAGTGAATACTGCGCATGTACCTATTTATTGGTCCATTGTTTATATTATGAAAACACAGACACTAATATTTTAAATATGTTCGTCGAAGCAAGCACCATAAAAAATCTTTATGTATTGTGTCAAATTGACGCACACTTTTCATTCAACTTGTAGAACACAATGTTACCTAAAACATTGAGAATACTTTTTACGCCAATTTTTTTTTTGACATTACACATTGCATAATTTAACACATGAACTATCGCATAACCAGTAAGTAAGTAACACAGTAGTGTCGTTCTTTTTTGTTTCTAATTCTAGGTATTAATGTCTAAACATTTTGAGCCTTGCGAAACACCAAGCGCCCGCGCATACCGCTAGCTACTCGTGCGTGTAAAGCGCGTGAGTTCGTTACCTGCCTTGTTATGGTTGCGGCGACATTTAACGAAATTGCGATTAGTATTAAAAATGAGCACTAGAAATACAACAATCTTAATTTAGTTTTTTATACGACTGCTCATAAAGGGAGTGACATGTTTTCCGGGTTCACGCAGTCTTTTGTTCAATAATATCTTGGGCATTTTTATTGGATAAGTGTTTGATTCAATCAAAACATGAGAATCAAAATTATATGCGTTACTTAATATTAACTGACTTTTCTATGATGACAATCAAACTAATCAAATTAGTAAATAACAAGTTTACTTATTGGTTTGGTTAGGTGCCTACGTGATTAAAAATTCTTTATCTATATTGAAATTCACACTTCCATAATAAATAAACGATAAATGGAGTCCTTTTAGGCAAGGTTCCAAAGATACTAGCAGCGTTCGCCCTTTGAATAGCTAGACTAATTCTTTGTCCGAGATAGCTGCCAGCTCTTCGGTCTCCTGTGAAGTCGACTAACCTTTTTGCTATTTCCTTAAAAAGCCTTACAGCGCTAGGACTCCACGGAACAAGGGTCTCGACACCGAATAGGAGAAAATCATATTCGGAGCCTAGACCCCTGTAATTGCATGCCTTAGCTTTTTCAGCCGCTTCGCAAGCCGCTCCAGCTGTGTTTTTGGTTCCATGTAGATGGGAAGGGGCCAGCGTGTCTGAACAGGTTGCATCCCATATAGCACCCGGCCCATCTTCCATGGAATCAAACTCATACCGTCCAATCTCTTGCCATCGTCTCTTGCAATACCAGTCGGCTCAAGTAGACTTGGCACGTTGACGGTGGCAAGGGACCGGCGTATGATATTGTTAAGTGCGGCATGTCTCGAAGAGCGGCCTGCACATTTTTGGCATGACAGGCCGTGATGTCCTAGCTTGTCGACATCACGGTCACAGGGACATTTATGTGGAGCGCAGACCGGGACCCCAAGCCGTAGACAGGTTGCGATTCCGAGCGTGTCAGGATTATGATATTGTAGCTATTTAAAAGAAAATAAGAACTAGGTACCTATTTTAATATTGTATAGTTTCATAATCATCAAATGTTATGCAAATCTCTGAGACGATGTGATACTTAAAGTATAAATAAAAACTTTCAGTTTTTTAATGTCTCAAACTAGAATGAGAAAGATTAAACAACTTACAAGCCGTAGGGATTAAAACATTTTGCTACATAAAATAAGATTAGCCATTAGCACAATAGCTTTATAATGGAAACTGCCTGGTACTAAAGTGATATATTATTTAGTTTGCTTATAAGCTAACTACTCGGCTATTATAAATTTCATTTATATAACGTGTTAACATGTTAATCATCTCTGGCGTTACGACCGGCTCTTTAACTTGCATTCCAGTAGCAAGTCGTGCGTACATTATGAATTTACGTTTGCTCGAACGATGTAATAATAGTGATGTGAGCGTTAAGAAACATCGATAGTTATGTACTAAGTAATTTCAATTGATGTATCATCATGATCAGCCTATTAATGTCCCCACTGCTGGACACAAGCCTAATAAGATGGATGGAGTGGGCCGTGACTAGGGTGACTATTTAAAAATTTGAAAATCATGACAAAAAGCCGGACATTCCGATAATAGTCCAGAAAGGAGATTGCTCAGCTTCCATACATGTTTGGCCTAAAAACCAATAACCATGAAAAATTGTTTCCTAGATTCGAAATTATATATAAATTACCGTAGAAACGAATATTATCGACGGCCACTCCTGAGAACTTCTATAAACCATATACACTGAATGATTTTGAGGTTATGTTTGCAAATAGGCACATAGGTATTAGAATAATAAAAACCAAATAACTTATATAGGAAAATAGGGCAATCAAGCCAAGTACCGATATTATGTATTAGATTCAGGTATATAGAGCATGTAAAATAACAGATAATTGCCTGTTTTTTAAATTAATGCACAAGAGTAAGTTTTAAAATCATGATTATGCCATTGCGACTTTCAGAAGCAATCTTGTTTTATTTGACAAGTGTCTAACACTAATTACACTAACAAAATGCATGTCAAGGAACTGGTACCTGCTTACCTATGTTATGAGAAACATGGAACTGTTATCATAATTTTATAAAAACCAATAGGATATTTTCTTAGTAATAATTAGGTTTATAATGGTAAAAGGTAATTCTAATGTAATACTATATTGCGTAGGTTCATGATAGTTCTGATCAATGTGTGAAATATGTATATTCCTGACATAGCTTAAATATTCTGATAAAGTAAATTAATGAAATAAAACAACTTAAGTACTTTTATGTTGCGTTTAATATTACATATCATCTACATTTTGAATTAAAATATAATCGAAATATTTTATCAAGCTTTACAAAATAGATTTGTTTTGATGTTATATAAACAACCTCGATCAGTCTTTGTGAATGTTACTACACCCATAGCCAATAAAAATGATTCGTATGTTTTCCAAACCGGTAAAAATAGAAGTCCTTTTTTAAAATTAATATATTATTTAAAGGTGGCCGTTAAAATCTAATGACTGTAAAATAAAGTATAAATTACGCCAAGAATTACTGTATATGTCAATATTTTATTTGCATTTAGGCCAATTTGACCAATCTCCTTTAGTTACAAAATGCAAACATCACCCAATCAGTTCCAGTGATATTATACGCGTGGTAGCAGACGCTAGTATCACGGGTGGTCTCGTTGTTGATACGGACAAACGGTAAAAAGTCCGGAAGTGTCCGGACAAATCCGGATGGATGGTAACCCTAGCCGTGACCCAACACACAGGCCTAGTTTGGGTTGGTAGGTGCTAACGACTGCAGATGCAGCCGGGACCATTGGCTTAACATGCCTTCCAAATTTTTTGGTCTCCCATCCAATGACCGACCATTGCGAAAGTTGCTTAATTTCCACGATCCCAGGCCAAACGGCCTAATCACCTGCACCATCAAGCTCCTCCAGCAATAGATATTTAGTAAGTTTTAAATAGTTGAAACTTGTTTTATTTAAATAACAATTTATTCAAAAACAAATTAATCAGAATACATATTTGTATTATTTTTTAACATTAAAATCGTACGTTTAAGGTGCTTGTATATCACTTTTTAACTATAATTCATGTACTTATTCTTTATTAAAAAGGTTTAGGTTGTGTTTGTTATAAAAGTCATTGACATATTGAACATAAATATAACAGAACAAACCAAAATCATTAATGAAGTTATAAATATTTATCAGCTAATTCAACATAGAACTAACGAATCTGTAATGTATGTAACTGTATCTAATCTATTGCCATAGATCGATATAGATAACACAAGTGTATGTACTTCACCTGCCAAAAGGGAGACAAGCGGTCTTCCTTTCACGCTAATTTCTTCGCGTCACAGTTGTCGATACCAAACGTCAATTGTAATGTTTGTAAAAATCTAACTGTCTCATTAGTAAGCTGTAAAAACTATATGCTTTTTCATCACTAGTTGTTCTCGCGAGTACTCAAAATTTGACACGCTCGGTTTTCATACAATTTGAAGTACATGCGGCGGCGTCTACTTCAATCTTTGTCTGTGGTCAAATCACCTGTGTGTGTGTCTATCACGTTTTAGCGCTCAAACAGCAATAGTAATTAGGATCTACAAAAGGACGTAGACTATTTTTGCAGGTAAAATAAAACTCTCAGATAAAAGTGAAGAAAGATTGTATGGAAAATCGTTTGTTCTATCCAGAAGAAGTAGCCAGCAACTACTAATAACATATTAATATCTTTACCTACTGTCTCGAGCGGGATATGCAGAGAGAATGGGGAAGCATAATATGACAAAGTACTTATTCAATCTAATGATTCGTTTGATTTCATACCTTTTTTTCGCACACTTCACCTACTTTGGGGGCAAATGATCTCGCGGGCGCTTACCTGCTAGATGGACAAACTTCATTAAATCGGCGACGTACTCCATCGTAAATGATTGCTTTCACACAGCAAAACATCAAGCTACAATGCTACATGCTCGACAAATCGCGAGGCCATCGATGGCACAAAAATCTATCAATTGATCACGACGATAACTAGACATTCGATCTGCCGTGCTATTCCTTAAGAACAAACCCGCTTTTCACCGCGATATCCGCGTCTGCTTTGAAAAGGTGAAAAGAGTTTGTGCTTACAGAGTTTACTGGCTGATCGTGTTATGTGTCTTGAGTTTCTCAGACTTCTTCATCCTTGCAATTCCATGCTAAACATCTATTTCATTATTTTCTTTGTTATTTATTATAAATAAATATTTCCAACACTCACACCAATTAGCCTAGCCCCAAAGTAAGCACTATAAGGCTTGTGTTATGGGATACTAGGGTAACGGCTAGAATACGTATACTGTACATATATAAGTATATTTATATAGAAAATACATCTTAAACATCCACCACCATGAAACCCGGCGAACAAACCACTCGGCCACGGAGGTCGTCAAATTATTGCATTGTGTTTTTTATTAATAAATTTATTTGATATGCCATAGGCTTTGTGTCTGCGCTTTTACCTACACACTAAAATTAATGATAGGGTATTTTGAGCGTCGAAACTAGAAACCTTATTTGTAATGAAATATGGATTATTTTTCTGTTTTGGGAAATATAGTTTATATTTTAATTGTAAGATACAAATAAAACGTAAACTTTATTAAAGAAACTAAAAACGATTATTTTAGAGACACATTTTACTTGTATCTTTATAATAGCCAACAGCTACCGACTGTCCCGAGAGTGTGGCTAATTGATCCGCATACCGCTATCACTGAATCGATTTTGCGGTCCGCTTAGGATAATGAATGCAAGCGAATGCTATTAGATTAAATATAACAGAGCAGCTGATTTGAAAGGAGCAAACAATAATCGAAGCTATATAATTATTCAAGATAAAAGACTTTTTTATTTATTTCACAGTTTATTCAAGCGAAGGAGCGACAAAATATGTGTTACAAAACCTATTTTAATGTTCTTCGGAGGCTGACAAAAATAAATGGTACAGCAGTTCTACCTGCCACACCAGCCATCCTCACCCTGCCGTTCTGTGTGTTGTTTCTTCACGCCTCTTTTAAAGACTCCCAGGATGTAGGAGGAAGGGAACACTTGAGCGGGCAGAGCATTCCATTTGCGGATAGTGCAACAAAGAAAAAGGGATCAAACTTCTTTGTTCGCGTTGGAATAAAACGCAGAACGCAGATAAAAGCTCGCTTTTTTTCTGCGTCGGTGCTGTTGCTCTATGGCTTTTGTCCACCGAAATCAAAAAAAAGATGTTGATAACTGGACCTAAATGTTATTATAGTAGATTAGTGCCAGCATAAATTGTATTCGTATCAAGAAAAGTGAGTGGCACAGGTATATAAAAACTTTTTCGAGTTAATGTTTCAATACAAATAGACTGACTTACTATTTTAAAACACTTTGTGTTGTAACTTGACTTGACATCACATCAGTTGACTATAGTTTAATTTGATTGACGTCTTTAATAGCGGCTGTTAGATTAATTCACAGAATTACCATATTATTTTTTTATTAAATAAGTGCATATTTCCATATCCAGGTAAGTATGCAAATGTTAGGTAGCTTAATTGCCATGGAGTGGTAATAGAAAGTGAATTGCCTTAATTGATCTAAAATACTATTTCAATTTCGTTCGTAGCGAACTGAAACAAAGTGACTTGTACTAGATTCCTTATAACAGCGTTGCGTTTATGGTCAATTCGCAATGATAGATCTGAATACGCGGTATACAATTTTGATTATCTTGTATGTCAGCACTTGTCTTGCGCATGTGCATGCGTCTATGGATGTATACATAAATAGATTAGTTTTCATTGTTATTTTTTTATGTTTAAGCAGACAAACGAGCTGGCAGGCCACCTGATGGTTAGTGGTCAGAGCTGCCCATGGAAATTTGCAGCACCAAGGCATACTCATGCGTTGCCGGATGTGAACGAAAAGGTTTACCTGCCTTTTGAAGGCCTTTTGTTGTATTTTTGCTTTAGGCATTGAACTGCTAATTGTTTTAGTCTAAAGAAAATTTTACTAGAAAATAATCCATTCCGTCCAGGTTTCAGATGGGATTCAAACCCGCATCGTATCTTTCGCTTTGCTATTAGAGCAAGCACATGCGAGCTATTTTCGCTATAAATATTTGCAATATAATGTATTTATTAGCACATTTACATAACTTTAAGTGCCCACACATTGTGTGTATGACGAAATATCAATCAGTTTGCATGGAACCAACCATGAAAAAAAGATATTTATTTATTTACCTCTCCTCTTTTCTACAAATACACACATCAAAAGTGTCTAGGGATCAACATATATTTTTGCAATAACTTTTCTCCTGATTGATATTAATTAAAATTTTCTTTAAGGATTCATCAAATAAAGTGTTTTCGTTTGTCACAGTAACGATAAACCAAGTCACCTTTGCATTAATAAAGAAATTTGCCATTTTCCTAATAAAGGGATTTTTGACATTTGAACCACTAACACAAAAGTTCGAAAAAAAGACTGAAATAACAGTTTTCTCTAAAATTTTATTGGGTAACTTAAACAATTAATAATCCGTATTTCTACCGCGAACACTAACAACACAAGAACATCGGTTTGGCATACTCAAAATGAGTTCATCCAAATCACGCTGTGGAATGGCCGCCCATGTTCGTTGCAACAACAAAAAAGGTCTTCTTGTGACTGGATACCCTCCATATTCGGCAGAGCTCTTCTCTGTAGCATATCCCATGTATGCTCAATCGGGTTCAAGTCTGGCGACTGAGCAGGCCAGGGCAGGACATTGATGTTAGCTGCGGCGAGAGTCTGTCTTACAACTCTTGCGGTGTGCGGTCGTGCATTATCATGCATTAACTGAAATAAGGGACCGATTTGCACTTGTAGAGGAACGATGACGTCTGATACAATCGTCTCAGCATAAATTTGAGCGTTGAGGTTGCCTCTGATCCAAATCAACTCAGTTCTTCCGCCGATCCAAATACCCGCCCATACCATGATGGTTCCACCACTATAAGGATGGACTTCCTGGCAGGATTTTAATCGCTGTTGGCGTCCAGGGGTTCTCCAGTGTCGTATACGTCTTGTATCCGGTCTCATACCAAAACGAGACTCATCAGAAAAGCACACGAAACGCCATTGTTCTTCTGCCCAATTTCTGTGTTCAAGAGCCCATTGATATCGAATCCTACGATTGTGCATTGCTATAGGTGGTACCCGTAGCGGTCTTCGGGAATGAAGGTTCACTTCATGCAAGCGGTTTCTGACTGTTTGGTCGCTAATTAAGTTCCCTGAAGAGTGATGAAGCCTCACGGCTAACATCATGGCGGTTATTGTTGGAGCTCTTCGAGTTAAGATTTGAATGTATCGGTCTTGTCTCCGTGTGGTGCAGCGATACCGTCCTCCATGGCGCTCAGCCACGGTACCAGTGCTTCGGTATCGTGTCCAAAGTCGACTGATAACACTCTGACTTGTATTCAGAGCTAAAGCCACAGTACGTTGCCGGGGACCAGCTTCTATCATTCCCACGGCTCTGAGCATTTCTTCCCTGCTTAAATGACGTCGCCGCTCCATAATAACGTTGGTTTTAATCAGTAGTAGGGAAACAGTAGCACTAATAATGTCTTCAATGCGTTGTATGTTTTTATAGGGAAAATATTGACAGCTGATTTTCATCTTTTACTCGAATTTGATTCACAGTTCCTGATTCAAATTATGAAATGCACCAAAAAGGATCCATATAAATTTATAAAATCATAAATTTATTACAAAGCCACATCTCAATCTCAAGAAATCCGCATAAAAATGCTTGATCCCTAGACACTTTTGATGTGTGTACATTTTGAACACTTACTGCATAATTAACTTATGGTAGTTTTATAGGTGAAAACCATTAAAAAAAATATCATTGGAAACTACAGAGAAACACATTTTGGACGACTTCCATGGCGCGAGTGGTATTTACTTGACCAACCATACTCAGTCCGGTCCCGTGTCAGACCTGCACCCGTCTTACGTATGTTTTGGGCTCGCCTACTCAGAGGTCTCGGGACAAACGTTTGTATGACGAGTATAAGCATTATTACCGAGACAGTCATTTACATTTTTTCATCAGTAGGTATATGTTATTCTTTACGTTACTCTAGTATGGGATACCCTACAGCGCTTACTTCGGTGTGAGTGTTAGAAATATTTAATTATTTATTACTCATAAACTATGTGACTGATTCTGCCGCCCAAGGGTGCTTGTGCCAGACTTGTGACGTCGCCATAACAACAATACTCGGGCTCGTCTTTATTGTCTTAAATATTGATGACCAGCTTCCGGCCGCGACTTCGACCCGCTGACTTTAGTTGGGTTCTAACTAATCCATTTTTTGTACTGACGTTCTAAAAATATAAGGAAACTATCTTGTTTTATCAGAAGAGCCAAGCTTCTAACGCGCTGACGCTACAAGGCCTAACTTCACGAACTCTACTGCTTAGTCAACATATGTGGCTACTTGGCCATTTCGCTACATTTACATGGGCGTAAGGTGAAAAATTCACCCACTGTTCTATACATTACCTAGTATCCTATTACTTACAGTTCTTACTTTGGGGCTAGGTTACTTGGAGTGTGGCCCTAAGGTGGACGGGCGCGGCTTGGCCGCCGCGTGTCCTTGGTGCCGTTCGGCATTGGCCACCCCGCCTGGGGATTGCCTAGTATCCTAGCACAATCCCCCAGAGGCGTGTCGCCCGGTCCACTCGTCGGACCGGGCCGGCCCGAGGGTGTTCCAGTGAAGTGGTGCATATAGGTGCGCCGATCCTGAAACGCTCCCACATGGGCGTAGGAGGGTACCGGTGGGTTTTAGTGGGTAGGACCGGCGTTGTTCCGCGCCGGGGAGTACCACACATGCCACGCGGTATGGTGCGTAAATGCATTTCCCATCGACAAAAAAAAACAAAAGGTTACTTGGAGTATGTTAGAAATTTTCATTTATTTATTAAAAGTACAAATAACTTACATCATTAACAGACTGACGTAATCCTCCAATCTTTGATAACCTGACAAATTCCAGAGTTTAATATTACGTCACGAGATAAAAATATTTTTAGGGCAATTCATTTTTCTTCTTCTGTTCCCACGAAAATTAATGTTTCGTCAAGAGCTATTCCGTAGTACGATGAAAGATGTTATAACACAATCCATTAAAATTATTTATCTTGTAGTTATGACGTTTTCATTAACTGCATATTTATAGCGTCGCGCTAGTATGTCATATTAATCGGCCGGAGTTGTGATACAATTTCACAGTGAAATTTTTGCAGTAGCATCGAACTTTATTTTATATACTAGCCCGGTAGCAGTTTTTTTTTATGCTTGAACTAATTTTAACAATACACCTTAACTGTCAGCGTATTTTTTTATATAATAGGTACGTGTATGCTTAAGGGTATAACATTATAGTAATATACGTTATTTACAAGATTTTTATAATGTACCTTGTTTTTGTTATCACGGAGTTAGACCACGGAGAGTAACTCGGTGATCATGGCGCTTGCAACAGTGCCGAAATATCGGAAACTCGCTAAAAACAAGGTACATGGTAACAATCCGTAAATAACATATATTACTACAATGTATAATAATATAATACTGACCATGAAAGTTTAAAACAATATAGGGTATGACATGTGTGTGAAACTTTTTTCTCTGCTTCTTTCGAAGCTGTTATCTCAGAAAGTAAAAATGCTGTTCTATTCTGTCTGCAGCGTTCATTCTATACGCATTTTGTAATTAACATTGCAGCAGTCACGAAAATAAAGCAACGTAAGTTGCGTTATATGTATGATTGAAGATAATTGATTCATTTAATGATGGTACTGGAGCAGGGCTACACTTCCTAGACGCGTGTGCCATTGTGCAACTGCCATTCGAAGCATTGCCGGAGTACAGCTAGCTTTTTATGATATTAGCCAACGTGTTAAAGTGCTTTATTTCACTATGATCACCTAGGTCATCATAGGCAACTCTTTAGTGTCCTTTGATCAACCGCGAATTCAATCACCTGGGTGTTCATAGGCGATCGTAACAAAACAGTGTCTCGTGTCACTAAAGCCCAGGAAGAATATCTTATTATTCATAGTTACTACTCTATGTAGTAGTTATATTTTTCATTTTTTACTGCTTTTTGCTTACTGCTAGATTTTTAAATCTATAAAAAAAACTACGCAGACCAGGCAGCAGACTCCTTGCAGCCTAAGAAATACTAGGGAAAAATCTACATTGACAATTAGGGCCGCGGTAGCATAATGGTCAGTGCATCCGCCCAGATAGCGGAGCGTGCGGGTTCGAGTCCCGTCTGCTGCCCGGTCCGCGTGGATTTTTTTCAAGTAAAAGTTTCTTTAGTTTTAAATATCTAGCAGTTAAATGCTTAACATAATAGAATATAACTATAAATACAATTTCTTCTTTCAAATGTTCAATACTTGTAAAGGTATTCATTTGACATTGTGGGTTACCTACAATGCGAAAAGATGGCGCTGCTTTGCAGCCTAAGAAATACTAGAGAAAAATCGACACGGTCGATTAGGGCCGCGATAATATATTGGTCAGTGCATTCGCCCGTTTAGCGGAGGGTGCGGGTTCGAGTCCCGTCCGCTGTCTGATCCGTGTGGATATGTTTCTAGTAAAAGTTTCTCTATGTAGCAGTTTATGCACAATATTAATACCTACCTTTTGATACTAGGGGCTTAAGGTTTGCTGGATAATGATTTTACATCCGTCACATCTACGGCTAACTTACGAATCTGCTTTTATAGTAAAACCCTATAAAAAAAACTGCACATAATGGGGTACTTAACACCAGGGAAAAGTCACACAATTTTATCAATGACAGTTCCAAAAGTGTGATTGTTTGAATCTGCATTTTATGTTTATACACCCAAAGTAAACTTACCAAATAAATATACGATACTAGCGGCCCGCCCTCGCTTCGCTTCGGTGTAGAGCTGAAGTATAGACTACAGTTTTTGTTCTCAGGCTTGTATCATACACAATGTCATTCATCTATGATTCTTCTTATACCTGCATGCAAAGTCTCGGCTCGATCGGTTTAAAATTGACAAAGTTTCATACAAACTTTCATTGCCTATTTTATCCTCTTGGGGGTGGAATAGATCAAAATCCTTTCTTAGCGGATGCCTACGTCATAACATCTACCTGCCTGCCAAATTTCAGCCCGATCCGTCCAGTGGTTTGGGCTGTGCGTTGATAGATCAGTATGTCAGTCAGTCACCTTTGAGTTTTATTACAGATTTTGGCGTAGTAGGTTTTATGAAAGTCAAATTCGTAAGTTTACTATGGATGGATGAATTTTTGCATGGTCTGACGCGTAATAATTGCTGTACTGGTTTTAATATAAGACGTAGATATAAAAATCACTCTTTCGGTTTTCACTTTTTGAATGCAGTGAATTTAATTGTGATGAATTATAAAAATACTATAAATCAATAAATTCACACCTATTAAGTAGTCTGAGAAGTGAATTACATTTTGCCGCAAGCAGTTGCTATAGCCTTATATCATACATTACGATTGTTTTTTACTGCAATGCAATTTAATTGAACAGCTGACTTCTGGCACGTTTTCAGTTCTGTGGGTGTTCGACAATCAATCAAATGTAAATAACTGACGTTATGCGGATTGGATATTTAATAGCAGTTAAATCGATAAGATCAAGATCTTATCTTCCTTAATATATCTCTTCGGGAATTTTGTAGTATCAATCTAAATTAAAGGATAACTCTAGAAGAACTCATTGAATGGTACTAAACCGAACACTGATTCGTACAGAATTTTCATCAAAATAGGTCATTATAACTCAAACTCAAACTCATTTATTCAGTCTAGGCTGTTACAAGCTCTTGTGAAAGTCAAATGCTACGCCATCGGTTCGTAAATCTACGGAGGGAGACCTTGTACCGAGAAGAACCGGCAAGAAACTCAGCAAGGGCTATTTTTTCTCCCTGTTTCGTTTCATACAGTGTCGTCAATTGAAAGATGACATCAAAAACTAAAAACATGGTTGATGTCATCTTTCATCACATTAATATTATTAATTAACAATAAGTTAATTATAACTATCATAGGTTGTTAGGTTATAGGTTGTCTTTATTATAATATTAAAGGGTAAGCTCTACATTCTTAAGTCAGCACAATAAAATATTTGCCGTTTTGCTGCATATTTTGTCACTCGCCACATGAATGTCTAGTATTTCCCGGTGACCTAGAATAAAGATTTTTGTAAAAAAACAAGGTCGCACAACACAAATGGAATTCCGCTTTTATTATATTAATAGGTAAGGGTATCGCTAAAAACAGTATATTTATCGATTAAAAAAGTACCCTGGCGCAGGAGAATGGACAGTGACGTATATCAATCTTAAAAGTTTCAGTTACGCTATGATATACATATATCTTATATATATAAAATTCTCACAATGTTAGTTACCATACTCCTCCGAAACAGCTTGACCTCTTTTTTTGAAACTTTACATGCACATTCACTAGGTCTGAGAATCGGCTACTATCTATTTTTCATACCCCTAAGTGATAAGGGTTGTCCACACCTAATTTTTTTTTAAGATTTTGGTTTATTTTTTTATAATGTGCCATTAAACATACATACAACTCTAAATTTTCACCCTTCTACCATCCATATTTTTATGGCGATACGAAGTTCGCTGGGTCAGCTAGTTTTCATATAATTTTTAGACATACCTCCTAGGTAAAAATCTCGACAAAACATTTTATCCATAGTGCTATTCTGTAAGAACAAACTAACTTTTCATATTAAAATTTTATTACAAACTATAGGTACTTACTTATTTGTGTATCAATATATGTATTCTATCCGTTACCAAAGGATTCCATAATTCAAGTGCTTACTCCTTACAGTGCTTACTCTGGAGCTAGGCTTGGTGTGAGTGTAACGAATATTTATTTATTAACTTTGATCACCCATCCGACGATCGGCCATTTATCAAGCTACATATCCTTCACAACTCGAACACGCCAACCACAGAGCCACACCAACATTTTCTTTTTGCCATCAAAGGACATAGAGCAAAAATTTATGGACGTTGCACCCACGTCCGCCACGGCTTAAACTACATTTGTTTGAAAGGTATTATAGTCCTGATTATCTGTGCCAAAGCGCATCAAATTCCATCCCAGGGGTCTATAGTTATTTTAAGTTAAATAGGTACAAGTACTATAACAAAAGAACATTAATGATACAAGGGAATTAATTTAGTTAGTTAGTTCGACCGTACAGAGAGGGCTCAGGTATTATGGGAGTACTTCACAAGGTGCAAGGGTGCCCCCTTATATTATTCTGCCGCGCTAAAGTAAATCCAAAAATCCCCGCATGGGTTGGGGTTTTTCCAAACAGTCTGTTCGTTACAGTAAATTGTCTTCTATGTAAAACGGAGCGACCACATATCACACAAACTTGTCCACGCTTCGGAGAAAACATGATTCCAGTTCATCCATATTAATTGATAAAACAGATAATCGTGTTCCAATGTCCAAAGCGTGTTAGATAAAAATCAATCAAGTGACAGAGAAGGCACAGTCACAAGGAAGTAAGACGAGTCGACTATTTGCAACTGTAAGTCCCGTAAACCGTTTTATGGTGGCTCAGTAAGTGCAAGCGCAGGATGGTCGGCAGGCTTTGTCGTATATCTGGTTGTATAGTACGATATGGCATATTATTATGGTTACTAATAATATATAATGAAGGTACTATAATATTAATTTATTAAACTACTTAAATATGCCCATGTGTCATATCTTTTGACTACCGGGATATTTCTTTACGGTGTCCTAATAAAAAAGGCTAGTTTTTCATAGATCTATCGATTCATACTAATTACATTGTTGGCGGAGCTGGGTGTATTTTGCCCAGTGTCCTTTACAAAACTTATCTAAAAATATTCCAATCGTATTTGAACTTGAAAACATTGAACGGTTCGATAAAATGTAAAACTATCTCAGGCTTTTGTCACGGTCGTCTGGCCACTTATTACAAAAGTAATAATGTAAAATTAAAAATGTCGCAATTACTTAATAACCTACATAGTGCACTGTATTATCGTAACCTGCCAATCGGAATGCAGTTCGCGGGTTCAGCTCAATTCGTGTGGCCGCGGCAGTATGTGGGTCGGTCGCTTTTGTTGGTCGGTCGCCTCAATGAAGGACAATAACAAATAACAATATGAACATTTATATTTTTTTTCGAGTTCAACCTATGCATTTTTTAATTCAGTGTATATATATGGTTACGTACTTGTTTTAATGTCCCTGTAACGGAATTGTTACTTTCTGCTTGATGATTTAGTATCCCTCCTTTTGAAAAGTCTTGGTACCTAGGTATTTAAGTAATTTTTTATTTAATTTTCCACGTTTATACGTCATAATTTAAATTACAGCCTAATATTGGTAAATGTTTCTTTGGTGTTAAGAAGAGTTTTTTTGTGAAGACCAACATGATTTTTCATTATTGTGAATATATTTTCCTTATTAGGAAAAATATAATAAAAACAGCCAATAAACATGGAAGATATTTTTAGATGGTTGGTTGTTACTTTAACTGATATGCCATCATAATTATAGTTTTGAAATAGAAACGAAATGCACATTACATGTCTAATCTCGATCACTTATCTAAATAGCTGTTGCCAAAAATCGATAAATAATCAACGGTATAATTTAGATCAAGGGCGTTTTCAGCACGTGCTCACCCACGTTGCTATTGATTTTATAATACACGATCCCTGTCAACTTATAAGGTAATCAATTATAAAAAGTTAAAGCACCTATTATAATTGAAACTGTCCATAGTAGTTAAAAAATAATCCATTGGTCATACTATCAATAAAAATTTACTACGAGCAAAAGAAAATAAGTGTAAAATGGTATTAATTTGTTTTTAGAAACACCTTAATACTTTTTCTTGTTTGTTTTCTAACTATGGGTACACATGACGTAACGTGAAGTTGGAATTATTAAAAAACATACAACATAGAAAAGGTAGTTTCTACATTTAATCAGGACCTTATATATGGAGAAACTATGACTAATCATGATGCAAGGCACTATACCTTGGAGCCAATGAGGTCGCAATATACAATGGTTTTGAAATTGGAAAAACTAAAAAATTACAAAAATAATATATATTATACGTATTGGGTTTTTACTTGATGATATAAATGGGCTTGCGAATTTGTCAATGAACAATGCCGATTGAGCTTGCCCGGATGTGATTAGTCAATACAGACGGCTCTTTTTTAGATGACTGGGATATATCAAGTTTTGGAGTTCAACTGCTTTGGGATTACCAGCAAGCGTCTAAAAAGGCTTAATGAATTTTTGAAAAGGAAACAGATGACATGATTATTCATCGAAATGGTTTGATATTAACTGGTCATATAAGAAAAAACACGATAGAACATTTTTTTTAAGTTCTAAGATTATCCTTAAATTTGATGCGTAGTAAATTACTTTTTAAAACATATGCGTACTTTTTTTTTCACTTATTAGTACCTACTTTATTTTTTAATTAGTCTTGTAAAACAAAATCTAATGATGAAATTACATCTTAACTCTTCGAAGTCGATATATCACAAGGCTCTGTAAAAAATAGTTAAAAAAAGTTAATTCTGACGACGCAGCCTGAAAAGGAAGCGAAACGTCATTAATAAAAAAAACTGCATCTATACTGTTGGAACTTATTTTATTTAAATAGTCAAAGTTAACAATCAACTAACTAAGTACATAAATATTACTAGTACATACCTGACAAATCCCAGTGATATTTCTTACTAGCGGCTGCCCGCGAATAAACTTTAGTTTTTTAGAATCCCACAGGAACCTTACATTTTTTGGGATAAAAAGAATACTATGTCTCAATTTAGGTTACTTTATTCGTACCAAATCGCAACCTAAATAGGTTGAGAAATATTTGCTTGATTGAGTAATAAACATACTTTAAATATCACCAAGTTCACGCGGACGGAGTCGCGGGCAAAAGCCAGCTTTAAATATTAGTAGGATAGTAACCAGATTCAAATTGGGTACGATTTGTAATCGAGGAGTTTCGTCGTTGGTCTCCTACAGCACTACTTTTCAATCTTTACCAAAGGGACGAGACCATTTCGCGGAAAAACAAGTCAAACAAAAAAGAATCATCACAATAGGTCTACCCAACTCGTAGATATGCGCGGACGACTATAAAAAATATGGGTTCAGATGAATTGAAAGTTTCCTCCATTTTGAAGTCGGTTTAAAACTATCGTCTGTGTAAAATAACGTTTTCTCATCAAAATTTCATTCCCCCATTACATCCATTAGAAAGTGATTGGTCATATTTTGTTATTCTATTCTATGAGTTTTCATCAATTTCTTGGCTCATCCCAAACTAGTATTCCTAATTCAACCTATTACATTATTTTAATTTGTTTCCTTTATTTGCCCCAATTACGTTCCTTACTCATCCCAAGTATTTATTTACCATATTATAATCATACGGTAATTCATCAAAATAGATCCAGCGCTTAAAGGCGTAAGCGTAACATAAAGACAAAGCTACTTTCGCATTTATAATATTAGTATAGATACGTCAACTGCACTTGCAGGTCAAAACTCTTACATAATTTGAGTTGGTCTCATTAATTTTACACAGCTCCTCCTACGAAATGTTAGACTATAAGTCGACTTGGGTACCACAAACTGCCAAAACTACAAACGATTTTAACCTTCATGTAGAACATGTTAAGATTAAAAATTGTATAGTGATTTTTTTGAGTTTCGCATATTTTGATAAGACGGTTAATACCTATGAAATTTATGAATGATTGATGATGACTACCATGGGTAAGCTGTTGGATCGCATTTTAAAATTACCGTTAATCAGATCGGCCCGCAGGCTCACTTACAATAAGTGATTTGGTTACTCGCAGCAAGTTTGCTCTCGTGTGATAATAAATGGCCTTAAAGACAACTATCGTGAAAAAAATCAACCTTATAAAGAGCCCCGAATTGCTTTGTGTCATAGAATATTTCGTCTTTAGGTAATATGCATGAATATGACAACAAAAACTATGGTGCATTATGGTGTGTGTACGAGACGACCGCTTGACGACCTAAGCGAGAGAAAATGAACTTACGACAATATGAGATTGATGTATAAAATGTATCTATAATTTCACATGTATCGGTTGTATACGCATTAAAAATATCATTCCCTTGTTGTCTTATTAGAACGAGTCGGATATCGCAATAATAGATAACTCTGCCCATAGTAAACCGTTGTAAAATTGATAGTTCAGAGCGATATTCCGCCCCGTTCTCTCCAACAATCTTATAAGACTTTGTCTAAACGATCGCCACGACGCCAAGCGGTGGCGCGGGGAAACTAGTCAGAATACTGATAGTTCCGACCTATAGGAGGGACAGAGACAATACGTTGTCCTTGTCTCACATCTTATAGGATTTTGCCTGAGTTGATAGTTTTCGATAATAGTATGTTTTATGTTTTGATTGATTTATTTTATGTCTTATTAGAAAGTAGGTAGTTATAGGAATAATATATCAAAGTTTTGTATGAATCGTGTTAGTAGTTTAAGCGTGATTAAGGAAAATATTGGGAATAGTTTTTTACGAATAGTCAATAGGATATAGGTATAATTGTTATAATAATGATGTTATTTTGTGTGTTTTTACTTCTTCTATAAAATGGTATATGATAGTTAGGCATTAAGTGAATATAAGTAGGTTTTTTAAGACTTTTTAATTTGTAAACTTTATAGGGCCGCAGAGCTGTTGTTTGTTGATATTCTTGTAAGAAACTTGTTGTATTAGGTAGATAACGCGTAGGGCTACGTAAATAAATAGGTATCACATCAATAAATGTAATGTAATGTGGGGCAGCGAAGCCCCGTGGCAGGGCGAAGCCCTATGGAGGGGGAAAGTATAAATATTGCGGAGACCTATTTTTTGCGCGCCACACCTAAAGTATCATGCTTACGGACACATAACTGTGTTAAAAATATGCCTATATGTATGCCCGATGTATGTACAATTAGTTTTAAGCTCGCACTAATGTAATTTTTGAAAATTTTTGAAAAAAAAAAAAAAAAATTTTTTTTTTCCTCCTCTGGCAACACTGGCGCAACAGCTGTTTTTGAATTGTCCCAATAGTTTTATTTAATTTATATAATAAATCTTATTAATTGTGCTCATAAACCAATAATATCATTAAATAATGATTAATAACTAAGTGTTAATATAAAAAAACGATTGTAAAGTGAGTGAAATTACTTAAAAACGTACTGTGACATTTACCGGCTTTATTGTGAGTCATTGTCATCTGTTTCCGAGATATTTTCATAATTCCAGTAAGTTATTTTTACAAGTTACCTTGACTATTACTTTATTATATATCAATAAAGTGTGTAAAGCATCAAATAGTAAAAACTTTGGCATTTTTTTTTTATAAAATACCTACATAACCTTGCTATTGTTGGTTAAATAAGTCCTGTTGTATTTAAAAACATACATTCATTCAAGTTAAACTAAGATAATATCGTTAATATATAAATATGATGACTCGTAAGGCTCTGTCTCGTCAGGAGGAATCTAAACTTCAACTGACTTTGAGAGAACTCAAAGCCTCTAAGGATTTATGCGACCAACTACACAAGGAACGGGATGACAATGAGAGGGAATTAATAGAAATTTTAGATAAAAATCAAAAGTTAAAGAGCGAAATGGTAAAACTGCACAAACAGTGTATGATACTATTGAAGCTCGGGACAGGCTCCAGTTCATCGTAGATGGCTTTGATCAATGTAGAAGTGAATATGACCAAGCATTACAGCGTATTCACATCTTGGAAAAGCAACTACATGACGCAAAAAACACAATATCACTATTAGAAATGTCAAAACACAATAAAACTGTCTCGTTGAATCGGAGCTTGTTTGATGAGTTGGTAGTCAGTGCGCCAGAGATGGTTTCTGTGCCAGCCAATAACCAACCAATTGTTACAATAGATCTTACTTGTAATGACAGTAGAAATAACAAATTGGGGGTTGTTGGATGTAACAGGAACAAATTAAAGAAATATGTAAAAATTAATAGATATATTAAAAAAACTCAAAAGTTAATTAAAAACAAAAGTTATTTATAAAAAATGTTAATATCAACAGGGAGAGATTACAGTTAATTGATGAATTGGACATTTATTCTGCAAAATATAATAACATTAGTTTAAAATATGAAACAGACACTCAAATTTTACAAAGTAAAATAGATAAACTACAAGATTGTCTCTCAAATGTAACCAAAAAATATGAATTAGCACAATGTGAAATGAAGGAACACATGCAGGCCATGAATGAGTTAATTGATTTATGCAATTACAATAATGAAAGATTTCATTCATTAACAAACAATCACACTTGTGATTGTAAACAGTTGGGAACTCAATCATCGCTCAATTTTGACTCCTACACTTTACAACATAAGTCTGTATCTATTGATTCCCCACTTCAGCCAATAGGTACACACTTGACACCGGTGAAAGTAACTCACTCAAGAAACACATCTTTAGATAATAAAAATAACAAGATTATAATGTTTAGTGATGAAATTGGGAAGAATATGGGCCCTCTTTTATCTAAAATGGGACATTCAATAACAAATAACTGTATGCCTGGTACCTCTTATAAGGATATTTTAGAAAAGGCAAGTAAGCATAGCTACAGCAAATGTCACACCTTGTTATTTTTTGTAGGAAACAGAGGCAATTTGAACAAAAAAATATTATTAAAATATATAACAGATTTAAATACATTAAATGTGGAAAAAATTGTATTGTTCACATTGCCTTACTGCAACAGTCTGCCAAAAGAGGAAAATTTGTTAAGATATAAATTAAATATGCTTTTGTACACAATTTGTAAAAGCAAAAAATACCATTTGATTGACTCTAACAATTATGTTAGAAATTTTTATTTGACAAAAGATAAATATTATCTTTCTAATTATAATAAAAGACAGGTAGCTAAATCGCTATCATATTTCTTTTTTATGTCAGCCAAGAATTTGGCTAAACAACTTGCTCCTATTGAGCAACCTTCTAATGACATGACAATCAGTAATTATTCTACTGAAACCACTCAAAATAATAATAAATGTTTAAATTAAGCAATCAGACAAAAGATAATTCGTCTTGCATATTGTTAAATAATAATGTAAATAAAAAATACAATTTTGTTAATATAGATAAAAAAAACCCATCCAAAAACATTGCAAAAAATGTAAGTTTTATCAACCTGGTGCATCTTAATATTCAAGGAATGATGGGTAAGGACTTAGAAATTGAATTATTTATGAATTGTAATAATATAGATATTTTTTGTATTACAGAGCACTGGCTAAAAAGTTATCAAAATATATTTAATTTTAATAATCATCAGGTTGGTAGTTCGTTCAATCGAGAAAATGCAATTCGAGGTGGCTCTTTAATATTATTGAATAAAAAACTAAAATTTAAGGAACGAAGAGATATTGTGAGCCTCTCGGTTGAGCGAACAATAGAAATTGCCTGTGTGGAACTGGAACAGCTTGTTGTATTGAGCGTATACAGACCTCCATCAGCATTGTATGATTGTTTTGAAGTTATCATGGATGAAGCTCTTAAAAAAACATACACTACAGGCAAACGGTTGATTGTCTGTGGTGACTTTAATATTGATTTATTAGAAAAATCTAGTTCATGTACTAAAATAAAAAAATTATTTCAATCATACAATCTGAAAAAATTATTCATTGAGCCTACTAGAATAGCTGCCACTTCGGCCACTTGTATTGATAATATATATACAGATATTATACCACAGAAAAAACAAATTATTAATAAACTAGATAGTGATCATTGTGGCCAGTTGATTACTTTTCCGTATCAGCTCAAGCAGATGACGAAAAAACACATCACTGTTATACCAAAAACTGCTAATCGTGTGGAACGTTTTAAAAATCAATTAGATAGAAAATTGTGTTATCTTAAATATAAAGACAGTCCAAATGATTTATATAATGATTTTTTTAATATATATTGCGATGAATTTAATAATTTTTTTGTACCCAAAAAAATATGTGTTAATGATGCGGTAAATTTTAGTAAGTGGGCTACGCCTGGAATTCATAAAAGTAGAAGAACACTTTATGAACTTTATAATGAACGAAACTCTAACACTTGTGAAAAATTTAAAGAGCATGTTCGTAACTATTCCAAATTGTTTAAAAAAGTATGCCGCTTAGCAAAATCAAATTACTTAAGTTCAAAGATTAAGAACAGTAATGACAAAATCAAAATGACATGGAATATTATAAACAATGAAACTGGAAAATCCAAAACTCGCAAAAATAATTATAACCTAAATATTGATAATAAAAAGGTTACATCAGATATTGAAGTTGCTAAAGTGTTTGAAAATTTCTTTACTGATATTCCAGTTTCAACTACGAAATCTTTGAACTCTTCCCCCATTGCTGCCGAATCAATCTTAAGAGAAAACGTGAAACCTTGTACTAGTTATTTTCATTTTAAACATGTTGACTTTAAAGATGTAATAAAAACGTTTCACCAATTAAATAAAAAGAAAACCGCGGATCTGTGGGGCAATTCCGTTGATGTTTCTAAATCGGTAATTGAGACAATAGCTCCTATTCTAGCTTGCATATTTAATGATTGTGTTGACTGTGGTGTTTTTCCTGACCTCATGAAATACAGTAAAATTACCCCTTTGCATAAAACGGGAAGTACATCAGGCCCCACAAACTTTAGACCAATTTCTGTACTACCCACCTTTAGTAAAATTTTTGAAAAAATCATGTTAGATCAAATGCAATCACATTTTAATAAATATAATATACTTCACTGTAAACAATTTGGTTTTACACGGGGTCGTTCAACAACCGATGCCGGTGTTGAACTTATACAACAAATTTTTGACGCCTGGGAGAACTCGCAGGACGCTCTAGGTGTGTTTTGCGACTTGTCCAAGGCTTTTGATTGCGTTTTTCATGAAACATTACTCAGGAAACTCCCCCACTATGGATTTAGAGATACTGATCTGGATCTTATTGCATCATACCTGAGGGATAGGATTCAGAGGGTTGACATTAATGGTAATAAGTCTCCGGGTTCGCCGGTTAAGATGGGTGTTCCGCAGGGCTCAATCCTAGGTCCTTTCTTATTTTTAATTTATATTAATGACTTACCTTACTATGTAAGAGATAACCATGAGATAGTATTGTTTGCGGATGATACATCACTTTTATTTAAACTCAAGCGCAATGAAAAAGTTTTTGACGACGTGAACAATTGTGTCTCTAAGGTAGTCCACTGGTTCAATGTTAACAATTTATTACTTAATGAAGGAAAAACGAAATGTATGAAATTTGTATTACCTAATGTAAAACAGGTAAAAACCAGTGTGAATGTAAAGAATAGGAATGTGGGCCTTGTAGACACCACAGTATTCTTAGGGATAACTTTAGATTCTAAGCTTCAATGGGGCCCACATATTGATAAATTGTCAAATAGACTTAGCTCTGCAGCATATGCCGTAATGAAGATACGCCAGTTAACGGATGTAGATACGGCCAGATTAGTGTACTTTAGTTATTTCCATAGTGTAATGTCGTACGGAATTTTATTGTGGGTAATGCCGCCGACATTCAAACTATTTTTGTGCTGCAGAAGAGAGCTATTCGATCAATTTATAATCTTAAAGTTAAAGAATCATTAAGAGATAAGTTTAAAGAATTTGGAATAATGACGGTCGCATCACAATACATATACGAAAATTTATTACTTGTAAGAAAAAATATTAATTTGTTTCTTAAAAACAGTGATGTTCACACAATTAATACAAGAAACAAAAATAAACTAACTTTACCTGCTACTAGGCTTCACAAAATTAATAATTCATTTAAAGGTCTTTGTGTTCGCTTATACAATAAAGTCCCAAGCAATATCCAAGAGTTAGCCATAAATAAATTTAAAGATATTATAAAAAAAAACACTTATTAAAAAAGCTTATTACAAAGTGTCTGATTATATTACAGACAAAAATGCTTGGGTTTGAACTGTTCCAATCATTCCAACAGGTTTTCTATATTAAATAAATCATAATTGTATTGACGTTGTAACAACATAATGAATTGTAAATGTTGTTACATTAGACTTTTATGTTGTGGAGTTTTTTTCGCTCGTTTTTCTCCGCAGCTAAAAAATATGTCCATAACGAGTGGTAGGGAAAAAAATTTTTGGACGATTCAAAAGAGTTGTACTATACATCCAATTTGAATAAAGATATATTGATTTCTGATTTCTGAAAAAATGAAAAATAAAGTATAGCGTGGGTGAGGTAATGGATCGCTGGCCAGCTCAGTCCTAGCATATAAAATTCGAGTCGGAACATGCTCCGACATGCATTCAGCGACAGGCGCTCCTACCATAAGGAACAGGAAGAAACAATCAAGCGGTTCACTCTGGACCTGAAGCCTCCTCTCACCGGCCATCCATTATCAGCGCCCACCGATTTCTTCAATACCGAACACCAGGGGTTTTATTCGCCGAAACTACAGTCCACTACAGTCAAGACTCCTGCGTGTAACTTCCTCCACCCCTCAGTACGAGTCGGTAACTGTCCGCTACTGCGACAGCCCGGCGTCCCGTACAGTGTGATTCCTAAAAGGTGTCATCTACCCTTTTAGGAATATAATTTACTAGCTTTTGCCCGCGGCTTCGCTCGCTGTTTTTAGGGTTTTCTCGGCAATTATTCGAATTTTTCTCACCTTTAAACCTTCGTTAGACTTCCACGAACATTTCAAGACCAAGATAAGATAAATCCGTTCAGCCGTTCTCGAGTTTTAGCGAGACTAACGAACAGCAATTGATGTTTATAGTATACTAGCTGACCCAGCGAACTTCGTACCGCCCTAAAAAAATAGGGGTTGTCCAGCGGAAAATTGTGAATCTAAACCATTCTCAGATCCCCTTGAACACACACAAAAAATGTCATCAAAATCGGTTCAGTCGTTTAAGAGAAGTTCAGTGACATACACACTCACAGAAGAATTATATATATAAAGATTGTAGATTACAATATAAACTTAAAAGGAGGAGTAGGGCTTAGAGGATTTTTCGCTCGAATTGGAGCGGCATCCGTGTAACATGTAAGGTGGTGGTTACTTCACAGAATTAAAGCAGAATCGACTCACTGATCGTCAGTGACATAAATCAATGAGTGCGCTTGTCCAATTGTTTAGATTAGTTAACCCGTCCTTTAGCGGAATCTGCCTAAATACTGCTATGAATTCCAAAAATTACTTACTACGTTTGAATTCGTAGCAGGCTAAGGAAGATGTTTGTAGCAACTGAATTTAAAATTAAAACATGAATTTCAAATAAATTTCAAATCAAACCGGCGGATTCTGCGGTGAAAAGTGAATTTGCTCTTACAAAATAGCTAGACTGACTATAGTATGTGTGTGCTC
Organism: Chilo suppressalis; assembly: GCA_902850365.2. NCBI lineage: Eukaryota > Metazoa > Arthropoda > Insecta > Lepidoptera > Crambidae > Chilo > Chilo suppressalis. Next base: position 8,619,103 of record OU963899.1, on the reverse strand, counting down.
CATTTTTATTTAACTCATATCGTTGCATTTTTGATGTTTTACCAATTCTGCGAGGAATATATAGTGTGAAAGTTTGTTATGTATTTATATGAAACACTACTTGTATAGTAAACTGTCATAGCTTGTCATAGAATTCTCGACTCACTTTACAGTTTTTCACTTCACGTAAACAGGTTTGCGGGGGTTGATTCTAGTTTGTTGGCTTTCACTTGTTTTGGCCACATCTTTACGGAACACGCCAGCCACTCTGTTATTTTATAATATGCTATCGTATTCTTGCCGCAAGTTGTATGTTAATATGATATGATTTCAATGATATACTGTATTAATCGATTCCACCCTTTTATATGTTACTTTTTATTGTAAATAATTGTTTAATATAGTTATTAGTCTTGTCAACCTTAGGCTCTGCCAGAATCGCAGACGAATGGGATGAAGGATGCGGGAATACATCCGCAGTCTTCCACCCTGATTCAGGGCCAGCGGACGTGGGTAGGGTAACCCGCGCCTGCTTTGCACGGCACCGCAGTCCACACCATGTGCCTGGGAATCCCCCCAATCGTGAGGTGGTCTGGCTAAAAGCCGGGCCGGCCGGCGGCGGCGTGGTTGATTCCCAGTAAGGATCCCATGTCGCCACCTAAGGCAAGGAGAGCACATCCCGGAGTTTTAGTGGGTAGGACCCCCCATCCCGAGCAGCCACTGAGCCAGCCCTAGGGTTGGCTGAGTGGGTGGGCGGGAGGTGGGGGGTGGAGTCTCACATAACCCCGTCGTCTACCCAGCGGCGGGGTATGCGTAAGGCATTTCTCCGGGTCAAAAAAAAGGCTCTCTTAAGGCTAATAAAATTATTTCTTTCTTTCTTTCTTTCTTCCATAGGCATAAAATTGAACAAATTTTGAGGATTGTATGTAATTAATTGATATCTATGTCTGTATGTAGAAAGTTTTCTACATAGTTATGTATGGGAACCGAACTAATTAACTTTTAGTTAAACAGCTAACGAGACATATGGACCGGTCATTGTTACCAGACTTTGTAATATTATGGCCGTCCGTTTGATGTTACCTACCAAACTTTTACTTGAAATATAGAAATTAAACAAACTCATTGTTTTTTTTTCAGTCGTTGTTCTGCAAGAACTATAAAATTGACTGATTGAACAATAACAGCAAGTAATATTACATTACAGTTATGTAAAAGAGAATGAAAGCCCATATAAAAGAGTTTATTATTTTAATTCGAAGTTTTAACGTAAGTTCTTTCAGAAATTATAATGACACAATAATTATTGTTGTATAAAATAATGTATCTTTTTCTGCAATACGACCTCCTTTCGTTAATTAAACTGTTTGCTAAGCTTGGGCGCACACACTGATAAAACTTTTTATGAAATGTACTTTAATTTGTAATAGGTCTTAGTAACATTTTATTCGAATCAACTATTTAAAGTGCTCTGATGAATTAAAAACGTTTTATTGTTGACCACCCATTCAGGAATTCTTTTATTTAATTACTTGGATCTTTTATAAAAGGCGTGAAGAAGCAACATGCAGGCCGGCAGGGTGAGGATAACTGGTGTGGCAGGTATAACTGCTGTATCAGCTGCCTTCGCGTCTGGAGTTCACTGTGACTTAGCGTCAGGTGGGGTGGAGTCATTTGTCGGACCTATATATATAAAAAAAAAACTTAGAAGTAGAGACATTATTTGTGTAAAAAGAGTGACTATAATTTTATGTACACCGTGAATTTTGAGTTACCTGAGAAAATTTTCTAGCTACCAGACAACAATTTCGATTATATTATGTTCACAAAAAAATATATATATTTTTTCGAAAAGTCTCTCCATGTTAACACCTATTTGTGCAATTACGAAACCTTAACAATTTTAATTGTAATTAATTTCAAATAAAACTACTTTTAGGATTTACGTACTTTAAACTGATAATCCCATAATAGGAAAGTTACTTAAAAAGTAGCGCCGTTTTAGAATTTTTGTAAACGACATAAATCAATTCTTTTTAATAGGGGTTTAGTACGTTTACATTCTCACTATTTTTATTTACACATTTTTTTAGTTTCTGTGGTTACTCTTATTCACGGTACCAGACACTTACGATACCACAGTACCTATCACTTGCTCGTCATCACAATGTCTTTTGCTCTGAACAACATAAAGAGTATGGAAAGACATTCATTATTATGCAAATTTTATTCATCATCGTGTCCATTAAAGTACTTATCTATACTTTAAAGTTTTTTCCATGTTCGTACAATTCAAAACTAGTTGAATAACCTTAAAGTTATTTTGCCTTCGTCACTCATTTGTTTTAACTACTTCAACACGTCCGATAGGGTGACATTCCAATAGTGACCCAGGCGTTAAAATATCGAGTGTTGTTGCGCAATAGTGAGATTGTTTATCACACAAGGTGAATGCTGTGAGTGCAGCAGTGGCAGTGCTGCCAGATCGTACTGCTTTTTCGCTTTTTCCACCGCCTTTTTTGCAATGGACCCGTTTTTCGTTCCGCTCAGCTTCCAATGCGTTCCGATTTTAAACTACGTGGTTACGCTTTTGTCGAATCTACTAGAACAACCTTTTTGTCCTCACTTATGGGTACCATGAATTCCGGTGGATACTAGACCAATTTATGAAATAATAAATTGTTGTCTGTAAAGTCGGTTCCCGGACCATAATTTTTACGTGATAACGTGTCATTCGCTATTTTCCTCGGGGCAGATTTTTGGGGCTTTTTGTTCAAGTGCGTTTGAGCCCAAGTCTGTAGTTCTATGGAGCCCGAGTTAGGCTTAGGTACTCTTCGAGGGGGAGGATATCAGGTCGGAGGGGGTCAGGGGGATTGGAGGGACAGAGGGGGTATGGAGGAACCACTCGTCACCTCACACACACCGCGGAAAGTTGAACTAACTCATAACAACGTAACATGACGTCACTTGTTTTCGTGCGTGCAGCCGGTGTTCGTTTCTAAGACATTATCAGGTCAAAAAAGAATTTCGGGGTGAAATCAGAAGTACGCTGTTTTGTTTGAAAATCCGCTTTTTTTAATTCCTCATCTAGCAACACTGAGCAGTAGTAACCTGCTCACGACAGATCTCCGAGTGGCATTGACCCTCTTTGTGGCCTGCTGCGGTCGGAGATAACAAATTAATTGGTCTATTGTCACTGTTCGCATCCATCCTTCATAACTTCAGTTCTGTTAATCTTTAACTATCGTTATAATTAATGCGATAGTGTCTTAACAATGAGGAACTGAGAAAACGCGAGTGGTTTGTCTCCTAAAATAAAAGTGTAACACGTTTTATGCTTAGATCAGAAGCAAATGTTGATAAGTTAAATATGAATGCTGAAGTTGAATGATTTAGTTAATTATTTAGGAGCCAACATAGTTCATTAGAGGAAAGTTTCAACAGAGTTATCGATATATTTCAATCGAAAAGTCGATAATTTAAACAAATACTAATCCAGTTTAAAAATAAAAAATATATATGTGAAATTATTTTCTTTAAAAAAAGTCTTTTAACACTTCACACTTCCAAACCATATTCGGTATGGTCCGATCTAAATAGGAAGGCAATTAATTTTTGTAGTAAATATTCAATTCAAGTGGCATACATTATAATCGGAACAGAGCGTTTTGAATAATTAAAATACTGCCATTCTTGGTGCAAGTTTGCGTGAAAGCCTGCTTATGAAACTGTCTACAATAATGTTACAAAAGAAATAAAACATACATATAATTTAAGTGACTATATAAAATAATACTTACTGATGAAAGATATGGCCAGTTTATGCAACTTACTCGTACCTAGTGCTGTTACAGAAGCAATCGTAAATGCAAATCGATAACGTGCAGATTCTATAATAAGTCAACCAGATTGTGCAATAAAACTACGTACATTCTGCTTTACTTTACAATCTAAGTCGTACTTTCTCTGTTTGATTATTTTGTGCTAGAGGTGCCCTGCGGTTTCTACCGTATTGATTTGAGGGGAAAAGGTTAAAGATTTTTTTTAGTATGTATGCTGTTGGTCGCAGATAACCTTTACAGCGTCACCGGGTTTGGGGACGGCAAGATCCTAAGGGGACCTCAAGCCGAGAATTGGCGAGCGCCTCTAGAGGTATTCCAGGCGGATGGCGTTTCCCCGCGGGGGGAGTCTCCTCTCCGTCTGGAGCCTCTAGACCACTCGAACCTGAGGGCGTCTCTAAGATCGGAGTTGTGTCACCCTTAAAAGATAGACATATGCTGTCCCAGACTTTTTTATAGAACGTTTAAAAAGGGACAATTTCGTCATACATGATTTTTGTGTCACTAACGCAACGCACGCAACGGAAGGGCTCAAATGGATTACATTTTCTCGTTTTTACAACATTTATTCATTCTTGCTCCGCCCCTGTGGCTTGTATCGTTTTATATGATACTGGCGACCGCCCGCGACTTCGTCCGCGTTATCTTTAGTTTTTCAAGAAGGAATCACACATTTATTGGGATAAAAGTGTATTCTTTGTCTTAATCCAGGTCATAAAGTGTGTACCAAATTTCATCTAAATCCGTTCAGTGGTTCAGGCGTGAAAGTGTAACAAAAAACAAACTCACTTCTGCACTTATATACTATTTACTGTCCAACACACAAAAATATATTTTCAAGTTGGAGCAGCGGTTCCTGACATTCGAGCAAACAAACAAACTCATCAGCTTTATAGTAATAAGTATAGATGAAGAAAAAAAACAAAATACAAAAGAAAAACTTTGGCTTGCTAAAAGAAATGCATTAACACACAACAAAGACTAAAAATAGACAATTTACAATATGAAGTAGTTAATAATATAGTACGAAATACACTCAAACCAAATATACAATACTTGCCAATCGAAATCTAATAAATCAAAAGACATTGAAAGCAACAAGCAAACACCTACAATTACGTTTGGTGCTACAAATATTGTGAAACAGCCTATTGTGGAATGTTTTGGCTCCTGTAACTCTGGTTTGTTGTGCATACGATACAGACGACCACGGATAAAATACTGAAAGATTTTTCACTCTTTTTGTAAAATCGTGAAAATTCAATGATCTTTTTTAAGTAAATCTTCACATATTTTCGTACTAGTACATATTTAGACAACATCATATAAGCAAATGACGTTGTTTTACATATTTTAAAAATCTTCGCATTTTAACAATGCTTGCAAATAAGTTAAGCTATCATAACTCAAATCAAGCACTCCAATGCTGTGATCACGGAGCAATGTTAGTTTAAACTAATTGCGGCCTGCGGGGCTGATACCGTTCCATAATTCTAGGACTGACGTCATTTGTGAACTAAGATTGATAGTAGTATAATGAAGTGCCTAGCTAGATATCTTATCATTAAAATTATTGATTGCAAATTGGCTATTCACGTAAACTAATAAGCTTCTCATTAAAGACAAAGTCATTAGTATAAAAATATTCAGAAAAGATAGAATCCTGGATGTTCACTAGTAAAAAAAAATCTTTTAATAAATTTCACTACATATTAAGTATAAACTGTCGCATCAGTCTGTCTGTAATTTGTATATTCGCGAAGACTTCAGAACTATTCGGAGACTTTATTTGCCTATGGGCTGTGTGTATTTTACAGACTCTGTCATGATGACATCTCTGAGGGTTTTTATAATCATTCCAAGATGATACCCACGCTACCCAAAGTACGATTTTATCAGCGCACCACCCGTCAACGGAGTCGAGTTCAACAATATTATTAATTATTACCTGTAACACGCACACTGAAGTTCCTAACTTTAAACAGAAGTATTTTCTTCCAAGGACAATAAATAATGTAATGAGCTGAATAAAATACTTCGTATACATTTAAATAAATAAGCTATTTGTATTAGACTTCATTGACAATAACTTGTTTTAATTAACTCATGCAGCTTTGTAAATTGAAATCTAGCGATATTGGATTTGATTCCTGATACTGAAAATTCTCACAATACCAATTATTTTTGAAATTTCTAACTGCAATTAGATTCGAATCTACAAATTCAGAGAATCATCATAATTATCAGCCGTCGGACGTCCACTGCTGGACAAAGGTACTCAAAGAGTATGTGCTTTCCGCATCCAGTGGGTCTCCCCGGCTCGCTTGATGTCGTCAGTCCACCTGGTGAGGAATATACCGACATTGCGCTTCCTAGTGCGAGATCGCCATTAAAGCACCTTGTGAGCCCAATGTCCATCGGTCGAACTATGTGCCCCGCCCATTACCATTTCAACTTGGCGATCCGTTGAGCTCTCTCAGCTGTTTTAGTACTCCTACGGATTTCCTCATTTCTGATTCGATCACGTAGAGAAAAACAGAGCATAGCTTTCTCCATCGCTCGCTCTGCAACTCTAAGCCCTCTAATGAGGCTTATGAGGCTCATATTCTACGGCCACGTCTCAGCTCCGTTTGTGATCAATTTAGAGAATAAAATAGGAAAATGCTAAATCACAGTTTCTTTTTTACTATTTTCTGGTAATAAAAATTCAAGAAAATATTTAAATTATAATTAAATAAAAACGTTTAAGGGTTTTAAATATCGGGTTAAAAAAATATAACTAAAAAAAATATAGCCTTGCAGCCTAAGGTTGGAGAAAATTTGACGTGGCCGCGGTAGCATAATGGTCAGTGCATTCACCCGGATAGCGAAGGGTGCGGGTTCGAGTCCCGTCAGGATGGATGGATTTTTTTTCTAGTACACTTTTCTTTAGCTTTAAACATCTAGCCGTTAAATGTTTAAAACATAAAAATATAACTAATTCCTTTACTCTCGATTGATTCAAGTATTAATGCATTGAAACTAAGTGTACTATGTGTGCCTACCTCGAGTTCTAATGCTATAAATCAATGAATTAATAGGTCACGCTGGCCGGAATCTGTGTAACGCAAATATATCGCCAATTATTGTGATTTTTGCACCACTACTACATCAATTTAAAGAATGAAATCATGGGATTTAAGGCTTTTAATTGAATGTGACTTTTGAGATAATTATCAATTCCATTATTGGACTGGTCTCTAACTCAACACAGCTTCGAACTACGATTGATACACTGTGCATTATCGAGGAAAGTTGTGAAGTCTTTTTTATATTAGAATCTATTTTCAGGTGAGATAAATTTGTAATATTGTTACTTGTACTTACAAGATATCATATCAATTAATATTTCTCATTCTTTTCTGTCTTAGAATTATTAGTTTAGGTTTCATTCAAATTAGGTATATTTGATCCTAAGAGAAAACTTTGTCCCAGGTCAGCATAAAGCTCGACAACTCAAAATTTTTGCTTCTAGTCATAGGTAGTACACCTATGAGTAGAAGCAAAAAATTTTAGTTCTTTGTAATATCTTAGTTTTAAACTATTATGGAATAATTTTTATAAATTAATATGGTGAACACTCGCTCGCGCATCGCAAAAGCATCCTCAATACCAACATAGTATTACCCTTCACGGTCCATGAGATAGAGCCTACTAACGGACAGACAGACGGACGAAAGTAGAATTAGTACTTAAATGGAAACCGTTGTGTCTATTTACAAAAACCAGCTTATTTGTGGCTATTGCACAAAAACATGACCTGTTTCTGTACGAACTAGATTTGTGACTTCATTTTTTATAACAATTTTATTTCAACAATTATCACGTATAAGATCTTCTCCTAAACAATACGCGGCGAAATAGAGCGAAAGAAAATATAGCGCAACTTATTTTGTTCCTAATCCAGTTCACGTATTTTTTACAATCGTTAAAGTACAATTATAAGGAAAACACATTATACAAACTGTTACATAGAACGTAAGTCTTTATACAACGTTAGTTTGAAATAAAAGGCTCGGTGTCACGCTTGACGCGCTGTCTATTGTATGAATCGCAAACAAGTGTAAAATTGGGTGTTAGATAATTCCCACTTCCGTTATAACTACACAGTGCAGTGTTAGTTGAGCATACAAATGCATAACAATTTAATTAGTCTCAGTAACAATATTCTTTTTTATTTAGATTTCATGATATCGCCAGCGCAAATAACTACATTAATGAAAACTAGTATATAGATATTATTATATTAGTGTTCCGAAGAAATATGGAAATAAACAAATTATTTATTTGAAAATACAATATTTTACGGAATGTGAAATGATGAAATGAGTGATGAAAATAAATCATTTTTGATTAATTTTCATACTTCATACATCTCAGATATGAAGATAGACCCACTGAATGCGGAGAGCGCAGGATCGTTCCAAATGGGAATCCCTTGAAGAGGCCTATGTCCAGCAGTGGACGTCCATCGGCTGATGGTGATTGGTGGTGACATATCTGAGGCGCGGGACACACAGAAAATAAGTTAGACGCTAACTTATAAAGTTTAGAAACGCAGACGCTGCGTGGACGTTATTAGTTTCATAGTACATGAAAAAGCCTCGTGCCCTGTATTTGATGTATTTTTTGCGACGCTGCGCTACTATACGGTATGAACAGGACGCTGAAGCTTAGATTAAACGCGGAAGAGAAATATATGTCCTCATCCCGTTTCTGTCTTTTCTATCTGTTGGCCTAACGTGAATAAGTGCTTATCTCAAAGACTAACATAACACCGATGCTATAGTCGATAAGACAACAAACTATTTCTACCTGTTCTGAAGGAACAGTTAAATTAAAATTTATTGTATCTAGCGTAAAATACTGGTGTATAATTTATGATTCTATCTAGTTCAAATTGCCACAGTTTAAATATCCATAATATAAGTACTTTTAATAGACGGTTATCTCAAATTTCTTATAGAAAAACAATCACTATCACATATACGAAATAAGCGAAAATAAATCTAAAGCGAACAAAATGCTTCGTTTCACGGTTACACTAAATCAACATTCTTTCTACGGTAAATCATTGCGATTTACGGATCTACTAGAGAGTTTTGACCGTGACCGAGTGGTTTATACGCCGGGTTTCATGGTGTCGCCGACTCGAGAGGTACCGGGTTCAAATCCCGGTGAGGGCAGATGTTTGTGTGATGAATAGGAGCACAAATACTCCAGTCGTGGATGTTTAATATGTGTTTAGTTAAAAATATACTTCTTTAAGTAAGTATATGTATTTTATCCGTTATTCAATAACACAAGCCTTATAGTGCTTACTTCGGGGCTAGGGTAATTGGTGTGTTTAAAAAACATAGACAGAACATCCAGTTACGCTCTGGTGTGGCGTTTTAATTAAGTTATCATGTTTTAAAATCCATATTTCTAAAATTATGGCTGAATATAATTTTGAATTCTGATCTAATCTAATAGGATCTAAATCTAATATCAAGTTTGTTGAAATTATCTAAGCATATTTTATTTGTTAATAGAACCTTTCCGTTAGCTAAATGAAATAAATATATTATGTACTTTCAACGAGAGCTGCTCTAACCCTTACAGACTTCATTTAACTCACAACGAGGAAACTACTACATGCGTTTCCATAGAAAAAGAGAGAACAAAAGTTCTTCGCTCAACAAAGTAAAAAAAAAAACAAAGTATGTATTTATATTTATGGCCTTTTCTAAAAAAATCTTACTTGGAGGTAAAATAATTACCATTATTGGAAATAATCTAAATACATTTATATTCTAAAAATCGTACATATTATAATTTGAAAGTTTGAATGTTTGTTGCTCAATCATGCAATAACAGCTAAACGGATTTTGATGAAATTTGGCAAACATATATTCTATTACCTAAATTGAGACGTGGGATACCTTTTTTTAACTCGGAAAAGTTATAGGTTCCTGAGGGATTCTCAAATAACTAAAGTTAACGCGGACGAAGTAAAATAATGCAATCAAAGCCTTAAGAACTTCTTTTGTCAAGCTCTATTTAACAAATAATGTCAAGCCTTTACTACAGTGTCATAGAGTACGAGGTGAAAAGATGTTCACAAAAAGTGGTGATTTTTTGGGATGGCTGTTCAAGCGTTAAAATGTACGCTACATTTTGACTACAACCAGTAATGGCAAAAAATTTAATTTCAATAATACAAAGTTTAACTATATTAAATTTAGTAACCATTAAGTTTTAACTTTAGCAGTTATGAACATATCATGGTTGTTTGCACAATGTATTTATTCTAAGTAAATTATTTTCATTAAATTAAAGTAAAAATTATACTACGTTGAAATTGATTGAAAAAACTGAAATCTATAGCTTTTATGTATCAACTAGCGGCCCGCCCTCGCTTCGCTTCGGTGTAGAGCTGAAGTGTAGACTACAGTTTTTGTTCTCAGGCTTGTATTGATATTACATTGATTTATATACACAATGACATTCATCTATTCTTCTTTAATATATTTCTTTAAGGTTTTTTAGTTTTAGTTATTACATTATATTTTTTGAGGTTCTTAGTTACCTTAGTTAACATCTACCTACATGCCAAATTTCAGTCCGATCCGTCCAGTGTTTTGGGCTGTGCGTTGATAGATCACTATGTCAGTCAGTCACCTTTGAGTTTTATACATATATATAGATATATATAGATATCTTCTGAGTTTTAAGTAAATTGCTTCAATCTTGTCATGAAAAAATCTAAGGCACAACTCACACTAGCGCAGAGTCGAAGCGACTCGCGACGCGTCATGGTTTCCCGTTTTTCGCTTGCAGCAAATTCATCTTTATTTTTCCCCTATTGAGGTATTCCCACTTTTTCAACGAGCAACGGCGCGTGAAGGTGCGCGACTCCTTAAGGCTCCATTCACTTCCACAAATTCATCTCTATTTTCCCACTGTTAGGTGCCTATATCACCGGATCGGTGTGGTATTGTTTCGTTTTCATTTCTGTACCGAATCTGTACAGATTCTCTAGCGAGTTCATGTAATTAAGCGAGAGATTCCTTACTAAGTCGTTTTAGTACAGATTCTTTACCGAGCGCATACATACATATCTGTACCGAATCCTACCGAACTATTCGACTCGCCCGCCCAACGTGACGGCATTGTAAGAAACTAGTTGTGCCTGCGACTTCGTTTGTGTGAAAGTTGGAATATAACAACATGTCGAACGTAGGTAACATGATTTTTTTGATGAAGCACTATTTTTGCATTTCTGTAAGGTAATACTGACTTTTTTTATAAATGATGCCAATTAAAAGCCACTGGGGTCGGGCGTTGGGGGGCATTGGGCACCGGTAGGATAAAGAGGATGAAGGTTAACGAAAAAGTGTCAGATACAAACGATGTTCCTTATCACAACCCATTTCCACCATTTAATCGGGGTCATGGGGGTGTCGCCATGCCCCTAAACGATCCGTCATACGAGCCGTATGACGGATCTAAACTAATATATATTGCCTCATTTAAAAAAAAACGTTTAAATAACTTAACGGTGTTGCACTTCGCTAGCCGCAACGCTAACTTAACCTAACTTCATCTGTTTACCCAGGAGCTTTCACAAAAAGTTGCCCCCGATCCCTGGGTAATTCTACCCTCAGAATTCCCTACCCTTGATATACTCCACTCCTCAGGTGACTCCGAACCCCGGGAATGCTTACCCTGAAGTAATCAATACATCGGCGATCCCGTACCCCCAAGAATCCCACCCCCCCAAGGATCCCCGTTCCCTGACGTTACCCTTGACTTGAACACGTGTGTCCAATCCCCTAGCAACACCCATGCTTTAGACTACTCCTCGGAAGCCTTCCTTTACTGACCCTGACCCCCCAAAAACCCATGCACCCAGGGGCCCTCTACCCCAAGAAGCCCCTTATCCCGGCAGCTCCCCGCTCCCGAAAAGTCATGTCGAAAAAGCTAGAATTCGGTTATGTGTACCATAACCATATTTACCATAATTAAAAAAAAACTAAGATATTTTCAAGTTCTGCGCACCCTTTCGGTCACTCCGGTCCAAGTCAGTGCATAGTGCACAGAGTGCACTCATCCACTAACTAAACATAAATGTAAGAATATAAAAAAAAAGTGCTTTAGGTATAAAATCATTTCTATTATTAATGCTGTTATGGATGGCGCTGGTTGATTTCTGTACTGCATTTTATATATATTAGTTTTTTCCATATATTGTAAAAAGTATTTCATAGTTCATTTTATTAAATATTAGAGAATAAAGAAAATTTGCTGATTTTTACAAATTAAATAAATGCGTGCATCGACTTCAGCGTATCTCCCGTGAGCCTTGCATTAATTCTGTCAATAATTTGAATTTAAATAGATGACTCTAAAAAATTTCTACATCGCAATATAGACGTTTTGATTTGTTTATTTTATATTAAAATCATGAACATGCATACTCCTGCATCGTCCTCCGAAGCCGTAGAGGCCGACATTAGCCTACAGTCGGCTGTGGGGTATGTATGCATAAGGAATTAACACCTGCTCTCCCGCCTGGGAGGAAACGAAAAATAGTCCTTCAGCCTTCAATAGCAATTATACTTCTTGTTGGATTTTGCATTAAGCTGACCCGGCGAACTTTGTGTCGCCTCAGTCGATGATTGTGATGTGATAATTTGAGGAAAAAGTTAATAGTGAGTCAAACTTATAAGATGGACATATTCTCTGGTGCACTTTTATATAGAACACTAGCTGACCCAGCGAACTTCGTACCGCCCTAAAAAAATAGGGGTTGTCCAGCGGACAAAATTGTGAATCTAAACCATTCTCAGATCCCCTTGAACACACACAAAAAATTTCATCAAAATCGGTCCAGTCGTTTAAGAGAAGTTCAGTGACATACACACTCACAGAAGAATTATATATATAAAGATTTAAAGAGGAACAGTTCCGTGATACATTATTTTTTTGTAACTACCGTTTACAGATATTGCAATCCACGAAGACGCGCCCTACTATTCCTCCTAACCGTTTATAATAAATGTGTGCCAGCTTCCGCCAATATTTGAGTGTTATCGGTACACACTAATTATCTATGATAATTATAAACAATAATATGTAAATTATCTTTTTATCACTAATTATCCTTCAACCAAAAATTGGTGGGGCGCATCTTCGTATCTTCGTGGATTGCACTATCTGTAACTACTTTTTATTCTATGCGTAAAATTTATTTTACATATATCTAATTTTGGAGGAGGAAATCGTCTAGAGGCAAACCTCGAATTTTGCGATTTTTATACGCAATTTTCAGCATTAACTACAGTCGTCCCTGTCGCACGGTATTTGCCAATACGTAACAGCGATAGTTTTTTCAAATACCTATTTCTCAAATATCTTACAACTCGCGTCTGCTCTTAAGGTATTCCCAAGGCGAAAAACATGACGCGACGCGGAGCAGACGCGTCAGTGTAAGTTGAGCCTAAAAACTTTATGAAATGACTATTTCATCGATGGTATTTATAACTTATAATGCGAATGTGGAATTTTTACAATCCGAATTCCAATTGTAAATAATAGTAGATTATACATGCAGAGTTTTTGTTCATATATCAATACCCATTGGAATTTAAAAATTAAGAATGTTCACTTAAAATTTATAGTAAAAGATTTTTCTAATGACTGTATGTACAATTTGCTTCTTATAGTATGTGCTCAAGCATTGATAAATGATTGACTTAATAAGCGCGTGGTCCCGGCTTATTCGTAGTGAGGTAATCGTTAGCCTGTCGTGTTATTTCACTTAACTCCAAAGCCACTGTGTTCAAAACTTTAATTCTCATTTATTTTTAAGAGACGTACGGCATATATATATATATATATAATAATATATAAATATTTTTAACTTTGTTCCATGCAATTATTTTTTCAGTTACCACTAACTAACTGATGGTATTTTTTTTTAAATGCCCATTGTGGGCTATTGTGAAGAGGCGCCTTTAAACCATAGCTTCAGCGTCATGTGCACACTGCAGGTGTAAAAAACGGTGTACACCTGCCCGACTTGCTACGAGAGGTGTAATGGTTATATGCGATGAGATAAATATTAAGATTGAAGAGAAATCACTCCTAAAAGGAAATCTAAAACCTACCTACTTGAATTCCTTGACCAATTGGAATTGTTCATTGAAGAAAAATATGGAGAAAGTCAAGAATTTTTTTTTCAATTTGTTCATATTTCCATTATTTTTACCAAATATAAATTATTTGATGATCGTTAGAGTACAAGCAAAAAAAGTTTTAGTTGGATTTTATTTCGACACTTTAATTTATACGTGGATAAAGTTTAGCTAAGCTTGAAATAGTCCAGAGTACATTTTCTTAGCAAAAAATATTGAAACAGGCTGATTACCAAAGAATATCATACGTTGGTTAAATATCACATATCTATATATTTTGTTTTGATAGTTTATAAATTATATTTTTAAAGCTATGTTGCTAAAAAGGTCTACTCCAGAGGTATTTCTAAACAATTGTTTTCTTAAAGATCTCTTATCAAATATTTTGATTTGTATGGTCATATTATTCAGAACAAATGATTATTTGATGTATATGTGTTACAAACTTACCTCAGGCCTCGCAAGGTGCACCTACCTTATATAAAAAGTATGAATACAAATACGGTTTTTTATAATGTTCATTAGTTTAGTAAAAATATTTGAATGAAACCTCAAATAAAACGTAAGTCATATAATTTCTTTTAATTGACTTCAAGGTGTTGTTTCATTCAAATACAAGATTCTGACTTTCGAAGCGGTTTGTCGATATCAGCTGTCATGTTACAAGGGCGACATTCATTATGTAATGTAAAGGTAAACCATTTTAGGAAATACTAATTGCCGCCCACGACTTCGTCTGCGTTAATTTGAGTTTTTTGGAATATTCCACAGGAACATTGCATGTTTTAATAGATATGGCCCCCAGCGACTTTTTCCTGTACTCAATTATGAAAGATCGATAAAAAAAACTGTGAATCAAGCCAGAGCTCTTAAAGAAGGTAACTACTTTTTGTTGCTTTTTAAAAAAATACTTATGCAAATGGTATTTTTTTTATGTAACAATAATCAAGACTCATTTTGAATAAATATTTTATACGTCTCTATACGATAAACACCTTTTAATTATTAATTTGCCGCACATAATAAAACCAAATCTGAATTTCAATTAAAGCTAACAAAGAACATAATTTATAAAAGAAAGTAGGAAGTGAATTGTTACAGTTCTAATCTCGCAGTTACAAATATTCTTTTTATTATATTTTGAGAATGTTATATAAATTCGAGACAAGAAAGAGATGAATCAGAAATTCGGCGAGCTCTATTTGCGTTTCCGGCAACTTTTTATTCCAAAAAAATTCGATTTTCTTATGTTTTTCCGATTGGATTGTAAAAGTCATCAAAGGACAGAATTATTTCAGAAACTATTACTATTGTTGATGAATTTAATAAATGCAGAGAAATTAGGTTCCACGGGGTAGGATGGGGTCAGGGTAGGCAACCTCGCGAGTGATATATTTGGCAAATATAATATTAACAATAGATAATTATTGCAATCTATAGGTAATGGTGGGACTTTTTGGCGTGATCTGAAAGCGTCACAGGAGTAGTTTTGTTTTTCTTGTTAAAAAATGTGTTGTGGCGGAAGTTAGTGTCTAATAATGGTGGATTAACATGTACATGTGTTGGCAAGTGAAACAAAATAGCGGAAAGTGTCTTTCGACGTTCCCTCAAGAAGTCCACGGGAAGAATCCAGTAAATCCCCACACTTTTACTGAAACATATGGAAAGGAGGATTGACTTGACTGCCACTTTCTTTGAATTGATTTATAACTTTGAGCACGAGTGCTATAGTATTTGTAAACATTTTAACACTTGACATTGGCTAAATGCACAAACCGTGCGAAGCCATATAGAAAAAAAAAAGGTAATGGTGGCCGCTCACCATCAGGCGTAACACAATTTGTTTGGTTCTCTTCTCTCCCTTTCAACATAAAACTAAAAAAGAACTGTCAAATACCTACTTCCTGAAGTTACACGGTCACTTAGTTAATAGAACTGGATTGAAAATTGCGGCGCTCCTTAATAATTAGTAGAGTGTTACTGATTGTTCATACAACAATTTCAACAATTTTCAATTGATTTACTTTATATACTTATTTTTATCTTTATTTTAAAAATATTGGTAGCCCGCCTTTAAAACTCTTCTAAACCAGCTACAAATATAAGTTATTAAACGAATATCTTAAAAAAAAACTTAGGCCCACTTGCAAATTCTTAATCCAAAGTAAAGCTTTATCGTGTTTAACATCATCATTCCATCTTTATCAATTGTTCGAAGTCAAAAAGAGATAGAATGAGGCTTAAACATGATTCGCTCTGCTATTAAATCAAATCAAGGCATAGTTGCTAATTTAGCAAAAACATAAAAAAAGGTTCCTGATTTAATTTAAATGAGGAACTTTTTTATGTTAAACAGTTGGCACAAGCGTTTGGCCCGCCTGAATTTAAAGCGGCAACTATAGCTTATAGAGATATAGACACTTGCGATACCATAAATCTCACTCGTATCGTTGCCTACAGTGACCCAATCCCCTACCCCGTGGAGCCCTGGAACCTCACTCATCGACAGAAACATAACTGTGATCTTCTGTAAGGCGGGGGTTACTTCACCAGACTCGCGCTCCAATTCGTGCGACAAATCCGCTGTGCCTACCCCTCTCTAGTTAGATTATCTCCCTTTACTTTGGTGCAATAGGGCTCAAGTCAATAGGCATCAATACATGGATCAAAGTTCCGCTTCGCATTTATCTCATTTTCTATCGCACTGGTAAAAAATTCTAACTAGCTCCAATACTATCACATAAATCAAACGGTGAGTGTTGTAAGGAATGTCAATTGATTGCTGGTGGGTGGGTGGGTGACGCAACACCGCTGCGTGTGCACACCTTTTCTCATGAATGCTCGGTTTTTTTATTCAGGCCTTCATACATTGCACTATAGCAATCGCGACACTCACACTGGAGCTTCGCCGCTAAACCAAACCCCTAGTCTTTTGATTATATACACCTAAATACTGTATTAACTGCACGAAATCGGTACAAAAAATATCTGTACTGAACTTAAGGGTACATATTATGCTCATCACTACACACGCACACATTGACTGCTTTAGTACAATCTGATATTAGAGTCTCGCATACATTGCGCGAAACATGAGCCGTTTTCTTTGCCTGATTTATTTGGATTTCTCTATCTAGGCATATAAATAATCAAAGCCCTAGTAACCACTTACATGGGGTCCCGTCCCGTGGCACTTGAATAGTACTTATATTACCAGTGCTGACGATGGCCAAGGAAGGGCCAATGCTGCAATAGTGCTCTTAGTGTTTTTTTTAAATAAAAGTAATGTTTTAATATAACCTTATTCAACATTATTGAATCTCGTGAGAACCTAGTATAGTCACTCACCAAAAAATGTTTATCATAAATATAATTTTTGATCGCGCAATGTGCAATGTGACAGCTGATGAGTAGATACGTTCGAATGCTATTTTGGTATCATTCAACACGTTGTCGTCGAAATAAAAAATATCAAAAGTGTTCATAAGTTTTTATTTGAAAGTCACAACTGCCTGCCGCATGCCTGCTGTATAGCCGTGACATGATGGTATCTTATGTAGTCATGAGACTACGACCGCTGCAGTGCAATGTGTAAAGATCCTTACCAAATAGATGAGAGCTGTCGTTATACTCAAATCAATAAAGTTAATTTCTTTAAGAATGTCTTACCACGTCTTGCTTAATAATATAATTTTCTGTTATTAAGTAAATAACATTAAAACAATTGAGCAATTGAATCCGTTTAGAGTGCAAGTAATGCGACGTAATTATGTTGTTAATTTTTATTACTTCTCATTACTCACTTATGTTATAATGCTACTTCAAATGTCAGTAAACTTAGTACCTAATATAATTTTATAAGAGTCAAGGACAAAAGTCTGGACTACCGGTTTTAAAATAATAGAATTAAATGTAAAAATAAGGCTAAAACTATTTTAACGCACTGAATACAAGTACCTAGATGTTTTACCTAGATTTGGTGCGAGGAGCTTCGGTTGTAGGAGATATTTCATAATAGCCGATCATAAGATGAGTTAATTACAAAAAATATTTTCTCGAAGTCCCCCACCCTTTTGTTCTTGTTCACATTGCCCATAAAATTAATAATAAATGTCAGTAGGAATCCCTTTACTATACCTACTAGCCAAAGTCATAAAAATGGGTACACGACACGATAGCAATTAGTAAAAAAGGTTTAATTTGTTAGTCATCAGTGAAATAGACAAGAGGAGGGACACCCGACGCTCATCTGGTACAAGCAAAACAGTTTTTAAACTAATCAAGCGTTTTTGTTGATCCTACATCGAGCCTTTGATCTAGACAACATCTGCTGTCGTTACCAACCACAGATCCATGGTGAGCCTGCGTCCCAGCAGTTGGTAAATTAATAGGTTGATGGTGAAGATAAGAAATGTAGTTACGTTCTTTTCAATAATATTGGAATAACACTGACGCGTGTCTTTTGAATAACTACCTAAGTATTTAATTTATTTGGCGTCTGTGTGTGCAGCCGTAAGAGTTAATTATGTGTAATGTGCTGGAAATCTGAGGAGCTCGATGGCGCAGAGGAGCTCGATAGCGCAGAGGACCTCGATGGCGCAAGTGGTTAGCGCGTTCGGCTGCGATCGTTGAAGTTAAGCAACTTTCGCAGTGGTCGGTCATTGGATGGGTGACCAGAAATTTACTATCTCAAGCTCCTCCGTGCTTCGGAAGGCACGTTAAGCCGTTGGTAATGGCTGCATATGCAGTAGTTAACACCCACCAATCCGCACTGGGCCCGCGTGGTGGGACATATCCAAATGTCCCTATTCCATCCATAGGGAAGGCCTGTGCCCCAGCAGTGGGGACATTAATAGGATGACGATGATGAATGTGCTGGAAATAGATAATTATATCCCTCCAGGAAACGGTCATGATTATTTAATTTGCGTCATCACAAGGAACTATTGTCTGAGCAATAATAAATTGTTTAATGATTTTATTATCGTCTTGTTATATAATCATTACAGTTAGATCTGTAAATCTTAACTTTCTGTTGCAATCGACTATAAACAACTCTAAACTATAGAATTAGAAAATCTTGTCCAGGGTAAAAAGTATCCTATGGGGTAAACAGCCAGTTATTTGACAATAAAGCATATAAAATATTCTAATATTTTTTCCTTTCCTATTATAGTATCTTAGATAATATAGATTTTTTTGTTACTAGTTAAAAATCTTATCTATTGTGTTTAATTGCAGTGTTATAAAAATATGAACAAATAATATAGTTATTGTACAAAATGTATAATTATTGGACAGTCAGTAACAGTTATTGGACAGTCGCTGAATATAGCGAAGTAATAGTTAAGCAATCTAAAAAACTTAGTAACACTACAAAAATGGTTTTTTTAAATAAAAAGAAAAATAAAAAAATAATAATAATTATATGATAAAGTATCATATCTGTTAACCCAACTACTGAACCATCATAATAATCATAATCAAAACCATTTATTCAGTTTAGGCTGTTACGAGCACTCATGAATGTCTAGAAACTACGCCATCGGTTCGTAAATCTACGGCAGGAGACCTTATACTGAGAAGAACCGGCAAGAAACTCAGCAAGGGCTGTTTTTTTCTCCCTAGATTTATTATTTACAGAGTCTTCAAATTGAAAAGTGACTTCGGAGATGATTCATGAAGTCACCTTTCATTACATCTGTTTGAGAATCTACCTATAATCGTTTAGCCGAATTTTGGCATTTCAGCGGTTTTTTTTTAACGCTTATAAAAGTATTATTTATAAGAACAACTATTTCGCCCTAATCTCCCATTGAATCGCCGATACAGTTCCGCCTCACCTATTTAATATTCGTAGAGAGTAAAAATAGATATGTCCTTGTTGCATGTCAATTCGCTGATTCCTACATGGAAATCACAATAATTAGTTCCGGTTCGTTTGGTAAGATTCGATTGGAAATTCAACGATCTAATTATAAAGTTACGTACACAAATATATGTATTTGTACACAAAAAGGGGGGAAATAAAATAAACAATGAATACAAACTTAATATTATCATATACTTATTTGTTTTATTATTCCCACTTATTCATTTGATTATTGAAAATTAGGGCCATGTCCACTTGGTATATATGTATTTTATTTAACCTCACACTTAAAGTTCACTGTTTGCTTATTTCTAAGTATATTGATTCTTGCCACATACTGTTTAAAAATTATTTAGTCATATCACAACCATTATTATAGAAACAAAACAACTTACTTCGCTTTGGTGTAGACTACTAGCAAACTAATGTTAGCACAATGTTAGCTTTTGTTTTCCGGCTTTTATTATCCACAAAAAACTTCTATGAAAAAATATGTACATGATAGTAAAGGAGTATTTACTTATGACTCTCCGAATAGATTAGATGCATATCATGGGACTAGATTAATAGAAAGATAATTTAGTTAGGATACTTTTGTTAAATGTAAAACAACAATAAACAATTTTGTTGTTGAAAGTAATAACCGTCAGCATAGTTCACATTCGTGATCGGCGCCGCCGTCGTGGCCAGCACGCCACAATTAAGCTCCACGTAGTAGGTAACTAATAAATTCAAGGACCGCCGCAGTTAAGTCGCGTTTGAACCCGTGAAATAATATAATAATAGCCCTTTAACATAACTTAAATTAATTACTTACTTATATCCCGCTCTATCATTATTTCACAATGTTGTTCTTCTAGAAATCAGCGCAGGTGAGGATAATTGACATAATAATTATAAGAAATCAATGCGAAATTATAAAGTTTATGGGGTTTTTAATATTGTTGAAATATAATCATTCATGAGCATCAATTTTATTAATCCTTTGGTATATTTCTTAACCGTTTTTCTTAACCATCTATAAAAGAAGATTTTTATTAACTTTTTTGTAACTTAATTGTAACCTTAAAAATAAAGAATATTTTACCCGTTTTGATAAATCGTTAAGAATATCAGTTAGGAAATAGAAAATAAATCTTATTTAATAACCAGTTAGGTAAAAGTTAACAAAAATTCCATGTTCGCAGTTTTTTTATTATTTAGTTGTATTTATGGATTTGTAAAATTGTGGCATCGGTGAAAGTAATTCAAAATAGTTGTGACTGAGAGATAGAAAAGTTATTATTTTTTTATTTCCGGGTAATTACTTTAACACCTTTAATATATTTTTTTTTAGCCATTGGTCCAATGCTCATAACACCATTCTCACAAATACCGCCAACGCCCCTCAGGAACGTTAATATATTGGGCAAAAACTTGGCGTTTATGAGAATGATGTTATAAGCATTGGGCCAATGGAAAAATATAAAAATAGTTTTTGCAATGTGTTCAGTAATTATCCAAAATAAAGAAAATAGAAAAAAACTACTACAGTCACTACTATTATGAATTACCTTCCCGAAAGCCACAATTTTAGAATCCATTTTGCCAACTGGTTTTCATAACCAATTATAAAAAAGGATAAAATATTATTTTTTCTTTTCCACTTAGGAAAAAGTGAATAGGAAAAACGATATATGATCTCCCTTTTAACTCTTTTCGGAATATTCTAACTAGTTTCCTGTAGAAAATGTTCATAAGCGCGATTTTTATTAATCCAAAACAGACGAAAAAAAAGCAAATAATTCCCATGAAATCTTCTTCGAAGTCAACATTAGAGGAGAGGAGATTAGCAGCACGAGTCATGCACGGTCCAATCTCCCTTTTTCATTACTAAAAAATACTTTTTTTAGTCCTACCCACCAATCCGCACCAATCCGCTTACCATCAAGGTTGCCTAAGGTTGCCGGGCTAGTCGCTAGCTACCTCGCTAGTTGGCTAGCTAGGTGCCGGGCTAGTTGCCTAGCTACCTGCAGGGCTAGTTGCCTAGCTAGCTGCCTAGCTTGTTGCCTTGCTAGCTGCCTAGCTAGTTGCCTAGCTAGCTGCCTAGCTTGTTGCCTAGCCAACTGCCTAGCTAGCTGCCTACCTTGTTGCCTAGCTAGCTGCCTAGCTTGTTGCCTAGCTAATTGCCTAGCTGTTTTCCTAGTTAGTTGCCTAGCTATCAGCCTAGCTAGCTGCCGGGATAGTTGCCTAGCTAGTTGCCTAGCTGGTTTCATAGCTAGTTGCCTAGCTAACAGCCTAGCTAGCTGCCGGGCTAGTTGCCTAGCTACCTGCCTAGCTTGTTGCCTTGCTAGCTGCCTAGCTAGTTGCCTAGCTAGCTGCCTAGCTTGTTGCCTAGCTAACTGCCTAGCTAGTTGCCTAGCTAGCTGCCTAGCTAGCTGCCTAGCTAGCTGCCAGGCTAGTTGCCTAGCTAGCTGCCTAGCTAGCTGCCAGGCTAGTTGCCTAGCTAGCTGCCAGGCTAGATGCCTAGCTAGCTTCCTAGCTGGTTGCCTAGCTAGCTGCCGGGCTAGTTGCCTAGCTAACTTCCTAGCTGGTTGCCTAGCTAGCTGCCTAGCTTGTTGCCTAGCTCGCTACCGGGCTAGTTGCCTAGCTAGCTGCCGGGCTGGTTGCCTAGTTAGTTGCCTAGCTAGTTGCCTAGCTAGTTGCCTAGCTAGCTGCCGGGCTAGTTGCCTAGCTTGATGCCTTGCTAGCTGCCTAGCTAGTTGCCTAGCTAGCTGCCGGGCTGGTTGCCTAGCTAGTTGCCTAGCTGGTTTCCTAGCTAGCTGCCGGGCTGGTTGCCTAGCTAGTTACCTAGCTGGTTTCCTAGCTAGCTACCTAGCTAGCAGCCGGGCTAGTCGCTAGCTGCCTAGCTAACAGCCTAGCTAGCTGCCGGGCTAGTTGCCTAGCTGGTTTCCTAGTTAGTTGCCTAGCTAACAGCCTAGCTAGCTGCCGGGCTAGTTGCCTAGCTACCTGCCTAGCTTGTTGCCTTGCTAGCTGCCTAGCTAGTTGCCTAGCTAGCTGCCTAGCCAGCTGCCGGGCTAGTTGCCTAGCTAGCTGCCGGGCTAGTTGCCTAGCTAGCTGCCGGGCTAGTTGCCTAGCTAGCTGCCGGGCTAGTTGCCTAGCTAGCTGCCTAGCTAGTTGCCTAGCTAGCTGCCTAGTTTGTTGCCTAGCTAGCTACCGGGCTAGTTGCCTAGCCAGCTGCCGGGCTGGTTGCCTAGCTAGCTGCCGGGCTGGATGCCTAGCTAATTGCCTAGCTAGTTGCCTAGCTAGTTGCCTAGCTAGCTGCCGGGCTAGTTGCCTAGCTAGTTGCCTAGCTAGTTGCCTAGCTAGCTGCCCGGCTAGTTGCCTAGCTTGTTGCCTTGCTAGCTGCCTAGCTAGTTGACTAGCCTGTTGCCTAGCTAGTTGCCTAGTTAGCTGCCGGGCTGGTTGCCTAGCTAGTTGCCAAGCTGTTTTCCTAGCTAGCTGCCTAGCTAGCTGCCGGGCTAGTTGCCTAGCTAGCTGCCTGGCTTGTTGCCTAGCTAGCTACCGGGCTAGTTGCCTAGCTAGTTGCCTAGCTAGCTGCCGGGCTAGTTGCCTAGCTTGTTGCCTAGCTAGCTGCAGGGCTAGTTACCTAGCTAGCTGCCGGGCTAGTTGCCTAGCTGGTTTCCTAGCTAGCTGCCTAGCTAGTTGCCTAGCTAGCTGCCTAGCTGGTTGCCTAGCTAACTGCCTAGCTAGTTGCCTAGCTAGCTGCCTGGCTAGTTGCCTAGCTAGCTGCCGGGCTAGTTGCCTAGCTAGTTGCCTAGCTGGTTTCATAGCTAGTTGCCTAGCTACCTGCCTAGCTTGTTGCCTAGCTTGTTGCCTTGCTAGCTGACTAGCTAGTTGCCTAGCTACCTGCCTAGCTTGTTGCCTAGCTAACTGCCTAGCTAGTTGCCTAGCTAGCTGCCTAGCTAGCTGCCTAGCTAGCTGCCTAGCTAGCTGCCTAGCTAGCTGCCTAACTAGCTGCCTAGCTAGCTGCCAGGCTAGTTGCCTAGCTAGCTGCCAGGCTAGATGCCTAGCTAGCTTCCTAGCTGGTTGCCTAGCTAGCTGCCGGGCTAGTTGCCTAGCTAACTTCCTAGCTGGTTGCCTAGCTAGCTGCCTAGCTAGTTGCCTAGCTAGCTGCCTAGCTAGTTGCCTAGGTAGCTGCCTAGCTAGTTGCCTAGGTAGCTGCCTAGCTAGTTGCCTAGGTAACTAGCCCGGTAGCTAGCTAGGCAACAGCCTAGCTAGCTACCGGGCTAGTTACCTAGCTAGCTGCCGGGCTGGTTGCCTAGCTAATTGCCTAGCTAGTTGCCGGGCTAGTTGCCTAGCTAGCTGCCGGGCTAGTTGCCCAGCGGCTGGTTTCCTAGCTTGTTACCTAGCTAGCTGCCTAGCTTGTTGCCTAGCTTGTTGCCTAGCTAGCTACCGGGCTAGTTGCCTAGCTAGCTGCCGGGCTGGTTGCCTAGTTAGTTGCCTAGCTAGTTGCCTAGCTAGTTGCCTAGCTAGCTGCCGGGCTAGTTGCCTAGCTTGATGCCTTGCTAGCTGCCTAGCTAGTTGCCTAGCTAGCTGCCGGGCTGGTTGCCTAGCTAGTTGCCTAGCTGGTTTCCTAGCTAGCTGCCGGGCTGGTTGCCTAGCTAGTTACCTAGCTGGTTTCCTAGCTAGCTACCTAGCTAGCAGCCGGGCTAGTCGCTAGCTACCTCGCTAGTTGCCTAGCTAGCTGCCTAGCTAACAGCCTAGCTAGCTGCCGGGCTAGTTGCCTAGCTGGTTTCCTAGTTAGTTGCCTAGCTAACAGCCTAGCTAGCTGCCGGGCTAGTTGCCTAGCTACCTGCCTAGCTTGTTGCCTTGCTAGCTGCCTAGCTAGTTGCCTAGCTAGCTGCCTAGCCAGCTGCCGGGCTAGTTGCCTAGCTAGCTGCCGGGCTAGTTGCCTAGCTAGCTGCCGGGCTAGTTGCCTAGCTAGCTGCCGGGCTAGTTGCCTAGCTAGCTGCCTAGCTAGTTGCCTAGCTAGCTGCCTAGTTTGTTGCCTAGCTAGCTACCGGGCTAGTTGCCTAGCCAGCTGCCGGGCTGGTTGCCTAGCTAGCTGCCGGGCTGGATGCCTAGCTAATTGCCTAGCTAGTTGCCTAGCTAGTTGCCTAGCTAGCTGCCGGGCTAGTTGCCTAGCTAGTTGCCTAGCTAGTTGCCTAACTAGCTGCCCGGCTAGTTGCCTAGCTTGTTGCCTTGCTAGCTGCCTAGCTAGTTGACTAGCCTGTTGCCTAGCTAGTTGCCTAGTTAGCTGCCGGGCTGGTTGCCTAGCTAGTTGCCAAGCTGGTTTCCTAGCTAGCTGCCTAGCTAGCTGCCGGGCTAGTTGCCTAGCTAGCTGCCTGGCTTGTTGCCTAGCTAGCTACCGGGCTAGTTGCCTAGCTAGTTGCCTAGCTAGCTGCCGGGCTAGTTGCCTAGCTTGTTGCCTAGCTAGCTGCAGGGCTAGTTACCTAGCTAGCTGCTGGGCTAGTTGCCTAGCTGGTTTCCTAGCTAGCTGCCTAGCTAGTTGCCTAGCTAGCTGCCTAGCTGGTTGCCTAGCTAACTGCCTAGCTAGTTGCCTAGCTAGCTGCCTGGCTAGTTGCCTAGCTAGCTGCCGGGCTAGTTGCCTAGCTAGTTGCCTAGCTGGTTTCATAGCTAGTTGCCTAGCTACCTGCCTAGCTTGTTGCCTAGCTTGTTGCCTTGCTAGCTGCCTAGCTAGTTGCCTAGCTACCTGCCTAGCTTGTTGCCTAGCTAACTAACTAGGCTAGCTAGCTACCGGGCTAGTTACCTAGGCAACTAGCTAGGCAGCTACCTAGGCAACTAGCTAGGCAGCTAGCTAGGCAGCTAGCTAGGCAGCTAGCTAGGCAACTAGCTAGGCAGCTAGCTAGGCAACCAGCTAGGAAGTTAGCTAGGCAACTAGCCCGGCAGCTAGCTAGGCAACCAGCTAGGAAGCTAGCTAGGCATCTAGCCTGGCAGCTAGCTAGGCAACTAGCCTGGCAGCTAGCTAGGCAGCTAGTTAGGCAGCTAGCTAGGCAGCTAGCTAGGCAGCTAGCTAGGCAGCTAGCTAGGCAACTAGCTAGGCAGTTAGCTAGGCAACAAGCTAGGCAGGTAGCTAGGCAACTAGCTAGGCAGCTAGCAAGGCAACAAGCTAGGCAACAAGCTAGGCAGGTAGCTAGGCAACTAGCTATGAAACCAGCTAGGCAACTAGCTAGGCAACTAGCCCGGCAGCTAGCTAGGCAACTAGCCAGGCAGCTAGCTAGGCAACTAGCTAGGCTGTTGCCTAGCTAGCTACCGAGCTAGTTACCTAGCTAGCTGCCGGGCTGGTTGCCTAGCTAATTGCCTAGCTAGTTGCCGGGCTAGTTGCCTAGCTAGCTGCCGGGCTAGTTGCCCAGCGGCTGGTTTCCTAGCTTGTTACCTAGCTAGCTGCCTAGCTTGTTGCCTAGCTTGTTGCCTAGCTAGCTACCGGGCTAGTTGCCTTGCTTGTTGCCTAGCTAGCTGCCTAGATAGCCTCCGGGCTAGTTGCCTAGCTAGCTGCCTAGCTTGTTGCCTAACTAGCTACCGGGCTAGTTGCCTAGCTTGTTGCCTAGCTAGCTGTCGGGCTAGTTGCCCAGCTAGCTTTCTAGCTGGTTGCCTAGCTAATTGCCTAGCTAGTTGCCTAGCTAGCTGCCGGGCTAGTTGCCTAGCTAGCTTCCTAGCTAGTTGCCTAGCTAGCTGCCTAGCTGGTTGCCTAGCTAACTGCCTAGCTAGTTGCCTAGCTAGCTGCCTGGCTAGTTGCCTAGCTAGCTGCTGGGCTAGTTGCCTAGCTAGTTGCCTAGCTGGTTTCATAGCTAGTTGCCTAGCTAACAGCCTAGCTACCTGCCTAGCTTGTTGCCTTGCTAGCTGCCTAGCTAGTTGCCTAGCTACCTGCCTAGCTTGTTGCCTAGCTAACTGCCTAGCTAGTTGCCTAGCTAGCTGCCTAGCTAGCTGCCTAGCTAGCTGCCTAGCTAGCTGCCTAGCTAGCTGCCAGGCTAGTTGCCTAGCTAGCTGCCAGGCTAGATGCCTAGCTAGCTTCCTAGCTGGTTGCCTAGCTAGCTGCCGGGCTAGTTGCCTAGCTAACTTCCTAGCTGGTTGCCTAGCTAGCTGCCTAGCTAGTTGCCTAGCTAGCTTCCTAGCTAGTTGCCTAGCTAGCTGCCTAGCTGGTTGCCTAGCTAACTGCCTAGCTAGTTGCCTAGCTAGCTGCCTGGCTAGTTGCCTAGCTAGCTGCCGGGCTAGTTGCCTAGCTAGTTGCCTAGCTGGTTTCATAGCTAGTTGCCTAGCTAACAGCCTAGCTACCTGCCTAGCTTGTTGCCTTGCTAGCTGCCTAGCTAGTTGCCTAGCTACCTGCCTAGCTTGTTGCCTAGCTAACTGCCTAGCTAGTTGCCTAGCTAGCTGCCTAGCTAGCTGCCTAGCTAGCTGCCTAGCTAGCTGCCTAGCTAGCTGCCTAGCTAGCTGCCTAGCTAGCTGCCTAGCTAGCTGCCTAGCTAGCTGCCAGGCTAGTTGCCTAGCTAGCTGCCAGGCTAGATGCCTAGCTAGCTTCCTAGCTGGTTGCCTAGCTAGCTGCCGGGCTAGTTGCCTAGCTAACTTCCTAGCTGGTTGCCTAGCTAGCTGCCTAGCTAGTTGCCTAGCTAGCTGCCTGGCTAGTTGCCTAGCTAGCTGCCGGGCTAGTTGCCTAGCTAGTTGCCTAGCTGGTTTCATAGCTAGTTGCCTAGCTACCTGCCTAGCTTGTTGCCTAGCTTGTTGCCTTGCTAGCTGCCTAGCTAGTTGCCTAGCTACCTGCCTAGCTTGTTGCCTAGCTAACTGCCTAGCTAGTTGCCTAGCTAGCTGCCTAGCTAGCTGCCTAGCTAGCTGCCTAGCTAGCTGCCTAACTAGCTGCCTAGCTAGCTGCCAGGCTAGTTGCCTAGCTAGCTGCCAGGCTAGATGCCTTGCTTGTTGCCTAGCTAGCTGCCGGGCTAGTTGCCTAGCTAACTTCCTAGCTGGTTGCCTAACTAGCTACCGGGCTAGTTGCCTAGCTTGTTGCCTAGCTAGCTGTCGGGCTAGTTGCCCAGCTAGCTTTCTAGCTGGTTGCCTAGCTAATTGCCTAGCTAGTTGCCTAGCTAGCTGCCGGGCTAGTTGCCTAGCTAGCTTCCTAGCTAGTTGCCTAGCTAGCTGCCTAGCTGGTTGCCTAGCTAACTGCCTAGCTAGTTGCCTAGCTAGCTGCCTGGCTAGTTGCCTAGCTAGCTGCCGGGCTAGTTGCCTAGCTAGTTGCCTAGCTGGTTTCATAGCTAGTTGCCTAGCTAACAGCCTAGCTACCTGCCTAGCTTGTTGCCTTGCTAGCTGCCTAGCTAGTTGCCTAGCTACCTGCCTAGCTTGTTGCCTAGCTAACTGCCTAGCTAGTTGCCTAGCTAGCTGCCTAGCTAGCTGCCTAGCTAGCTGCCTAGCTAGCTGCCTAGCTAGCTGCCTAGCTAGCTGCCTAGCTAGCTGCCTAGCTAGCTGCCAGGCTAGTTGCCTAGCTAGCTGCCAGGCTAGATGCCTAGCTAGCTTCCTAGCTGGTTGCCTAGCTAGCTGCCGGGCTAGTTGCCTAGCTAACTTCCTAGCTGGTTGCCTAGCTAGCTGCCTAGCTAGTTGCCTAGCTAGCTGCCTAGCTAGTTGCCTAGGTAGCTGCCTAGCTAGTTGCCTAGCTAGCTGCTGGACCACTTAAATTGGAGTGCCCGTCTGGGGAAGTAACCTCTACCTTACAGAAGACCGCAGAACACAGAAAGGAGGGCCCTGTGGTGTGTGGCCCCGTGCTTCGGAAGGCACGTTAAGCCGTTGGTCCCGGCTGCATCTGCAGTAGTTAGCACCCACAAACCCGCACTGGGCCCGCGTGGTTGGTCATGGCCCAATCTCGCTAATCCATCCTTAGGGAAGGCATTTGCCCCAGCGGTGGGGATTAATAGGCTGATGATGATGATGATGATGATAATGATATTTATGTGTATATTTAGCTTTATACCGCCGTTTGCGTTTTTCTTTTTTCCCAAAGGCAGACTGGGAGAGGATGCTATTAGCATTAAGTCCGCCTTTTGTACCATTGCCTTGTATTTTGGTCAATAAAGTTTAAAATAAATAAATAAACACTGTCCAATACGTCCTTCGGCAAAAATTTTACTTTGTACCTAGCTATGATTTCGTTTGTGCAATAATAGCATAATGCAAATTACTTACCTATATTACAAAATGCCGTTTGATAAGCGTCTACCGTATCTAATAATTTCTATTTGTATTTGGTCTAGACTACAAAAAACTAGGTCATGCTTTATTATATTGCATTGTGTGCAGCCTAATAGTTTACTAATAAAAGCGTTAATTTTAACTACTCTTATATTACCAATGATTATTTTTATTTTTATGTGCTCCAAAAAAGTGGCAGTTTCTCATACACTCTTATTCTTTATTTATTCATACACTTTTCTTCTCATATTCTTTTTACTTCAATTAAGCCTGTTTGTATTAGTTTTTTTCAAAATACAAAAAAATATAGGCTTTTTACCATTATTTTTATTTCCAATATGTTATTGATTGGCTATTCAACATTTGCTATCAAAAATGTGTCCAATCAATATAATTGAATGAATGAATATATTCTTCATTGCACCGAGAAAGTTTAAAAAAAACATAAACAAAAGGCGGCTTTATTGCTAAGGTAGCAAATCTATAGCACGCAACCTTTGGCTAAACGAAGCCACACCAAAGTGGAAAAAAAATACTGCAGACTAGTGCATTATAAGAGTTAAATTGGAAAATAAGAACACTGTTAATATTAAATAAGTATACGTAAGATATAAAATATAGTACAAAGTAATATACAGATAAATAGATCAGGCAGAGACCAGCTTGAGAAAAAAGTCCTTAATTTTAATAACAAAGAAGTCCCATGACTGCGCTCGTTTGATATCTACAGGTAAAGATTTCCACAATTTTATTGCTCTTACAAAGAATAACTTGGATACAAATTAGAGGAGTGGGATGAGAAATATAGGTTGCGAAAAGCCCTAAGATCACGGACAGGATTAAAGTGAAAAACAAAGCGCTCTTAAGGATGGAGAGAGGTATGTAGATGAAAAGAGATTGGAATAAAGGAGTGCAGGATGCGATAGTCTCTTCTGAATGGGTTGCTAATGAAGTTGGAAACAATAATATGAGACATGGTCGTACTTTCGTAGACCAAAAATAAAAGGTATACATAAGTTCTGGAGATGCTCAAGTTTATTCAGGGAAACAACACTAAGGTCACAATAACATGCATCAGCATAGTCGAGCAATGGGAGAAGAGAAGAGTGATAGCTTTTTTTTGTCTTGGTCGGCAACAGGTTTTTTAGATGTTTGAGCGAGCTATACGCACCGATCACCCTCCTACTTACTTTTTTAGATTTTTGAACACCAAGATTTTTGACCGAATCTTACAGTGGTATGTGCACGCCATTTAATAAAATAGCTGGCAGAGCTCCTTAGTTAATTCTAGCCATAAAATTTTTATGTTAAACCTTACCAACATTTCTTTTTTGTAAATGCTCAAAAGACATCTTAGTCAAAAGTGATCCCTATATGACAAGGGGTTAATTTTTAATCTTCGAAGCCTGCAAAGAGAATAGTGTGTTAACAGTGCTATGGTTTGTTAGGTACAATTACGGATAAAATTAGCTTTAAGCACAAATGTTACAATACATACAGCTATTTCGTTTGGAAGAAGAATGCGATACGATGCACTGCAATTTTGAGATGGCTTCTACAATTCATTGCAATCACGTCATATAATATTCCGTGCGGTGTAAGCAGGTCATAACTTTTATATTAGGGAACAGCATTATAAAAGAATAGTTAGCAGTTCACCAACTTTTTTTTACAATAAATAATCTTTTGGATAATACAAGAACTGTCATCGTAAGGATATATTGGATTGACAATATACATTACATATGTTGAATGAGTTAATGGGCTGATCACCATATAATATGTAGGATCGTGCGATCTATTACCTCATTTTATGTCTTTTAAATATATCTGGTTAGGTCTTAGTAGTCCGGAAATAAAAGTGACACGGTAGCTTCCAAAATAGTCGGGCCATTTACGATTTGCACCCTCTAGAATTAGTTAATTAAATAAAATATATGTCACTAAAGAATGCCTTTATATAGTTTTTGCCCTTCGTAGTTATTGTAGCTGTCTTGGCAGTTCCTGTAAAGGCAGAAGCTTTTTTTTAAACTTAAAAATACTCATTAAAATGTTCTTTTTTTACATACCTTAGTAATTACTTGTGGTTTAACTATTAGATCATAAACCGTTTATACGGGAACCGATGTCACCGGCTCGCCCCCTACATTTGTCACACTTCTCTACTACACTTCCACCTAATACATAATAGCCAATCAAACGACACAACATCAAACAATTCAACCAATCAACGCTCACACCTGAAGGCAACGACGCAATCAGAACCAAGTTTTGGTCAAGTTATGAGCATTTGCTCACACATAAATGTGGCGCGCCTACCCCGCCCTGCCGCCGTCTTTCTAACCTCTTTCTGTGTTCTGTGTATCAGATTAAAAACCAACACAGATAAAATAGGTGACAATTTAATAGATTTTTATTATATTTTTTTAGGAACTTAATTAAACTCATTATTATAGTCTTCTTTTGCATACCTAAGTAATTATTTATGGTTTACCTATCAGATTACAAGCCAACACAGACAAAACAGGTGACATTTACATAGCAGAATTTTCGTAACGCAGTGTTGTTTTAATTAGTTTTCGAAACGGAACGGACCTTTTGTTGGTTTCTGGTAGATTCGTCAGGTTTTTTTTATTAGTTAGGTAGATGTCTATTGGCAGGCACCTCGACCCAATAAATCTTCAATTAACTGAACTTATTTAACAGTACTACTACGATACGGCCGGTGTTGCGCAAACGCATTTTTTTAACATAAATCTATTGTATAACGCCGCGGTCCAACGGATTAGCTTGAATGGAGTTCTTGACATGATTACACAGTTTGTTTTGTCATTGTCTAGTTGAATTTTGGAGCGAGATAATCGCTCTTATTGTACATTAAATATAGAATTTTTCGTAATAATAATACGCATATGAGCTTCACGAGTAATAAGAATAATACAATAGTCCGCCTACCTCAAGCCTATAGTATAGTATACAACTATAGTAATACATAGTAAGTAATAGTATACATTTTGATATATTTTTTTAACTTTTTATAAAATCCTACTAAGGTGCTACAACAAAGGTTTACATATCTTGCTTTATAAGTGTTGTTTAAAATCCCAGTAAAACAATATTATAGGTGTAAGTAGCCCATCCCCCTGTTCTATAATGCTTACGTAGATGGTATGTAAGTACCGGTGTTTGCGGCATACGAATCACCATCTCTACGCAAATAGTAAGTCTTTATAAATATTACAAACATTTTTCCAACACATTTGCTCAAAAAATGCATTCACGGAGGTCAAAATTACGGGTCACACAACGGAGCGTGCGGTAAACATTTTACCGCACTCTTCTATACATGGAGCCGTGCGTTTTCTTTACGGGGTTCTTTTTTTATTTCGATCGAACCTCCTTGGAAGTGCTTTTAATCTATATCTAATCTGTGTCTCACTTTATTACTAAAAAGAGAATTTCCTATCCTTAAGCTGGAAGGCTATACTTTTTCAAGTATTAAACATTTGAAGGAAGAAATAGCGTTTATAGTTGTTTTTATCAGCGGTAGCATAATAATTATTGGTCAGTGCATTCGCCCGGATAGCGAAAGGTGCGGGTTCGAGTCTCGTCTGCTGCCTAGTACGCGTGGTTTTTTTTCTATTAAAAGCTTTTCTTTAGATTTAAATATCTAGCAGTTAAATGCTTAAAAAATAATAAAAACATCTGTAGTAAAGATGATGTTAAACCACAATGCATTTAATATTCATATATTGTATATTTTTTTTTTTAATCCTGACTATTGAGAATTTTTGTTATTGCCATCTTCTTTCTTTTTCTGTACTCATTTCAGCCAACTCAAAAGTTCGTTAGAAAATATAAAAAAGTAAGTTTGTAATGTTAATACTACCCCTAAATGAAATATATACAAATAATTATCTATATGGTCATAGTTAGTTATGAAACTCTGTAATTATAAATAAATATAAATATTTCTAACACACCAATTAGCCTAGCCCCAAAGTAAGCACTGTAAGACTTGTGTTAATTAGCTTATGTTTTATTGAACGAAGTTTTGATAAATGAAAATAAATAAACCCTTATTTAATAAAATTATATACCTACCTACGTTACGTTCTAATATAATTGACCATTGTTAAAACATTAAATTTCTAAACAGTACAGACTCAAGAAAATAAATCATCTTATAAACGAGATTCTTATTAGATAAGAATTGATCATTACTTGTTTCATTAGACACTAATAAATCCATCAAATAGACCACACAATCAGAGCATCGACGCTAAAATGTCATAATGATCCAATAATGATGAAATATGTATCGAAATTACTGTGCGGTTGTGGCCACGAAAACTAAATGTTGGAAGTGGGCCATTCGCTTCCGGGCATTCGTGTTCGGTCACGAACATTGTCCGATTTGTGTTGCGACATTCGAATACAGCTCCGACCGAGTCCTGGCTCGGGGCTTATGTGCAAACCTGTAGACTGTGTAGAGTGCAATTTAGACAGTTTTGCCACGGCTATTTTCTCGCTCGAGAAACGTACAATAGATAGTTGAATATTGGTACGTACATTCCGTATAAATAAAAGAGATGCAATTTTTTATTTGTTGATCGATGACTGTTCACACTGTCGACAAGAACTCTCTCCACTAGTTTGTCGCTGAGTGACAAGAGCTATCAAAGATAATATATCCTCGCTCAGCGATGCTTGCTTGTCTCGAAACGCGTACACGTGGATTTTTGCTCTGGATTGTCTCCGTCGGACGAGTGGCGCTAGAAATCGCCCGTCGTACTCGCATACACGCTTATAGTCCAAGGATGAAACTATTTGAACTACAGATTGTCTTTCCGTTGCTAGCCAACTCGTTTCAAGTTTCTAGCTCTACTCACTTTCGTTGGCGGTGGGACAAGTGCCTAAAGTTACACTGCACTACAACTTCATAGCCTCCAACGACTTGCAAGTCGCAACGCAGTAAACGAAATGTATGATAGATATGTAGGCGCGCGTGGGATGTCACTGCACTGAAACTTGCGTTGCGCATATTTACACTACACTCTCGCTTACACTCGCTGCTAACTTTACGCTAGTACTTCATTTGGCTATTAGTATTTGCTATTTGTAAACTTGACAACCTCCTTACCATCCGTCCTTATCATGCTTTAAAGGAATTAAAGGACTAACAACAGTCAGTCTTTCAAATTATTGCCTCTCGAGAAGTTTTCACGATTCTGAGTTTTATTTCCTATAAAGCTTTACCAGTTAAGTTTACAAATATGAATAGGCGAGTGAGGTGCTGGTATTACAACCGCCTGCAACCTCCACCACCATAAAGTTTGAAGCATACTTAATGGTAGCCACTTACAATCCTGCCGCTTGATCAAATAGGGTTGGTCTAGCCAAACTGACCGTATGTGGGGCGACATTTTGGAACTACATGCCACTTGACGGATTTATTTTGGATTGATCAAGCCTATTTTAACAACCCACTTGTACAAGGTAAATAAAGGTGGTAAATTGGTGAGTGGCCAATATTATAATGATTTCCGATACGTCATTTCTGTGTCCTTTCTAGTTCTGCGTGTACACACGCTAGTGACGGGTTGATTCACGCTCTATTTTAAAGTTGTAAAAACGCGATGTGCTAATGGAGGCTGACGCATTGGTTCAAGTTACGTTATGCGGTTTTTAAATTTTATGTATGCCGTAATGACACCGAGGCCCACTTGCACCAAAGTTCTTCAATAAAATAATAAAAAAAGCTTATCACGTTTACGGTTTATTTGACTTACAATTGGCATAGTGTGTTCGTAATCAGGATTAAGTCTTAATTTGATTGATAAGTTTGTTTAAAGTAGCCCCCGAGTCTGTGAATTATAGGTAATCTGTTTTGCGATTATTGCATAGTACATAATATATATATATATATTGCAGCAATGGTATCTTTAATATTTAAAAATGATAAATTCAAACGTATAAAGCATTGATATTTGTTTACTTTTCATTCAAAGACATATGTTTTTTTATTATTCTTTTTAAATTTGATGTGAATGAATTAATGTCACTTCTGTGTAAATATTTGGTACACACTTGGTTTATCACGATTGAGAAAATGTCTAACAGTTTACAGATAGAACTCTTAGCTCGGATTATGTCACCGCTCTCATTGTCCGCAGATCTAGATCGTTTTGAAACAGGCGTTCTGAGATTTAAGGCCCATTATCTATCAAATTATTGCCTCTCGAGAAGTTTTCACGATTCTGAGTTTTATTTCCTTTATAGCTTTTAGCTGGTGCTTTATAGTTCTTTGATTTCAATTGGCACTTATTATTCTGTCTATCAGCGAGATGTATCTCACCAATAACAAAAAAAACCATAAGTAAAGAATAAGTAAACAGTTAAAATTTTAACAAAATGTGTTGTATTGCCTATAAGTACACAATAATAAAAAAATATCAAAAAATGTAATGCCACCATACAAAAAAATTAGGTGAATTTTTTAATGTAGTGTTAAATCGTACACATGTGATTTTAAATCTCTACTAAAAAAGGAGAAATCCTTACTACTTCCATTGGTCACGCTGTAACTTGAGCTCAACTTTACCGATTTCATCTTACTTTTTAAGCTCTCTTTAAGTATTAGAAACAATTAATAGAAGGTTTTTACGAAACAAAAATTAAAAAGTTGCTCAAAAAAATTAAAAAAAAATATGAAAACCTGATATACAAATCTACTGAATACGTATGATACTGAAAGTGGGTTTTGGATTTTTTTTATATTTTTATCGGACAGAACAACTGTATTTCGGGTTCGCTTGTAATTTGGTAAATCCGTCGTCTAACAGGTAGATTAATTATCAAAGAGCATTAGACACGTAATTTTTATTTTATTACATACTCCAAATATCACGGAGATATATTTAATTGATTTGAAATGTCGCGTGACATCATACTTTCGTACACTTTTATCTAAAAAGTGACGTCACGCCTCCACTCCCAAACTTTGACGAGCATATCTTCGTATTTTTTTTGGTCGATTGACAAAACATAAAATAAGTGTCCATTAATAACTTCTTCTTGATAATCTAACTGACGGACTAAATAGAATTTCGTTTACTCTACGCCATCATCATCTCTATTATCTTATACATATACTGCTGTATCAGCTATCTTCGCGTCTGTACTTCACCTTCACTTAACATCAAGTGGGGTGGAGTCATCACATTAAAAGCAAGCTAGTAAAAAATAACAAACACGAATTCGATTTCGAATAATAGGAACACGTTCTTTAGTTCATTTCACACGTCGTTTTTGTAATCACATCATTATTTACAGCACTGATACAACAGAATGTCAAAATTTAAAATATCACAGGAACAGCACTAAAGTTCACCCCAAACAATAAGGCATGCATGAGATTATTGCAATCATTCACGGTTGTCTAACCAACCAAGTATTTAAAACGCAATACAAAATGCTTTCACTTTTTATTTTTATATTCAACGCGAGTGATGCATACCTAGACCGTTTAAAAGTTAATCGTTTAAGAGAATATCTCCTAAAATTTTCTAATGTAAACAGAAAGCGAAAGAATGATTTGAATTCCGAGTTAAAGGTTGTGTACCTTTAAATCCAAATTCAAAACGCAATTGGAATAAATTAATTGGTCGAAGATCTGTAGCTATCAATGCTTCTTACATGTTAAATAAGAAAAAATATTGGTATTCCGCGGTAGTCCCTGTAGTATTAAAAATGCGTTTTTTAAGGGGAAATACTTACCTAAAAATAATATCAACTAAAAATACAATTGGTAACTGTATTTTTTTGAGGATGAATTACTATTTTTGATGATAATTTAATATGTTCCAATTTAAAATTGACTTATAGCAGAATTTTATTTCGATAAATATTTAAGTATTGAAATGGCACAATGATTGGGACAAAGGGATATCATAAAAAAAACATCAAAATCTTATTTGAAATTTAAATTTATAATATTAAATAAGTAGAAATAATAAAAAGTAATACGTAAACCGTTACTAAACCTAGACAGCACATCGTTATCATTATTCTATTGTAGAGTTAATACTGATAAAAGCAGAATGATAAAGTCACATAAATCGGAAATGTAGGTATGAAGATTAGCTGCAATTTCGATACCAAATCGTTTGCAAAGAGATACACTTCCAGCACACCTATCGGCCCACCTAGCATTTTAAGTTTTGACGGTCCTTAGCTAAAATACCTAAATATTACATTGAGCGAAAAGTTGTTACCTACGCAGTTTTGAAGCTACATTAGTAACCATCTTTTCGTATGTTTTTTAAATTACTCAACCATTAACATTTATGTTTGCCAGAGACTGTTGAAACTTATAACACTAAGGCCCGTATTACAGAATGACAATTAAGTGTTGATCTTAACTTGAGTACAGTAAGAAAGGGTTCTCGCTATGTACTATATATAGCGACATCCCTTTCTATCTATGCTCAAGACTAGATTAATTACTGAGAATCTTTCTATAATACGGGCCTAAGTGGGACGATGGATGTGTCCAGAAGTATATTTCACAATTCATGCAAGTTGAAATAGGTAGTGTTTGTTTTTTTTAAATTTTACTCTAATCTAAATCTTATAATGAAAGACATGACAATTTTCAGTTCATAAAATCAGATCAATTTTAGAAAGCAGCTCTTCAAACTTCATTCACATTATCACACTTAAAAAATATACTTATATAATTTTTTTTTCAGCATTGCCGAGAGGAACTGCAGTTTTCCGC
The DNA here is from genome assembly GCA_902850365.2 of Chilo suppressalis. Lineage (NCBI taxonomy): Eukaryota > Metazoa > Arthropoda > Insecta > Lepidoptera > Crambidae > Chilo > Chilo suppressalis. Next base: position 8,581,201 of record OU963899.1, on the reverse strand, counting down.
TACTACTAAGTTCGTATGATCAGAAAGCATTTATAAAATAGTATGCAGAAATCTTGTAGAATCATCAGTAGCAGATGTGAACACTACTTGAATACTTGGCGACATACACCGTCGGAGCCCATTTCATATCCTGGTGGACAGTTAGGAGGCGCAATGATCATATTCCTGGATTGAATTTCGGATACTACTACGGGAACTTCATCCAGAGAATTGGAGTCGCCGCCTTGGTTCTTGTCCTCACTCTCCGCAGCCGCAGCCTTGGCGTCCTCAACTTCGTCGGGGAAAATGATGCGGTCGCTGTCGGCCATCTTATCTGTAAATGAAAAAAAAATACTTTAAAAGAAATTAAAGCTGTTTCAGAATATTTAGTACTTCATTAGACATTTCCCACTATAGTTAAAATCTTATGTAATAAATTAAAAAAGGTATGAACGCAATTAACTTTTAGACCGAAATATAGAAGCTGTGTCCTTCACCTCACAGAAAGAAGATGGCAACTCTGGCTAAAAATATCATCATCATTATCAATAGCCCAATTAAAGTCCCTGCTTTTCCTATGGATGCCGTAGAAAGACTGTATCATGACACACGTTTACCAAAATTAGTGGGGGCTAAAGACTGCAGATGCAGCCAGGGATAACGGTTTAACGTGCCTTCCCAATACTCGCTGACTAATACGGTTGGCATAAGTAAGTTGTCTAGCATCAGAAAAACCTTTGAAATTATAAAGTATTACCCGGCTTCACACGGGTGTATCTTTACATTATATTACGTAGGTACGATCAGGTAAAAATTCACGCTTAAGAGGCTGAATTTCAAAAAACTCCATTGTATTACTTTGTCTAGGCAATAATAGGAACCTACTGTCCAAATTTCATCATTCTAGGTCCAGCCGTTTTGGCTGTGCGTTCATGAGTCAGTCTGTCAGTGTATCCTTTTCTGTCTTTATATAATAATATAGATTTTCAGCACGTAGCAAATAGCACCGTTTAATAATATATTTAAACATAGAAATGTATACAAATTAATTACGAGATCAAAATATTATTTTCTGTAATTGCAACATTAATAAGTCGAAGACAACTGTAACTAGATCCGTTTCCGTCTTGTCTATACCAAGAAAATCCGTGCATAAAGTTGTCTCCTTAAAATAAACTAATTTTGAGTATAAAAAATATTCTTCTGCATTTTATTTATACAGCACTTTTACAGTATTGTAGGTATATCACCGATTCGCAACTTAAAAAACTGTATCTGGCACATTGCTCTCGATAATTTAGAAAGAACAAAATAAAAATGCAAACGAAAAAAAAACATGAAGGCCGCGGAGGGCGGTCGATGGTCTCCCTTTCATTAAGAGCCGATTATCGTTAACTTTTTTAACTTAACGATTACGGCGTCGTTAATTACTATTTTTGTAATAACATAGTAGCATCATTCTTTCGATTTAGTGATTGCTTGATGACAAAACTGGAGCTAGTACACCATACGAGAAGTAGGAACATCTTTATCACCATCCTGTTATAGTGGAGCTTCCGGTAAAGATGTAATCACATACAAAGAACAAACAGCCTTTTCTTATGCGATTACATCTTTAGAAAAAGGAGTGGAGAGAGGAAGGCAGCAAGAGAGTCCGATATGGATCATCATCATCATCAGCCTATTAACACAGCACACATGGCAGGGCACAGGCACAGATTGGGCCATGACCCACCACGCGGGCCTAGTGCGGGTTGGTGGGTGCTAACGAACTGCAGATGCAGCCGGTACCAACGGCTTAACGCGCCTTCCGAAGCACGGAGGAGCTCGGGATAGTAAATTTTCGGTCACCCATCCAATGACCGACCACTGCGAAAAATGCTTAAATTCAACGATCGCAGCGGAACGCGCCAACCACATTGGCAGCATTGGGCTCCTCCCGATATGGATCAATAGGTGCAATAAATGAAAAGTTGAGGAGTTCGATGGCGCAGGTGGCTAGCATTTGCGGCCTGTGAATATGGAAGATAAGCAACTTTCGCAATGGTCGGTAATTGGATGGGTAACCAAAAACTTATTATCTCGAGCCCCACCGTGCTTCGGAATGCACGCTAAGCCGTTGATCCCAGCTGCATCTGCAGTCGTTAGCACCAATCCGTACTGGGCCTGCGTGGGTCGATGATGTCTCACGGCCCAATCTCCCTATTCCATCCATAGGGAAGGTCTGTGCCCCAGCAGTGGGGACTTTATGAATGTTGATGTTGAATCAAAGGTGCGAAGGTATACCAACAAAATGTCCAATATTCAATATCAATAAATTTTCAGTACTTGTGCTCTCAATATTATATGAGTTTGCTACGTCAAATATAATTTTCCTAACTAGGTATATAAAATACCTCAATAATATACTTTTAGTTTAACTGTGTTTGTAGCTACATACATACAGATGCAGTCGGATTTCTGTCGACCCTTTAGTAAATCGAATAAGCCATCCATATCTTAATGGCTAATCTCATGATGAATGAAGAGACAATTCTATCGAACTTGTCAATAGAAAGTTGTCACTTAAGTGCAGTACCGAATATTACCGATGCATTTACCTCATCCAATGAAAAAGTTTCGTATTTTGGTAACAAGAGAAGCAATCACTACACTTCTCATGGATTTCATAAACTCATCACTTTATGCAAATCATTTTTAGCAAATACGCGTTAAGTATGATTGATGTGTAACATCTTTCCTCTCGCTTTCGTGTAATTTGTGGGAGTGATTACGTGAAATGGGACGGAAGTGTGTAACAGGAAGTTTGGGAACGTCGCGTTATTTGATTTGATTTTAGAACATAATGTCCATGAACCTACTATTGGTAAATTTTAAACATGTTTTGATTTTAAAAAGACAGTTTTTTTTCAGATGCGTTTTGAAAATTAAATATACACACTATAAAAACAGATAATATAAAGAAAATTTTACTTGAAAAAATTCCACGCGGATCAGGCCACAGATGGGACTCGAACCCACACCCTTCGCTATCCGGGTGGATGTACTGACCATTATGCTACCGCGGCCCTAATGGCCGTGTCGTATTCTTTCTTGTATTTCTTAGGCTTCAAGGCAGCGCCATCTCTTCGCATTGTAGGTAACCAACAATGTCAACTGAATACCATTACAAGTATGTATAAAGATCCGCCTGCCTGTTCCGTATGGATTTTTTTCTAGTTAAAATTCTTTAGATTTATACATCTAGCAATTAAATGCCTAAGAAATATAAAAAATATTAATAGATAATATTGCAAAAAAGACTCACGTTTTGTTTCTTAGTCCGGTGAAGAGTGTCCTTGTTATTTTCGCACCGCGATCAAAAGGCGTTTAGAGCTCGAATGATGCGAACTAAAACTGGCCGTCATGTTTATATATTAACAGAATAGTATTTACCATGAGTACGTAGAGCAATGAGTAATATCTCCTGGAAGTGTCCATAATCGATACCGTACTTATCGATCGGAACTCTTTTTCTATCGATAAAGCCTTCCCTTTTCCTCGTGAATGGTTCTTTTATTATGCCGTCATTACTTTATAAAGATAAGAATGCGTGTTATTAGATAGTGCTGTAGTGTCTAATCTTGCAAACATCTAGTTTAAAATAAGTGCTACTTAATAATTGTTGTTGTTGGTATTTCCGTAGTAAATATGGAGTTTAGAATAAAAAATACTGAAATGAAATGAAAATATACTTTATAAAAAATTACTTATAGAAAGCTCTTTTGAAGCGTCCATTATTTTCTTCCTACCACTGTCACATTATGATGATTAAAATGTTATGTTCATATAATTATGAAGAAATAAAACCTATCGTGACGAACATTCCGAACGGAAGGATCTGAATATGAAAGGAACCACCTATAAGGGCGTCACTAAATTTAAATATCTGGGCTGTAAGGTAACAGACACCAAGAGAAGAGGAGATCGACATCCGTATCCAAGGCGCACTCAGGTGAATAGCTGCTCTTCACAAGGTCTTGGTCTCCAAGAAAGACCAAGATTCGGATCTACAATACAGAGATTAGACCGATCTTGATGTACTGTTGTGAGACTTGGACGCTAACCCATAGAGAAGAGAATAAGTTGTTAGCAGTTAGTCTTATAAGAGAATAAGATCCTGGGACCGACTCAAAGAGAGGATGGCAGCTGGAGAGTGCGGACGAACATCGAGCTGGAAAAATTTGTGTCCGAGCCCAACATCATAGGAGAAATTAAAGCAGCTAGACTTCGCTGGCTCGGACATGTAGAGAGAATGGGAGAGGATTGAGCCGTGAAAAGAGCGTATTTTGGGCGACTGATTGGACGATGGCCCGTTGGACGTCCCAGATACCGCTGGAGCGATGAGGTGCAGAAGAACTTGCAGTCTTGGGTACCGACTGCTGGCGGGATCTAGCCCGGGATCGCAGAGCATGGCGTCATCTTGTGTCGGAGGCCAAGATCCACTTTGGATCGTTCCGCCGCAGCAGTAGTAGTAATCACGAACATTGCTCTGATTCAGATGTATAAACTCAAAAAGCTATCTCCTCTTTCTTTTCACGTCTCACTTTTAAATATAAATTAATATGTATAAGGTTAAATAATATAGTGTAAAATATTTGCATGCGATTTTAGATGGTTGAATGGGCCAGAATTCAAAATTGTTAATTCTAATTTAATTCTAATTCTAATTCACTTGACAGACCTACAAAAGTGCAAATAAAAGTTTTGAGAACCACACTATGCTGGATGTAGCATCCTTTACATTGCTTTTCTGTTGTCAAGGTAAGGTAAATAGGATTAAGTAGTATAATAATATTCGATTATTTTGAATTATTGTACTTCTCATTTTGGGGAAGCCTATGCACAGCAGTTGGCGTCATATGAATAAAGATTAATAGAATTTTCTCTTCTTAGCTTTTCATTATTGTTTTGTTAGGATTATAATTCAGCAATAAAATTATATTAACCGTGTTTCATCAGTTACAAATGTACTTTTCTGGAAATAATATTTTTTTGTAATTCGTAACTCAACATGCCCATTTATAAATACATTCATCACCCAATAAAGTAAGCGAATCATTTGAGTTCGATATTTTATGCGTGCCATTGCATAAAACTGTACTTAAAATCGAGATAAGCGATCGTCAGTTAACTCGAATTTACATTCTCAACGATGTTCGGAGAATCTTTTGATTGTGTATTGGGAATTACTCATGCTTATAAATTACCTGTAACATGTTCCTTGGTAAATTGTTTAGGGAAATATTAATAGATATTCGCCAGACAAGACTGCGTGTGCTTGATAGCACTTCAAGGAATTTACTCTATCTAATATCGAACTGAGCTTGCATAGAATACTAAATGTATGATAAGATAGGATGACGAATTATTGTCAATAAAGGTGCAACTAAGGTGTCCTGTGATGAATAAATACTTGGGATGGAAAAAATTGGTGTGGTTTTATAAACCACGATGCAAATGAAACTTTTTAAAATATTCATGCAAACATTTTTCCTCGGCTAGGATTCAAACGCGGGCTGCCCGCGTAGATCGATGCTTTTTTCTAAGGTCTGATTTTTTTAATAATAATTTATAATTAGGTGTGACATGCTAAAGATGAAAGAAAAAAATTGTGGTGATGTAATAAAAGTTTCACTTAAAATTGTAGATTCATTATGAAAGTCAATAACGAATTTGTAGGACAATATTTTTAAAATAATATTCACGAATTCCTAAATTACTAATCATTTCAAATTGTTTGCCGTTAAGGATGTTGTAATAAGTAGGATATTTGTCTAAGAAATTTCAAGAAAAGCGTTGTATGTGAGTAAACATACAAATAACGTCGCTTAGTTTGTACTGTACAAATATCTTCACCATCTGGCCGTGATGACGTCAATCTTGTTCACCCAAAACTTATCTCAATATAACTGCTACTCAAGGATAAATAATGCAGATTTTAGGAAGATGCGCAAGCATACTTATGTCTTATGGTAAGCGGTCAACATAGGTTAAAAGACACTTGCGATACTGGAGAACATGCATTGTCTGCCATAAACTGCAACCTGTACCCCATTGAGCTGGGAAACCTTATTGTTGACAGAAATACAGCATCACCAATAGGTATAATAAAATGGTAGGAATGTCAAAACTATACGTTGAATAGTTTTTCAAAAGAATACTTGGGTTGTGATCCACAATCGATACAGAAGCCAAAAATATAGTTTTTAGAATATTTGTCTGTTTGTCTGTATGTATGTCCGGGACAAACTCACAAAGTACTGCATGGATTTACTTCAAATTTGGCACGAATCTTATTAAGAAGTCTTTATTTCTTTAACGCATTCTGTAACAACGTGTAATGTAACGACGCATATTTGAATGTTGAATAACTAACTCGACGCCTACGAAGTCGCGGGCGGCCGCTAGTTGTTAATAAACTGTGATCTTCTGTAAGAAGGAGGTTATTCGCCACATTCGAATCTGTCCAATATACATCCATCACAATAATTTTAAGTAACTGATTAGTTTCTTTTTTTTATATAAGTAGAAGTCGATTTTTAAGTCGAATGAAAAAAATAATAATCTTTCAATGCTACCAACCTAACCAATGAAGTTTGACAGTTACGTTGACATCAAGCGGTTCGGTATCATAGACAAAACAGCTGTCCTACATGTGTCAGTAGTATGAGTATCAATGTCAGAGATACAGCAACGCCCTGTCAAAAAACAAACACTACAACTCCGCTCCAGATTTTTACCTAATCACGCTAATGTTGGCCTGTTGTTGCTAGCCGACAATATATCAAATGTAGTTGGGGTGTATTAAAGGACTGATTTTTAGTTATTAGATTATTTGATTTGATATAATTGTGGTAAATGCATAATTGTTGTAACTTTTGTTTATTCATTCGCTTATGTCAAGTTCTAAAAGTGGTAGTGTTAGTGGTAGCCGCAACAGGAAGTATCACTGTTATTTTGGCAAATTTTACGGAACCTAAAAAGAGCTGATTCATTTTCCTCAAACTCTTACTTTCTAAGAAATCCACTTTGCACCTGCTTTTCGTTCAGTAGTTCGCGTTGATTAGACATAACGATGAAAGTCAAAAATTGTGTACGAATTTAACCATGTCAAATTGCCAGCACTTTTAGTCGACATTACAGATTTGTAAATGAAAAAACGAATAAAGCTACGATTCAAAATAATGCCTTTGTAATCTGTATATTAGTTAACAGTAATACTAATTAAATTATGATAATAAAAACAAGGAAATGTGCAAAATAGCTACCGACTTGTTTATTATTCTTCTATAGATTAACTTTAGTTTTAGTTGAATTGAGATTTAGCATAATTACTGCAAGTGGACCTTAAAGGTAAAAGTCCAAATTGAACCGCAGACCACAGGCCGCAGCTGCAGACTGCAGGCGATGAATCTCTATGAAATGGATTCCGAGCGCGGCGAGATGCCGCGGCTGCATAATGCCGGTCAGCCGCAGGCGCTAGCCGCAGTGTCGCTTGCGGTTGTCGCCTGCAACCCATTGCGGAATTCTACCTTAAATCAAGACATATATACACGAGGACAGAAGAAATATATGTATTTTTAAAATATAGGTACCTAAGTGTTGTTTTACTGTATCTGATAAACTTTAGTTATTATAATAAGAACCGATTATTCAATTAGATCTTGCGTGATCGAATGAAACATAAAGAGTACCTAAAGGCTAAGCTAATAAATAAATAAATACACATATTTTGGTCTCACCGGTTACCAAAGAATAACAGCCGTACTCAGGAACGTAAATTTAACGTCATTGACTCTATTGCATAGGAAGCGGTAGCAGTAAATTTAAGAAAATATAAAAACATTGAATTAGTTATCACCAAACTTCACGACAAATGCCATTTGCATCCATCTGCTGACCGCCAGGACAGTTGGCTGGAACCGTTATCATATTCCCTAATTGGGATGACATTAACTGCCCTGAAGTATGGTTTCCAGAGCCCTGTTTACTTTGGACTTCCGTCGTATTTTCAATAGACGTAACTACACCCTGAAAAAAAAAGAGTTCTGTTAAAAATATTATTACCATAGAGCAACACCGCCGACGCGGCCAGTTTACAACAGATAAGTATAGTATTGATTCATTAAGAATAATTAATAGAAATTAGTGTTTCTCATACGTCCTACATTCTCTTTTTTCTCCCAGAGGTAATGCTTAACTAACTCAATAAGCAATCTTGTAGTTTTTTTTTTATTAACTGAGTTTGCCATTGTTGTATTTATCAAAACTATAAGATACTCACTAATATAACAATGAATATTGAGTATGATAATCCTTTGCACGTCATTGCCTCTAACTCGGATTGACTTTAATACAATCGATATTCTTAGTCGGGTATGCTATGTTGCAAGCAAAAAAGGTGTATCGTAAGAGACAAAAGTATTCAATTCGTAGGGTAAGATACCAGCAGTACAACAGTTTCATGGCTCACTTAAAGCCACATAGAAAAATTTAATGTAAAATTATAAAATTAAATACTTATAATTTTGCCTTGCAGCTTAAGAATGGCTAGAAGAATTTCGACGCAGTCCGTGAGGGCCGCGGTAGCATAATTGGTCAGTGCATTCGCCCGGATTGCGAAGGGTGCGGGTTCGAGTCCCGTCTGCTGCCTGGTCCGCATGGATTTTTTTCTAGATATGTTTTCTTTAGATTTAAACATCAAGCAGTTACATGCTTTAAAATAATAAAAATTATAACTATAATTGCTATTTCTTCTTTCAAATGTTTAATACTTGTAAAAGTATTCATTTGACATTGTGGGTTACCTATAATGCGAAAGAGATGGCGCTGCCTTGCAGCTTAAGAAAGGCTAGAAGAATTTCGACGCAGTCCGTGAGGGCCGCGGTAGCATAATTGGTCAGTGCATTCGCCCGGATTGCGAAGGGTGCGGGTTCGAGTCCCGTCCGCTGCCTGGTCCACATGGATTTTTTTCTAGATATGTTTTCTTTAGATTTAAACATCAAGCAGTTACATGCTTTAAAATAATAAAAATTATAACTATAATTGCTATTTCTTCTTTCAAATGTTTAATACTAGTAAAAGTATTCACTTGACATTGTGGGTTACCTATAATGCGAAGAGATGGCGCTGCCTTGCAGCTTAAGAATGGCTAGGAGAATTTCGACGCAGTCCGTGAGGGCCGCGGTAGCATAATTGGTCAGTGCATTCGCCCGGATTGCGAAGGGTGCAGGTTCGAGTCCCGTCTGCTGCCTGGTCCGCGTGGAATTTTTTCTAGATATGTTTTCTTTATATTTAAACATCAAGCAGTCACATGCTTTAAAATAATAAAAATTATAACTATAATTGCTATTTCTTCTTTCAAATGTTTAATACTTGTAAAAGTATTCATTTGACATTGTGGGTTACCTATAATATGAAGTGATGGCGCTGCCTTGCAGCTTAAGAATGGCTAGAAGAATTTCGACGCAGTCCGTGAGGGCCGCGGTAGCATAATTGGTCAGTGCATTCGCCCGGATTGCGAAGGGTGCGGGTTCGAGTATTTATTTATATATAGTATTTTTTGCTGAGACTTTAATAAATATCTACATATTTATTAAAGTCTCAGCAAAAAATAAAGAAATATTGACAAAGCCTGGCATAATGGCTTAATTTATAAGCTAAACAAACTCGGGGTTCCGGACAGACTCGTGCTCATCATACGAGACTTTTTGTCGAATCGCTCGTTTCGCTATCGCGTCGAATGAACGCTCTCCTCGCCCCACCCTATACGCGCCGGCGTCCCTCAGGGCTCGCCACTCTCGCCCATCCTCTACTCGGTCTTTAGGCACGACATGCCCAAAACTCCTAAGGTTAATCTCACGCTTACCGCCGACCACACCGCCCTCTATACCTCTGATACACGTCTCGGAACAGTCTGCAATAGACTTCAATCAGCCGCTACCACCCTTGGCGATTGCTTCCGTAGATGGTGTATCGAGGTTAATCCGGAAAAAAGAGTTGCGAGCCTCTTTAGCACGACACCGTCTCACACGCGTTCTCTTCCAAATATCCAACCTTTTGACCAGGTCATCCTCTGGGAGGACCGGGTCAGGTACTTAGAAGTCACGTTAGACAGCCGATTAACGTTCGCACATCTGCCCACCAGAGACTAAAGAGCAGTAACAGCCCTTTTGTGATTTTTCGTTTTATTAGTGATTCTGAAAGCGGGTTTCTTAAGCTTTCTATTGAATTAACTTACTTATTTCTAAGACTATTAGAATGGTTTTTATTTAACAGTTTTCACTTACTGCAAACGAAAAAAATTAACAATTTGGCGTGATTTCCCAACTAAAATACAGTATAAATTATACTGCAGATTAAATTTTAAGGTTTCATAACTAAAATGCAGTAAGCAATATAATTTTACAGTTCTTTAGATAGTTTTATATTTCTGGAAAAAAATTAAAAAAAAAATTAATACGCAGTAAAATTTACCGCCATACAAGCTATTTTTACTGCAAATTAAGAAAATACAATTTATTGTCACGAACTCCCAACTAAAATGCAGTAAAATCAAAGCTTGTCGCATTTTAGTTGTGAATACTTAACATTCTTTTATCATTATAAACTGACTAACACGCAGTAAAATACAGCATTACTGCAGATTAGTTTGGATAGCATAATGACACAGATATGATTATTCCTAGCTAAAGTGCAGTTAATGTTTTAAATACTGCATTTTAATTGGGATTTTTTCTTAAAAAACTAACTAAAATGCAGTATTTTTTTGACCTTACTGCATGTTAGTTGGGTTTCTTGACAAAATAACTGATCCAAACGCAGTAATAGGGCTTTTTGCTGCATTTTACTAAGTTTAAAATGGTATTTTTTACAAAAAAGGCTATGCAGTAATAGGCACCAAAAAGAATAAATGGCCATAATAAATTCAGTTATTAAGATATATTTTTTTTTATTGCTTTAACGTGTGAACCTATGCCTTTACAACCTTTCTGCATTCAAATTTTTTTGCTTATACATTCTGTTGATTTTTTAAAATCAATTCTTAACTTTAAATGCGTTTTACTCGAAATCGTGATTTTGCTGTTACTGCACTTTAGTGTATGGTGGGCAGACATCATATCAAGACAGTTCATGATCGTGCCGCATTCATTTGCGGTAGGCTATTCCACCTCATAGCGAAGCGTAGTAAAATGTCACTTAGGCATTAGTTGACAATTTACAAAACTTGCATCCGCCCTATCATGACTTACGCAAGTGTTTGCTTCGCCCACGTACGTCCGTCGCGTCTTAAACCATTACAAACGCTGCAACATCGTGTTTTACGTGGTGCCACGGGTTGCCCTTGGTACGTGCACAACATCGATTTGCATCGCGATCTCAAGTTAGACTCCATCGCGAAGTATATCACAGACGTCTAGAGACGTTACTTCGATAAAGCCGCGCATCACTTCCTACGTCCGCCATCCCGTCCATCAATCGTAGGTCCCTCCGATTCCATATAAACGTCAACAAAATCATAGTGGCTAATGAACATTAATTTATCACTGTTTCAAAATACCATTCAGGAGTTTAATATACGACCAAATTTTTAAAACTTGCAAATTCAGATTCGACATTTTATAGGTAAATTTATAATGAATCAATTAGCCATGTTATGAATGCAACCAAGATAATGATTGTACCCTTTTAGTGCACGGTGATAAGATTTTAAATTGCTTGGTAACTGATTAACGTGTAATTTATCTTGATATGCAAGTGAGTGTGAGTTCGGCTTGTATTGCCAATTGATTGATGAAGTGTTCATTACTTTGATTTATTCGTTTGACTTTGATATGATACATAATTTGAAACATGTACCTATTGTATAATGTAGAGCAGGTGGATGAATATTATGCATTAGAAACAAGTATTACAATTTGATTTTATTATTCACCGTACTAGTGTTTCTATTGTCGTGACCTCAATCTTGCAAATGAATAGTTTACCACCTTGTTTTATGACAACATAAATTTCGGATGTCGTTTTGTCTTGCTAAGGCCCTGCGCAAACGTGGATACTTTTTGTAACCAACACGTGCCGTGTGCCATCACATGAAACCGTCGATGCTGTGTCCTGTAGCGGTAATCAGACACGGTTTCCGATTGCTACTGTGCTCGGTGTGTCTCTGCTGTGTCCGGTGGCGGCAATCGAAACAGTCACCGGTCAATGCTTCGTTACTGTTTTGCAGTAAGTTGAATGATAGATGACGATGAAGAAACATTATTTGTGCTGGTTGTGTTAATAGGGAATATGCATTAACTTCAAATAAGCCTCATTTTATTTTCATATGAACTTTATTAATTTTAAGTGGTCCCTCCATCAATATTAGTTAATAAAATTTCTTTTCCAGCAAGAGATGAGATAGACAGAGAGATGTACACTACTAAATAAAAATATTAAAAAAAAACATGCATATTCCCTATTACATGGTACGATTGTGAGGAAATTTGTTAATGTTGTACTGACACCGAATACTTTGATCGTCAACGAGTATGTGTAAAGTGGAGGTAACTGGATAGAATAAATGTTTATTTACTACGCAGAAAGTAACTGACTTCATATTGGTGTCTATAGAAATCAAAGAAATATTCATTGGTAGCTTGTATCTGACACAAGACACAAAGGTGACTAAGTTTGCGCAGCGCCTTATACTTATAATATTCGATTTCATGAAAGCCTTGCAATACTTTATTCAGCAATATTATATTATATCTGTACAATCCTCGTGTTATCTTAGATTTTTATACAGTGCAGCTTCCATTATTATATTTATTACGGGGTGATAATGGATGCTCTCTTGCTATCACTTCCACTGTTCATCTGTCAGACAGAGGGTTGTAGGAACTACTTATTTGCTTTTTTTTAATTAGTGTTAATTTTTATTATCATTTAACAGTGAACAATATACAAGTGAACCTTCGCATAACACCTGTCAGATGTGATACATAAATAATAATATAAAATGTTGGAAAAGAATAAAACTTATAAAATATAGATAGAATTAAATAATAATAAAAATAAATGTAGCTATTCAGCAGCCGCTCTACATCCACCTTAATAAAATACCTAATTAAGAAATGAGTTGAGAATCCTCCAATACAAGGACGTGACTCGATGATTTAAGATATTGGTTTAAAATTTTAGTGCGATAGACAATTGAGTGTGAGTACGACTCCTGACCTTTTTTTTGTTTTGAGATAAGACTAAGTTCTAAAAAGAATATTTTTGTAGTGTCATTGATGTTGATACTAGTTTCATAAAATTTTAAATATTTTGTTATGGAACGATATTCATAATATGTACTTATGTATTACTTCTAGGGACTGACGGAATTAGGAATGGTTGGGCTTTATGAGGTTATGCTAGCCACTTATCATCAGGCAGGTCAAGTAAGGTAAGAAGCATACTTCTTATTGTAGCAGGATTTCTGTCTATGTAAAATAGTTGTCTGAGGTATAAAAAATGGTTGCCTGTAAAGTCGGTTTTACGGGCGAAGATTTTACGTGACAACGTCTTTTTCTCGGTAGAATATTTATTGATATGAATATAATTAAATTGCACAATAGGAACAAGGAATTGAATGAAAATAAGAATTGCACAAATTTTAACTATAGAAATATATTTTGTTTACTAAAACATTGTACATGTAAACTTAAACTTAACACGAGAGACTCATCGTAACGTTACCGAGCGTTACACTTTTTCATAAGTGACTCCCAGCCGCAACCTAATTTAAGACGTTGTCACGTCAAAATGTGTATTAACTTGTCAGAGTCGATAGTTTAATAGTATTAACCACATCGAGTCAGTGCCATTGACATAATAATGTCAAAGAATAGGTAGACCTAACCTAATTCTCGATTGCACAACTTCTCATGGAAGGTTGGTGCGACAAAAAATTACTAAAGCCGGATATAAGAATCACGTGCATTTCCTTAAGCAAACAAACCCCGCAAGCTATTCGTACGGCCCGGACTGGTCAATCGCGTAACTGGCTTCATATTACGGTTAAGTTACACAACGCAACTAGGCCCCTAATAAGTGTCGTCTCTCCGGATACGTTAGCATCCTAATTAAGAGTAATCAAGGTCGCAATTCGTATACTTTCTATTTTTTTGTTTTATTTGTTTCTACACCCACGGTATATACTTACAGCTTATCAAAATCGGTTTATGTCATCGCAATCAATGGAGCAAGTCTGCCGGTGTGAACCACGAGTGTGAACAAATATTTCCAGTTTTATAGTTTTGACATGTTTAATTGTGCAGTGATACGACTAGCGCTTTCGACCTGCATCTATGGGGCTTAAGCAATTTTTGCAAGGGACGGATGGGGTCTACATTTTATCACAGGAATTTTTACATCATAATATATTATTAGGGCCTTATCTATGAAATGCCGTTTTTTATGAAATAAGTAAACGGCCTTTTTTCCATTTTTTTTTTAATTTTTATTAATTAAAGTAAGAAGTTATCCAGATTCTGGAAAAAGTTGAAGTCAGTAGGAGCAAAGTCTGATGAGTACGGTGGATGACGGAGAACTTCCAACCCCAGCTCTCGAAACTTGGTTTCGGTTTTTGTAGTGCAAGAGAGGTGTAGCCGAACGATTGACCAAAGCTGGTTGGAGATGTTCGAGCTTCTCCAACATTGTGTTCTGTTCCTCATAGTACACATCTGTATTACCTAATTCTCATCCCGTTTAGTAAGAAACTGTGATGAATGATACCAACGGCACTAAACCACCAAACAGTGACCATCACTATTTTAGGAGTCTGTTTTCGTTAGGGGCATTGATTAGGTGCTGAATCAGGATCTAACAAACTTGCTGACCGCTTCAGAATCCATTTTTCGTCGCAACTAACAATGCGATTCATTATGCCTTCGCTTGTGTGCCTGTTGAGCAGTGCAAGGCTCGACTACGTACTTCGCGTTGGAGATCATTCAATTCATGGGAATTTGTCAAGCTTTTTTACCTTGCCAATGTGACGCAAATGGACAAAAATTGTTTTGATGCTAACATCGAAAGCTGCTACTAAATCAGCTGTAGATTGAGTATCATCAGCTTCTACAATCGCCATTAATTCTTAATTGTCAACTCGGTTTTTCAACTTCAACAAATTGTTTTCGGTCGACCACGGTGTTCATTTCTTAAGTCGAAATTTTCGTAAAGGAAACGGACAAACCAATAACGGGTGGTGCGATCGTTAGTAGTGTTCGCTCCGTATATGTCGTTGATGTTGCGTGCCGCTTAGGTTGCCACGACGGTACTAATACTCCATAATCACACGAATTTTTAACGTATCTATGATGTTAAAAAACGTACAAATGCACAAAACAGAACGCTAACCATTAAACAAAAGACTATTTAAAAAACTATCATATTTTAAAAATAAAAATATTTGACAAAAATATGAAAAAAATATTTAAACTAGAAGTCTTAGCGAAAAAAGGAACATTGGACTTGAAATAGCAAGTACGGCAGAACGGCAATTTCATAGGTAAAGACATATTATTATTAGGCGTATTAACGGATGGTATCATCTTCATTTCAATAAAATTCAGCCATCTTAAAAGTATTATATTGTGAATTCGGACATACCTTACCACCAAATCATCTGCGCAGAGCTAATAAAATTTCGTAGATTCTTATAACATTTCCATAAAGCATTTTCACTTGTCCCTACAACCTTATTTTTTACTATTTATAAACGTATCTGTTGCAATACTAGCCCGTCATAAAAAGCATGACAAACGCCAAAGAACAATTGGGGTTATGTTTTCGATTCTAATTTTCGCAACACTTCACCTTGTTGCTCACACAATGGTCTCTTGAATACGGCTTAGCGTTTTGTTTAGGTACCTGCTTACATTTCATTGTCAAGAGTTACCAACTCGATCTTCGGTACGGGAGTTTAATGGATCACTTTTTGTAGAAGGTATAGTTTTATTGACCAATTGTGTTCAGCTCTGACGCGCATATTAATTGTGAAGGGAGAATAGGCAGCTAAATTAGATCCGTTGTTAAACGCGGTAATTTTTATGGTGTTCACATACACAATTAATGTTTCAAAATCTCTGCGTCTTTATATCGTTAGATGTATGTTGAAATTGCTTAATAAATGTCTTTATTGTTCTAATGCCAGTGTATATGACTAGTTTTGTATTTGATGTATGTTGTTCTTTTAATAGCACTTTTTATCTTTTTACACAATTATAACAGAATAAGAAGGAATCTATATTGTTCTGTTAAAATGATTCCTGAGTAAGTATTCTCGAATAACTTAGTACTTCAACGTTTTCCCAATAGCGCTATGGGTAGGGAGACGCCAATCACAACAAAACAGTTTCGCATGTGAGCAACGAACGAATTCACGTTTTTTACGATAATTTTAAATACAATATTGAAATATGGTTTAATTCTTCCACCTTGGGCAAGTCTCTCGATTTTAGAAATACATAAAGTTTAATTCATGCCTAGGACAAAAATAATATTTTACTGATTCTCAGATTATGGTGATGATATTGGTGTCGTGTGAGGCGGGTCGTTACGTTCCCTAAAATATGGTTGAGCGAAGCGATGGCTGGTTCATGCGTCATGCTCGTGCACAGGTGCTGCCAGCGGATATGAGTCTGCCCTAACTACTTTGATATTTAAGATGTAAATGTTTAGTTTCACCTATTTTTCTTTTTTTTTGTTTCTGTCTCCTTCGTGGGACATTCAGCAGTATGTTGGTTGATGCTATTGCTGGCGCGCTCAGTATGTGACCTGTATCACTACCTCATTGTTTAGACAGTATGTTTTACTGTGATTGGGCTACATTATCTTGTGGTATTTTACGCTTTAATCGTCGCGCTTTGATGTGGTTCTCCATTAATAGCCGAGCTAGATCATTTGGATATTTTTTGATGCGTTCTTTATAGGACTTAGTATGGCGGACAATTTCTTGATTTACAGTAGGTATTCTTAGGTCACGATGTAGTAGTTCGTTGGGTACAAACCGTTCGTTGGTAATCATACGCAGGGATTTATTTTGAAACCTTGATAGAATTTCAATATTTGAGTTAGATGCGTCGGGCGGGCGGGCTTTTAGTATTGCCTTGTACAGGAGTATTTTGTTCTCAAGTGAAAGTTGAGATTTTCACTCAACAAGCCAGTAGAGTTTTCGTGTTTGGATACCAAGTTGCTTCCTCTTAGTAAAAATATATTTTTGCCAGGTAAGTTTTTTGTCTAAGTGCAATCCAAGATATTTTACATGATCTGCCTGTGGGACTTCAATGTTATTTAATTTGACTGGAGGACAAGATCCTCTTCTTAAAGTAAACGTAACATTGACTGATTTTGTTTCGTTCGCTTTTATCCGCCACTGAGCCAGTGGGATATGCTATTTAGCCCTTTTTGGAGAGTTTATGAGGCTATTTCCGGGTCACTATGCGCAGCTAGTATAAATAACTCTTTTTGTATTTATACTGTGTGACACAGCAATCAAAATGCAAGTGAACAATTAATGTATAATTTCACATTAAGTAATGAGGACTTCATGAATCATCTCTGAAGTCATTTTTCAACTCGACGACTCTGTAAATGATAAAACAGGGAGAAAAAAGCAGCCCTTGCTGAGTCTCCCGCCGTAGATTTACGAAGCGATGGCGTAGCTTCTAGACATTCATATGTGCTTGTAACAGCCTAAACTGAATAAATGATTTTGATTATGATTATGGAGTTTTTTTTTATTTAAAAATAATAATGACCACTTTTATTTTTCGAAAAATAAAATTATACGTTTTTCTTAATTTTTAGAATAATTATTGTATTGTATTTTTATTTTCACATTTCGTAGCTAGAGCCTTATACTCGTATCATTTCCTAGGAAATCACAATTCCTAATTGATTTCACGCATATCAAATACTATTGTTGTTGTTATTGTTGTAATTTTACAATACGCAGCACCAAAGGTCAGCTTGTAGGAATGCTTTTCTCAAACGTGACTTTACTTATCCCCTAGGGGAAAAGTCATGACTGCTAAAGCGCAGATTACACCGGGCGCGAAGCTAGGTTCACTTCCCTACGCTCTTACCGCTACTTCTTTTATCTTACATTCATTTTTACATTTTATGGAGATAGTATTTTTCGTGTTGTGGCAAATTTCTTTGGCTAAACCACAGGCAAATAAACTTGCACAGTAGACGTTTTAGTATGTAAAATTGCTACTACGCAGTCCTCGTTATTCATGGTTTAGCTCAAGAAGTTTGCCGGAGTATAGTTTTTTTTTGTTAATGCAGGCAAAACCTCCATTTACAGACGACGGCGCCTTTAAGAGGTATCCCGCCGAAAGGACCTCACACCTGGCTCCCGCAAGCCGTACAAGCCCCCACAGTGGCTGCCCTCTGAGAACCCCGTAAGTCTTACAAGGGCTTTACGGTATAAGATCCGCTAAAAACCCTGCGAATACCCTCTAAGTAGCTTAGTGCGAAGCCGCGGGGTCCCCGTTTAAGGATTATTCCTGCTATATGTTTGTTTATATTTTAAATTAAATAGAAGTTAAAAATACAGATGACTTATCTGATAGTAGATGATTACCTTCACCTATGGTCATCTGCAATACCCTAAGCGTCGCAAATGCGTTGCAAACCTACATACATATATGCTCATTTTGACGATTCCGATCGTATTTTTACTGAAATACCGCAGGTGTAGCGGTATGTGGTAAATAGTTTCGAAAAAATCTTACAGTTAAAAGTTCAAAGTATATAGAAACTAAGCAATTCATTTCAGGTTTACGGTTTATTTTTATAATAATTTACGGTTCTGTCCAAGTTCGAGCTCGCCTCACAGAATTCGTTTCGCTCCCGGTGTAACCCGTACTTAATGCCAATAAAGTATTTCATAATATTCAAATAAGCCACTGGTTCGTGATACAAATCTCCTGATCGATAAAGCTATTCTTATTAATCTTGTTTGGGTGAGTACGGTATGAATGAATTACGTCTGTACGCGAAACAATGCCTGTTTTTCTCGTATGAATGAATAGCTTAACAGCTTTGGAAGTTTTGTAACTGGGACAAGAGTGTGAAGGTTAGGCAGTATATGAACTACGTACGGCGGCGGAATGGCGACAGCACGTGATGAGTACCGGTGTTTAGTTGTAATACGAAAGGGGTAAGGGGTGTAGAGAAATATGTTTAAGGGCCGGCTGATAGTGAATATTTAGATATCATAGATAGCTTTTTAATGCTAGCGGTAAGAGTAACAGTTACGCATAAAATTAAAAAATGTAGTAGATTCTCCACGTAATTTTTTACATGTCAAGAAAGTCTTAGTTCTTAAAATAAATAAGGAAAATGTCAATTTTTATAAACGTGGTTCCTGGAAAAGCGTGAAAAAACTCCCGAGCTATGCTGTGACTGATTATAGCCACACAGCCGGGTGTAATCTTTATATATATAATTCTTCTGTGAGTGTGTATGTCACTGAACTTCTCTTAAACGACTGGACCGATTTTGATGAAATTTTTTGTGTGTGTTCAAGGGGATCTGAGAATGGTTTAGATTCACAATTTTGTCCGCTGGACAACCCCTATTTTTTTAGGGCGGTACGAAGTTCGCTGGGTCAGCTCAGCCTTATATATAAAATTCTCGTGTCACAATGTTAGTGACCATACTCCTTCGAAACGGCCTTACCTATTTTTATAAAATTTTATATACATATTCCGTAGGTCTGAGAATCGGCTACTATCTATTTTTCATATCCTTAAGTAATAATGGTTTTCCACCTGTAACGTAGTGTTCTGAAACCTACAATGCGCCCTCACGCCAAAATTCAAGCTATTGGGTATTGTAACGTAGTGTTCTCATATGGGTTAAGAGAAATCTTCTTCCACCTGCCCCTATTTTTATGGCGGTACGAAGTTCGCTGGGTCAGCTAGTAATAATATAATATCCAAGACGGCACCGGCGGCATAGTTGAGGGGTACAAAACAACTCAGAATCATAACTTTACATTATATCATTAATATGATTTTGGATACGTAGGTCTTCAGTGATTTTAAATGTGATTATTTTAACTATGATCACAAAAGTTTATTATAAATATTTTGATTTATTATTCTACCGAACAAAATTAAACACTCATTACGTATCCAACCAATCAAAAATGCTGAAAGTAATTGCAGTAATCGAGACGAATAAAATGAAGCGTAAAAATGAGTAAGTTGATTATATAGATTGATAGTGTGTAATGTTATAAAAAAAGTTAGACTCAAATTTAATCTTACGTTCCGGCAACTAAGGTGTTCAAATTAAACTGTTATTTGTAACCAATAAGAGAAAACGATGAAAAAAATTATATAACAACTCCGAAGAACTCGATAGCTCCAGTAATAGAGGCAACTAACTGTCTATCGCTGCGCTAATTAAATAAATCATGTTTTAAATAATAATAAATTATTTATTTTTTCTATGTCAAGACTTGACTTTGCAACACAAACCGTTTCAGAACTCTTTAAAAATTTCTGGTCAATACTTAAAAGCAAATATTTACTTTCTTTTATTAAATTTCAACGCTATTAACTATGTCGAAATTTAACAAGATGAGTTCATAAAACTTTAAAATTAGCCATAAATGTGAGTAAAAGTAAACGTGGTTAAGGGATTTGGGTAAAATTCAATTTTATCTAAAATATTTTATATTTCTTCAATATTTAGATAAAACTCTAGCCTAGCTGCTAAGTAGGTATATGTTTTTCTGAATAATTGTGACTAAACCACCTTTCGATCCTCACTCAGTACAGGAATAAAGTAATGCATTTGATATTGTGCAACATTTCAATTAAGTACTTTAACCTATTAAATAATTACCTGAGTCATTCTTCAAAATTCTTAAAAATAAACTCAATGTCATTTACAATATAAATCATTTGTATAACTACAATTACATACGTCCCAAAAACAAATACTAAGAAGCTGGCGTAATTACGACAATGGCTACAATATAATGTATTATTAACCAACATGTGTGTAACTTTAATAACTATGTTGACCTCTAAGATGGAAACAAATATTTTAAGCCCAAACCGCAAGACTCTTTCCCGCGAACATCAGCCTTGTATGTTCAGACGGGTCTAGGATTTTGAAATTAATATCGCAAGACGGTTAATGAACCCCGAGTCATACGGTGACCTTCTTAGCTAAAATTCTAGAGCGTCGCGTGGATCACACATCGTCGTTATCACACATATTAATAAACGGTTGTACGCTGACAAAGGAGTGAGTACGAAAAACTGACGAGAAAGTATGCGTATAGCTTAACGTTACAGAAGATTACAGGAAAATAACACAGGTCATGGTAGGCAAACGCGCAAGTGTTTTATTTAGTATCTCTAGCGTCTATAAGCTATGGTGGCTGGCGTCCAGATGCGCAGGTAGCTGGGATTTTTTTTATTATACTCCTATAATAAAAAATATATATGATCTGACGGTTCACCTCATGGTAAGTGATCACAGTCGCCCATTGACACCTGCAACACCAAGAGAATCATAAATACGATACCGGCCTTTAAGGAAGGAGTATCTACGCTCTTTTTAAAGGTTTTCGGGTAGTATTCGTCCGGAAACACTGCTGGCAACGACGTATTCCACAGTGTTTTCGTACGTGTATATATTTTTCGAATAATTGCATGGTTATGGATAGCAAATCATCAAGATTACAGGAATGAAACTTTTGTCGCGACGTACGATTGCGGATACCAGCAGTTGGTGCATCAGTTTTACCTGCCACATCAGTCATCCTTACTTTACCGACCTGCAAACTGATTCTTCATACCTGTTATAAAGTATCAAGCAGTTTTTCAATCATTTCGCTTAATCTGTGAGCGTTAAAACCGTGATACACTCTTTTTTTAAGATAACAATATAAACTTTTAAAATGTTAAGAAAATATTACTAAAAAAAAATCCACGCCAACCAGGCAGCAGACGGGACTCGAACCCACACCCATCGCTATCCGGGCGAATGCACTGACCATTATACTATCGCGGCCATGATGGCTGTATAGAAAGCCTTACCCTTTCTTAAGCTGAAGGCAGCGTCATCTCTTCGCATTGTAGATAACCTACAACGTCAAATGTTTTAAAATGATTTTGTTAAATAACATAAATACGAACATGACGTCATGTTTGTTATATTTAAGCACTTTATAGCCCGTCTAAGAAATGTTTATTAAATATCACGAAAATATAAGTAATATAAAAAGCAACGTAACGTCTATAAATTGCTATTAACAGTCACATTTGCTTTGTTCATTCGTGTCCTAATCTAGTGCTATGTCATGGCAAGTGAGTTCACACGGCATACAGCCGCCACGTCTACCAGCGTATGCGCATACTTCTATAATTTCGATTGACGCACGTATCCTGAGGGCGCACTAATTCATGCCTTACGGCCTTTTAATAAGGTGCTGTCAATTACTGATAAATCGTGACAAGTTGACAGTCCGACCTTGATGGAAGGTTACGCCATAAGTGGTACATTCTTTCATGAATCAATGAAAATAACTAAATAATCAGATTTGTTGAAATAAATCAATATACATAGATATGTTTTTATTTATTTTTTAAGCATTTAACTGCTTGATGTTTAAATCTAAAGGCGCTGCCTTGCAGCTTAAGGCTAGGAAAATTTCGACGCGGCGAATAGGGTCGTGGTAGCATAATGGTCAGTGCATTCGCCCGGATTGCGAAGGATGCGGGTTCGAGTCCCGTCCGCTGCCTGGTCCGCGTGGATTTTTTTCTAGTAAACTTTTCTTTAGATTTTAATATACATAGATACTTCATGACTTCTAAATACGTGTAAAAAATTACGAATATTTGTCACAATCTTAGGTAACTTATGATAATCATGCTGTGTTATTATGTACTTGTAAGTATGTGTTTCTTCGGATTGTATTGTAAAATTATTTTTTGTCAGATATCACGGTTTTAATATGCAAACACTCAGAAGTGGCTATTCAGGATGAGAAGTAATGTTCGAATAAATATAACAAATAAGTTGTGTAATTAACTTACAAATTGTTAAAACAGTTGCCAATGGTCTCCGAGCCAATGTTTAAATCGATGAATCAAAAATCGGCTAAATGCGTATCGGGCTCAGATATAATTACATTCGCTTCGTACACTTACATTTCTGTAAGTAGATATCAAGCGAATGTGGAATTTTCAAAAGAAATTCACACAATCACAGATTTCTTAATAATTAGTAGGTATGTAATTTTAGTAAATATACGTAATAATAAACATTTTTATTTCCGGGTACCGGTTTATTTCATTTCTTTCCTAATGTTTTGTGAAACAAACAATACCTTAAGTTTATCTGTACTCAATGAGATCTAAACAACGATGCCGGGATGTGTCAATGTTTTTGTGTAAAAACATCCATCCAATCTATACAGGGGATGTGTATCCCCCTTGACCTTTATTGGAGCCCATCTTGGTAGATTAGTGACAAAAATATGTTAAAACTGTGCAAATTTTAAGTCTGTACCTCCAACCGTTTCATCGTCAAAAGACGACTCTTCGGGTACGGATATAGGGGACTCAAAAAACCGGCCAAGTGCGAGTCGAATTCGCGCACCGAGGGTTCCGTACAAACTCAATTTAATACCTCTACGCGTTCATGAGAAAAGAGGTAGTTACTTTAAAATTTTCAAAAATATATTTTATTATATGATGTTACTAAAAATTTACGGTTTTCGCAATTTTTCCTTTATCTGTACTATAAGACGTTACTTTGTACCAAATTTCAAGATTATAAGTTCACGGGAAGTACCTTGTAGGTTATGATTCCCGTGCGAGTTTCGAAAATTTGCGGCATAAACGGCTGTATTTTTTGATTGCTTTGGCTAAAAAGTTTGATTTTTTCACAGCTCCAAGGGACAGTAGACATGAGTATTAGATATGAATTTCAGTCTGATACCTCCACTCGTTCCTGAGAAAAACGGTATTGACAGACGAACGGACAACAAAGTGTAGGATCACTAATAAATAAGGGTTCCGATTTTTCCTTTCGAGGTACGCAACCCCCAATAAAATGTTAAACACAGATGACTGAATTTGGTTTGTACTTTTTTATCAAAATTGCTTATGAGAGAGAGCGATGATTGGTATTTCCCTGCCTGATAGAATCAGAAATCAGGAAATACGCAGGAGAACTAAAGTAAACTTAAGTAGAAAAGGAGCCGACATCACTCGAAGAATTGCTCACGCATTAGTAAGCTGAGTTTATTTGTTTGGCATTCAGATTTTCAGCTGGCAGTAAATATGAGAGTTAAATTGCTGAACGATCAATTTATAATATTCCTCCATACAATTGCTAACTAGGGTAAAAGCTGTGTTCCTGTCGAACAGATAGTTATCGAACGAAGTTCGCCGGGTCAGCTAGCTTCCTATATTCTTTTTATTACATTAAAAAATGAGAAAATATAGTCACAGTAATATGGTATTGTTATATTATAGGGATGATGACGGGTTAAAGTAAACGAAATTCTATTTAGTCCGTCAGTTACGTTATCAAAAATAATGGACACATATTTTTTCTTTGGTCAATCAACCACAAATTAACAAAGATAAAGCCCGTCAAAGTTTCGGAATGGGGCCTTGTGACGTCACTTTTAAGTAAAAATTGTACTAAGACATGACGTGATGCGATATTTGATTATGTGAACACTTTTTATAGATGAAGCAAAACACGTTTTATAGAATTTGTCACCATCCCTATTTTAATTTTAAGCGACAAAATATTAGTTTTGTTTCTAAAATCAACCTAACCCTAAGGTGTTAAGGATAATGGGATTAGGAAATATTTATTTAAGAGCTTGCATTTTTTATTCAGCTTTGTCAGTTAGCCCTGGATGTTATATTATCTTAAATAAGCTATCTAAATTGTTATCTAACTTATTCGGTTATCTACCTATCTAAAATAACATAGTAGGAAGTGATTTAACATGGGCTCTGTGCACCACAAAATCGCCCTTGGAAGCCACTAATAAGGCAAGATCAGGTAGAGAACTAGAGTATCCAATTAGTCAATTTGATTTGGTGTGGTTTCCTCACTAATTCAAAGCCATTACAAAACTAAGTATCTACTAATGTTTATTAAATTTGTAACGATTCAGTTTATACTTACCTAAAATTGCAGTGCGTTTATATAGCACGAAGATTTAATCATGTATAAATAATGTTATTACAATAGCTCTACTCCTCACAGTTAGGGCATGGGCCTAACCAGCTGATGATACAGGGCGAACGCTAAAACCCATTATGCCCAAAAGTGATGGGCATAGCGAATTTTCCGCCTAAATTGGAGCTGCCGTCTGAGGAAGTGGAGTTCTCCAACTTACAGACAGAAAATATAATTATGTTTTTATTTATTTTAAGCATTTAACTGCTAGATGTTTAAATCTAAAGAAAAGTTTACTAGAAAAAAATCCATGCGGACCAGGCAGCGGACGGGACTCGAACCCGCACCTTTCGCAATCCGGGTGAATGCACTGACCATTATGCTACCACGGCCCTATTAGCCACGTCGAAATTTTCCTAGCCTTAAGCTGCAAGGCAGCGCCATCTCTTCGCATTGTAGGTTTTTTTTCTAGTAAACTTTTTGAAGTTATACTTCTTTAGGCGCGTTATGAAAAAATGATGAGAGTGAAATTTTAAGATGCGCGCGCGTCGCTAAAGCGACCAACTACATGCTGTTAATTTTGTGTTTACCGCACATTAAGAAAATCTACCAACAAAATAGAAATAGAATCTCTATTTAGTGGGTGCTAACGACTGCATTGTGAAGGCCTATCAAAAGTATTTATTAATCTGGAACAACTGAACCAAAGCGCGATTCAGGAGACTACAGCGCCATCTCTTGACCATTGGTGTAGTAGAACCAAAAACCACATCTTTATTTTTCAATGTTACTTTTATGTTATTATTGTAATAAAGTAACAGTTATAGGTATTCATATTTATAATATTTATCCACATGTTTCTAGTTTGTATATTCGGAATACGTGTTTGAGTTTCATACAAGTGCAAATCACATATGTTCTAATAAATTATATTCAGATTTTAATTGAATATTTTGATTATTTATTTATTTTTTCAAATTAAAACTGAACTTTATTGACTGTGTCCTTTTCCAGACTTTTTATTAATTTATTGTAATTAATTATTTGTATGCAATTAAAAACTAATTTTAAACGATGCCAAAGAAGGATAACTTCTCAGCGCCTACATAAGTACACGCACCCATTTTTTTTCTTTAGATTTAAACATCTAGCAGTTAAATGCTTAAAATAAATAAAAACATAACTATAATTGCTATTTCTTCTTTAAAGTAAATATAAGTTATTTTCGGGATTGATAACATGTACCTTGTTTTAAGCGAGTTTCCGATATTTCGGCACTGTTGCAAGCGCCATGATCACTCCGTGATACTCTCCGTGGTACATGGTAACAAACCCGTATAACTTATATTACTATAATGTTAGTGACCATGAAAGTTTAAAACAATATATTTACAGACAGAAAACCACAGTAAAATAACACAACTTTTTGGTGATGTTTTTGCTGGCGAGTAAGATTCCAGGACTCCAGTGTAGGCAACGGTGCTAGTGATATTTTTGGTGTGTTGGTATGATGTCTTGTCTAAGCTGACCGCTTACTATCGGGCGGGCCATACATTGTTTATTATTTGCCAAACTTTTAACATTACAAAAATGTAATAAATCTATAATTGTAATTTTTTTTAAATTATTATTTTTAACTGTTTTTTTTTAATTGACCACGGATACAAGTCCTTTAGTCGTATACATAAATACAAATCTTAATCTTTTTTTTTATTTACATTAGATTTTCGGTGTAACGCATTCCAATGTTTCTTGCAGTGTTTGGCACGAAATGTATCGAGTTGGTTTTTTCGATAAGCTTCTGTGAGGTACTCAACACTACAATAAAGTTCTCGCGTCCACTTGACCGGAATAGCGTATATTTTAAAGATTCCACTAATTCTTCAGTTGCGCAGATAGTTGTAACACAAAATCACACCAATAATATTTCACAATATCCACTATGAACGAATTTAAGAATAATTGAATTAAGACGCCAACCTAAGACAGACAAATAAATATGAAATCCCGCCAAAAACTCCCATATTATAACTATTAACGGGAGTGTTACCACGTATTGTTGCCAGCGCCATGATCATGATCATGGCGCTTGCAACAGTGCCGAAATATCGGAGACTCATAAAAAACAAGGTACATGGTAACACTCCCGTTAATAGTTATAATGTCAGTGACCATAAAAGTTTAAAACAATTTTTTTAAATTATGATGTAAAACGCTTGGTTTGCTGATTCTGAAAATACATACTTACACTTTTCATTAGAAACGACGTGCGTAAAATAAATAAACATTATAATGCATTGGAACATTTTTCTGCGTAAGTAATAGTTATACACCTGCACTAATTTGAGAATGTTCAGAATAGCAGCTTTGTATTGGAAATTTTAATTTGTACACTTTATTTAGGAAATTCAGCTTTCATTTCTTTCATTATCGTCTTTTGTAATACGAAAATGGGTCATTTATCTATCCGAATTATAGTTGAAAAGCTTTTTTACGTAACAGCACAGCACAATATATAATAGTGTAAGGTAACAGTATTATTTATAGAATTGGATGATTGTTTATTTCACAATCTAGTCTAAACCTGATCGTGCCTCAGAATCGTTTCAACGGTCTGCTAGTTTCAGCTACTGACGTAAGATGTCGATCGATGAAACGGCTTCATTTCATGTTTTCGTTCAGGGTTCCGCACTTTTTAGATACTTATTTTTATGTCAAAAGCGTGACAAATAAACGTATGATGCTCCCCCCCTGATGGTAAGAGGCCACCATACCTTAGAGATGCTTGCTATACTAAAAATATCCTCGCACCGTTGTTGTTACCCTGACCTCATCCCTTCTACTACCACCATAATGTAGTATTGTTTTAATATGATCTTCTGTATACTACAATGAGGCATGAGGTCACTCGCCCAGACGGGCGCTCCAATTAGAGCAGGAAATCTGCATTACCCTACCTCTCTTAAACCTATTTATTTTTATGGTACTATTTGAATGCGACTTAGTATGCACGGGACCGGAGACAGCTTTCATCGAAGCCTTTACCGTAATATGTAAGTAAGTAGTTTTTGGTTGCTGTTTAAAAAAATACAAAGAAAGATGATTAGATTTAGATCTCGCCGCGGCCGAGCTTTGTGCGAGACACAGATTTAAAATCACTACTACTACGAGTATGTTTATACATATTGGTATGGAGGTGTTCCTACGAAACCATGCGGTTTCTAGGTATGTGTGATGCCTTGAATTCATGATGACACACGACAAACAAGTGTGATGGTAAGTGGGTGGGTGAGTACGTACCTTCATAAATTTAAAGCAATAAGTACCTATAATAATATGAACGAGACGCGCGGTCCAGGCATGGGCCACTACGGATTCAATGGGCAAAATCTAAAAAAATATTTTACTCTAATTATGGTGAAATGAATGTACGCATTTCCAGGGCTGCAGTCCTCGGGATTGCGTGTCGGGTGACCTGTGCAGGAGTATTTTCTGGTTTATTCTCGTCGCACGCTCCCGGTGGCGAAAGCAAGCGTCAAGCCATTTCCAGAATTGAAAAAAAATCTCAAATATCTCAAAACCGAATCTTAAATAAGTAATTAGCTTTAGTTTGAAGAATTTTATATGGTTTATAGCCGCATAATTCCTAACCCTAATTATTTCCTTCCTCGCTAAAGCAGAAAAACTATAAACAGCAGACGTCGTAATGTCCCAATGTATTCTTCACCAATCAACCAGAAAAAATATTTCAAACTTAAAAGAGAACATCTAAAAAGATTTCTATTGAAAAAAGATCTTTCCGTTTCGCAGATTTACTAATACCATTTTCACAGTAGATTTAGGTTAATTTAATTTGTTTCTTTTATTTTTTTAATCTTCTTTATAGATCTAAATTGAAAGAAGATCTTTTCATTTCGGACAATTTCCATGGTAGATTTAGGTTAACTTAATTTAGTTCTTTTATTTATGGTATCTAATTTTTACATAAGTTTACATAATTTATAATTCTGAAGAAACCCTTCCGCCCGGATGGCGCCCCGATTGCGGAAGGTGCGAGTTCGAAACGTGGAAAGCGTGGTTTTTTTTTCTAGAATAAAAATCTTTAGCTCATAGAGAATTAGTACTAGAAAAGCTATAATTTAGCACATTTTTTTTAATGTGAGCCCTTTAGTTTGACCGTAGAACAATATTGAGACAATGAGAAGAAAATTTTTCAATTACATCATTAAGTCGTATGAAAAAAAAAAGTCGTAAGAAAATTATGCTACGAAAAGCAGATTTTTGTGAGAGACTAGGAAATTGGTTGTTTATATACTGTAATGTAATTATAAAAACCTTGATGATCAACTAAAAACAAGATCACCAATATAATATCAATGTGGTCTTCCGTGAGGTGGAGGGTCCTCAGAAGGGTCAGTGTGATGTGATACCACGGGGTGTACAGACACCACGTGGTACCGCATCACACTGACATTTAACTTTGTGTATCCACTCATCACACTGTATGTATCCAGATAATTAGGATCAGGAGACGTGCAGGCAGACCAAGCTCGCTTTGCCACGGGTGAACGCTGACCCCTCCAAGACTCTTCTACAGCTAAGCAAACCTACATTGCGCACGGTAACAGGTGCTATTCAGGAGATACCGGACATGCCCATTTTAACAGACATCTTTTTAACTTAGGTGTCACGGACAGCCCCCTATGCAGAGGATGCATGGAGGGAGAAGAAACAGCTACTCACGTTCTGCTGGAATGCAATGGAGTTGCCGAATACCGGTCGAAATATATCGGCTTACCAGGAAATCTCCAAGAGGCATTCACCAATGTGAAGGCCCTGGGGGCGTTCCTGACGGAGCTGGGCTGGCTGGAGTGATTCCGGCTACACGACCTCCTCAAGCAAAACAGGCGCCATAAGGACGTTGTTGCAAGAAGAAGAAGATCCAGATAATTAAAACCTTGGTCTTTATCTAATAGCTTTAACAGTCTAAGAATTTTGCGTTTAAGCGAACACATTGTGCCTGAGTGCCGAATTTTTTCGCGTTCCTCTGCCTAATTGTATAATGCTGACATCTTTTAAAACCTTGGTCTTAATCTAATAGCTTTAACAGTCTAACAATTTTGCGTTCAAACGAACACATTGTGCCTGAGTGCCGAATTTTTTCGCGTTACTCCGCCTAATTGTATAATTCTGATCGAAACGTTGCGATGCAATTTTCTTAATCGGTTTACAACACTACCGCGGCTTGCGTTAGGGTACATTCTATTGTTACTATTGTTAGGCCTTGCACAAATAAGAACTTTTTTTCTTTGAAATGAAATGCAATCAAACAAATTTTACGGATTGATAGATATAGCATTTGTTGTTTATTCAAGTCTATTGTTGTTCATCATATCGGATTTTAACGTTTAAATACTTACACAAGTTATAATTTTAAATCTTACCTACTTTTTTTTTTGAAAATATATTTTAATAAATTAAGTAATTAAGATTTTAACATTACCTACGCAAAAGAAACATGCTCTAATTTACATACGGCCGGCCTCTAACAGTACCCTTAGTACGAGTTTTACAATTACGAAAACTATGATAGTTTTCGTGAGCTCGCACTCGTACTAAGTGTACTGATTTTATTGTTTTCGTTTCAATACAAATAGAGAGTGTATAAATTCTATTATTAAATCATTTGCTTTTAAGTATATTTGGTTACTTTTCACCAAAATGGACATAGAAACATAATTTACAATTACGAAAACTATGATAGTTTTCGTGAGCTCAAACTCGTTCTAAGGGTACAGGCTGTAGATTACTCGATAATTTAGAGACTGTTATATATCTTAATTTTGATTTGTAATAAATAATTTCTAAAAATACGCCATGTTTTCCTTAAGTGAACGTCATTCCCCCTACTAGATAAGTGATTGTGTACAAAAAGTATTTTTTTTTGTTTTAGAAATAAAATGCATTTTTTATTTAAATCTGTTTTTATTAATAAAATAATAAACTGCGCGCAGTATTTATCAGTTTAAGTACTTACACTAATTTAATTTATGGTTCATCAAATCACATTTATCACGAGACATTCAACATTAACATTGGCGTCTCAGAAAATGTGTTTTGGTCGGTAAATAAAAATTAAATAGTAAGGTTTTGCTTACTTAATTAAAATTATCACAAAGTAATTTTATTTACAAATAATACTTAAAAATATATATAATTTCATATGTAGATAGGTATGTGAAAGTCATTTATTCTCCCGTCATCACCTCCAAGAATTCTGAAATGAAAAAAAGCTAGTCAGTAAACGATATACCTATATATTTTAATTGTTCTAAGTCCAATAAAGAGAATAAGGCATATGAAAACACTCGTCATCGTCCGTATAGCTACATTTTTTGAGAAACCCCCAGGAACCTGACAATTTTCTGGGATATACATATAGTATTGTAAGCTATCTGGATCTTCTCAAACCAGATATTAAACTGTACTTATAAGTTTGCCAAATTTCGTTTGCCTAGTCCGGTCAGCCATTCTGCGGGCTTCATACAAACATGCGCATTTATAAAATTAGTGGAAGAAAATTAGAGTTAAAAATTTTGGTCCAAGTGGGCCGTTTCTCTTTCCGTTTTCCGTTTAGTTGAGGAGCTCGATAGCGCAGACGCAGTGCATTCGGACGATGATCGCTTACTGGATGGGTGATCAAAAACTTATTATCTTGGGCCCCTCCGTGTTTCAGAAAGCACGTTAAGCCATTGGTCCCTGCTGCGTCTGCAGTCGAAAGCACCCACCAATCCGCACTGGGCCCATGTAGTGGGTCGCAACCCAATCTCCCTATTCCATCTGTAGGGAAGGCCTGTGTTCCAGCAGAGGGACATAAATAGGCTGGTGATGATGGGCCGTTCCTCACCGTCAAAGTCCACAGTGCCTGAGCCGTCAGAATCGATCTCCTCAATCATCGTGTCCAGCTCCTCAGCATTGATGGTGTTGTCCAGCTCCCTGAAGATTTCTTTCAAAACGTCGGTGGTGATGTATCCGTTACCTGAATAATAATAATAATAATATTTATTTATTTCACAAGCCAGTTTTACAAGAATCGTACAACACAATATACAGTATAGCTTAGAATAAACATTTATAGTATCCTCTGTGCCTGTACTAGGTTATAAAAATACCTGTATCACAGACACAGCGCTCATCCCTAAGGACCAGTTATACAACCTTTATGTAAGGAAAAATACAATTCTTGTGTTAGCTTAACAAAGTTAAATCAAAATATTATTTAAGTAAAAGAAATTAATTATTTATGTGTTTATCGAACC
Source organism: Chilo suppressalis (assembly GCA_902850365.2). Classification (NCBI taxonomy): domain Eukaryota; kingdom Metazoa; phylum Arthropoda; class Insecta; order Lepidoptera; family Crambidae; genus Chilo; species Chilo suppressalis. The sequence continues at coordinate 8,548,652 of OU963899.1, read as the reverse complement.
TCCTTTTGTGTGAAGTGAATGTGAATGTGTGTGTGTAGGAGGGTGTGTGAAGATTGGACTTTAGATGTCGAGTATAATATTGGTAAAGCTAATACTATGATTATGATACTTGGAAAGTTAAAAGTATATACATGAAATACACAATTTAAAACTAAGATTGGATTTTAAAAGGTTTTCTGTGCTTGCATAATTTAATTGTTTAAGCCAATTACAAACTTTGGATTTACACTGTGCTTTGTTGAGGGGATATATATTTAAAATTTTATTTATTTGATTGTAAATGTAGGGGCCGATGAAACATGTGAATTTATGCATGTATGAATGTTTAAAGAACGGTATAACATAAACTTTATAGCCGCGTCTAGTACTGATGTAGTATTGGTCGTATGATGTAACTGAGTGTTGTTACAATGATTTCTTTATAGTTTAAGAGTAAGATGTACTTTTATGTTATATTGTTTTAAAACTTTCATAGAAATTTATGTTTTTACGTTTTTGTACTTGTTTTTAGAGAATTTCCGATATATCGGCACTGTTTCAAGCGCCATGAGCACGGAGTAACGCCGTCGTCGTTCGCGTTATAGATCATAGTAACAAACCCGTAAATAGCATTAATTGTACTTTTATGGGTTCCTTATGCCACCGTGAAATAATATATTATACCTCAGAATAAATAAATAAATAAATATTTCCAACACTCACACCATTTAGCCCAGCCCTAAAGTAAGCACTATAAGGCTTGTGTTATGGGATACTAGGGTAACGGATAGAATACATATATTGCACATATACAGAAATACATATTAAACATCCATGACTGGAATACAAATGCTCGTATTCATCACACAAACATCTGGTCCCACCGGGACTCGAACCCTCTCGAATCGGCGACACCATGAAACCCGGCGTATAAACCACTCGGCCACGGAGGTCGTCAAGGGAATAAAAAAGTTAAAGCTTTAGAAAGGGTTATCACAGACATTACATTTATAAGGTTTCTCTCCCGTGTGAATTCTTTGATGTGGGGTTAACTACTTGCTTTCAGTTTAACACGATCTTCGTTTTTTTTGAGTGTGTATGCTGTTGGTCGCAGATGACCTTTACGGCGTCACCGGGTTTGGGGACGGGGAGACCTCAAGCCGAGAATTGGCGAGTGCCTCTAGAGGTATTCCAGGCGGATGGCATCTTCCCGGGGGAAGTCTCCTCTCCGTCTGGAGCCTCTAGACCACCCGAACCTGAGGGGGTCGGCTGTAGAAATTAATCTGGTTAGCAATATTTTCCGAGGCTCATCAAATTTATTACCCCATCTGATATTAAGTGCAAAAGAAGTCGAGTCTCGAAAATAGATGATGCGACTGAAGGTGTGCCACTTTACCAATTCTCACCTTGCCGGCCCTGAACCTACTCCCTGCCTGCTATGTTATTTTAAAGTGTAACTGTCGTCTGTAAGGTGGAGGTTGCATCCCCAGACGGGCGTTCTATTTCGAGCGGAAAATCCGCCGTGCCCTAGCTCTCTAAATATAGTATAATATTTGAAACAAAATCTTTTTTATTATATCGATAAATAATACTATGAATAGAGATAAAAAAAAGTTTTCTTTTTCAATCCTCGTCACTTCCAAATACACGTAAGTCATTAAGTACACACCTAAAGATCATGCATTATGCACTCGTTATGTCAAAGGCTCAAGCACGAACTTAGCCAGATCCGTAATCGTATCGCCATCGTCAATTTTTGTATTTCTCCTTCTGGAGCCACTTTGTTCTTACATCCAGTGGCGGCGCTGTTTAGTATTCATTGAAACTTTGACGATGCGATAATTACGGAGTTGTCAAATTTCGTGTTTGGGCCTCAGATGAAGCAAAAGTTAGTTTAGGCCACGAACCTTCTTTGTCGTATAATCTGAAGGCCTCCCTCAGTTCTCTCAGCATAGCTTCGTCGTCTTCCTCTTCTTCCGTCAAGAACTTAGCGGCCAGCGAACAGAACTCGCGGAATTCCAACTCCCCAGAACCTATAACATAAAAAACGTTAAGATTCCTTTAAGAAGAATTTAAGATTAATGTAAATAAAAATATCGCCATTCACAAAATAATCTTATTTAAACCTGCGAAGAATATTTTTAGGACCTCCTTTTTTGTTTGAAGTCGGTTAAAAAGAACAACATAATATAGCAAGTTCATAATTTCATCACCGGCACCGTACGTTATCACTATCTCAGACGAATATTGGATATTTCATGTTATTCATTATTTCGTCACTGCTACACAAGCCTCAACAGCCGTGATCGTCTAGTGGTTAGGACCCTACGTTGTGGCCGTAGTAACCCAGGTTCGAATCCTGGTCACGGCAATGTGAAAACATTGTCACGGTGAGGCGGTATTTTTGTTTTTTTTACATTGTGTATTTTATTTATATATAAACTAACATTTTATGCTAATATTGTATTGATAAAACTTATTTTCTACGACAAAATATGAAGCAAACCCAAAGTATTTCGAATTTATTTTTAACTAATAGAATGTTGTACTGGATAAATATGGGTAATTAAAATTCCAGGATGATGTGTAATTAATTACTTTAAAAATATTCATTTCATTAGCACCGCCATCTATCCTGCTCTATAGCGACTATTTTCAAGTTAAGCAACTCTACAATGTTAAAATAGTTCTTCCTATTTGCAACAGGTGGCGCTTATTCACTATAGTTTATTCATAATAAGATTTTATTCTGATAATCATTGTTATGAATTCATATTTTAAAATTAAAATTAGATAGTAGTCATTTTGTGATAACTATCTAAATAGAGAGTGTTTTTGTGAGTTTTTCGTAATTTGTCACCAAATGTCAGTTCACTTATTTCATTGAGTTTGACAGCATCGCCACTAGATGGCACTTTTCCTAACACACAAAACTAATAAAAGTAAACTCCACACTAATAATTTCTTTTTCTTACATATTTCCCAATTTTATTAAATTGTTGTTTACAAAGAGTTGATATTATATTAAACACAATTACTTTTGATAATAAAAAGACCTTGATCTCTAAGAAATACCAGTAATTATGTACAATAAATACCTTGGACGAAAACAATTTTATTAATATGTACCATATTATTAGGAATTCGCCAAAAGCACGGATTTAAACAGTTTCTAAGTTTTTTTGTGGAACAAAACAAAAAGTCGTAATATAATATACACAGGGTAAACTAATATTTACAGTAATTGAAATCACATGAGAATCCAGGGCTCCACGGGGTAGGGGATGACTAAGCATCTGGCTTGTTTGCCACCCTTTAAACATAAAAAACATAGCATCTCTGAGTTATTAAGCTAAAACATTTTTATTCCTTACCGTCTTGGTCGACTTCATCAATGATCTCCTTGAGTGTGTCTTCATCCAGCTCGTGGCCCAACATTTCTAGGATGGTGCCGATCATGTCTGTACTGATGACACCCTTTTTCTCATGGTCGAAGGCGTCGAACGCGTTCTTCAAAACTGAATTATTGTAAAGAAAAACATATTATTAATTTTATTTTACACTAGTGGGTGACCACGACTTGTATGTATGTGTATGTACGAGTATCTACAATTCTTTATTCCACCATAACATCTAAAAGCCGGAACCGATTTAGATATGTGTGGTATCGTTAGAATCCTTTCATTATCCCGGGTAACATAGGATACCTGAACTGTTAAAATTTAAATAACAGCAATGTCAAAATGTTAATTATTTATTTCAAACGAAAAAGTCTTCTTATTATTACAATATACGTATCATTTGAAAGGTCTTAATGCGATCATATCGAATACATACAGTTTACACTTTTTAGTTCACTTTTTATGGTAGTCGTTTTTTTTTATTATTTTTTTTATTATTCGAGATATTTTACAGTTTAGGAACCTAGTTGCCAATTACAATGTGATGAATTTGAGGTTTTAAGTTAACTCTCTTTGCTTTGAGGTAAGTATGCAAATAGGTTCTAAGTATTTCTAGGTTATATTTCAATTTGGTGCAATTCTATTAGCGTATAAACATTTGATGGGAATGTGCATCCTAATTAAATACAAGAAAATACAATGAAAAACAAATCTGCTGAACTCCGTGAATTATTATAATGTGGGAAAAAGGTGACACAGTACATTTTTATTTGGTATCACTATCAAAATCCTAAGAAAATTCATTACTTACGCAGTAGCTGACTTTTGTCGAGTTCTTCCTGTACACCGCACATGAAAAAAATATTCAATATCAGTAATAAAAACATTATTAATAAATTAATAGCTAAAAGACAAATGTCTATCTGCCTACAGTTTGGGCTAGTACAGTCTCTTATTCTCAAAAATATAATGCTCATTAATAAGTTAACAGTAAAACACTAGGTAATTTTATTTAAGTTATTTCAAGCATCACATACCATTTTTATTTAATATTAATTAAATTAACACTGAACTTAAAAAGGACTGTTATAAGCAGTCTTGCATATAAACACACATTGATAGGCAAATTCTGGATCTAGGTCGTTTTATATGTCACGGGTTCGATGTTTTCCGGCTAGGTAGAATTTTTCAGTGGCTGCCAACCTTTTTGAATTTGATTGTTAATAAGTTCGTTGAGGAGCTCGATGGCGCAAGTGGTAAGCGCGTTCCGCTGCGTTCGTTGAAGTGAAGCAACTTTTGCAGTGGTCGGTCATTGGATGGTTGACCAAAAAATTTACTATCTCGAGCTCCTCCGTGCTTCGGATGGCACATTAAGCCGTTGGTCACGGATCGAACCAATTGATTCTTGACCCATCTGCTCGATAATTCACTTAAAAATGTCAAAACAGACAAGTTTTCCTTTAGAATGCGCAATTGCACTTAAAACCTTCTAATAACAAGGAAACTGTTTTAATATTGCTCAAAGATATTTGAAATTTGTCCTTTATTTTCAATACTAATAATAGATCATGTTATAAATAAAATGGGAATAGAAGTTTGAATTTTTAAATCATTTTTAAAATCGCAAATCGATACCTTAATTTGCAATCCTAATAACTCCACTTTTTCACGAAAATTACATTTTGATACCGGCACCAACTAGATTTTTTACTCTATTTTTTGAAATAGTAATAACTCCATGATTTCCAACTGTATTGGTGTAAAACGCCAGTCTGATATTTTGTATGGCGTCACAGGAGCGTACGAATGCTCTTGAAGATTTATTTTCAAAACAAATGGTTAAAGTGTGTTTTAAGTTTCGCTAATACACTATTAAAGAATAAGTTATTGAAATTTCATTTTCTCTATATAGGTGTATTATCCTTATAAAGTATCTTTGTTATTGTTTTATTGAGGCTGCTAAATCATTAATTTAATAAATATAAATTAATATAAACACATTAATCGACTTTTGGACGGTACGAAGTTCGCCGAGTTAGCTAGTTAGATATAAAGAAAAGATAGAGAGAGATTTTATAATTAAATGTTTTAAAAGGGATTTTTTTATCGGAAGCCGTAAATATACGTGGGACACAGAAAGTTTCAAGAATCTAAAAAAACTAACTTCAAAAAGAATATTTTTATTTAATCTTTTCAAAGAACTCTCCACCAGCCCCTATACAAAGTTTTATGTGTCTGAACCAATTTTCAAATCATTTTTTAGTCCTCCGCAGACACCTGCTCAAAACGCTGCTAGCGCTTCTTCCGGCGATGAAAACCGTATCAGTTTGAGCTGATTTTTTATTTTACGAAATAAAAAGAAGTCACACGGAGCCAAATCAGAACTGTAAGAAGGGTATCCCAAGACTCTGATTGGTGAGGAGTCCAGGAAGTCCTTCGTTTTGATCGCAGAGTGTGCGGGCGCGTTGTCGTAGTGAAGAAGGACCTCGCGGAGCCCGGCGTTAGGTCGCTTGTTGCTCATTGCAAAAAAAAACTTCTGGCAGGCATTTTGTGCTATACCATTCGGCGTTGGTGCTGCTTTGGTCTCGAAGTGGAATTTAAATTAGGTACCCCGCCAAAGTGAAGAAACTAGCGATCAAAATTTAATTGTCCCCGTGAGGGCGGAGGACCTAAAAAATTTATATGACGAAAGAAGAAAAAAAAAATTCTGATCTACAGCCACTTAAGTCATCTATGCCCCATGATTATCACGCCTATTACGATGCGTTGCCATAACTTGTTTGTATTTAGAATTTATTTATTTATTTGCATTAGAATACGATTGGACTCTGCTTAAAGTTTAAGATAAAAACAAACAACTCCACTTTTAGTTTCGATTATTGCCTAAACTAAATCTAACAACTCCTTTTTTTTTCGTTACAAAGCCCAATGGTTATAAAAAAATAGATTTTTAAGTGTTATTAGATAAATAAAAGCATAATTTCCAAAGGGATATTTGGTTTTCTTTATTGCGTTAAATAAAATTAATTATGACGTTTTAAGTCTCTACTGTAAAATTTGCCCCAGAGGAGTTAGTAGGTTTGCAAATTAGGGTATCCAAATGTAACAGAAACTCTTTTGATTTCTTGTCATTATAAAAAACGTTAGTTAACTGATAAGGAAAATCTTTGTGTCACAGGAAGTCGGCAAAATCTGTCCCGTCAAATATCACTGTTCATAAAATAACAATTTGTTTCCAGGGACATTTAAGCAAAAATGTACCTTATTGTTTTGAAATGGTTGTAACAAAATAGTTTATGGTGGATCAGGAATTAAATTGCCTAATTGTACATTTGCCTATTTAATATTCTAGAGAAGACAAACAAGAAAGATGTAAATAAGCAGCGTAAGTCATTCAAAGTATTTAATGTGCCTTCTGAGGTAGTTGCCGATCATTCAAAGAAATCCAATCTCTCCGACAACTTTAGTAAACAGATAAACACTTCGATGTGAAGCGTTGGACGTCAGATTATTTGATATGTACGTATATTCAACTAATTGCCAATACACGATCCTGATTGAGTTTCCCTCGTACGCATATCCAGTAACGAAATGTGCCATTCCAGGACATTCATCATAGGATTCCCATGCGACCTTGTAACAGTTGATCAACATGAGATATTATCTCCGATTCAACAACCGATCAATCATTGAGAATTCAGTTACATGAATGAATTATTTCTATAAAATCTGTATCAATCTTATAAATGATGGGGTACACCCCATTATTATATCTACTATAACGTAAGCAAAGCAAAAAGAAGCTACGACATTTTTTTTGCTACCTAATTTACCTTAGATAACAGAACAAAAGGAAATTTATGCTCTATAATCTGATAATATTAACTGTTTGTATTATAAAATTGTCTATGTGCCTTACATATTACCTTTGAAAGTATCCCCAAATTTAAAAATTACCAGACATGTCAATTTACTTGATAGTTAACTTATATTACATTTTTTTGCAATTATTTATTAAAAAATACAGAAAGCAACACGGAGCTTATGTTGAATTAATAAATTACCCCATCAAAACTTTACCTAGATAATATAGTGCCTGATTCCGAAGTCCGTATTATATGTAGATATTATATGTTAAAGGATTCGGTAATTAATTATACGGTTGAATTAATTAATTCGCTAAACCTTAGATAATCCCCAGGTAAGTAGTAGGTAAAGTTTCATCAGTATAATCTAATCTAATAGAATCTGTGGAAGTGGAATTTGTGCAATGCCGAACCTCTAGAGATATGTCTGTTTTACTCTAGTGTTTTGCTCTGAGCCAGAAGTGTAGTGGAATTTATTATTTAAGATAATTAATATAATACCTTCAATACAATTTCAATATTCAGTTTCAGGAATATTTTTATAAACGTCATCATCATCAACATCAACAGCCTATCCTAGTCCACTGCTGGACATAGGCCTCTCCAATTGCACGCCACTCAGATCGATTTTGGGCTACTCGCATCCAGCTCCTGCCAGCCACCTTGCGCAAATCGTCACTCCACCGTGCCTGAGGACGTCCTACACTACGTTTGCCTAGACGCGGTCTCCACTCCAGAACTCGTCTACCCCAACGGTTATCGGTTCTTCGGCAAATATGGCCAGCCCACTGCCACTTCAGCTTACTAATCCGGTGGGCTATGTCGATAACTCTGGTTCTCTGTCGGATTACCTCATTTCTGATGCGATCCTTCAGAGAAATGCCGAGCATAGCCCTTTCCATAGCGCGCTGAGCGACTTTGAACCTGTGGACCAGCCGTACCGTCAGTGTCCACGTCTCGGCTCCGTATGTCATCACAGGTAGGATGCACTGATTAAAGACTTTCGTCTTTAGGCACTGTGGGATCGACGATGTCAAGACTTGACGTAGCTTCCCAAACGCTGCCCAACCCAGTCGAATTCTTCTATTCACCTCGTCCTCAAAGTTGTTTCTACCTAACTGCAATGTCTGCCCGAGGTATACATATTTTTGAACAACTTCGAGAACGGCACCGTGTATTGCAATCGGTTCCGGTAGAACATGTTCATTGAACATGACCTTGGTTTTATCCAAGTTCATCCGTAAGCCGATGCGTATGGAAGAGTCAGCTAGGTCATTCAGCATTTTTTGTAGGTCCTGCAGGGTTTCTGCCATGATGACGATGTCGTCTGCAAATCGCAAGTGAGAGATGCGTTCGCCATTGATGTTGATGCCATATCCTTTCCAGTTCAGCGTCTTGAACATATCCTCCATTGCATTAGTGAACAATTTCGGGGAAATAACGTCCCCTTGTCTCACTCCACGATGCAACGATATGGGACTTGTTTGCTGATTCTGTACTTGGACAGACATGGTGGCGGCTTCGTAGAGACATCTAATCACTTGGATGTATCGCCAGTCGACTTGGCAACGCTGCAGGGACTCCAGGACAGACCAGATTCCAATCGAGTCAAAGGCCTTCTCATAGTCCACAAATGCTAGGCACAGAGGCTGATTGTACTCTTCAGTCTTCTGTATAATCTGCCGTACTGCGTGGATGTGGTCTATGGTGCCGTATCTGCTCCGAAATCCAGCCTGTTCCGGTGGTTGGAAGTCATCAAGTCTTCGCGCCAGACGGTTCGTGATCACTCTTGAGAACAGCTTATAGACGTGGCTTAGAAGAGATATGGGTCGATAGTTCTTGAGTAGGGTCTTGTCCCCCTTTTTAAAGAACAAGACGACCACACTCCTACTCCACATCTCCGGAGTTCTCCCTTCGAACAGGACAGTGTTAAAAAGCTTTAGGAGCTCCCTCAGTACGGGTTTACCTCCAGCTTTCAAGAGTTCTGTTGTAACACCATCCTCTCCAGGGGCTTTTCCATTTTTAAGCTGCCCAAGAGCAATCTCAATTTCGCCAATACTGACTTCTGGCAGGTCTTCGGTGAAGTGACGCGTTAATGTGGCTCTAGAATCCTCATTTCCGGGATCTGGTCGAGATGCATGTGATGCGTACAACTGGCCGTAGAAGTCTTCCACTTCCGAAAGGACTGCCGGCTTTGAAGCAACAACTTCCCCACTTGGTGTGGTCAACTTCGTCAGATAACTTCTTCCAAGAGATTGTACGAACACTTTGGACCCTCGATTCTGCTCGATCGCTCTCTCGATCGAGAGAGTATTGGAGCACCGGAGGTCATGTCGTACGTGCTTACTGATCTCTTGGTTTAGAGTCCGCTTTGCTGACGAAGTGACGGGTGGATTTTCACGTCGTTCCTTCACTAGCCCTAAAGTCTCTTCGGAAAGCTTTGACTTCCTACCCTTACGCTGCGTTGCACATAATCTCGTACCCTCTTCCCTGAGGATCCGAACCACATTTTCGAGGTTTTGGTTTACGTCTGATGTGGTTTCCACGGCAGCAAATCGGTTCTCCAGATTTGACTGGAACGTTTCAGATCCTGTTATAGATTGGAGCAGAGTAGGTCGGAGCCTGGATTTCATCAAACGGACGCGCTCGGCCTTAAAGTTGATATTCAGAGAACCCCGGACGAGTCGGTGATCACTACCTGTATTGAACCTGTTGATCACGGAGACGTCTCTGAATATATACCTCTTGTCCGTCATGATGAAATCGATCTCATTTTTAGTCATAGTGTCGGGGCTTTGCCACGTCCACTTCCTTTGGGGCTGTTTCTTAAAGAAAGAGTTCATCAAGAAGAGCCCTTCCCGTTCGAGGAAGTTGACGAGCATTTGCCCCCTATGATTTCTGCTTCCAAATCCATGGGATCCTACTACCGATTCGCTGCAATTCTGTACTCCCACTTTAGCGTTGAAGTCACCCATAACAACGTTGTAGTGGGTCTTAGTAGTGGAGTGGAGGGCCCTCGATATATCATCGAACATATCCTCCACTTCGTCGTCAGAGTGTGTCGAGGTCGGTGCGTACACTTGCACCACCTTGAGGCTATACCTCTCGGTGAGCTTTATAATGAGGTACACTACCCTGTTCGACACGCTGGACATTTCCACAACGTTATCGGCAAGGGACTTATTCACCAAAAACCCAACGCCACCTTGGGACTGTTGGTCTCCCCCACGGAAGTACATTAGGTGGCCCGATTCGAGCGTTATGGTGTCCTCCCCCTCTCTTCGGACTTCACTTAACCCTAAAATGTGCCACCTAATCTTCCCAAGTTCCACCTCGAGTTGCGCCAGATGCGAGTCAAGCCGAAGCGTGCGTCCGTTGTACGTTGCCAGGGTCAGTCTATTGTGGTGGCCTCCCGTAGCCCGGAGATTCTTGGCACCCCCTGCCCCGCCGTCACCGTGGTCACCATCGTGACCAGGAATAGCGGAGCTGCCGGGAACTGGGGGCCGTGGCTTGTGGTTTGTTTGCATTGAAGGTTTTGCCCATAATCGCCACGCTGGGCAGGCGGGTTGGCGATCGCAGAACGTAGGTTAATTCACTGATGACGCTGCTGCCCGTCACCAGTGAGATTTCCCTCCCCTACGTCGTTGGATGGTTATACCGCCATCGGTCGGTTTGCCAGAGCCTCGTCTGTTGGTCAACAGGGTGCACCGCGTGACGGTGAGGTTGGCTTGGGTTCTTGCAGGTGTATTTAGAACCCCTTACACCCCTACGTATATATAAATAGTAAGGTCTCATCTCATTTATAAACGTGTGATAAGCAAATTATTATATTCATTATTTTATTCCTTATAGATGTCGTATAGTTTTTAATCTGAATTTAATCGATACAAATAATATTTTATTGAACAGCGATACGAAAATACGATAAACATGTTGAGTGCAGGCTCAAAAAATAATTAACAAAGTAATTAATTACTTTATTGAATTGATGTAAATATTGGACGTAATATAAGCATACAACGCGATGCAACAATGCTTTTAAGCACTATTGATTAGTAATGGTACAAAAGTCCAAATTGTGCTTAATATAAACTTTTTCAGTAAACTTTAAATAGGTACCTAATATAAAATTAACCAGCGCAGAATTAATTGTTTTAGTTAATGAAATGTTTACCATCCCTTCCCGTAGGCATCTTAGCCATCTCAGCGGTGACAGCCAATGATATTGACACAGACGAATTTAGTGCACTATTTATAGGAAACAGCGATGATACTTAAAACGGCTATAAATTTTGATACAATCATGATCATTTCGTGTATAGGGTATATACACTGATTCCATAGCGGCATAAACATTGTGTAATGGAACTATTTACTTAATTTTGTGAGAGCAATATCAAATTTATTCCCAACAAGGACTCATGCCGTCATTACCCGACAGGAAGAGCTTTTATTCGCATAGTAAAGTTTTCATTAGAGGAAAATGAGACCTTACTATTTACATATACGTAGATAAACATCACATTACTTGATAACGTAGTAATTACATTGTTTAACTTCCTAGTTTTTTTTTTAAAGAGTTTTTCTGCTTTCTCTCTTGCTTGTTCTCACTGCTGAGGCACTGTGGTTAGAGCCATGCTTGGTAGCGAGAGAGCCTGGAAGGCAGCCGCCTCCTTCTGCGAATCGGTGATAAAGCAGAAGGAGGCCGTGGAGAGGAAGCGGGAGGAGAAAGCTTTAGCCGCTCTCCTCCGACGTGACGGGTGGGCCGAAGAAGGCAGGTAGCCGTGACTGCCGGTCTTCGTCGGCCCTGTGGTGGTCTGGGCGTGGCTTGGCCACCGCGTACCCTAGCGCCTAGTTGCCATTCGGCATAGGCCACCCCGTCCTGGGGATTGCCTAGTACCCTAGCTCAATCCCCCAGCGGCGTGTCTCCCGGTCCACACGCTGGGCCGGGCGGCCCGGGGGCTTCCCAGTGAAGTGGCGCACACAGAGGTGCGCCGATCCTGAGACGCTCCCACTTGGGCGTAGGAGGATACCGGTGAGTTTTAGTGGGTAGGACCGGCGCTGTGTCCCACGCCGGTGAGTGAATCGAAAACGCAGAGGGGAGTACGTTTGGTCTACTATCGTCGGATGGCCAATCATAGAGTGGGTGACAAAGAATATTATTTCGGGCTTAGTGTATATCGTTAATAACATGCATGCATGTTATCTAATAGTCCCAAGTTCCTTGCGCACCTTTGGGATTAAAACGCAGTGGGGAGTATGTTCGGTCTACTATTGTCGGATGGCCAATCATAGAATGAGTGACGAAGAATTGATATTCTTTAATAATTTTCGGGCTTCGTGTACATCACACTAATATTATAAAGGCAGAAGTTTGTGAGTGTGTATGTTTGTTACTTTTTCACGTCTAAACAACTGGAGCGATTTTAATAAAATTTGGTATGGAGTTAGCTGACACTCTGGCTTAGCACATAGGCTACATTTTACTGCGGGAAAATATCCCTAATAAACCGCGGGCAACACCCCGAGGCACAGCTAGTAACTTGAGGATGTCATTCGAAAAAGTAGACAACTCAAATGGAAGTGGGCAGGTCACGTCACAAGAGACGAAATAGGGAAGTGGTCAGGGAAGACCACGGAACGGATCCCCGGAACGAACACTTACCGTAAACGTGGACGACAGCAGAAAAGATGGTCGGATGACATAAGAAGGGTAGCTGGCCCGCTATGGCTGAGGTTAGCAAGGGATAGATCGGGGTGGAAAAGGCTGGAGGAGGCCTATGTGTCTGCAGGACACGCTAAATTATAAGTAAAAATGTGAATGTTATGTTTTTTATGTAATAGGGATGATGACTAATTTTTTTTTCTTCGTTTGTCATGTAGATTATCAAAAAGTATTGGACACGTATTTTTTCTTTTTTCACATATTATAAACATTGCAGAGATATATTGATTTGAAAAGTCGCATAACGTCACGTTGGAGTACACTTATAAGTGAAAATTTACTCAAAAGTGACGTCACGAGCTCCCACTCCCACGAGCTCCCACTCCCAAGAGCTACTCCTAAACTTTGACGCGCTATAACTTTGTCATTTTTTGGTTGATTTTCCAAAGAAAAAATACGTGTCCATTATTTTTTGATTATCTAACTGACGGACTTAATAGAATTTCGTTTACTGTACCCCGTCATCACCCCTATTATCAGCAATAAAGGCTTTTGTATTTGTATGTAACTATACCGCAATCTCACTGAGATTGCAAGCTTACGTCCTGACGGTTTCCTTTCTCACAATTAGAACAGTTCTGATAGAACGGCAATAACGTCAGCATCCGCTACGTTATTGCAGTTCAGAGCACGCCACCCGGCCTACCCGGCAATGGCGGAAACCGCACGTCGAGACTAGTTAATCCTATAGTCCGCCTCAGACTCATTTTATAGTCCAGGATGCCAGGGCCTCCAGACAAAATATGGATAACCGAGAAGTATTCGTACGTGTACAATGAACGTATTGTACTCGCTAATTTGTGGTGTAGGCTAATTCTCAGGTACCAGGCAGGTGGCACGATGACAAGCTTGACAGTCAGGCAATTTAGTTATATTCCAATTAAATTCAAGTTGACCAGTCAACTCCGATTGGAAAACTATTTGTTTGCAATTAGAAATAACAATTATATCATACAATTGATAAACTTCCAACATGGGGCGCTAAATCACCTAGTCTTAATCAAAACTTCCCAAAAGTCATGATGTGCTCAGAGGTCCAAGCACAAACTTTGACAGATCCGTAATCATCATCGGCAAATTTTGTATAGAAGGAGGCAGTTTGTTCTTACGTCCGGTAGTGCTGTATAATTTTCGGCATAGACATTTTTCATATAAACTGGCGATGCGATACGATGCTTCTGTATATGCCTCTGCTCTGCTTAGGTATGTATGATGTATAGAACACTGCCAATGTTTCTAGTACAGTGAAGCGAAAATTAATGTTCACAGGCGGTGTCTTGTGTCGCTTATGACTGAACAGCGTCATCGATTTTCGAAAGCTGTATAACCTGAAACTGCAAGCTAAAATTCTATACTATTTTGCTATTTTGTGTTTATTTAGTAATGTGTGTTAATTCGTTGCAAACATACAAAACTTTTATCTTTATGGCTTGCGCGAACTACTGCGAACCAAAAGTCCCCAGAACTACCGCGGACACCGAGGGACCGTACAGGACTTTTGTCCGTACTTTTATTACTCTCAATTTTTTTTCAAGGACTCTCGCGTACTTTGTGACAAGGGGCGGCAACGTACACACCGGACTTTATTCTGCGTCCGCGAGAGTGATGTATCTACGTATGCACAATGGCGCATGAAATCGATTGTAGAATTTTAATAAAAGAAGTGGTAAAAAGAACTCCTTTATATGATACATCGAAAAAAGAGTATCACCACCGTAAGACAATGGCGAAATATTTGTTGAAGGAATTTAGCGGTTATAGATTTCATCATCAGAAATGCAAATAAAATAATATTAACTGAATTTTCAAATAATCGCGGAGGGTCTGTCTAAGTCTGGAATTAAAAATTAGTAATCACATTTTTTTTATTATGGCTTAGCATCATTATTATCTTTTGAGCCTGCTATTTCAATTATAAATCAACTTCAGGTATGTTCTTTGTATGTTATACATCGATTTACGCTTAACTTATGTACATTTTATTATCTTTCAAAAAGATCATGAAACATTGTTTTATTCATTATGATAGCATAATAAAAATCCTCTATAATACAAATATATAATCAATCCTATATAAAGAGATAGAACCAGTGTCCTCTTTTAAAAGTCTTCTCTTTTTCTTAAACTTCATTTTAATTATAATTCATCGTTATCTCAGAATATTCCATAGCGTGCGCCTCACTAAATTTCCAAGCAACAAATGTTCGCAGACCTTGTGCGTTGAGTCCATGACAAGTCATCGGCGGACAATTTTTTTATAATACGTGGACAAAAGATTGTTGCTTCTTCACGTCTAAACGGCTGGAGCAAATTTATCAAAATTTGGTATGGAGTTAGCTGACACCCTGGATTAACACATAGGCTAAGTTTTACTGCGGGCAAATATCCATAATAAACCGCGGGGCATAGCTAGTTTAATAAAACTCGAAAACCGTTAAATACTGTATGTAATGCAATCCTAATTCAGTCAATGTATTTTAATAATCGTTTATCTATATTACGTGTTCTTGTCTCATTTCATTGTTACCGCAAATAAAGCGACATCATTAACTTTTAATCAAACCTAGAAGTGAACAAATTAATAGTTTTAAGTGCAGCCGAACTATAAAGTAGTCTTAAAATTTAAGCGCGTTTTTAGTATTTTAAACTCTTTCAGTTGGTATATAGCATTTTTTTTAATATTTGTAACACTAACATCAATTAGCCTATGCTAATACAAAGTAAGCACTGTAAGGCTTGTGTTATGGGATACTAGGGTAACGGATAGAATACCCCCACCACCGAGATCGAACCCGAGGACCTTTCGAGTCGGCGACACCATGAAACCCGGCGTATAAACCACTCGACCACGGAGGACGTCAAAGTTTTCGTGGGAAAAGTTCTTTAGCAACTAAAATTCAGTAAGCTTATTTCTACTGTAGTTTTAGTTTGAAATAAAGTGCGGCCATAAAATAACTTAAGAGATAAGGCAACTACCTATGTTAGTGTAACTTCTTCGTGGTAGTTTTCTTAAGCATTTTTATAACTGAAGAAAATTTTACGATTGACCAAGGACTCAGTCTGGAATATCCGTGATAGGTAAACATTTTGCTGTTGAAAGGAGAGATCACCTTCTGTAAAGGAAAATAATAAAAAACATACTGCCAATTTTATTAATAACAAGGTAGAAAATTCCTAAGCAGGTTCACGTCAAACAGAGCCATCTTATAAAGAGTACCTACTTGTTATTAAATGTAAAATTCTGGAAAGATTGGGTCAGCTGGTGCGTGTCTCAGGTTAAAGATAATGTTATTAAATAATAAATTATTTTAATGAGAGGACGCTGTGTTTCTCTTTTTTATATTTGCACAGAGAAGTTCCAGTGAAATTGGCAACTGCAACATTGTGTAAGAAATGGTTAACTATATGAATATTTTTTTTGTAATATATGGCTTCTAAAGAAATTTTTCTAAGATAAAATTCCACGCGAACAGGGTTGCTGAAACGGGACTCGAAAACGCACCCTTCGTTATCCGGGCGAATGCAGTGACCATTATGCTCCCGCGGCCCTGAGGGCAGTGTCGAATTTTCTCTAGCCCTTCTTAAGCTGCGCCATCTATTCGCATTGCAGGTATCCCAAAATATCAAATGGATACTTTTACAAGTATTAAACATTAGGATAGGGGAGGGGAGAGGGGGTATAGAAATTGGATATATTACTTATAAATAGTAAATCTGGTACAGTAACCTCCCAACCGTCTCGAAATTACTTAAATTTTGAAATTATCTCTAATTTGTTTATTCTGAACAACACGTGAGTGAGATAAAGACTCATCATCATGATCATGAGCCTATTAATGCCCCCACTGCTCCCCAGCAGTAGTATGCCCCCACAAACCTTCCCTATGGATGGAATAGGGAGATTGGCCCGTGACCCACCACGGGGGCCCAGTGCAGATTGGCGAGTGCTAACGACTGCAAATGCAGCCGGGACCAACGGCTTAAAGTGCCTACTAAAGCACGGAGGGATTTAAGATAGAAGATTTTTTGGTCACCCATCTAATGACCGACCACTGCGTAAGCTGCTTAACTTCAACGATCGCAGGCGAACGCGTTCACCACCTGCGCCATCGAGCTCCTTACTCTTTTCGGATGGGATGTAAATGGAAATAGCCTATGGAAAATATGAAACGGAAATGCGTCACGTGAGTCACGTGTGTGTGTGTGGGATGCGTGCGCAGCTCTTCCCGACGAGCATAAATGTAGGAGTTTAACTCGGCGAAGGCTGAAACGCTACGAGCGTCACGAACGTCACACGCGAAAATGTATTTAGTCCAGTCAATGAAGGTTTTTACCTCCGATTTCGTTGAACCCCAATCGATTTTCATGAAAATTGGCGAGTAGGTGGGGGATACCTTAAGAAACAAAAGTTACATATAGTGCCAATTTGCGCTTTTGCCCTGGGGGTAGATGCCCTTCCCGAGGGTGAAAATTATTTTAATAAAAACAACTCCAGAAATCAATAGAAAGACAAATTCTAAGCGAAATTTGTTATATAAGGTTTGTGGATTAAATCAATACTTTCTGAGTTATTAAGGATCAAAGAGTGTGATTTTTCGTAAATAACTCAAAAACTATGAGGTTTTACAAAAAATGTATTATTATCAATATCATATACAGGGTGAAATTGAATGTTTTAATGAAACTTCGTGGGATTATTGGGTTACGTATATAGAGTATCTCTGAATTTTTTCGGATTTTTTAAAAATGATTTAAAATAAAATTTCGTTTTTTTTGTTATATTTTAATCTCCTTTTGGGTACTAAATAATTATTCTTTTTAAACACGCATACAGAGTAAGTAAAAAACAACTAATTAGCACTACTAAAAAAACGTAAAAACAGAAGACGAGCGGTCGGGAGCAATGACCGCTCCCGCCGTTGAATCGGTTGAATACCTACCTATGCGCGGTGCAAAGCGCAGTGAGCGAGCGCAGTGTCAAGTTTATCCACCGCGCGTGCGTATCTTTTAAATTTGTGACAAGAGAAGATTTGCAAATAATGGCATGATTAGTTCTTGTTCTGTGGCCTCAATATAAGAAATTGGATATGGTGTGTTGTTATTGTAGTGTCACGGAATACTCAGCAGAGCCACAAGGCTTTACGAAAGTAGGTTTGGTGATTGATTGTGTTTACAAAGTGTATACGGGAAGTTTAAGTGAAAAAAATGAATAGGTACATCGGTATCGTAAGTACTTTTGAATACCGGGTTATAAATTTCACCCAAGTATTGAACTGCAATAAGTATTTCTTTTTGTTTAACATTTGCCTATTTCTAATTGTGACAAAATTATTATTAACTTTTAAAGTTTTTCTCTGCTTAAGAGAAGATGACATTTGTGCTTATTATTTCAATAAAGGCATCTAAGACGACTTTATTGTATTGTGTGGAATCAAAGGAGTCAACTGAACTCTGTGTACCTACTCACTCAACGGCTGGCGGGCGCGGTCGGTCGTTGACCCGCCGTGGAATTTTAATGTTTTTCCATTTTTTAGAAGTACTTATTTATTAGTTATTTTTCACTGGATATGTAAGTTTGTTTGTTTAAAATGAATAACTACTCAAAAGGAGGAAAGGATATAAAAATACACAAATTATAAATAAAAACATGAAAAAAAAATACTTCAAAAAAATCCGAAAAAAAACAGGCATACTCTATACACATAACCCAACAATCTCACGAAGTTTCATAGAAACATTCAATTTCACCCTATATAATACATATATATGAGTGATGCGTCCGCTGCTACATTCCCCTATGCCTTATGTATAGCCTAATGTTAGGAAATATAAGAAAAGAAGTTTCACTTCAAATGTTTCGTCCGTACACGCAAATTTTTTTCAACACGATTAAACTGCATATTATACCTACGATTTTGAAGAAAATTCATTATGATATCAATGAAGCATAAAGTCATACCGATTTCAATGGCTTAAATATACTGTAGGTACTTTCAGCAGCTTCGCATTCGCTTAATAAGCATTATTAAAATTTCAGATATTCTCAGAAACTTACAAACAATGAAGTTAATGTAAAACTAATAACCAACTTCGGTTCGCTGACTTTAATTACTTATACTACAGATGAGTTTTAGGTTTCAATTTAGTATTCATTGTTGGGGAAAATTACTCGACTAAAACGGTCACAAGTTTTATTTTAATTAATGTGGTTTTATTATAATTTTATACGGAGGAGGTTATCAAGTCGACGCGTATATTATTTTTTAGGATTTTAGAAAGAAATAGTAGACGTAGAGTAGTAGTCTGCCGATAAAGTATTTTTTTTATACATCATATTAATTACAAAATTTAATTAATAATTATTTCAAAACTTCTGCCACTATTATTAATATTTTAATTAAATAAAATTATCACTATACATAAGAAAATGAAAAAAAAAAATGAAAATAAAAAAAAACCTTTATTGGCCATATAAAATTATACATAATTTATTTATTACCATTACATAATGAAAATACTATAAATATAAACAAAAAATAAAAGAAGAACTTAACCTAAAAACAAAAAATAACAACATAAAACTATGACGGCCAATCAGGACCCTGCCTCAGCTTATGCTGACACAGTGGGAGAATACTCTCTCACTGTATCAGCGCTGGTATTCTGGCAGGGCCTGTGCGAGGACGTATTAGGCGCTAACAAGTAACAAAACAATACATTTATGCTTAACTAATTATATTGTATTGCGTATACACACATACATACACACACACGCTGATATAAATATATATATTCACAACATTTATATATATATATACACATTAAATACATATAATGACATAATCCTAAATAAATAAATAAAGAAACGCAGCGCAGCACTCCGAACGCACCCGCACCTCATCCGATAATGGTGCCGACTTCGTCATGACTCTCCAAACCCAAGACCAAACCCAACACCAGTCCCTCCCTATCATTTTGTATAGAGAATGACAAGGATACACTGCCGTCAAATCCATATTCATTCATGATTCTCTGAAATCATTTCAGAATCGACACCAATTTCAATATACGTAGTATCTGAAATACTACGTACGAGTACGAGTATTGTAGTCTGTGCAATATGGTACCCACCCAATCTATCTATGCATTAAGATTGATAACCTGCAATCTGTGGTGTGTTTTTTGTACTTTGTACCTTTCATTTTATGAAGTGGATGGATGGATGCCACGTACCCATTGCCACGTTGGTTCGTAATAAGAGCGTCTCCGAGGAATCGTACAAGACGGCCCAAAATTAAACCGCATGCCACACCGTGCCGGATACCTATTTCCTAAACTTTGCATGCACGACGTGAAAGAACCGCTGG
Source organism: Chilo suppressalis (assembly GCA_902850365.2). Lineage (NCBI taxonomy): Eukaryota > Metazoa > Arthropoda > Insecta > Lepidoptera > Crambidae > Chilo > Chilo suppressalis. The sequence goes on along the minus strand of OU963899.1, from coordinate 8,528,314 downwards.
TAAGTTTAATTGATCCTGTTACTGCTGTTGAGTTTTGAAAAGATGTTTTTTTAGGTGGTTTTTAAATGTGCCAATTGTTTTCAGGTCAGGCAGAGGCGGAGGGAGATCATTCCAGCACCGTGTGGCGGCGAACTTGAAGGATCCACGAAACGCTCTCGTGTTATGGCACCGGTATTTTAAAAATCGGCCTGCAAGCTCTTATCTTAAAGGCACTGTGATCTTGGGCCCAGGTAAGTTTCTTGTATAGGTAAATTGGCTTAACGATTTTATGACACCAAATAGCAGATTACATAGATGAAACTTTCTACGTGCCTCCATTTTCAGTTAATTCGAGTTATTGAGAAATTAAGTCACGTGAGTTCGCGGGCGTATAACAAAGCAGAAGCGCGCGCAGGCGTTCTGCACACGCTGAACTAATATACCCGTTCTAGCCAGAATACAAGGTCCGTATACTGTGTCACAGTAATTAAATTTTGATAGTATCAGTGACTCACAAAGATTGATTCGAAGTTGCTCATGTAAATATGGTCTTATTTTATATAGTAATTTGTGTCTATAAAAGCAACTACGAACACACTCAGTAATATGGCTCTCGAAATTAAGCTGACTATCCATAATCAATCCCAAATTCCTACTTTCATCAACTCTATCTTTAACTTCATTATTGATAATTATGTTTAATGGCACGTTTTGGAGTTTTTGGATTTTCCTTTTGGTACCCAATACCATGAATTTTGATTTTTTGGGGTTTAGGACAAGGCAAATTATTATTATTAGGACTCGCACCAAATAGCCAGTTTGTCTAGGTCTTCATTTATTTTGCCTACTGCGACATCTAAATTCTCAGGAGTACAGGAGATGTATAGTTGTAGGTCATCTGCATAAATGTACAGTGAAGGGCCTAATATAGCGCCCTGCGGTACTCCACGCTTGACAGAAAGTAATGACGAACATGATCTGTTACCGGATTCATCGACAAGCTCCACAAATTGTTGTCTATGTGACAAGTAACTATTAAACCATTTTACAGTTGCTGTGTCTGCTCCATAAAAGGACAGTTTTGACAGTAGCAGGGTGGTATTTATGGTTTCGAATGCCCGTGAAAAATCCAGAAGTACGAGGATGGTGATACACCCTTGGTCCTGACCCGAAAGAATATTATCAACTACATCGGCCAGAGCAGTTGCCGCACCATGACCTTTACGAAACCAGACTGGTGGGAAGGAAGAATGTCCCTTAGATAGACAGGGCAGGAGGCAAATAGGTCCCAGGTCTTGGAGACTTGATGGCTGATTGACCTTAGGGAGTGGCTTCACCACTGCAGTTTTCCAGGCGTTAGGAAATGTGCTTTCCATTATTGACCTGTTGATGATAGAAGTAATTGCACTCAATGTATGGGGAAGAGTCAATAACAGCATATCCAATGAAATGCCATCGCAGCCCTCTGCATTGGATCGAAGCCCCTTAATAAAAGGAGATTGCTCAGCTTCCATACATGTTTGGCCTAAAGACCAATAATCATGAAAAATTGTTTCCTAGATTTGAAATTATGTATAAATTACTGTAGAAACGAATATTATTGACACCCCTGAGAACTTCTATAAACCATATACACTGAATGATTTTGAGGTTATGTTTATAAATAGGTACATAGGTTGTAACGTTGTTACATATTTATTTTATTAAAACTTATAATATTCTACCTAAAAATTAAATTACGCTTAATATTATTAACTTAAATTGTACATTATTTACACGAATCAGTTTTTTTTGAATACCTATTGTTTATAAACACAAAATTTATTTAACATCGGGCAATGAAATTTCGCTGCACGCGCGCTTCCAAGTTTGGCGACTCGTTTGTTGAGTTCCTCCCCCCCCGACCTGCACCGCGCGCTGGCTGCGGCGCGGCCGGCCATCTCACACTCCGAAATTGAACTCCAAGCAGACACGCGCTCGTTCTGTGCTCCCAGCGACCTTGCGGACAACGCGCGATCTTTATATTTTTTTTTATTTTTTCTTAATAATTGTTTAAGATAATTAATCATTACACTCAGTGCATTAACCCACGTATTGGTAAGTGTTGAACAAGTATTCCTTCAATTAGCGTCCGATTATAAAGTGGAAAATCTTAAATTTTTAAAATAGTAACCGTCGTTTTGAATTTTTATCTTTATTTATAATGCTTTTGCAAGTTATATTAGTTATATTCCTATTGTTTTTTAAGCTTACTAAGCTGTGCTTTAGCTTATTATTATTAGTTGTATTTCTCCGATTGTAACTCCGATCTATTGTGGCAATTATAACAAAACACACATACGTTCCGGGTACTTTTCTACTCCAGTTCTTGCCATGGCCACAATCAGAGGAGACAACGGAGTTTGGTTATTAATGCGACCATATTACAGGGTCCATGGTGTGGCGTCCACCGTACACCATCGTGTGACAACGACCAGCAATCCATCCCGTCACGGTCACCCCATCGCCTGGCGACGACTTCCGACTTCTTTTCGGGACTTCACTGTCGACCAGTACGACCACCGCTTCGTGACCATCTCCATCTTCTCTGGGCCCGGACTTCTCTTCGGCGGAACTACCAGGAGAGTACCAACCCTGGCCGGGAAAGCAAAGAACTTTCAAATACTGTAACGGTTTTTTTTTACCCGGGCACTTCGAACCACGCCCAAATAAATTTGTTGTTCACACCAAGAGTTGGTTTCATTTAAACGCCCTGGCTCGTGACACTGGCGCCTTTGACGTGGTTCTAGGGTACAGTATTTTTTTTTTTGCTTTCCTGTGCCGGTGGTATTTTTATATGCTGTGTCATTGTGTTGTTGCTTCTTTTTGTTGTAAAACGCTTTTTATTTTTTGGTTGCCGCAACTAAGGTGTACGAACGTGGTTATTATTTTTACATATTTATAATTTTAAAACTACGGTCACCAACAAAAGTGGTACATTTTTATTTAATAATCTATTGTTTGTTTTTTTTTCCATTGCTGCTCAACTATTTGTTTTCTTTAACTTTTTGCTACTTATTTAGCACAGTTAGCAGCTCATTTATATAGATTGTTTTTTTTTTAAATTTTCAACGGGTTCGTACACATTAGTTGCATATTTTTATTTTTGTATTGTGCTTTTTATTTTTTAGTTGCGATTAGATATTTTAATTTTGTGTTTTTTAACCCCTTTGTAGTAATAAGTAGTTTTTTTTTTATATCAACCAGAGCGTTACAAGTAGTTTAGATTTTGTAACAGACGGAGTAGTTGTATTATTTTTGCCATACTTGTTCAACATTCACCTTGATAGGGTTGTCAATTTTTTAGGGTTGTCAATTTTTTTTTTGTTCATTTAAGATTTTTTTTCTTCATGATGTCTTACCCCGTGAAATTTATGTCACTTCAAAAGACCGAATTAGAGTACGAAGTGACCATTAGAGGCGAAACACCTGCTTCGACTGTTCAGGAGTTGCGCAAACAAATTGCTAAGTGCGGGCCATTATATCCTTCGGAGGATATTCTTTCGAGTCCTTTCGATCCTGCGGAGGATCTTAAGGGTGTTAACGACGTCCTTGAGAGAGCTAACTCTAACTTGGTCGCGCAAATCGATAAAAACACTTGGCTTCGTACTCAAAATTTATTACATCATCTTTATCATCGGCTTAACCGTATCGTTTGCACCGACGCTTTAAAAAAGGAGCTTAGTGATTGCTATGACTCATACAGAAATGCAGTTTCTAAGTTGGACTCGCTTAAGGACACAATTTTTGATGCACTTGCTGTTTCCGGTAGTGAACCTTCGACTGCTTCAGCCTTCAGCTTCAGTTCAGCATTGCCACTCAACATTAATGTCACTTGCGAGGGCAATAGTGCCAATAATTTTTCCAAATTAAAATTTGACGGTAAGTCGTGTGTGCGCGCTTTTGTTGAGCGTGTTAATGAATTTTGTAAAGCGAAAGGTATTCTTCACAATAAAATATTAAGCAATGCTACTGAAATTTTCACTGGGGATGCTATTCATTGGTTTAGAAGCATTAGAGATACCGTATCTAGTTGGGACGAACTTGTAGTTTTATTGAAACGTGATTTCGATCAGTCTGATTATGACTACAGACTACTTTCTGAAATTAGATCTCGCACACAAGGAGAATCAGAAAATATAGTGATTTACTTGTCAATTATGTCTGGACTTTTTTCACGATTGTCAAGAAGGTTGTCTGAAGCCGATCAATTAGAAATTATCCTTCATAATGTTCGTCCATGTTACGCAAATATTTTATTTAACCTTTCGGAAATTAAGACAATTGATGAGCTTAGAGCCGCTTGTCGTAACTACGAATGTGTACAGGCGCGTCTTTCTCAATTTAAAGAACCTCCCAAACTAACACAGAATACTCTAGCACCTGAGTTTGCTTATTCTGGGGCTTCACAATCAAAACAAAATTGTGATGATTACAGTAAATTTAATACAAATAGATTTTCTTATTTACAAAACAATAATTATTTTAATAAGAAATCTTCATATAACAGTAACAAAAATAGCACTTTTAGTAAATATAAACCTAATTCTACTCCTAATAACTATATACATGCTATAGATTCTTCCAATCAAATGAAACGTTACTGCCCTCGTTGTCGTAATGATACTCACAACCTCAGACAGTGTACAGCTAACAAGGCTGAAATTGTTTGTTTTGTCTGTGGTCATAAAGGTTTTAAGACTCCTGAATGTCCAATTTGTCAAAAAGATAAGAGGGACAATTCAAAAAACTAGTGCGTGAGAGTTGTATGAATAAGAATTTTGCTAAAGATGACTGGCGGAAATGGCTTGATACAATTAAATTATTTTTTAATTCTTACAATATTCATACAATTCTCAACAAAAATACTGAAATGGATAATAGGCCTTACGTAACATTACAAATCAATGGTTTGAGTATTAAGGGACTTTTGGATTCTGGCTCCGCAGTCACCATACTTGGTAACGAAGATCATTTAGTTTTGGAAAAGCATGGTTTGCCTATTATCACAGAAGATTTTATTACTGTGACGGCTGCCGGAGGTCAGAAAATTAGTGGTATTGGTTATGTTAACTTGCCAGTAAATTTTGAAAACCAATTTCACATTTTGAAGGCTTTTGTGGTACCTAATATTACACAAAGTCTCATTTTAGGAATAGACTTTTGGCAAAATTTCAACTGTGCCCTAAGTACATTAATAGTATCGAAATGTGTAGCAATATTGATAGTACAGCTTCACTTGTTGACTCACAACCAACTTTCATTCAAAGTTATTCAAACTTAGACGATTCTCATAAACAATTAGCTGATAACGTCATTAAACAGTTTGAGAATATATCAGCTGAACGAAAAGGTCTTGGAGTTACACATCTAATGACTCACCGAATCGACACTGGTAACGCTCAACCTATCCGTCAACGTTACTATAGGTTGTCACCTGAGAAACAACGAATTTTAGTTGAGCAGGTTGACGAAATGTTATCATTGGACGTGATCGAGCCCTGTGAAAGTGCCTGGTCTTCTCCAGTCTTAATCGTGACTAAAAAGAACGGACAACCTAGATTTTGTCTTGATAGCCGAAAACTCAACTCTGTCACTAAACGGGATGCTTATAATTTACCTTACATCTCCGAAATTTTGGATAACCTTAGAGATGCGCGCTACTTAACTAGCATTGATTTATCTAAGGCTTTTTGGCAGATTCCTATCGCGCCTGAAGATCGCGAAAAGACAGCCTTTTATGTCCCAAATAGAGGCACATTTTGTTTTAAAAGAACCGCTTTTGGACTTACAAACGCTCCAGCAACACAGCAGAGATTAGTTGATATGTTATTTGCCGAATTCGATCTCAACGTCTTTGCGTATCTTGATGACATTATTTGCGTTTCCAAGGACTTCAATAGTCACGTGACCTTACTTTTACGTGTATTAGACAAGTTAAAACAAGCAAATCTTACAATAAATCTCGAGAAATGTGATTTTTTTAAGCCACAACTCAAGTATTTAGGCTATGTAGTTGACAATTACGGTTTGCGTACTGATCCGGCTAAAGTTGAAGCTATTCTTAATTACCCGACACCTACTTCTCGGAAAGAACTAAAAAGATTTTTAGGGACCGCAACTTGGTACAGGCGTTTTGTCCCAAACTTTAGTACAGTGGCTGGGCCCTTAAATAAATTGACCTCAACTAGGAAAGGCGCCGCTCCTTTCAAGTGGACACCTGAAGCAGCCTCCGCGTTTGTAAAACTGAAGGAGTGTTTAGTCTCTGCCCCAGTTTTGTCCTGTCCAGATTATACTAAGCCATTCGAAGTACACACCGATGCTAGTAGTTACGGTATTGGCGCTATGCTTACCCAAACGATCGTTGGCAAGGAACATCCTATTGCGTACATGAGCAAGTCGTTTACTGCATCTGAGAAAAACTACGGCATTACTGAACGCGAAGCCTTCGCCGTTCTAACTGCACTTGAATATTGGCGTTGTTATATTGAAAACGGTCAGCCATTCACAGTTTATACCGACCATAGCGCGCTAAAATGGTTTCTCTCTCTTAGTAATCCGACCGGTCGGTTAGCTCGTTGGGGAGTACGTTTGTCGGCATTTAACTTTGTCATCAAACATCGTCGAGGTTCCGACAATGTGATTCCTGACGCCCTTTCCAGAATCCCATGTAACGCCATCTCAACTGCTAACTCTTATTTGGACTCTAAAGACGCTTGGTACAAAAATTTATATTTCGGTTGTTTAAATGACCCTGCAAATTTTCCAAATTTTATTATTAAAAATGATACATTATTCCGTTTATCTAAAAACAAACACGAGTTAGCTTCTGAATTCTCATGGAAAGAAGTAGTTTGTTCTGAATTCCGTGAGAATATTATTAAAGAAAACCATAGTGAGCCTACCGCTGCTCATTTGGGCATATTCAAAACATACAAACGTCTTGCCTTACGTTATTATTGGCCTGGCATGTATAATGATGTAGTTAAATATATAGATTCTTGTGACAAGTGTCTTTCATATAAATCACAAAATCATCAACTATTAGGAGAAATGGGTCGTCCTAAAAGTTGTTCACGTCCTTTTCAAACTATTTCCATAGACCTTATGGGGCCTCTCCCCACTACAAAACTTAGTAATAGTTATATTTTCGTCGTTACTTGCTGTTTTTCGAAATATTGCTTGATATTTCCTATTAAAAAAGCGACTTCAGATGTAATTACAAAAATCCTTGAGAAATCTGTGTTTCTCGTACATGGTGTTCCACAAACCATTTTAATGGATAACGGCACCCAATTTACAAGCAAGCTCATGGATAGTCTCTGTAATAAATATCATATACCTAACGTGCATTATACACCTAAGTATACCCCACAAGTTAACCTAGTGGAAAGATATAATAGAACAATAATTACTTGTATATCTATGTATGTAGACGACGATTATAGGTCTTGGGACTTGTTTATTCCTGAAGTCCAATTCGCTATAAATAACTCCGTAAACGAAGCGACAGGGTATACACCCTCATTTTTAGTTTTTGGTAGGGAGCTAGTCGTTTGTGGCTCACATTACGTTGACAATGACCTCGGTAATGATTTATCAATTTTACCACGTGATGCTTATGCCGAAAATCTAGGTCGTCTATCTAGTGTTTTCGATAAAGTGCAAAAACGGTTGTGGCAAGCCCATGTGAAGAATACTTCTCATTATAATTTGAGAAGGAAATTTGCCGAGTTCAACGTTGGTGACATAGTCATGAAGCGTGCTTACTTTTTAAGCGACAAAGATAACTGTTTTTCAAAGAAATTGGCTCCGAAGTTTATTAAAGCTAAAATAGTAATTAAAAAGTCACCATTGGTATATGTATTGCAGGATATGACTGGAAAAGATCTAGGCACCTGGCACATTAAAGACTTGAAGTTGGTTGGTGTCAATAAGTAGTTTTTTTTCTTTTTATATATTTTTGTTTGGTTTAATATGTACAACAGTAGCTTTATATCTCGCGTCGCGCACTTAACTAACTTATTGGATATAAGTATTTGCCAAGTTTCTAGTTCATTAAACTAGATGTCTTCAGGATTGCTTGTAGGAGTCGGTAACATCCTTTGTATGGTACCTACTTTGTTTTAATAGTTAGAAGAATGATGATAGAAGAATGATAGAAGTATGAAAGATGATTTATGTTTAGGTTAAGCAACTACATTCACATTTTCCAAAACGGATTTTATTTCTCTATAAACAATAAAATCCTTCACTGCGCGCGGGGGTATTGTAACGTTGTTACATATTTATTTTATTAAAACTTATAATATTCTACCTAAAAATTAAATTACGCTCAATATTATTAACTTAAATTGTACATTATTTACACGAATCAGTTTTTTTTGAATACCTATTGTTTATAAACACAAAATTTATTTAACATCGGGCAATGAAATTTCGCTGCACGCGCGCTTCCAAGTTTGGCGACTCGTTTGTTGAGTTCCTCCCCCCCCGACCTGCACCGCGCGCTGGCTGCGGCGCGGCCGGCCATCTCACACTCCGAAATTGAACTCCAACCAGACACGCGCTCGTTCTGTGCTCCCAGCGACCTTGCGGACAACGCGCGATCTTTATATTTTTTTTATTTTTTCTTAATAATTGTTTAAGATAATTAATCATTACACTCAGTGCATTAACCCACGTATTGGTAAGTGTTGAACAAGTATTCCTTCAATTAGCGTCCGATTATAAAGTGGAAAATCTTAAATTTTTAAAATAGTAACCGTCGTTTTGAATTTTTATCTTTATTTATAATGCTTTTGCAAGTTATATTAGTTATATTCCTATTGTTTTTTAAGCTTACTAAGCTGTGCTTTAGCTTATTATTATTAGTTGTATTTCTCCGATTGTAACTCCGATCTATTGTGGCAATTATAACAAAACACACATACGTTCCGGGTACTTTTCTACTCCAGTTCTTGCCATGGCCACAATCAGAGGAGACAACGGAGTTTGGTTATTAATGCGACCATATTACAGGGTCCATGGTGTGGCGTCCACCGTACACCATCGTGTGACAACGACCAGCAATCCATCCCGTCACGGTCACCCCATCGCCTGGCGACGACTTCCGACTTCTTTTCGGGACTTCACTGTCGACCAGTACGACCACCGCTTCGTGACCATCTCCATCTTCTCTGGGCCCGGACTTCTCTTCGGCGGAACTACCAGGAGAGTACCAACCCTGGCCGGGAAAGCAAAGAACTTTCAAATACTGTAACGGTTTTTTTTTACCCGGGCACTTCGAACCACGCCCAAATAAATTTGTTGTTCACACCAAGAGTTGGTTTCATTTAAACGCCCTGGCTCGTGACAAGGTATTAAAATAATAAAAAACAAATAAGTTATATAGTAAACTAGGGAAATCAAGCTAAGTACCAAAATTACGTATTAGATTCAGGTATATAAAGCAGGTAGATTAACAGATAGTTGCCTGTTTATAAAGTTAATTCACAAGAGTAACTTTTAAAATCAGGTACCATCTATGCATTTCCGGTTATAATAAGATACTCTGTGACAGAAACTGTGTAATGATTGCGAATGAGCCATAGATTAGAGAGAATTTTTAAACTCTCGTTAATTTAGATAGTTAAGATTTATTATTTTAAGTTTATATTATAACCATATTTTTGATTTTTAGTGTATCACACCTTATAATGTGTTATGGAGGTGTTTGGCGAAAAATGTATGGCAATAGACTTTATGATGTCGCCTACTATCTATAATAATTGTCTTTGCACATGTGCATGTAGTGAAAATGATAATATAGTTGTGGATATTAATACCAATGTGTAATAAAAAAAAAGTTTTATTTTATCGATCTTTACAAAATAGATTTGTTTTGATGTTGTAAAAAACAACTTCGATCAGTCGTTGGCTGAATGTAACTACACCCATTATCATTAAAAATGAATATATTATACAAAGGTGTCCGTTAAAATCTAATGACTGTAAAATGAACTATAAATTACGACAAGAATTACCGTATATGTCAATATTTTTTATACATTTGGGCCAATTTGAACAATCTCCTTTATTATTAAATACAATGTATTAAGATTATCTGCAGAAGAGATAATATTTTTATGAATAATATTTTTATTTACATTCGCAAGCTCCTACTTGATATTGCAGCAATTCATGAATAGCAGAAATTGTTTAAAATGACTATTTTACTTAGTACTCTAATATTATCAACCTCTTTCAGACGATGAAATAAATAAATATTTACAACACACACGAATTAGCCTAGCCCCAAAGTAAGCACTGTAAGGCTTGTGTTATGGGATGCTAGGGTAACGAATAGAATACATATACTGTACATATTTAAGTATATTTATATAGAAATACATATTAAACATCCATGACTGGAGTAAAAATGGTCGTATTCATCACACAAACATCTGCCCCCCCCGGGATTCGAACCCGACCTCTCGAGTCGGCGATACCATGAAACCCGGCGTACAAACCACTCGGCCACGGAGTCAAAAATAATAAAAAATTACTGCCACCAGCTCCCTAGCTATTTAGAGCTGTAAGTAAGCCCTAAACATTCGTTGTTTATTGCATATTTTCTAGGTTTAGCGTTTCAGACGTATGTAAAGATTGCCACTTTTCTAAAACTTCAGTGTTATTTGGCTGGCTGTAGTCTACTGAAACTGAACTGTAATTTCAGCGCGCGCGAAAAATACTTTGCTTATCTCTCTTAGACCCAAGCCCGAGTTCATACAATTTGTACGGAGCGAGCGTCGATAACGTTACGTGGAGTGGAAATCTTCCGAGAGCTTGCGCCGGCCTTATTACGTTTATAGCATCTGGGATACATAATGCAGTATGACATTTTCAGCTCAGCTCGAATATCTCAGATTCAAAGTCTTTCGGAGCAGATATTTCTACGGAAAGAAGTTATACTGTCGATTAAAAAGGGTAAATGTAGATTTCTGATTTTGTTTGTTAGCGAAAATTTACTCGTAATGTCCTTTTCCATGTTTTGGTAAGGATTCAGGAGGTTGACAAAGAATGTCAACGTAACTGCCCTTCCCTCTTTTAGCGAGCTCTAGGATTGTAAGGTTTCATGAAATGTAGAAGAAACTAAGGCCCGTATTATAGAAAGATTCTCAGTGATTGATCTAGTCTTGAACATAGTTAGAAAGGGATGTTGCTATATATAGCACATAGGGGCATCCCTTTCTAACGCTACTCAAGTAAAGATCAACACTTAGTTGTCATTCTGTAATACGGGCCTAAGACACTTAACATCTCATGAATCAATTGGGTACTAGTTTTTTTGTGGGTTACCTACAATGTGAAGAGATGGCGCTGCCTTGCAGCTTAAGAATGGCTAGAGGAATTTCGACGCGGCTATCAGGGCCGCGGTAGCATAATTGATGGTGCATTCGCCTGGATGGCGAGAGTCGCTGGTTCGGATCCCGTCTGCTGCCTGGTCCGAGTGGCTTTTTTTCTGGTTGTATTTTCTTTAGATTTAAGCATCGGACAGTTACATGCTTAAAAAATATAGATTTTTTATGTTAAAAGGGTGGTAACAAGGCATATCCTTATTAACCGTTATATTACTTTTACAGGTGTTAGTCAGTTTCCAGTTTTTTTTATGTTAATATAAATGTGTTTTTTCATTCTTTTTGTAATACGGTTAATGAAAAATTTCTCTCTCTCTCTCTCATATGGCCCGCCTGATGGCTGATGGCTTCCATAGCCTATAAACTCGCGCCGTTGCCCTGACCCCATGCCCGACCACGTGGAGCTCCTCTTTTTTACTGTAATTTTTTCTTCTGTAATATTAGGTGGAGGTTACTTCCCCAAACGGGCGTCTGGCCTTCTCCACCTGACAGAAGACCAAAGCAAAATAATACTACCTTTTGGTGCTGTTGTGTTTCCGTCGGGGAAGTAAGTTCCAGGGTTCAATTGGGTAAACGCGGAAGAATCCCTAAACGGGGATCCCGTGGCTTCGCACTAAGCAGCTTAGAGGGTATTCGCAGGGTTTTTTAGCGGATATTATGCCGTAAAGCGCCCGTGAGAGTTACGGGGACCTCAGTGGGACTGCGGGGGCCCGTAAAGCTTGCGGCAGCTAGGTATGAGGTCCGTTCAGCGGTGTGCCTCTCGATGTGTGGGTTTTGCCTGCGTTAACAAAAAAAAGGTTCCATTGGGTTGGGGATTGGGTCCGGGTAGGCAACGGAGCAAGTGATATTTTTAGTATCGCAAGCGTCTATAGGTTATGGTGGCCGCTTGCCATCATGCTAGTGTGTCACCCTTTTGAAATAAAATAAAAGTTTAAATAGATTTTTTGATTTGTAATTTTTTAGATTACAAGGTATGGTTATATTTATTTTAAGGTCGCAGTAGATATATCAACTCGGAAAGGGATCGTCACCATATCAAGTAAAGCCGTTCAGTATTAAAACTCCCTAGCAACGCACACTAAACGTAACGTAATCACCTCGCCTCAGGATAAGCTCGTGTTCCGAAGCGAGATTAAAAAAGTTTTTGTGGGAGATGATAATAAAAAACCAATAATTCGGTTGTTTTGATGTTTAGTAGATATTTTTAGATTATGTGAAAAAAGTGCAAATACGAAAGTTGAACATCTTTTGATACTTTGTTGGCGTACTTACAGTGTTGTCATTCAAAGGACATGGAAAAATTTAGTATGAGCGACTGCCCAAGCAATGTATCAATATTGTGCTTAGTAATATATCATGCGGAATGACTGAATATCTATAATTTCTATAAAAAAAAGTCTCAGGAACTTTCGATAAAATTACAATGCTGAAAATTGTGAAAACTTACAAATACTTCATTACCTTGCTACATTTGATAAAAGATATTGCTAGTTTATATACAGAGCCATAAATTTCGCATTTTCTTAGAATCTTTCCACCCATTTCTCTGGTTAACACTTCACAAAATGTATTGTTGAAGCAAAAATAAATACAATTAATTGGTAAGCAGTGCCGTCAGCTGAAAGGAAATCTTTGAAGTTTTATTTTGATCATTTACAAAAATCAAAGGAAATTTTAGACAGCCTTGGCTCTAGTCTAATCAGAAAAATAATATATATTATTTTCAGTTTCCAGTGGTTTTTTTTTTCTTTTTTATTCTTTATTTAGCCATACACCTTAAAGGTTAAGCCGGCTACGTTCAGTGGTTTGTTATAATAAAGATAGGGCTAAATTCCATAGTTTTTACGAGTTCAGATTGATATTGTTTATTTCGATATACTTCCATATTTTTTTTTGTAGATTAGTAATAATTGTTCGCTTATTTTGTAAAACAGAATATTTTCCTTTTGGAATAGCCATGAAGTCAATTCCTATACTTTTAATTATTTGATTATTTCACGAAAGTACTGTGAGAATAATAAAAACGTTATAATTAATAAGCAAATATTTTTTAATGTTCGGGCTAGTGCGAATTTTTTATACATGTTAAGGGCAGTTTCTTAGCCATGTCCAAATAGGACTTGTCGTTTTCCTGAAATTCATTTTCCCCCCTTATAAGGTCACACCGAACACATTTGAGGTCAACCCGACCTCAAATGTGTTCTTTTCCTTTTAAAATGGAGTGTAGGTACATCTTGTTCTGATTTTTTTCTCGTTTTACCATTTTCAAAACGATCCGTTATATCACGCATATCTAGTTACTGAGCTTTGTAGCGAATATTTATTATTTATAGCGAAATATTACGGTAGAATATTACAGCTATAAATCATGATGTAGGTAATATATAAAAAGTTTCGTTTGGTGCCTAAAAGTCATTCTAATCTAGACATAAATTTTGTATTCTAGGTTTACCTTTGATATTTTATCGCAAAAAAGTACTTAGGTTAAACCCGGAGTGCTCGGATCCTAGAACTTGTATCTTTGTCACATAAATTATTCGCATATGGGCAGAGTTACGATATAGACAGAATTCCATTACCTGAAAGGTTTTTTTATTATATTTTTGGTTCGTTTAACTGCAGGTTTTTAAGGTAGGTATAATCTAAAAAATCATTAATGTCTTAGATACCAGACTGAATTCAAACCAGCGCCCGTCGGTAACCGGGAAAATGCTCCAGGATTTAAATTGATACTTCGGAAATAATTGATTAAAATTAATTGGATCGGAGGAGCTCGAAGGCACAAATGGTGTTCGGTCTGCGATGGCGGTAGTCAAGCAGTTACTAACTAATACTACTGAGAACCCAATCAAGAACGGAATCGCCTCAGTAATTTGCGAACTGAAATGTTTAGAAAAAATCAAAGTTAGTGCTAAGCTGCTACTATACTTATTATACTTATATTAGATACTAGAGGTGCCCTTATTATTATTATATATACTTATATTAGATACTAGAGGTGCCCTGCGGTTTCACCCGCTGTCTAAAGGTAGATATAATTTGCAATGACATCAATATGCTATTAGCCTGCGTAGTGGTAGCTCAAGGCCCAATGGAGACATTAATAAGCCCATAACAATGATGAGGAATTAAAAGGAAGAAATGAGTAAATCAGGCTCCGTGTTCTTGCAAGGCGAGCATGACACGTGAAGCAGTATGTAACTACTATACTATAACCGTTGCGACTGTTTTTTAAGTCACCCGTCAGAAATAAATATGCCTAAACATCTCCTGTATTTTGCTACCATACGCAGAAATTTTCTACCTGACTACCTCCGTGGCGCGAGTGGTATGTACGCCGGGTTTTAAGGTGTCGCCCACTGGGTTCAGGAATCCCGGCGAGGCAAATGTTGGTATGATGATTACGAGCATTTGTACTTAAGTCAAAGATGTTAATATATATTTTCTAGACGAATATACATAAATAGATATTGTATTCTATCCGTTACCGAAGTATCCAATAACACAAGACACAGTGATTACTTCGGGCTAGGCTAATTGTGTCAGGAATATTTATTATTATTTATTTATTTACCATATGTCGGATTTATTTCATTCAAATTATAAACCAGTCAGTGAACGCAAGTCTCATGCAAAAGTCGTATAGCATAGCAACACAATGTATTGGCGCATCTGTAGGAGTACCTGCTCTGATTATTACATTATTGCTTTTTGCGGTCGTCCCATTTGCTAGCAATATTTATAGTCTATTTGCGCAGTTTATAATCGTTTTGGACGCTCTCGTGAGATAATTTAGTGTCGCCGGTGCCAATGTGGGCTAACACTCAAATGTCGGCGCACATTGTCGTTAGTTTACGAGACACGTGTGCCGAAATAGCCGTCTAGTAAATGTAGTTTCGTCTTACGTTTGTGGTAGATATTATAAGGTAGCTAATTCCGTTGAGTTCACCATCTGCCTAGCTATTTTACAATTTTTTCTGCTCATAAGAGTAAGAGTATGTCCTGTGATTTTGGGTGTGATTGCTTGTCAAACATCAGGAATGGAGCTTAATAGAAGTGTAGTAAAGGATAAACAACGGAAATGGATATCCCTGATATAGGTACAATCTAGGTTTCTCGTTATTCGGCAATTATCTCGTATCTTCATTAGTTTGTACCTTCCTTCTATACAAAGGAAATTTGAATAAGTTCATCTGTTTTATTTTACCATCAAAAGCAGGCAGGCGGTGGAAATAAAGCATTGGAATTAAAAATTGAATTCCAATAAGAGTAATTCCTCTTTTTTGAGTGGCACTTGTAAAGAAAATGATAAACAAAACAACAAAGGTCCACTTAAAACAAAGGATTTATTAAAAATAGCTTATGAATAACATAACAATAGCTTAAATTTAATTTTTAATATAACAGCCTCATCTTAGGATGTTTTGGAAGGAAAATTTACAATTAAAAATTATTAATCTTTTCAGTTGAACAATTCTTCGAATTAGTCGTCTCCTCCAGTCATGACTTCCATGAATTCTGTAGAAAAAAAATAGAAAATGTTTAATTATACTCGTATTGTCTAAATATTAAGGCGGAATGTTAAAATGTTTCGTAATAGGTAAAATAATTATAAATAAACTGAAACGTGGCATTTGATTAGGTTTTAGATTCCTAGTAGAATATTCTATTTCAGATTGGTTCTGTCCGCAATTTTAGACTACTGTACTCAATCATCACTTCCAATTAGCCTTAATAAATTTTCGCAGTCGAAATATATTTGCAAATCGTTGATACAATAAAACTGTCATGTTGCTATACCTATATACATACGTACATGTCAAACATATTTGTACCACAAATATTTTAGAAAGGTCAAAGATAAAAGTAAAATCCGCGGACTCATGCCTATAAATCACTTTTATTCAGGCATGTTGCATTAGATTGTTAAGATAATTCCTAAATCATGTTCAAAGTTATGAAAATCAGAATATTTATAACTGTATCAATAAATTTAAAAACGAGCAGAAAATCTTAAAAATGAGGTTTGTGTAAGTAGTACATATTTAAAATTTGTGTGACAGTAGTTAAATTTTGTTTAACATTCAAAGGATACATACCAGCAAAATTCTTGAGCATCGATCATAGATAAGGAAACTTATGTATATTATCGCTACATTTAAGTTTTCAAGAGTGAGAAACAATGTGTTATCCTTCTCGATTGCACACGTACCATCAAAGTCAACGGTGCCGGAGCCGTCAGAGTCGATTTCCTCAATCATCATGTCCAGTTCTTCAGCACTGATCTTGTCGTCTAGCTCCCGGAGGATCTCCCGGAGAACACCAGTGGTTATGTAGCCGTTACCTAAGATAGAATAAAGTAGAAGATTTAGGTATTTAATGGTATCGATTCTGACATGTATATCTAAACTTAAAACTAAATTTAACATCAGTCTCTCTCTTTCTCTCCTTTTCAATCTGTATAGAGAATGACAGGTATACACTGTTGTCAAATTTAAGTTTAGGTTTAGAGAATTGTGCCAGATTATCGAATCTGTTATTATTTAGTTTTTGTTAACATTGGTATCGACCAATTTTAACAAAACTAAATAATAATAATATGATTTTAAATTTTAAAAATAATGCCTATACTAGCTACAGAATACGGTTGGATCAAATAATTGTATTCGTCTAACAAAATCCCATATAACTGAAAAACTCCAGATTGATTTATAGATTTTTAAAGCGGTCGTATAACTTTCAATACCTTAACCGCTACTTGTTAAACTGTATCTACTGTTATAGAGCTGAAAAGCTATATACAGATAGCAGCTCGCAAGTACAAGTAAAAGTATTCATAATGGCGTTCCAAGAAACACATAATGGCCGACTATGCGTACCCTTTTTTTTGTGTCTGGGAAATGCCTTACGCATCCTTCAACCCAGTGGTGGTGGGAGCGAGAAAAAGGTATGTGGGGCTCCTCCTGTTCATTTGAGCCAGCCCTGTGGCCGGATGAAATAAACAGGGCCCTACATAACGCCCTGTACAGGGCCACTAAAACCAGACAATACTCCTGCACCTGCACCCTGGAACGTGCTATCCAGCAGCAGTACGCAGCTGAAGCCTAGTCTCAAACCTCAGATTACAGAACTAATAGATAATATCAACTCGCGTCAATACACTACAATAGATTACTAGCTCTGTGCACTACAATGCATCGTGTTTTAAATACTTCCCGTGAATGAGCCGCCTTGTTTACACATCGTAAAAACATTGTAAAAACTGTTCACAAAGATAAAAGCTTTGGTTTTGGCCTTTTGTTCTGTAATCTGATTCTCAAACTAAGATGTCACGCCTTGAAATAGTTTATTATAATTACTTATATATACTATATACATTTGAAATTACATAGTATTTTTGTATTTATGCATTGCGTATGCAAAATTTACTGTAATACTGTATGTATACTCAAAGAATTTAATAAATAACCGTCTTATAACAAACCTCAACTAAATTAAAACTCTATCTTAAATACGCTTAAACGGCATTGCTAAAGCATTGTGTAAACCTCTTTATTTAAAAAAAAAACAGTGAGTAGTATGCAATGTCGTATAATACCCTTAGCTGGAAAACAATATCGAATTCGAATAGTTTGCAAGTGCGAAATGTCAATCTCAAATGTGTACTGATTTTTAGTTCTCGTTACGCCTGTTATGGCGTTGCTGTTTAAGTTTCTATACAAAATTTGACAGGGGCATTTCGGACTCGCAAACTATTCGAATTCGATATTGATTTATGCTAGGAGTACAGAACTCTTTCTGTCTCAATATTTGCAATGCCCCATTGCTAATATGAAACTTTATTGAACTAGACGTTGATAATGTAATATATATCATTAAAAATCCATTAAACCGTTTCAGTGTAGTCGAAAAAAAAATGTAAATATCCATATTTCTTCATTTATCACATTAGTCAGATGAGAAAGCAGAGAGCGAGCCGTGAGCTTGGTAATGTTCTTGCCATAACGAATGGCCGAAGTTCGCAAGAATCCTTGTCGCCGTTTCTCATAAAAAAAAAAAACTTGGGATTACACTGCGATCCATCGCAAAATAATATTTTTTTACTGCTCAGTAATAAAATTTGCTAGCATTATAATATGTAATATGTTTATTATGTTGACAATCCATAAAATTAAATTAAGTTATTGGTTGTTTCCATTAAAGATATAAATTAGTGGCTCTGAGAATATCACTCATAAATTACTTGTTTCAAATATTAACTACTTCTTCTTTGGAATACAAAATTAAATTTACCTAGCTCTAATTAGTATCTAGAAACGAAATTTCTTTGGTAGATAAAATATACAGATAACAACAGTATCCACTAATGCATCAAATTAAAATGTTACCTCAAATTATTCATAACTAAAATTTTTACTTATAGCAATAAGCAAAGTCCTACCTACCAGTTCTTCATAGTTATAGAAAAACATCATGACAACAAAAAAAAAACTCTTTTGGTCTGTTATTTACGCAGAAATGTATGTGACGATCTCTACTAGCCTTTAAAATATTTATGTGTAATTCAAAATATTAATCCCTAATCTAATCACCAATAGGGATGATGACGGGACGGGGTCAAGTAAACGAAATTCTATTTAATCCGTCTGTTAAATTATCAAAAAATAAAAGACACTTATTTTTTTTTCTTTTATCTATATACCAAAAATTACAAGGATAAGGCGCGTTTGGGAGTGAGGACTCATGACGCCGCTTCTAAGTAAAAATTGTACCCAGACGTGACGTCATGCGAAATTTCAAATGAAAATGACTTTAATATGTTTTAGTTAGTATGTGATAAAAGCAAAAAATACGATCGTGTCCAAACTTTTTGATAATCTATCTTATAGACGAAGAAAAAAAAATGACATCATCCATATTAAGGCACATAAGATTTGGCCATCAAATTACTAAATCTCTGTGCTCTATGCAAACCATTACCCACGCAAATTCTTAGAGGTATCTACTTTGTTGAATAATTGTTGAAAGATAAAGGCAAGGGTATCACCAACAACAAAAAGAAGTTGCCTCCCCATTACAGGGGTAATTTACGCAACAATACCATTCTTTGCATGTCAATTGTGAAACGACGGCAGCAATTAAAATCCTTTTCTCTTCGCAGACAAAGCTGCTGTGGTGTTTAAAACCATTTACTGAGTAAGTAAAACGTTATTTAACGCGGTATGATATTAAAATATTCCGATTTTGTTTTAATAATTTGATGACATTTATATAGTTGTGTAATTCTTAAAATCTGTATACATTTTGCTTGAGTTTTTGGAGATTATTATTTCCAATTATTGTTTATGTATCTTCTAATTATGTGTTATTCTGATTAGTAAAATAATAGTTCATAATTTGGTTTATCCAATTCAATAGAAAATTTAACCCTCGTTGGCAACGCACAGTTGCGTGCGTAGAGTAGGATTTTTATTTTCGTCACCTCTCCCAGCGGCGCCGTGGCTTAGTTGGTTAAAGCGCCTGTCTAGTAAACAGGAGATCGCGAGTTCGAATCTCGCCGGGGCCTAGTTGATATTAACCTTTTTACTTTTCTATTTTTATTTTGCCAAAATTTTATTAGTTCTGATCCTTTATAATAATACCGTCCTGTTTTTTTTAAAGTTTTATACATATTCCGAAAGATTTGTAAAAACTTACAGATATTGTACTGTCTAAGGTTACAAAAAACCAAAGGTTAAAAAAAAACAGGAAATTAGGAAGTTTCCGTTAGATTTCCGTGAAAAAAACCTACTACACTTTTTTGTTTGGAAAGTACTAACCAAGCTTTGAAAATCTTCGAATTATGTTCGTTCAAAGTATGGACGCAGTTAACGGAGCGCAGTTGAAGAATGTTAGTTTCTTAAAGCAATATGTTTGTGTCAATGTGTCTTATCAGACATAATATACTTTTGTAAAACATTTATTAGTCAATCGTTGTTTTTTGATAATGAAATGAAATGTAGAAAAAACAACGATCCTAAACTTTATTTTCAACATAGTGAAAAAAAATACAATGACTTATAATTTCATTGTACATTTCTAGTACTGACACCAGTAACACAAAGTAATGAAATTAGTGGTACATTAACTTATTTTAAAGTTAGTAAAATTCAAGTGGACCTTGATCGTTAAATTTAAAAATAATTCATTTCTATTTTTAAAGTACCTTTGTAATACAAATAACTACCTATTACTACATTTGTAAGTTTTTTTACTAAACCTTACCTTCTTTATCGTATAACCGGAATGCCTCTTTGAGTTCCTGCTGCATCGCTTCAGCGTCCTCTTCAACCATGAACCTTGAAGCCAGTGTTACGAACTCCTCAAACTCTAATTCACCGGAGCCTGTAAATTTTAATCAATAAATTGTGAAAGATTGTCTACAATTTCACAACAAAAGTAAAACAGAGTGTAAAAATTACATAACAATTGTTCCAAATTCCAAAATGAGGAGCTGGCGAACAAAACGGTATAATTACGCATCTGGTCCAACTAAGTACTTTTTTTACAGTCCGTATGTTTCGGGCCCCTTGAATTTAAATCTCAAATAATTTTCAATCAAAACCGCCTGCAACAGTGTTATAATTACTAAATTTATAAATTAAAAACCATGCCAAAAGCTCACTCATGTCATTCAGTTTCATACAGCTCTTGTAAATTTTAATTTTATGTAATTATACCGTTTTGTTCGAAAGCTCCTCAAATGAGAGTGAATCGGTATCGGTATCTTAAAAATATAGTAGGCGATGGCATATAAACTACTGTAATATTTATTCTCTATACATATAAAGTAACTCGCCATCGTCTCCATTGTGTGTGATAGATTACTACTCATAGATTTATAATTATGCATTTATGGAAAAAGACGTAGAACTACTTATTTAAAAATTATCTACACAAAACTATTCACGATTTAATTGCATTTGACATTTAGGAAGTCTACGTTATAAATGATAGCATTTTGTTCCTAATAAAATATAAAAATAAGACTTTGGGCTATGTTCAATCATTATCAAAGTTTAAACAAAAAGGCGGAGGATCATATTCGTTCATTGTATATGTGATGTGGCCGTATCGTAGATTTGCTCACTCAATGTAATGCTCGAGAATTTCGTATAATGTAGGATTTTATGATGAGGCAATTTAATTTGACCAGATCAATAAATCGTCAACATTAATTCACGATTCTGTTGAATATCTTTTGATTTATTTTTAATTAATAAAAAACAGAAGAGTTGCTTTTAGGAAATTATAATGTTATTCGCATTTAGTTTTGCAAAACAAAACAAATGTTACTCAAAGTTGATATTATTATCTCTAAAAAATAACCGAAAACCATTGTATTAGTAGAAGTCAGTTCAAATTCCTAATGATATTATTATAGTTGTACAGTTAAGAGCTCACTTTGAATAAACTTAATAAAGTCAAAAGTAAAAGATTAAAAGTCTATCAATTTACCGTCAACGTCGACCTCATCGATGATCTCCTTGAGGGTTTCATCGCTGACCTGGTGACCCAGCATACCCAGTATGGTGCCCACCATGACAGTGCCGATGCAGCCCTTCTTCTCTTGATCGAACGCCTCAAAGGCTTTCTTAAGAACTGCGAACAGAAATACATAGTTTTTACTCACGGCAAACGCCATTTGGAGAAATAAAAATAATAATGAAGACTGATATGGCCCTTAAACTACTTCACAGTGAAAATATCACAGCAACATAAATATTTTAATTGCGTCGTTGTATGATGAAGTAGAGCTGATAAAGAAATAGGTACAAGATAATAATGAAGACTGTTATCTGTTATGGACTTTAAAATACTTCACAGTGAAAATATCACAGCAATATAAATATTTTAATTGCGTTGTTGTATGGTGAAGTAGAGCTGATAAAGAAATAGGCATAAGATAATAATGAAGACTGTTATGAACCTTAAAGTAATTCACAGAGAAAATATCACAGCAATATAAATATTTTAATTGCGTTGTTGTATGGTGAAATAGAGCTGATAAAGAAATAGGCACAAGATAATAATGAAGACTGTTATGGACCTTAAACTACTTCACAGTGAAAATATCACAGCAATATAGATATTTTAATTGCGTTGTTGTATGGTAAAGTAGATCTGATAAAGAAATAGGCACAAGATAATAATGAAGACTGATAAGGCCCTTAAACTACTTCACAGTGAAAATATCACAGCAATATAAATATTTTAATTGCGTTGTTGTATGGTGAAGTAGAGCTGATAAAGAAATAGGCACAAGATGATAATGAAGACTGTTATGGACCTTAAACTACTTCACAGTGAAAATATCACAGCAATATAAATATTTTAATTGCGTTGTTGTATGGTGAAGTAGAGCTGATAAAGAAATAGGCATAAGATAATAATGAAGACTGTTATGGACCTTAAAGTAATTCACAGAGAAAATATCACAGCAATATAAATATTTTAATTGCGTTGTTGTATGGTGAAATAGTGCTTATAAAGAAATAGGCACAAGATAATAATGAAGACTGTTATGGTTTTAAACTATTTCACAGTGAAAATATCACAGCAATATAGATATTTTAATTGCGTTGTTGTATGGTAAAGTAGATCTGATAAAGAAATAGGCACAAGATAATAATGAAGACTGATAAGGCCCTTAAACTACTTCACAGTGAAAATATCACAGCAATATAAATATTTTAATTGCGTTGTTGTATGGTGAAGTAGAGCTGATAAAGAAATAGGCACAACAAGATAATGAAGACTGTTATGGACCTTAAACTACTTCATAGAGAAAATATCACAGCAATATAAATATTTTAATTGCGTTGTTGTATGGTGACGTAGAGCTGATAAAGAAATAGGCATAAGATAATAATGAAGACTGTTATGGCCCTTAAACTACTTCACAGAGAAAATATCACAGCAATATAGATATTTTAATTGCGTTGTTGTATGGTGACGTAGAGCTGATAAAGAAATAGGCACAAGATAATAATGAAAACTGTTATGGCCCTTAAACTACTTCACAGAGAAAATATCACAGCAATATAAATATTTTAATTGCGTTGTTGTATGGTGATGTAGAGCTGATAAGGAAATAGGCATAAGAGTAGCAACAGTTATTTATTGAATTAACGTTAGGTACTGTATCGAGCAAGTCTTTTTTTATATCAGCTGATTTTGCTCTGACTGAAAAGTGAAACCTCTTAGCAAAATTAAAAACATACTTTTTTTTAAAGGTGACAAGGCAAACCACAATAGCTTAAGTATAGTTTGTCTGAAATAAACGAACACTATAGCCTCTAGGCGCTTGCTATATGTACAGTCACGTTCTCTAATTTGGTATCCATCTGTGGTTGAATATCGAACAGCAAATAGACATCATATACGGAGGGCAGTGAGGAAGTTTTTCATGTTTGAACTGTCATTATTTATTACTTCTACGAAACATATACTTCTAACATAGAATAAGTCTACTAATAAATATGGATCACAGTTGATTGACGTAAATGATTTTTTATTATTGTTAGAGATCTTTTTTGAATGAATACGTTGCTATAACAACGTAATACTGTTTTAATTATGTCAGTAGAGACAACTATTCCATTTACACGCCAACGTTACGGATCCGAGAAGCGTACGGAAATTTCCAATCAATCAAAGTAGTTAACTTACTATTTAAAATGTTCTTTCTAATAAAGTTAATTGGTAGCATTCATAAAAAATATTTTAGCAATAAAATGAATAAAGTTAAACTTAATTTGTTTACATTATGATAACGGTTTCATAAAAGATATTGAATTTGATTACATTTTCT
The DNA here is from genome assembly GCA_902850365.2 of Chilo suppressalis. Lineage (NCBI taxonomy): Eukaryota > Metazoa > Arthropoda > Insecta > Lepidoptera > Crambidae > Chilo > Chilo suppressalis. The sequence goes on along the minus strand of OU963899.1, from coordinate 8,504,044 downwards.
TAGATTGTCAATATGATTTCCTCCTACTTAAATATTTGCGACATAATGGTCATAATGAAAAAAAAATACGAAATTATACTCTTAGAAAGGAGATTAATATTCTAAAATGCCAATAAATTGTAAAAAAAAATTTGACGTTTCAACTCCGTATTCGTCTCGAGCTTTCGACTTTATTGCAATGCGAATGTTCAAACCAAATTTCAATTAAATGGATCCCAAATTAATGCATCTATCATGCACATGGAGGCAACTTATCCCATGTTGTCACTGTTTATTTCAGTGTAGAATTATTAAATCTATTGGGTCTATTACTGAATGATATTAAGCGACATTTATGAAAAATTTAGGGCGACATTTATAAATAATTCAAAAATGAAGAGTTTTTAAATTTTCACCATCCGATAATAATAAATTACTTAGTTCTATTAAAAAACAATAAAAGAAATCGACAGATTTTTCTACCGCCATCGGCAATTTTCGCGATAGAGCTCAGCTTACAATTAAAGTATCAAAAGGAATGTAAAATATAAGAAATGTTTTAAAGAGATTAGTTGAAAGAAGTTTGTAATTAATGTTACCTCGAAAACTTTTAAAATATTTATATTCTACTGACAGATCAGACAGAAGCTTTCAGTTTAAGATATTTAGAAATTAAAGTAACTTTCCAATAAAATAATGTTGGTAACTCACTGTTAATTTGATCCTTTCCAAGCTCCTCCTGCAAAATCACACAGAAGGAATTAATCGCGAATAACTCACTTAGAAACAGAAGGACATTAAAAGCTTTATAACTCCACATATTGGTTAAAATCTCCTTTCACTTTTATTTTTAAGTTGCTATAAAAGTAATTAATACACTAAGAATAAAACACCTAATAAAAAAAGAAAAAGGTAACACTGATGAAAACTTCTTCCTCACCATTTTCACTAAAGCACTTTTTATTTCAAAAGAACTTCACGAGTGTGTATGCTATAATGAACCAAAACAACAGGAACACCAGGCCTTTTATCTGAATGGACTGAGCGACTGAACGCAGTCGAGAGCCGATGTCACCCAGGTTGGCTCGGGTTTAGGGGGACGCAGGTTCATCTCCCGTTTCCATCCACGAGTCGCAAGCTCTTGGCGTCGCATGACGCTTTTAACTGTATTAACTAAGGTCATTATCTGCTTGCCGGATGTACACATATGGGTCGCCCTAGCGGGGCCAAATGCGTATTTCAATTAATTAAATGACCACCGTGAACAATTTATTTAGACGTCATATTTTATAACACACGAATCCTGGATGATTGCCACGCCTTTTGTCGGGAAATTGTTACCTTTGTGAAACACTAAAATGTGTTTTACAGCAACTAAGTTGCTTTTCACCGTTAAAATGAAATAACACTCCATCTTTTCATACATTGAAAGAGTTATTTTCCCGTGGAGAGTTTATGTACACCATTGAGTTGATATGTGTAACTTGTAGAGTAACTATATCCATACTTCATTTGTGATCATTTTATCAAGTGATCCAACTGAAATATTTCGGATGAACAACTAAAACGTAAGGGTTAATTTGTGACTGTTACAATATTGTTCAACATTAAAGCCAATATCAATATTATTCATAATTTCTTAACTTTCTTTTTAGGTATTTATATATCTCAATTATTTTAAAGTACATTTGCATTTTTTGAGTTAGACGTGAACTTAGTAACACCACCGGACCAGCTATTGAAACGCACATGATGTCATAATATTTAATTATGGTAAAGTTCTAAATAAGGGGCGCGGGCTGCGGGGAGTCAGGTGCGCCCGATCACAGACAGTGACATATTTGTTGCGTTCCAACGTTGCCAACTGTTGCCGAAAGCTAATGGTACATGGCGGAATCGAAATAGTTTAAAAGGTAAACAACAGTAAAGCGACAAAAACAATAGGCGTTGCGGTGATTTGTTGCGTTTGGAACTAAGGCACCTATTCGAAGTAACTTTGTTATGTGACTGACGCTGCAATGTTGCAGAAATGCTCCAGTTTGCTAGTAAATTTTCCACGATTGAACGAAACTGGCGCTTTATTGCATAGTGTTTATATAGCTTCAACGTTTTTTACGATCGCATTCTATTCAAACAATTTATTACGCGTTCATCTTTCGCTGGCTTATAAAATATCCTCATATTATAATACCAATCATTTTTATTGTACCAGTATGAACAAATAGGTATCTGCTTAGATTAAACAAGTGGCATTTTTTGGGTGAAATGGGTGACATGTAATCGCGTTATCTTCCAAATGGTAAGCTGTCACCTTAGCATAGATAGACGCTTGCGAACTTACCTTAAATGAAGAGTATATCACTAGAGTCTAAGTGATGTAAAATAAAATAAAAAACAACTTTCTTATTTTCACTATTTTGATAACAAGCATGAAAAGAAAATTAGAAACGCTTAGTTTTTTCAAAATTGTTTTTATGTGATTTATCAAAGTTTTTTTCATGATAGAAATAAAGCTGTTTTTTTTGTATCTCTACTCAACTCCAACTAAGTGGCTCTAGAAACCACGCTTGCCTACAGAAACTCAATAGGTACTCTCAAAAGTTAAAGATCTTCTACTGTCTTCTATGAGGTGGAGGCTTATTCCACTTATCGTTCCAGTTTGAGTTGAAAATTAACCCTCCAGTCAGTGTCATTACATTTTAAATTAATTACCTGACCTTTTTTTGTGACGCAGGCAAAACCTCTGTTTACAGACGACGGCGCCTTTAAGAGGCACACCGCCGAATGGACCTCACACCTGGCTCCCGCAAGTCTTACGAGCCCCCGCAGTGGCTGCCCACTGAGGACCCCGTAACTCTTATGGGCGCTTTACGGCATAATATCCGCTAAAAAACCCTGCAAATATCATGTAAGCTGCTTAGTACGAAACCGCGGGATCCCCGTTTAGGGATTCTTCCGCGTCTCCGCACCCAGCAGCCTCCCGGCCTAGCCGGGACTCCACGGCAGGGGTCTCCCGAGGTATTGCGGGGACCGCTGCGGAGGACTACTTGGGCGTGCCCGTGTAACTATACTTACCTAACCTGACTAACCGAACCTTTTCTCTAGCAGCAAAATTAAAATATAAGCGATAATGGATAGACCAAGGAAAGAGGTTTCTCTCCAAAACAGAAGGTATAAGCTGAAGTAATTTTTCTCTCTACTGATATAAGAAACTACCTATAAAACCGCAAAGAAAACTTATTCGCCAATAGAAACTCAGTATATCGCTATATTAAACGCACGCTTCATCATCATCATCAGCCGAAAGACGTCCACTGTTGGACATAGGCCTCCCCCATGGATTTCCACAACGATCGGTCCCATGCTGCCCGCATCCAGCGGCTTCCCGCGACCTTTACCAGATCGTCGGTCCACCTTGTGGGGGGCCTGCCAACACTGCGTTTCCCGGTACGCGGTCGCCACTCGAGGACCTTTCCGCCCCAGCGGCCATCGGTCCTGCGAGCAATGTGCCCTGCCCATTGCCACTTAAGGTTTGCAATTCTGTGGGCTATGTCGGTGACTTTAGTTCTCTTGCGTATCTCCTCATTTCTGATTCGATCACGCAGAGAAACTCCGAGCATAGCCCTCTCCATTGCCCTTTGGGTGACTTTGAGCCTTCTTACAAGACCCATTGTAAGCGGCCACGTCTCGGTACCGTATGTCATCACTGGCAACACGCACGAATTGAAGACTTTCGTCTTGAGGCACTGCGGTAGATGTTCCGAGAAGATGCTACGTAGCTTCCCGAACGCTGCCCAGCCGAGTTGGATTCGTCGATTAACCTCTTTCTGGAAGTTGGACTTACCCAGTTGGACTATTTGTCCCAGGTATACGTACTGGTCAACAGCTTCCAGTGTAGAGCTCCCAACAGTCACTGGAGTGGGTACGACATTGGAATTCGACATGATTTTCGTCTTGTCCATGTTCATTTTGAGACCCACTTGTTGGGACACCCTACTGAGGTCGCCGAGCATTGTGCCAAGGTCATCCATGGTCTCAGCCATGACTACGATATCATCTGCAAATCGAAGGTGCGTCATGTACTCGCCGTTTATGTTGATGCCAAGTCCGCTCCAGTCCAAAAGTTTGAAAACGTCTTCCAGCGCAGCTGTAAACAGTTTCGGTGATATAACGTCACCCTGTCTTACACCACGCTGCAGCTGGATTGGCTTCGTGTTTTGGTCCTGGAGTCGAACTGACATAGTGGCGTTTTCATACAACGACTGCAACACTTCGATGTATCGATAGTCTATTTGGCACCTTTGGAGTGACCGAAGCACGGCCCATGTCTCGATCGAATCGAAGGCTTTCTCGTAGTCCACAAACGCCAAGCATAATGGCAGGTTATACTCTTCGGTCTTCTGTATAACCTGCCGCAGCGTATGGATGTGGTCTACGGTACTAAACCCTTTTCGGAATCCGGCTTGTTCGGGAGGCTGGAAGTCGTCAAACCTGCGCGCGAGACGATTCGTGAGGACTCTCGAAAACAGCTTGTATACATGACTCAGGAGCGTGATGGGTCTGTAATTCTTCAATTGGGCCCTGTCGCCCTTCTTGAAGAAAGAAAACGCTTAAAGGCAAACTGACATATTCGTACTTAAGAGATACAGACAAAAAGTTGTCCTAAAGCCATCTATATTATTCTATTCACATAGCTTCATAAATATCGCCATCGTCATTAACAACTTACTTTAAAATTAGACACATACCTAGTAAACAAAAAAAAATGTAAACACCTCAATATTGTACGTTATTCAACGTTGAACTAAGTACTAATATAACAGTATTCAATTAAGCATTTGAAAAGATAGCATTATTTTACAGTGGGCTCTAAGGTTGAGGCTACTTAGTCGGTGCGGGTATACTTTGACGTGCACTCACGTAAGCGTGGCATACGCCCAACCACCCTGCCGACCGATCCGACCAGCAGCCAGGACCGCACTCGCTTTATTCGATCCTGGGCTTCTCCGTCATCAGCAACACCTGACTAGTCTCACGGACCACAGTCCGAGCGGTCAGCCAGCGGACCTGCTCCCCATACCTACCAGGTAAACCAGCTCCTCGATCTACCCCTCACCCAGGCGTATCTGGGGGATCCAGTTATGCGTCGTCGCTTGTTATGCTTGGAGGCTACTACCCTAGACGGGCGCTCCAATTTGTGCCACTCTTACAAGCTGCTTAACTATGTGGTTATTGGTTCTCAGATGCACCTCAAACTATCAAATCACTGATTAGATAAAAGTTACTACGGTAATTAAACTAAGTATACTGGCAATCCGGAGATTTGAACCTTTTCTCTAAATTCTTAGGTAGGTACGCCTTCATACGAACATTTACCTGTCTTGTGTTAAAGTTATAGTCTTGTTAAAGTTTCACAATTTCCGGCACTTTTAACGAAATGAGAAGAAACGTAAACAAACAAAACAAACTTCAAACTTTATGACACTTCTTTTTTCGTAGACTCAAATATAGATGCCCTTGCACAAATTTCTTGTTCCTGTTCTTATCTGTTTTATTGTGTGTGTACTAAATTATTAAATAAATAAAATAGATTATATACGTTCCCCGAATTAGATTTCTCTGGTTATTATACGTAAACCCTGCCTTAAATTCCTTAGATTGAGCCGTTTTGGATAAAAAAACACGTACATAACGAAAGTTTTACGGCAAAACCTCAAAATTTGTGCAAACAAACTATAATCGTTAAATCTTGACAATATTTTTTGAAGTGTGGTAGTCACTAGTAAAACATTGGATGCATCGTAGCTCACTTCACTTCGCAAGCGATTGGGTGATGTTTACAAAATTCCAAATCAAGGTTATTTTGAGTTCTTATTTGAATTTTAAAGAATCGACATGCTGCAATGTGATCGATAATAATAAAAATATTTTTTAGAAATTTAATCAAATTTTATCTAAAATACCGTATATACCAGCTCTGATTTCGGGCTAGATAGGGGATCAAGAGCTTACCATTAACAAAAAAATAAACACGTTGATCATGAAATCTGGTAGATAAACAGTAAAATGTGTGAATTTTGCGTAAAACTTCTTAACCTAATAAGCATAAATCAGCTTTATATTTTGTTAACTGCTAAAGTTTGGGGCTCAGGCCATAATCCTGACGACGCATCCTGAAATAAATAAATCAGTGCATGTATACCGTTGAAACTTGTTTTATTTAATGAGTGGTGTGCGTGAAAACCTAAGAAAAAAATAAGCTTAAGTTTGATATGGATAATGAGTCCTTTAAACGACATTCAAATATTTTTCTATGAACTTACTTAATATAATTAGTTACCTACTGTCAAAATCATGTTATCATGTGTATGGTAAAGAAAAAACTAATAAATAACTAGGAAAGTGATGATCGCTAGAAACAATGGTAAAGGTTAATTTTAAATGTCATAACGATCATTAAAATTAGTTCGAAGAAGAAATTAATGTTTCGGCGAGTGAAGTGACGGTAATCCGTGCCGAAATGTCGGCGGCGCCATGCCAAATTCATACGCTGCATCGTTCGTGAAAGATTTTCGTTCTGACATTATACTTTTTTTTAAATGAAAGCTTTCCTTTTGCACGTCGTTTATTTGCAGATATTATTTGGTAAAGAAGCTGACAAACTAGAACATGCCAATAATGATGAGTGAACTTATTTACTTATTATAGAGAAACTAGCTGGCCAAGCGAACTTCGTACCGCCATAAAATATAGGGGTTGGTGGTAGAAGGGTGAAAATTTAGGGTTGTATGTATTTTTGTATTAAGTATCATAAAAAAATAAAAACAAAAAACGTTGTCCAAAAAAAATTAATAAAGTTGGACCACCCTTAACATTTAGTCATAACTACTGATATGTCCATCTTGCTCCACTTTTTCAAAAATGGGATCCATTTTATCCGTAATAGGGCGACCAGAGCGACGTGCAACTTTGAAATCCAAATTTTCCGGTTTGAAAACGCTCAAACCAAATTTGTGCTACACTCATAGATACTGCACTAGGTCCATAAACATCACAATTACTTTTCGCAGCTCGCGTTGCATTTTCACTTTTTTCTAGTAAAATTTTAAAATGTATCTAATTTCATCATTAAATTCACTTATCTTGGAAGTAAGAAGTAGAAGACAAATGCAAATCAATCATTTTTCTAACATGATTTTGGCATTATCTTCTTAAAAATTTTAACTTATTAATGATACCAAAACCAGCCAGATACAAATGGTATAGTCAAAGACATTTTACTACAAGTTCATACATATTACAATGCGAAAAGACTTTTCCCCCAATCTTTTATGAAAATGCATTTTCGGAAATCCCAACTGGTTCGGCTTACATTTGACAATAAAGATCTAAAACCGAGCGACGACGACCGAAAGAAAACTGAACAGATTGGAGCTAAGTGTATGTAATAGTTACTACGGGTCGGCTTTTTGTTCCACAAGTACTGCTTAATCGAATGATGCCGAACAAGTGAAGTTGAAGTAGTTCGGGTCGATTTTGTTATTCGACAAATATTGCCGAACATAACTACTATTCCGGCCCAATTATGTGGGTAGCTACCCATTGAGAGCGACCCAATGGATGTGACTTCCGAAAACACTTCTATACTGGAGCCCTACTCTATTTCAACGTAAAAAGGACTTTCCATACTCTGTTTCTTTTTATTTCGAAAATTCATTAGTCCGAAAATAGTTTGACAATTAAATTCTCCAAGCCTACTCTAATTCATAAAACTTTCGAACGAAAAGTTGAATTTGATAGATAGTTCGAAATTTTAACCTCAAATTGGTGTAATGAAAAGTGTTATCTTTTTATTTTCATTTTCGTTTTCGGATTTTTGTTTTAATTAAATCTAAAATGCTTGCTACAGTGTTTGTAATCAAGGCTGCTTAGCTCGAAGGTAATTTTTTAGCATGTATAAGTATTAAACGACAAAGGACACCTGGCATTTTGTGCCAAAGTTGTATACTTTTTTAATTTTTTTATCTGTGTTTCATAATTGGGTAACGTAGTCTGGCAATATTTGTCATCAGCAGCTAGCTGTCAATGTCAAATACGTAGGTTTGTCATCAAAAGGGGTTCTATATCAAAAAATATTAATCATTAAATAACTTCTTTCCACGATTCACTAAAAATAAGGCAAAAGTAGTTTTATGTAGCAAATAATTTTGGCTTTATTTTGAGACCAAATTCAACTGTATACAAGTTTAGCATTTTTTCTATGAAAAGTGCCGGGTCTCCTTTAGGTTGACATACAATCGATTGTATCAACTCTACAAATAAGTCGGCTAACACTATCAAAGAATGTTCTCTCAATGTCATCAAAAATTTGGTCGTAAATTAATATTGCTCCCAATCGAAAACGTGATCTAAAAAGTGGAGACAAAAAGAACTCACAAACATGACTCAATCCATTCGTTCACGAAAATTGTTTCTAACTCCGAACTTAATGTGCGTGTTCGAAAATGAAATGAGGTCACTGGCGAAAATTCGTTTAAAATTCGTTCGTTACCAAAATTTCGTTTCGGAGAAAGAGAGAAAAGCTCCTGGTGTTAGGACAAAATAAAGTTGGATAATTTGAAATAGTTGAATTATACTTCCCACTTGAATAAACATATTTTTATACCTAATTTATTACCTTAAACGTTATTGTGATCTCTTCTTGTCAATCTAATGTAGGCTTTCTTAATAAAATGCCATAAATAATCATTTTTGTGCCATAGAAGTAAGTATAAAAAGTAGTTATAGCATGGTATAACCACGACTACAACTGAGAGGAAAAATTTATTTTCCATACATAATAGAAACTAACCATCAAGCTCTCAGGAGCTACATTTAAACAAACTCTTTTACAAATCCTTATGTAACGCATAAAGAAAAGTTTTTTTTTTAAAAGACAATTTTCAAAAATCTATCTTCAAAATCGACGAAGTTTAATACTTTACATCTCCTTTATATGGGGCGAATTCTGAAACTCCTTTCTTAGCGGGAGTGTCTACGTCATAATAACAACCTGCGTGCTAAATTTAAATGCAATCCATTCATTAGACGACCTTCGTGGCCGAGTAATATTTTCTTCTTCTTGCAACGGGCGTCGCAACTCGACGTCCTTATGTCTGTTTTGTGTGATGACGCCGGGTTCCAAGGTTTCGCCTACTCAATAGGTCCCGGGTTCGAATCCTGGTGGGGGCAGATATTCGTGTGATGAAGACGAGCATTTGTACTCCAGTCATAATGATATGTTTAATATGTATTTCTATGTAAATATACTTATATTTATTACTGTATCAGTATATGTATTCTATAGACTACTCTAGTATCCCATTACACAAGCGTACGTACTAACTTTGGGGCTAGGATAATTTGTGTGAGCGTTGGAAATATTTATTATTTATTAGTTTGTGTTCATCAATCAATCTGTAAATGTTGCCTTTTATTGTTCAAAACTATTCATATACACTTAAGTATCATGCGTTATATTATGTGATTATAGCACGTTTTTAGTATAGATACTATTCCTGATAACATCAACATAGTGTACTCCGGCAATAAATATAGCCAGTGTCTGCAAACAGTAGTAAAACAAATTGACGAAAGGGAAGGTGTCGAGCAACTGCCAGAACGATCTCAACTTCGAGTGTCGACTTACAACACTCCGGAGACTTCTTCAAAGAAAAAAAAAACGTGTGCCGGTCTTTGATCTCTCAAGATGTCGTATCGGTTTCATTTTCACGCTGTATTCATTTTACTATACATTGATTTAAACCACTTGGCATTGCTTGAGAACCGGCAGCGCCGTTATATTTTTTTAATTGATCAATGCTCAGTTATGCTTGTAACCACAGTATAACATAAGTTTAAGTAATATGGTGGCGATTTGCTTGCGTTGCTTAAGTATATATGAACGTGTGGTGAATGAAAGCGGGGTTTTGTTTCAAAACACGGTAAAATATTATGTAAATATTTGTGCAAATAAAATTGCGCTAGTTTTCATGGCGACTTCAACAAGTTTAGGAAACTTAATTTACTTGTTGCGGAAAAGTTGCACTTTGGTGCCACAAAACGTCATTTGTGCACCGGAATATGGGCTAAGGACCAAATGTAATTGAGCCATTACACTTTTTGCGCCTATTCCCTGTGCTGCCTAGTCTGTACTGTGCGATAGAAGTTTCTTACCTAAACACGTTTTGCACGCCTCACAACGCGTAAGCGTGTGGGAGTGCTTTACTCTCGATAGGCCGCTATGTGACGATTTTACAATATAAAATCGCTCTTATCTCTCAAGTTAGACACTAAATCAATAAAAAAGTTGGGTGTTTTGCAAACTAGACATATTAAATTATAAAGTCAGCGTATTTTTTCATTTATTTTTTTAGTATATATAACAAAAAAATGTAGTTAAAAAAGGAGATTGCTCAGCTTCCATACATGTTTGGCCTAAAGGCCAATAATCATGAAAAATTGTTTCCTATATTCGAAATTATATATAAATTACTGTAGAAACTAATATTATTAACGGACACCCCTGAGAACTTCTATAAACTATATACACTGAACATATTAAAATAATAAAAAACAAATAAGTTATATAGTAAACTAGGGAAATCGAGCCAAGCACCGAAATTATGGATTAGATTCAGGTATATAGAGCATGTAGATTAACAGATAGTTGCCTGTTTTTAAAGTTAATTCATAAGAGTCACTTTTAAAATCAGGTGTAATTTCCGGTTATAATAAGGTACTCTGTGACAGAAACTGTGTGATGATTGTGAATGAGCCACAGATTAGAGAGAATTTTTAAACTCTCGTTAGCCAAAGAAAGCTAAGAGATTTAGGTTCTATAGCCATATATTCAGTAGCTTCATTATTTTTGTTATGTTTTTAAGATAACTATATTTTAGATTTTAGTGTATCACACCTTATAATTTTATTTATTTATTAATTTATAGGCAGGGAACGTAGGTCCATAGATAGATACCTTAAAGTCTAACATAAATAGGTACCTAGTGAAAATGATAATATAGTTGTGGATATTAATACCACAGTGTAATAAAAAAAATGATTTATTTTTTCGATCTTTACAAAATAGATTTGTTTTTATGTTATATAAACAACTTCGATCAGTCTTTGGCTGAATGTTACTACACCCATAGCCATTAAAAATAATTCGTATGTTTTCCAAACCGGTAAAATTAAAAGTCCTTTTTAAAGTAAATATATTATACCAAGGTGTCCGTTGAAATCTAATGACTGTAAATTAAATTATAAATTACGCCAAGAATTACCGTGTATGTCAATATTTTTTGTGCATTTAGGCCAATTTGAGTAATCTCCTTTATAGTACGGCTGTCCGTTGGTCTGTGCACTTGTTTGAAAAATATACGCAATTAATTGTAATAAATCCTTTTGAATTAATTTCCACTTATACTGAGGATAAACCCTATTTCTTATCATGATTGAACTGATAACCGTTTTACAGATATTAATGAAATTCAATGGAATTTATTTACTGGGTTTCTGTTTCAGGAATGTGAGGCGTGCACTTTTGGATTTTCCAAATATTTTATCTATCCACCACAAAAAAAAATGTTTTATTTTCGATTTTTTAGCTAACCATGATCAACTTCGTGCAGACATTACAGACAGACACGAACCACGTTGTGGATTCTAAATGAGTATGATAGTTTACTATCAAACACAATAGAATATTAAAAAACGGGCGCTTTACATTTTTTTCTTCACTTCAATGGAAATAACAAGAAATAGGGTTTTATTAATTCGACGATGTATTGGCATGTTATTTGAAGCATTCTGGCATGATTCTATATGATAGTATACTATCAAACAAAATAGTAATTTCACTGTTACGAAACAGTTGCCAAACATTACAGTGTCAATGCCAAGATCATTGTTCTGTACAGCGGAAGACTACAGCTGCCAAAGGGTAGAATTGAGCTAATGAAAAATGCCTGCGACTATTATAGTGTTTATATATTTTACTGAAAAGCTTAACGGTGCAGTGGTTGCCGTGTTCAGTAAAAGAAAAAACATTGAAACTTTAATATTAACGTTGTGCATTTACAATACAATACAAAACGCTTTATTGTACACCACAGAAAACATTACATTTAGTACAAAACCAATTTAAACTAGTGTATCAATGGGCGGGCTTATCGCTAAGAGCGATCTCTTCCAGGCAACCTTTGGATGAAGAGGACTAGAAGTTGGAGAGAAGGCGACGTAAATCACTTGAGTGATATAGGTAATAATATATACATACATATAAATAAAAATATATAATAAATATACTCTTATATAAATCGATACATACATACACAACAATAAACAAATCTATAAACTCGTTTATGGAAGCGCATGTAGGCTTTTTTTTATAAAGTGTGTATTCTGTTGGTCGCGGAGGAGCTTTACAGCGTCACCGGGTTTGGGGACGCGCGAGATCCTAAGGGGACCTCAAGCTGAGAATTGGCGAGTGCCTCTAGAAGCATTCCAGGCGGATGACATCTACTCTACGTCTGGAGCCTCTAGACCACTCGAACCTGAGGGGGTCGGCTCAACTGGACGCGTCTCTGAGATACGGAACTCGGTTCTAGTTATCCGTTATCGCCCAGGTACGTATCTATACCTGGTATAGCGTGTCGTATGTAGACCGGGTCTTCGCACTCTTATCCTACGGGTGCGGTGTCTGCTTACTGCTAAATTAGTGTGCAAGTTTGCTGGTTGTGTAATGTTGGTGTTTGAGGCCTGTGTGGGAGGAGTCGGAGGCGCGTTGGCGCGGGTGATTTCATCGTCGGGGTATTTTAAGACATGCTTAGGCCGAAGGAATCGGAGAGACCTACGAGTGGAGGACGGCAGGATGTGTGATAACTGGCGACTTTAACTACTAGAGGGTTCGAGTGGTGCGTGGCTTTATCGAAGTAACGTCTCGAGGCGTCCTTCATGTACTTCGCGTTTCAAACTAATTCGCGATGCAAATCGATATTGCGCACGTACCACGGGCAGCCCGTGGCACCACGAAGTACTAACTGTTCTAAATCTATTGGCAGGTGTGCTTTCTCCCCGCGTAAGGAAATTATAAAAAAAATGTATTTTCAACATTACGCTGAAAGCTTCCAAAAGCTATAGAACAGTACCCCTAGCACGAACCATTATCGAATTCGAATAGTTTGCAAACTGAAATGTCAATGTCAAATTTTGTATGGAAACTTGAACAGCAGCGGCACAAAGTACGTAACGAGAACTAAAAATCAGTACACATTTGACAATGACATTTCGGACTCGCAAACGATACGAATTCGATATTGGTTCGTGTTAGGGGTACCGAAGTAACAAAAATAGAAATAAGGGTTCAGCGCCCATAGTATTTAATTTAAAATACAACGAGCAAACAAGTTGAAAGAAAGAAAGAAGAAAGAAAAACATTTATTGGTTGCACAGCATACATACATTGAAAACAAAACAGATTTGAAAACAAATAACATAAATACAACATAACAACAAAGAAGAGAAAAAAAAACAAATAATAATGAACAAAAAAAACAACTAAACTAATCTGCTGGTGTTGCTGTGCAGGGCCAACAGGTCGCTGTCTCAGCTAAGTTCAAAAAATTACCTTTAGTATATGGACCCTTTATTTTATTTTATACTAGAGATGGAAGAATACCCCTGCGGTTTCACCCGCGTTAATTTGAGGAAAAAGCTTAGTGAGTCAAACTTAAAAGATGGACATATTATTATGCCGTCGCGTACTTATTTAAAGAACTTTAAATGAGCAAAAATCCGTCATACATGATATTTTGTGTAACTTCAACCATTTATTAGCACACGCAATAGAAGCTCTCAATTTTACTATCTTTTTCCTGATTTTGCAACTTTTCTCTTCGATGCTCCGTTCCTACTGATCGTAACTAAATATCATATAACCTACCTCAATAAATGCACCATCCAATACAAAAAAAAAACAAATCGGCCCAGTAGTTCCTGAGGTTAGCGCATTCAACCAAACACACAAACATACTCTTCAGCATTATTATATTAGTATAGATTTGTCGTGATGTGGGTCGGGTGAAATTTTAGGCGCCTTCCTGTTCCCGTTCAAGAGATAGAATCTTGTGAGAGGCAGGCTGACAGACAGCGGAGCGAAGGCATATTATTTAATAGGTTTCCGCTTGTTAACATGGTATCTTGGTACATCTGTCTTGGTATTATGTAATTTATACTATTCCAAACCATTCTACAAATTTAAATAAACAAAACAACATCAAGCAGTTACATGCTTAAAAAAATAAAAATTATAAACAAAACAAAATAAACACCAACTCAACTAAGCTGGCTTCTGTTCTATCGGTTCTGCTAAGCTAACATGAAAATTCTGCTAAGCTAACAATGTATCTCAGTAGTATTGCCTTTAGACGCAGTTATTGGTTAAATCTAAAAAAAAAGTATTAGAAAAAAATATACTCACTTCGGATTTCGGTCTGGATAGCGGATGATGCGGGTTCGAATCCCGTCTGAAACCTGGGCCAAGGGGATTTTTTGTAGTAAAATATTCTTTACATTTTAAACGTCTAGCAGGTAATTGCTTAAAATAACATACACTTAATTTTGTTATTGATACTATAACTTTAAAAAAACTCATATATAAATTACAATCAACATCAGCCTACTAATGTCCCCACTGCTAGGGCACAGGCCTTCCCCGTGTATGAAATAGGGGATTGCGCCATGACCCACCACGCGGGCCCAGTGCGGATTTGTGGGTGCTAACGAACGCACATGCAGCCGGGACCAACGGCTTAACTTCCCAAATAAATAACAATAACAGTGTCAAAATCAAAACTACTGCAACACTATTGATACACGATTATAACATTAACTTTGCAGAACTTAGCGAGCACAGTTATATCTAGAATGGGTATCGCTAAGACAATTAAATTACACTTACGAAGAAGGTAATGAAATAAATGAAAGAATATTGGGTAAAAACTTTATTCATATTAATTAGTACAATAGCACAATATAATACTTAAGCAATAAAATCTACATTGATTATGGTAATTAATAAAGGTAAATCTCCATTTATTATGTCACACAATGCTCATTAAAAAGTTGTGCGTGCTCGACTGTAGTCGATTCTCAATGTTACTGGTACACAAATAGATGCCCGATGGCTAAAACAATAGTATCATGAAAAACAACTGCACAAGATTGATTCATGATATGCGACGCGTCATTTCAGTCAACAGTCGCATCGCGCTGCAAAAGTATATGTGTACCTACTGCAATAAAGCCAATTATTATAATAATCTTATAATACGTTCTATTATAGGTGTACTTCATATTAATTGAAAGTGATAAAAATGGGAAAAATGTGAGAAGGACTGGAAAAAGAACGGTTCCGTACCATAAGCCTAGATCGGCCAAAAGAGGTCGAAAAAGTTGAGTTTTTCTGGACCTTTGTTTTTTGGTCTTTATATTTGATTTGTTGTAATAGGCGCCATTACACTATTTCTGTGAACGTTTCAAGTGTTTACCTATTGCCATTGAAGAAATGGAGCCCGTAATGAACAAACAGACAGCAAAGTTAAACCCTATATAAGTGATCATCGTACGACATTTAAAACTAGAATCACGGCATTATTAAGCTCAAAACTCGTTTTAACGTATCTAAAATATTCAAGAAATAGCATAGTGGAGGTAAGCCGGCAACTTCGGCACCGTGTTCCACCTAAGAAGTAACATGTTCTGACTAAGGGGCATTGGACAAGTGGACATTGATGAGACGACGGAATAAAACATTTAACCTTGCATCCATTGACTAATGGATATTATTTTTACTTCACTACCTGTCGCTTCTTTATGAAACCATCGTAGAAATTGTAGTATACTTTTCGTATGAAATTAGTTTTGGCACTTGGTACGGGAACAAAGAATTATTACGGCCCATAATAGAGAGAATGGATGGACGGAAGGTACCTGGTACAGCAGAGGTTTAGAAAAAGCTTTAAAAACGAAAGGCTACCTTAGGTAGACTTTAAGGTAGACGATGCATGTGCATCAAATTGTATGAAAACCATAAATTATTGTCTAAGATGAAAACCGAGCGTGTCAAATTTTAATGGCAAATTATGTGGTGGAAAATAATGGCACCGGCAACCAGTTTCAATTCTATAGTTTTCACAGCCAAGTATAGCCATAGCAATCAGACAACTAAAAATGCGATTGGCATCCGTGACGTGGTCCGATAAGAGTGATAATAAAAAGAAATAAAATAGCAGAAAAAGAAGAAGTTTCATCGACCTTTTGGCGTGTTCTTGGCACGCGAGTACATCACTTGCGGTATCAATTTCGATCTGTTTGTGATATAGGCATTTTATTAATCTAAATTTTACGACTTACTTAATTTTATATGCTTTGCGATTTAATTACAATATTTCTGAAAATAACTATGAATATTTATTTTGGACTACCCATAATATTCCCCTAGGAGGGAATCGGATGATATTATAGTACATGAATTAGGTATTACTTACAAAATGTTGACTTGAAAACCCAGAAGCTGTTATTATTATTAAAACAATTTGTCTTAGTCATCCAATCTACATTGTAAATTATTCAAAACCGAATATAGAATTTTGTCATCTTGTACTTGGCACACTACAATCTTTTAGCTTAGTGTGCTGGTGTCAGTAAATTAGTGCAATTTATCATAATTATTGTATTTAAGATGTTCATAAGCGACATAAGCATAACTTGCATTGTTGGTGGAAGTGTTATCGCACAACCAGGTATGCATGGAGCTATCAGAGGAAGAGATTGAATTAAAGTTTGCATTTTTATCAAAATGGTGTCTTAAGCGCCATTCGGCCAGCTGTGCTTCAGTAGGTTGCAAGGCTGATATATAAGTGGGAGAACTGCTCTTTGCACTGCGCCAAGAACCGCTTCTAATCAGATCACATGGAGGTAACAGCTTTTCATTGTCAGAAATCGTATAAACATTTTTCTGGTCAAAATCTGATTCCTTAATTTTCTTCGACACACTATTAGTGCGCAAAGGTATCTTTGGAGGGAGAACTAACGCGTCTACAGATCTATGTTTCACAAACAAAAGCCTTTTACTTCCTTTCAATAAGTGGGGATTCTTTCGAATGATGCTGTACACGAGAATTGCACCGAAAAATAAACAAACTAAACCAGTGGCAGCATACAACAAGGGTCTGATATAATGACGATGTTGTTTGGTATCATTAGTAGCCACGGCATAATTTACACAATAATCTAAATGCACTCGAACATTAGACATTTGTAACGGACAAAATGTATATTTGGAGTACTCATTGATATTGTACAGTCTCAAAATGTGAGGCAAGACGCTGAAGCAATAAATTTCGTTTGGGCACTTTGTGTGATACCACAATAACCCATAACTGTCATTCAATCCCGTAACAATTTGCAACATTGAAACGTTTCTGTGCCTCAAAACAAATTCTGGACGCAACCAACTACTGTTCGATATATCTGCACTGGTAAATTCTAAAGATGCTCGTGTATCTCTCTCAAAATTTATGATACCTAGGTTGGGACAAGTGAAAAACGGTGATGGCGAAATGATTTCAAGCGAAGTATTTAATAAAACCTTGGTACCGTAATAACAATTATTTGGTGTGTCGTAATCCAGGTTTATTGTAGTGTTACGATACCGCAGAGAACTATGTTGCTGAGTGTTATTTTTACAGAGTAGTTCAAGACTTGATATCGGTTTTCCATTTAATGACACAGGTTGATAACAAGTAGGTTCAACTAAAAGCAGGCCTTTCGAATATAATTCCATAATCTCACTTTGAGAGCAATCACAATGCCATAAATTGTTTTGGAGATTAATCCTAGGAGGTATATGTGTCTGGATACTTAAAATTGTATGAAATAATCCAGGTTCTAAAGTCATAAGGAGATTATCATTCAAAAACAGCATGGATATATTTTTTAGTGAATCAAAAGCACCTTTACCTATTGAAGTTATACCGCAGGAATTAAGATAAAGGTCCTGACAATATTCAAGTTCTGTAAAACTATGTGCTGTTAGGATACTACCGAATCTGTTGAAAGAAAAGTTCACTACAGTTAATTGAATTAAACTATTTGATCTGGTACCTGTAAATAACTCAGGATCCCATGCGCCACTTCCAGTAATAGTTAACGTTTTGATTGTGTTATCAACAGCTCTTAATGTGGAAGGTCCCACTCCTTTCAGAATACAATTTCTGATTCTCAAAAATTGTAATTCGACTAATCCAATGAACGTATTAGATGTCAACGATTCTAATGTTACATTTTCGAACATTAGAGTTTTTAAATGCATTGTAAAGTCACTCAAAAATGCGTCATTAGAAATCTGTCGCAAATTACCTCCCACGATTGATAGTGTGTCAATAGAATATGGAAGCCTATGCAGCCATGTTGAAGGAAGAATACCGTTTTCAAACATAGCGTTATTCAAAGTCACTTGCAGATTACAGTCTGCTTCAGCTGCCTGCAAAGAAAAAATGTAAATATATGTTAAAATAACGTTCTATTTATTTCTTTACGTCCAAATGTATAAAATTAATTTGTAAATCATTACAAATCTTACTATTATTACATAATTAGGGGTTGACAGAGACAGTGTATCTTTCTATTAATTTTTAAAGCTTTACAATTTACATATTTTATAAACTATTTACATAATTTGTTTCCGATGAATGATGATGTATCTTTATTAAATTCTCAATAGTTAAAGGTACATGTTTCTATTCAAATAAAAATATGATACTCATTAAATAAAACTAGTTTTTACGGGTTAATGCACGAAACTTTATTTATTTATTGACGGTTCGCAGCCTTTTCAGGTCTGCATCGTCAGAATAATATTTTTTTATTTAAAATTGTCGAGCTACCTTCGAAAGACTTATATTGAGCGTTCGGTTATTTCATTGGAAGATTTTTAAAATTTTATTGTCTAAGTATGAATTTATTATTTAATTTACTTAATAAAGTATTTTATTTAAAATTCTTGTTTGTAATTTTGAGTTTATTTATTTGACCCTAACTACCGTAAACTACCACCGGTTCCAAAATTGGGAGACCTTCCTGAGAAGAACCGGCGAAACAAACTCAAGAGAGGCTTTGTATCTCCTTCTTATGTTAAAGTATGCAAACAAAAAGAACTAATAGTATCCGATGGTCTTGCAGTGTGTGCTCGGGGTTGGGATTTTATCTCCTGTATAATAGGTTCCCAAGCTGGTGGTCATCTTCCCTATTGACATGACAACATGCATTAGGGGGACCAAACCACTACATTAGATTTGATAGACCACAGATCCTTGCAGCTGAGCGGCGGTTCGTTCCTCGAATGATGCGCGAGGCTATTGAGATTAAAAAATATCCAAATTTCAATAGGGAAGATGGTTGGTATATACCACCAGCTTGGGAACCTATTATACAGGAGATAAAATCCCAACCCCGAGCACACACTGCAAGACCATCGGATACTATTAGTTCTTTTTGTTTGCATAATTTAACATAAGAAGGAGATAGAAAGCCTCTCTTGAGTTTGTTTCGCCGGTTCTTCTCAGGAAGGTCTCCCAATTTTGGAACCGGTGGTAGCATACGGTAGTTAGGGTCAAATAAATAAACTCAAAATTACAAACAAGAATTTTAAATAAAATACTTTATTAAGTAAATTAAATAATAAATTCATACATAGACAATAAAATTTTAAAAATCTTCCAACGAAATAACCGAACGCTCAATATAAGTCTTTCGAAGGTAGCTCGACAATTTTAAATAAAAAATCATTATTCTGACGATGCAGACCTGAAAAGGCTGCGAAACGTCAATAAATAAATAAAGTTTCGTGCACTAACCCGTAAAAACTAGTTTTATTTAATGAGTGATGTGCGTGAAACCTAAGAAACAAATATGATACTCATTATTTAATTTTTTTATTGTTAATTATAAAATACAATTCCATTCATCCATACTCGTCAAATAGCACCCCGTGTTGTTTCTGGCGCAAAGGTGCCCATTACGCTTGCAGCATTACCACGCTGGATGGCAATAGACAGTCTTTGTGCCAGAAACGACCTGGAATGAGGGTCATCAGTTTTCCCAGGTCCCACACAAATTGCTTTTCTTCTGCGCTCCAACAATCCGCCAATATTCATCATTTATATTTATCAAAGTAAAGCGTATAGTTTAAATCCTGTGGTTCAGGTAATATAACCTTAAAATGAAGTAGAAAAATAAGTTATTTTTTACCAATATCGCGTCGATTATGTCGTACTCATTGTAGTTAGCGTTACAGGTTATCCTACAGGACACGGTTCTGCATGGTACCCGATGGTTATGGTTTCGCTGGAAGGTCATCATGATGATGAGTATGAAACTGGCCACTGTTATAGCGCCAAAGATCATCTGAACAACAAGGCGGAGCCACCCACGACTGCATGATGTGTTTCTGCACCAAATCATAGAGCGTAATGGTGTCGATTATGGCATGATTATAAGATATATGAAAATGAATTTAGTTTAAATAAAATTATACAAGGTAACCTACCTACCAATAACTTCATTAAAATGGGTTAAGATGAATAATTTCGTAAATCATATCACAATAGGGACGATGACCAACTTTTTTTTCTTCGTTTATCAGGTAAATTATCAAAAAGTGACGTAATTAGCTCCCAGACTGAGGCGCTTTCTTAACCTTAGTAATTTTTTGGTTGATTGACAAAAGAAAAAATAGGTGCTCATTATTTATTGATAACAAAATCTATCTAACGGACTTAATAGAATTTCATAAACTATAGCCCGTCATCCCTATTACTTATCTTCTTGAGGAGACATCTTTCAATCTAAATACGCACGTGGAGTGAATGCAAATTTTATTTCAATACATTTTAGCACACCGTCTCAGAGGATATTAGTTATGTATGAAAGACAAGATGTTACACTGTAGCACTACTGACTTCTGAGTAAACTGGTACTATTACATGCGCTTATGTATAATAAACTCAGTTGCTATTCTGATTAAATTACACACTTTGCTTACATTCCATTTTGCTTTGCATACATTCTTACCTTGCTACGGAATGAATAGTTTTGTTGGTTTTCAAAAATAAATTGGATCGGACGAATGACGAACGAGTGGTCTTCATGTGGCATATGTGTTTCTTCAGTTTTCTTAAACAATTTTATATAAACAGTAGAATGTTTTATATTAAGAGACTAGGTACTTTTAAAAATAGGTATTGATTTATAAATTTGAAAATAACAAATAACAACAGCGAAATTACTGCCACTGTATCGTACGCACTAAAAACTACTAGGAATATGTTCGTCCTGATGTTTGGAAAAGATTTACGCACTAATAGCAATCTGTGATACAATTCACGTGGATTAAACGAACTCCCATTATATTCTCTAATCAATGTACCGATAAAGAATGACAATAACACAGTATCAGCCATTAGAGCCGTTGTCGGGATTACTTATGTAAACACCATGTATCCTACTATAGGTGTGGAGTCTGATTTCTGTGGAATATATTATGTATAATTTTTATTGTCGTTTTATTCATGCAATGAGAAAGCATTTTAATGCCTCCTTAGGTTCATATCCTTGTAAATATTTCTAGTCTTCTAGGATTCTGTACCTTAAAGGAACCCTTATGATTAGGCTTCTTTTGTAGTCCGTCTGTAAAGCCCCTTTATCTCGGAAACGCCTGGAGGTATCGAGTTGAAATTTAAACTTTATACCTAAGTCTACGGTCCATTGAAGTTGTGAAAAATCTAACATCTAAGTTCAGTTCTCTAACTCTTAAGCTTTCCATTGAGAGGGTACTTACTACTACTATTAGGCAAGTAATTTCATGACCTTTAAATATATTATACCAAAATAGTCAACTTACAACTTCTTTCACAAATCTATAACTTTAGCCTCTCAGATCTGTCTAGACACTGAAAATATAGGTAATAATGTAATTTCATGGAATATTGTGCAAATGCGTGACGATCATAATATGTGAATTTCCTTCGTGACATTTGTTTCCAGAAAGTTAATCAATATGAATTCATGTTAGGGGCTCATGATTATTGTCTGATACTGATATCATATTCATTATCAAGGGCACTTTGCACACGTTTATTAGCCTTTTCAGGACTGATTACAGGCGGGTATTGACATCTAGGTTTGTACGTATCTCTATCTGCAGACTACGGGTAGTTATAACCATTAAGCGCTGTCTATTTTATGGAGAAGCGTTTTATTGCCAGTATTCTACGAATATTTTTATCTTTCATGGTAAAAACAGCTTCATAAAGCGCAAACGCTGCGCTTTGTGTTACCGTTAGGTTCCTGGAGCGAGTTGACTTAGAGCAAAGCAAAGCACTGCTTGAACTGCTGTATGTACAAGTACAATTGTTTAAGGGTTGGTAAGATATAAAGGTGAGTTTATTTCTTGTTTGTTTAAAATATTACTTAATCTTGAGCCTAGTTCATTAGATTCATTGATAATTATCTCATAAAAAAATTCATGTGTCAGATTCCAGTGTTACACGACGTGCTAGGTAATCATCACATAAAAAAACTAAACAGTTCTACGTACGTACCTGAGGGGCTATTCTGATAAACATTTCACGCGCGGATCCGCTATTTTATTACTCACTGCTATTTTTAGGAATAAAAACATCTACATATTTAAGTGAAACATTTTGTCTTATCTCACCAGCGATTCAACGAGCTATCTTGCGAAGTTTAAACTGCTATCCAAGATCTAGACATGAAGCACCCGCTACCGAGCAAGTTGCGCCCATGTATACTTGGTGAGGCTTCACTCACACACTAAGTAAACGGAGGATATTTAACTTCGCTACATATACTTTAGTTTCAATGCACAACTGGGAGTTAAAGAAAAAGTAAGAAAGAAGCCCAGCTGTCACGCACAAGTTATTACGAATATATAGGGAAGGATGGAGCGGTATTCTAAAATGTAATTGATATTTATAAATATTATACACCGAGATTTTTGAGTTACCTGAGAAACTTTACTTATTTAGAAAACGATTTAGATTATATTACCTGCAGTGACGAGAGAGCGGGTTCTCCTGATACAGGTTTTATTTAAAACTTACTAGGAGGACTCATCGACTAATTGTACTATTATGTTATTTAAAAAAATAAACAAATTTTCATTTTCATTACATCATTTTTATTTTAAACGATTTAAAAAAAAATGTCCCCACGCTAACTCATTATTTCTGCAATTATGAAACCTTAACAATTTTTAGTTGTTATAAGTTGATTCAAATAGAACTTACATTTAGGATCCGCGTACTTTAAACGGATAATAATTCTATAATAGGTATGTTATTCACAAAGTGCAGTTTTACGATATTTTGTAAACAATATAAATCAATATTTTGTATGGGGGTAAAAAGTATTTTTGCTGTTATAACTGTTCGCACTATGTTTATTTCAACGATTCTTAAGTTTCTCGGGTAACTCAAAATTCACGGTATATATTTAAGGGTAAATAATATATATTTCTTATTAAAAACCACACCGTCACATGAGAAATAACAATGATAAATATATGTAGGTACCATTTATTGAGAATTGTCTTTCAAGTGATAGTTCATACCGTCTTTGTACACATAATCCAGTTTATTTAGCAAATATAGAGAAACACTTTACCAAACAAACAATATACACACAAACTGATTACATTTTGTTTCCAATTCTGTTCTATTTTTAATACTATATCATACATTGAGTCTGCTGAAAGAGATTCCAGGTTTAAATTAGCTGACCCTTGTATGAGTTGCTACGTATATGCGGTTGTCTTATATATAAAATTCTCGTGTCACAATATCACTTACCATACTCTTCGGAAACGGCTTGATCGATTTTTATGAAATTTTATATGCATATTCCATAGATCTAAGAATCGGCTACTATCTATTTTTCATATCCTTAAGTGATAAGGGTTGTCCACCTGTAACGTAGTGTTCTTAAACCTACAATGCGCCTTTGCGCCAAAATTCAAACTATTGGGTATTGTAACGTAGTGTTCTCATATGGGTTAGGAGGAATGTTATCCCAGGAAATTGATGGAACTCTATGTTATACACCCCTAATAACTTTTTTTTGGACCATATTTATTTTTTTATTATGTGGTATTAAAAAATACATACAACCCTAAATTTTCACTCTTCTACCACCTGCCTCTATTTTTATGGCGGTACGAAGTTCGCTGGGTCTCTGAGTTTTATAAAATACTCGTATTCTTTTATTGTTGTTAATAAAATATTTCAATACTGAAGAGAAATACTAAGATCTCTCTCTGACTTATTTAAGGTTAGTCTCTATTATTCTAGAATATGTTTCCACATTTAATTATAACTAACGCGTTTATGAAAACTAACAAAGCATTTCGTGGTTACTATTCCACGCGGAGCCTTAATGCAAACACTGCAGCCTTTGTGTTAAAACCTCAGACCATATTAACATCCCTTTGAGTGGCCAGCAACGTTTTCAAACTGAGTTTTCACAAGCTCAATATTGCAAAAATCATAATAATATTATTTTGGTGAGCACTACTTTGTGGTTCGCGAGGTGATTATAATAAAAAATATTTGATTTTATAATTTTTATTTTGTTTAAGCATGGACGGGACCACCTGGTTTTTTTTCTAGTTATATTTCCTTTATATTTGATTTTGTTGTTTAAAGATAGATTCAAGAAGGATTCATCAAATTCATTATTGTTTTCCTGTGAGAAATAAACGTGCTATATGGGAAAAAGCGACTACATAATAAATTATAGTAGAAGAAACATACTATATATTATGTCAGTGTTTAGATATTGTGACACGTTGGCTTTATAATAAGCCTTTACGTTTCATCTATGATTCACGGAGGAAGCATTAATTGTGTTTATTTGATAAGATATTATATACCAAACGTCATTTAGTGAAGGTGATGGTAGTTTAAGATGATAAGCTTTATCATAAATAATAAGTTATATAAATAAAGCGATAAGCTTTATCATAAATAATAAGTAATAGTAATAAAGCTTCATTTATAAATTCAACTCATTCATTCAATTTAGGCTATTACAAGCACTCGTGAACATCGAAAAGCGGTTCGTAAATCTACGGCAAAGAACCTTGTAATCAGGAGAACCGACAAGAAACTCAGCAATTCATCAAGATTTCAATTTTAATTTCAAGTCAATGTCGACAAGGAAAATGAGAGTTTCATATTCCCATTGAGTTCAAGATAAAATACGCGACCCTGTTTACTCCAATCGAAAAAAAAAATGGCAACGATACTACATATTTCTCATCAACGCGAGGGTGAACGGGCGTGTTGGCAAATGCAGGGAATATTGCAATCACTGCTTCATAGGCCAAGAGACTATGTGAATAAATGGCAATAATATTGTATGCTACATCATTAACTTTCTTTATGCTAAAATTAAAAAATCTGATTCGATGTTCAATTATGTAAGAAGTTCCTTGATTTTTAATGTATTTTTTTAATCAAAATAAAATATTATAACTTCGTTAAAACAAAACCAAAAAAAATAGTACATGCACTTTACTTATATCTAAAGTACATTTAAAGTCAAATTAACATTTGCTGTCGGCACCATGCCAACACAAGCAGAAAATGGAAACTCAGATCTATCAACATGCATGCGGATGGGGTAGCCCCAATCCGCCAACTACGTACAGTCTGAAAAGGAACTTTGTTTCAAAACTATAAATTTGTATTACCACTAGCTGTGCCCGCGACTTATTAATGTGGTCATAGGAAAATAACAACATGTCGTACGTAGATGATAACTTTATGAAGATACTCCGGGCCGTTTGTCTCCATAAGGAGCTGAGGATCTACACAGATGGATCAAAAACCAACTGTGGTACGGCAGCCTATAACACGGTCTTCCAAGCAGAGTATGTGAGCATCATTAGAGCCACAGAAGCGATAAATTGTCGCGGGGTAAGAGAAAAATACATTCGTATTCTCTCTGACAGCGCTTCTGTCCTACAGGCACTGGACAACAATATAATGAGATCAGGATTAATTTACGAAAGCCACTATAAGTTGACTAATATTTGTAACGATAATAGACTGACTCTATAGTGGATTAAAGGACACAGAAAGACTCAGCGCCATCTATTATAGGCGTTGATACTTAAAGGAGAATGCCCAATCATGGGCCCCTTTTGAGGTTTCTTGTGCCTCATTCAAATATGTACCTAAAAATCGAATTTATATTTTTATGCTGGTGACATTTATATCGTAATTTTTTTCACCCTGGCACAGTGTATTATGAAACCCATTTTTCGGACGTCTGCTTTTTATTACAAAATCCTGAAGTTTCAATCATTTAAAACGCTAGAGTAGCATTCCAGAGTATCAAAAACGCTTAGTTTTGGAAAAAAAATATTTGAAAATCTGTTTTTTTTGCGGATATTTTTTTAGAAAAATTCCTTCTCCCTAAAGCAAACATATTTTAAATATATGTCATAAGTGATATGAAAGCACTTTACAAGCTTCATCTTTAAGATCTATTAGCGACCTCGTAACTGCCATAGAAAAGGAGAAATTATTATTTTTCAGTTTTTCGTTTTTATATTATTTTTCAGATAATCCACCGTATTTGGAAAAGTTATCCAGATGAAAATGAAGGTCCTAAATCCTTCTACCTAACACTAAAAAATCACATCCAAATTGCGTGGAGTTTAGAAGCTGTGTTCAATCAAATATTTCGATCAGGGTTGTTACTTTTTTGAATTTTCAATATCCGGAATTTTATCTAAGGTGGGTGGGTGGTTTAAGTCCCACGTGTGGTGTGTAATATAACAAGAAACTATATAATGTTGAAAATACATAATATCATTTAGTTAAATAAATTATGCAATATGTGAAATGAAAATTCTATTAAGTACCTAAATTTATTTCAAACACAACTTATAAAAGGTACTTGGAGAAGAAAAAATGTACAAATTCCATTGAAAATTGATGGGAAACTACAAACCCTACATTGCGCGTGGTCCGACGTCCGTGCGATTAAAAACAAATTACACGGGCGAAGCCGCGGGTAACAGCTAGCATTTAAATTATATTACATACCCTATGATTATACCCTAATATTCCGGATATTTTTGAATTTGTGAATAGTGTCAAACCTAATGAAAAAAAACCCGGTTATTTACAAAACAGGCTGTATCATATAGACTCCACGCAATTTGGACGTGATTTATTTGTGGTAGGTAGAAGGATTTGGGACCTTCATTTTTATTTGAATAACTTTTCCAAATACGGTGTATTATCAGCATAATAAAATAAAAACGAAAAACTGAAAAAAAGTTATTTCACCTGTTCTAAGGCAGCCACAAGGGCGCTAATAGCTCTTAAAGATGAAGCTTGTAAAATGCTTTCTAATAACATTTGTCATATATTTAAAATATATTTGCATTAAGAGAAGGAATTTTTCTAAAAAAATAACCGGGAAATAAAACCAAATTTTCAAAGATTTTTTTTTCAAAACTAAGCGTTTTTGCCACTCTGGAGTGCTACTCTAGCATTTTAAATGATTGAAACTTCAGGATTTTTTAATAAAAAGCAGACGTCCGAAAAATGGGTTTCATAATACACTGTGCCTGGGTATTAAGTTATAATTAATTAGATATTTGCCCAATTTCCGCTTGACATATTTTTTTTATATTTATGGCTTGGTTGGTGACGTATTTCTCGATGGGTATAATGTTGCCAGGTATTAATAAACTTAATTGATTAATCGATATTAAACTCGTGATGTTCGCTAAAAGTAAATTCGGATTTTTATCAGATTATATAAATAGTAAATTGCAATGTACTGGTAAGAGACATAAATATGGTAGAAAATCACTCGATTTTTATCTTCATTGGTACTCAAATGATTTTTGTCATTCGAGTTACTCAATGGCATAAGCAGGATTACCCCCCCCCCCCCCCCCCCCCCCCCCGAATTAGTTCAATCGTATTAAGTCGATGCTATTTTTTAAGGTAGGGTATTGGTATTGGTATTGCCCCATAAAGCCCATAATGCCCCCACCTAGCTTCGGCCCTGACTGGCTGCCTGATAGCTAACTGAAACATTATTGTGTTTTTATACATTATAATATGCAAGTTTATATCAATATAGTGATGTAGATAGGACCTAGTTAAGAAAAGTATGGAGAAAATGATAATGTCAAGCTATTTTATAACCTCAATTTTCACAACAGAAAAAATATTATATCTCGTGAACCAGGGTGACTAAATTGGAAATTCCTTTTGAATGTGAATATAGCGTATTTTTCCTACAACCTCCAACAACAAACTTTAGGGCACAACTATTTTTCAAAGGGGCCTAAGTCTCCTTACTAAATGGGCATTCTCCTTTTGTATGAAACCACATTACTATTATACTTCTGCGTGGATTTAAATAATAATTGTAGGTTATATCTTTACAGCACATTTGCTCAAAAATGCATTTACGGAGGTTGTATAAATTATTCGAAAGTTCAAAATTACGGGCTTATACAACTGAGTGTACGGTAAAACATGTTACCACACGCTCCCATGCATGGCGCCGTACGTATCTTTTATGTTTTTTTTTATTTCGGTTGAACCTCCTCGGAAGCGCTTTTAATCTAGACCTTTGTCTCGCTTTAATACGTAATGTAGTTCGAATTTTCACCACCCGCACGTGGCGCCATTTAGAAATCCGCTCCATTTACTTATTTGAAAACGTGACTATTGTAAGCCCTCGAATTCGCCTCGAGCTTACATTCGTCTGCTCGTTTGTAATAACCAACTTACCACACTAATTTCATTAATAACTATTAATACACTGCACCGATTTGAATGAAATAATGACTAAATGTTACCCAGATACACTCTATAATTATTATTATATATTTTAATTCATCAGTTTTGGTTTGATGTGCAAACAAATATACAAACAAACAGACAAAAGTTTTAAAAATGTTAGAAATTTGTTCTATTTCTTATTCTAAGTCCCTGAAAATACTTTTTTTGCGTAATATTCAATCTTTGCATAAAAAATAAAATCAATGTACAGACACGCGAGGCTTACACTTTAAATGCATAAAATATAGATATAGATGTCTATCTATGCTCTAGGTCTACACTCCCAACGGCTGACCGGATGCAAATTTGAAATTCCACTTTTCACGAATAACTAACTGAACTTTTTGTTGAAACATACACATTCGCACCCCGTTAGGAACAAACGGTTTTTGTTTGACATTCTCTTTTTTTATTAGCCTGCTTTTTGTCTGAGTGGACTTAGGGAACGTCATTTTATAATATATTGTCGTTTGATTCTCAGGTTTGATTCACTTTTTAAAATGTAAGCCTCTTTTTACATAACGCTACGCAAATCTTAATCTTCGTTGTGAATATCGGTAGCGCGCGGTTCGCACATATGTCATTGAATCGAAAGACACGAGCCGTCTAATCTGCCACTAGGCATAAGGGAACACGGGTTTTATTAAACTAATAACCATTATAGCAAAAAATTGTAAGTGCCTACTTACTAGAAAGTGCTTCTAATTAAATTTGCGGCCTTTTCTACTTTTACCTAAGCTTTTTCTGTAATATCCATTTTAGAATATCGTTACAACTTGTAAATAAACAAACAAGATTGTTTTTCTACCTTATAGTCCAGTAGTCCTGTCTTTTTTCCACTGTTTGGGGACAATTTTTGAACCAGTATGTTATGACTGATATTTATGTTTTCGACGGTGCTGAATCCGAATAAGAGGTCAGAATTTAATTTCGACGTTTTGTATTTGGCGTTTTGAGTAATTAGCCAATATAAATGTTGTCAAAAATACCCGATAACAGGTTATTTTAGAATTAATGAAACAGTATAATTTAAGCATTGAAAATTTTGTACGTTCAGTGAAAAGTGATCTTACTCGAAAATAGCGATTTACGAGAAATCGCATTTAAATCAATCGCGAAGTAAAAACAAAAAGATCCTGCTACGTGGTTAATGGAGATAACGTAGTGATTTTTTTTGGTAGAAGAGAACGTTAAAAGTTTCTTTCTTTCTTCTTTCTTTCAAATAATGTATGTAGTTGCTTTTAAATTAAATAATTAACCCAGTTAAATCAGTCAGCATGAATCTTTATAATAATCATAATCAAAATCATTTATTCAGTTTAGAAGCTATATCTAGAAGCTACGCCATCGATTCGTAAATTTATGGCGGGAGACCTTGTACTGAGAAGAATCGGCAAGAAACTCAGCAATGGCTATTTTTTTCTCCCTGTTTTATTAATGTATAGTGATATAATTGAACTTAAATCATTTTACATCACACTGAATTGACCTCAGACTATCAAGTGTAAAGTGATACATTTTATGTTATTTCTGTAGTTTATTTTTGTTTCTTCGTTTTTACGAAAACTTATAGAACAAACATTACTAATTACTGTTTTTAGGAATCATCATTATTATTTCAGGTTATTTTAGAGATAATCGTCTAAATATTGTCACTTAAATCAATGTACACCAATTTTGTGGTAAAAAAATGTGTAAACTGATCTAATTGACTTTTATAACGATCTAAGTATCCTCAAAATTATGTGTAAAGTGATACAAGTGGTGATTCTAAACCAAAAAGCTAGAATTTGAGACTGAAATCTGATTATTTACTCCTAAAATGTTTTCAGTGATCTGAAATCACTATTTTAATAATAATTTTATAATATAACATGGATAAGATTGGACTAAATCTCTTACATCATCTCTCATCCTGAGGTAAGTATTACTACAATACCCGTGTAGTAAAGATCTGAAACAACAACAGTTTTACACCAACTACTCAGACCAGAGACAAGAGAGTTTATTTTCTACAATGGCCCGATCGGAAATGAACATCGGTTCTACATTTTAACTGGAGCGGCTACAACATAGACAATCGATATGATTTTCGTCTTATCCATGCTCATCTTAAGACCCACTCTCCGCTAAACAATTCAGATCTTCCAAGGTCAGAGGTGTTGGTTTGTTAAGTACTTGGTCATTCCTAACCAGAAGCTTAAAAATATCATCCAATCCTCCTCTTAGCAGTTGGATAGGATTGGAGCTCTGGTTCTGAAATGGTACTGATATACTAGCGTTTTCGTAAAGATGCCTTAACATCTCTATATTGCCTATAGTCTACTCGGCACTATAAAAACACTGCAACACCGCCCTGATTTTGATCGTTCGTATCAAAAGCTTTCTGTGCTACACAAAAAGTTTCTGGATACTTTTTAGAGTAAAATGGCGCTGGTCTGAAGTCGTCAGAGGTACACAATTATATGGCCAATTAGTTAGAAAAATCTCTCACGAGCTTTTCTAGCCAAAGTACGTCTCAATTGGTTGAGTTAAAAGCGAGTTTTTGGCTTTCTAACTCAAACGGGGTCTAATTTTTCAGAAAAACTTGGAATCATAATATTTGTGGTCGCACTGGCAACCTACATTTGCAGATTCGCATCTTCGACTTAAGTCATGTATTCATTATAATAGTACATTATGATATAACTGCGGTAAGTTGAGCACGTATGTCATACGACGTTTTATAACACATTTGCGAGGAAGTAATACGTACTTTCTGTAAATGAATTTGCACCTTTGTTTGTTTTCCATAAGATGAAATTTTGATACGCTTGACTGTCAGTATCTATGCGTGGATTTTTCGGGCAAGAGGCTTAGCGTAGCCTTTTTTGACTTCAGGAGTGGCATTCTGTAAAGACACATTTCACTTTCGAGCGCGGATCCGTTTCGGATTTTATCATTGGCATTCTGTAGTCAAGTGAGAATAAACGCTAGCGCTACTAGGCGAGAGTGGCGGTGAAATGAACTAACGCAGGATATAGCTTGACAATATGCTCAAGGATTTGAAGTTTAATGGCATTCTGTAACGAATTTTACACTCACTTTCGGATCCGCACTCGAATTGTTATGTCAAAGTGACTTAGTGTGTAGCTATAGCAATCAATCAAACAAACTGCTAATAAATTACGATTTTTGTTTATAGAAGATCTTTGAAAGTAAGTATTATTAATGTAGGTCTCATTGTTTATTTAATAATTCAAAAACTCATGTCCACCTATTTTTTCAGATCTCACTCTATTGCCTTGTGCTTAATATTAATTTCAAGAAGTATAAATGAAATTGCCTCAATTTTAAGTCATCCAGACATCGTAAAAGTATATAACATTTCCGCGAAATGCATCTCAACACCAAGTGTTGAAGTAACAGTAAGTAAACTCTGATTAACTAGAATAACCAATAAGTTAAATATTATATTATAAATCAAGTAGACCAGTGTTTCTTATAACTTTTACAATCCTGTAACAGTATCAGAATTCTAAAAAATCTATGGGCCCGTGTCTCAAAGTATTTTAGGTAATGAAATCATAAAAAAATACTTTTATTGGCAGTTTCTTTAGTAAAGTAAATATTAAATGAGCTATTCTTTACCTTTGTTACAGTTTTTTTGAGAAATTTCAAATACGTGGAGTTGTTGGTTGCATAGATGGTATCTTTGTCACCATGATACGACCCAAAGAAAATGAAGAACCGTATTATTGTCGTAAAGGTAAGCATGCAAGAAATGTTCAAGTAGTAAGTACCTACACATTTAACTGATTTTCATCTATTTGTTACTTTCTTAAAACTTGTCATGATTCATGAACATATAAATAAGTAAGATTATGTAAAGATAAATTAAAAGACTGGAATTAAATTTTGTAAATATTTTGTTACAGATTGTTGATGCCGATCTCAATGTTTTGCATGTCGATGCCTCATTTGTTGGAGCTAGCCATGATAGCTTTATTTGGCACTGAGATTCTTAGAGAAACCTTTAGCTAAATCTCTATTAGCTGCCAGGAACTCGATCAAAACATTAAGCTGCTCTACAGAGGGATGCGACGATTGTGACACCACTGCAAAAAACAGAAATGATTTTAATATAAATTAAAACTTCAGTAATCAAAACCACATTTTATTTAACTTACTTCGCCTCGCCTCTCTTCTACAGTTTTTCAAATGAGCCAAAAACAAACTAAACAATGACCGCAATACGTTGGAAGTGGATTTTCTTAACAAATGTAATTTCCACATTGAACTTTTGGGAATATTAGATGAGATTTCTTCATGGAAAAATACTAACCGCTTTTGATAAAATCGCGCAAAAACCTTAGTGGGTATTTGCATTAGTTTACCAGGGTGCGTTCCAAACTACGCTCTAGGTGAAACAAATGTCAAAATTGACATCAGTTTCATACTTTTTTATGCAACGATATTAAATACCCTAGATGCAACACGTGCGCTCAAAATGTGTCCCAATCAAGAAGTGCTTGAACACGACTCAAGCACTACTTGACTCACAGTTACGCGCGGACTGTTGAAAATCAAGATGCCGCAAAGCTCCGTGAAAAAATGCATAATAAATACTTATAGTACGTAAAGTGTCCTTTTTTTATAGGTATCTAATAAATGTTTGTAAATTTAACGCATTTGACGACAGCGCAGTTGTCTCTTTTCCTCGCGGTCCGTACCTGCTATGTTGCTAATAGCGCATCTTCAGTGCGTTGAGTCAAAGAAATAAGGTCTTTATTCTTACGCGTATAGCAATAAGTGGTAAAATTTTACGAGCTTGCATTTTGAACTGTCATAACTCTTTGACACATGCGTTTTAATAAAGACCTTTGCATGAAATGTAACTTTGAATATTTAAATAATGCCTTACATTGTTTTTGACTACGCGATCATCTTACGGAGCTCCGCGTATCGTCCAATTTACCTTTAGGACAGGTTTCAGCCACGATTTTGTTCGTGATGTTGTATCTAGGGTATTTAATATCGTTGATTTTATGCCAATATTAAACGTTGGTAAAAAGTTCCACTAGATACTAGAATCGATTCTTGGATGACTCTTTAAACCTAAACCTTAATTTGACAATAGTGTATCCTTGTCATTATCTATACAAAATGAAAAGGATACCCTGATGAAATTTAGTTTAAGTTTAGAGAATCATGCCAGAATCGACACCAATGAATAATTAAATTAATCCATTTTATGAAAAACAGAATCAGCAATTGCTGCAATCATAGACATTCACATCACACAACGGATCGCTTTACGGAAATTTCGCATTCTGTAAAAAATATTACCACCATGTGAAGCGAGATGTCATTCTTATCGCAAGTGAGTTGTAGTGTTACCATTTTAAGAAATTTCGGTAAGTCGAGATCATAGGTATAGCATGTGTCTATGGTCGTGATACATCGACATAGTTCATAGAGCAACACGGAAAGAAGTAGGGACATAATCCATAATACTATTAAAATCATTCTGCTACTTTTTGCGGGGGAGGAGTATGCACATAAAGGCAGTCCAATATACATTCGAAAAAAAAATTAAACTGTACTTATGACACACGCATAAAAAAATAAACAATACATCGCCAAATCCTGCACACATATTTATATTTTTGTGTACGAATACGTCACGCCATATAATCATTTCTTGGATGACAGTCACTCGCGGACCGTTAAAGAGTTCCGAAAACTACTTATAGTACTTAATGTCGTTTTTTCGACAGGTATCTAATCAATGAAATCGAGTCTGGCATGAATAACGGATGCAAAACATGTACTGACAGGGTTTTTGTTCTGTGAAACAAGTCCGACGATTGAATTTTAACAAAATAATATTTATATTGGTGTCGATTCTGGCATGATTCTCTAAACCTAAACTAAATTTGACAACAGTGTATCCTTGTCATTTTTTATACAGAATGAAAAGGAGAAATTGATGTTAAATTTAGTTTTAAGTTTAGTTAATCACGACAGAATCGACACCATTGTGTTTTTAAAAGTGGTAAAATAGAAATAATAGTGTCGATTCTGGCATGATTCTCAACTTAAAACTTTTTTTTACATCAGTCTCTCCTCTTCATTCTGTATAGAGAATGACAATGATATAATGTTGTCAAATTGAAATTTAGGTTTAGAGAATCATGCCAGAATCGACACCACCATGTTAATAATTCTACTTATATGTGAAATATAACACCATCCTATTATTAGTTTTATGTTCCATACATGTTTAAAAAAAAATTACAGAACATTTTGGCATTTTTGATCTCCTAACATACACTCACGTGACTTGATTCAGTTAAGAGAAATATCCGAGCGCAACTAGTTTTGTTCGTGAGCTGGGCCTGTTGCGGGGGAAAATCGGCAGAGGGAAAAGCTGTGAATGCCTACTTCCCTCCTGGCCGCTTCGGCCGTGTGGCTCTATGCACTTAAATTGATTCTCTAGATAAATTTGTTGATACGACGCCTAGGTCTAAAGATTTACTGAATTTAAACTTAAAATTGTCTTATTTTCAAAATTTGATAACTTGGCCGAACGGCGCATTGCCTTTGCGTTATGTGATAATCTCTACTGTATAAAATCTTGTAATCTGTGGTCTGTGTTTTTATTCTTGGTTTAAGCCCGTCACAGACGTAGCTATAATATATATTAATATATCGAAATATATATTATATTATAGCAAACTACCACAGACGGGAGCTATACTATAATATATATTTTGCCCTCAATCGGTTTGCGGTCGTACTGTACTGTAATATACCGCAATATATCTGTCGAAATATTTTGGTGACGTCATAGAAATATATATTATAGCTGCGTGTGCGGTCACTCGAAAATTTATATTGAAAATATGTTGTAATATGTCTTGCTATGATTCATATTAATATATATTATAGCTACGTCTGTGACGGGCTTTATTCTAGGTTAAAAATTGTTCGTGTATTATTTAAAATACTTTTTTAAAATAATTTTACCATGTAGAGTAGAAAACATTATAGATCTCAAGCCCGCCCATTAATCTTACAAAAAGGAAAAGGGCACTAATTTCTTCGAAATGTTGTAAGTATACGTAAATTACAGTAGTTTTTATTTTTGTAAGACTATGTTAACCACTTGTTTGAAAAGCCACCATTAAATTGACTGGCATAAAATTTTATTATTTTATTTTCACCGCACAAACGTTGGTCCATGTCGCAATACAGCCAGTGTCTATGGACATTTCGCTCGCAGGCACTGGCACATTAGAAAATAAGTTCTTTTAATTCTTTTTTTATTTATGTTCTTTTTATATATTTTCGGATTTATTTATAAGTGTCATTGTGAAAAGAGAATAAGAGAAAATTTGATTTGTAGTTGTGAATATTTCCGAATATAGTGCTCCAAGTACGTATTAATAGAATGTAATAATATTGATTATTTTCTTATCTCAATACTTTACTTTTATAAAAATCATAAAGTTTGTGTTAAAAGAAAAAAAGAGTAGGTATCATTAATAAGTTTATTCTGACCCAGGCCCAATCATAATTGTGACATTTATTGTTGTTATTCAACAACTTATATATTTTTTTTTATTTCAGCAACACGCACAACAAGTCCTTTGCAGGCTTCGCCTCCATCTCAACAAAGATCTCTGTTAAAATTTGTCTAATGACACACGGCCTATTGTTGCGGTGCTAGACTGCTTACATTATATTCATGAGAAGTGGTCACTGCGCCAGCTACATCTACAACCTGCAGACCACACCAGACAGACCACAGTAGGCCTATTCGCCAACTGCTTTTGACAGATGGAAGTAATAATCACTGAGCTATTTAGTGATCCACTACTACTGCTTTATATAACACCACTCAGATACTTGTTCAGAAAAGCATTGATTAATATTCAATTTTCTCTTTATTTATATACAAAAAAAAACATAAAAATTGGCAAATAGGCTGACGAGCATCTCTGACAAAAATGTAACAATGTAATGTACAGTTTCAAAGGCATCTGTCATAATTTATGAATAAAAATGTTACATATTTATTTTAATGAGTTTTACTATAAATAATCACCCTTTTATTAATTTATTTTCATTGCAATGGGGGTTTACGCAACTCGCCGGTCTATATTATATATCATTCAGAATTAAGTAGGTATGTATATTAAATATAGGAACTACACAGAAACTAATTCTTAAATAGTTAGTTTTTATGTAGAACATTTAAAACGTTCAATCTAAATAAAGAGGAGCCCGGAGACGCAGGTGCTTATAGAGTATTCGTCTTGCAATCATGAAAGTTAGGCAACTTTTGGTAATTGTATGGGTGACCAAAAACTTATTATCTCGATCTTCTCCGTGTTTCAGATGACACATCAATCTATTGGTCCCAGCTGCATCTGCAGTCCTTAGCACTGATCAGTCCACACTAGGTCCTACTACTAGGTGGGTCACGGCCAGTCTCCCTATTCCATCTGCCTCAACAGTGGGGGCAGGAATAGGCTGATGATGAAATAGTTCAATAAAATCATTACTTTTGTAGTTTACTGTGGTGAAGGATTAAAAATATGAGTGACTATTTTTTAAATCAAAATATATTTATTCAATTAACATTAACTACATTTAACGTTTACACAACACCGTTGCCTTATGCTGTTTACTAAAGGTTCTTTTGGTATTATTATGGTGATAAAGGTACAGTCTTTACTACCAACAGCTGCAGGCATTTTAAATTTCTCCAAAAATCTGTAACAAAAGTAAAGTTTATTAAAATAACTCCAAAAAAATATACCTAGTAGTTTTTTTAAAGGTAAATTGGTCTAAACCAAAGTTAAATGTCGTTTATTGACTCTCGTTCCTTCCGGTTGACTGGTAGAGAATGCTATGCTGGCATTAAGACCGCCATATGTAATGTAAAGGAATTAAAAATTAATTAAATAAAAAGTGGTCCTGAATAGCTCTGTTAGCATTTAGTACTTAAGTATTAGATAATTTAAATAAACTACAAATAGAAATTTTAGTACCCACATAAAATATTCTAAAATAATTAAAGTAAAGGATTGCAAAAACTAAGAAATACTGTTCTACTTGAATTATCTGTAATATTTATACCGACGGTTCTACTTTATTATATCTTTTGTACAGCTATTTGCCCAAGTATTTGTTTAATTGTAGTGAATCAAAGTTTACTTACCAATTCTTTATCACTTGGCATTGTGATGCATTTTGCTATGTCTGGATGACATAAAATCTTAAAAAGGTGGCAATTTCATTTACAAGTCTTGATATTGATGGTTGGGATAAATGTGTGTAATTTTTTGCCCTATTATCCTTAGTAACTCCCATTTGCACAAATGAAAGTGTACACAGTATCTGAAACAAAAAAAAAAAAATCTTATATAATTGTTATAAAAAGTTTCTTGGTTGGGTTTTATTTTTGTTATGCAATTAGGTACTTTACCTTCATTCTATTGGATAATCCTTTTCCATTACACTTGGTTTCTTCTAAATGAATACTTTAAATCATTTTCCAATTGTTAAAAAAAATCTTTATTTAGTCACGTATTCATCTTCACATGAAATTACTCAAGGTTACACAGAAATTGGGCTTGTAGGCGGCTTCTGGCCAAATCTACATCATACATGGGCTTTCTATAGTAAAAAGCAAGTAATAGAGTGAGTCATCTGAAATACTAGATAGACATAATTTTAAAGAATTATTACTTAAATAAACAAAAGCAATGTAATTATAAATAATTTAATAATTACTCTTGTTTTATGATGATAATAGTCTACAAAAATACTCACTTCGTACAATCACTTCTATTACCGCAGCTAATGAGTAACTTTTATTTTGACAGTTACTTTCGAGTGCGGTTTTTAATGTGAGGTGTAAATAAGCGCTGAAATTCGTTACAGAATGCCATTGAAACGTCAAAGACATTTAGGTATGTTACGGTCTCACCTGTGATAGTTTACTAAACCGCCACTCTCACTTAGTAGCGCTAGTGTCGATTCTCACTCGATTACAGAGATGCGCATAGAGTAAGCCCTCATTCGTCCATGTTACCAAACTTTAAAAATAAGATTATTTTAAGTTTACATTCATTAAAACTTTAAACTTGAGCCTCATATCTACAAATATATCTAAAGAATAAATTTACGTGCTTTTTTTCACGCATAATAACTAAGTCGATATATCTCGATTTACCAAAAACTTTTAAAATGGCAACACTACAAATCACTTAGGCTATAAATGACATCTCGCTTCACTTGCTTGTACAATTGGTTACAGAATGCGAAAATTCCATGAAGCGAAACATAAAGAGATTCAAAAGCGGATCCGTTTCACACAGTGAGATGAATTTATGGGTTTTACAGAATTGCACTACTGGCGGTGTCAAATTAATAAATTCGTTACTACCTACTTGACAATATCTTCAAATAAAAACAATAAGCGAAAAGAAAAAGAAATAACTTTTTCACAGATTAGCGATGCGCGCGCATCAACGGTAGCATCTTTTTTTAGGAAAAGGTAAAAAAACAGCCAGTGTTACTAATTTAGTAAATTAATATTTTTGTGAATTTGTTACCAATACATGGTTGTAATTTATTGTCAAAATGAATCAAATTAAAGAAATTTTTATATATTATATTTTATCTTCCAAAGTTAATTTTATTAATAAAATGTTGGCTGCCTTTCTGACATAAAAACTCTTTGCTAAGATTTAAAAAAGTATCGTTCGTTTTTAGACGGAACATAATAAGCCATGCGTTTTACTTTACATTACCGTTAGCGTGTGTAATGTGATAGATTATGATATTGAAATTGGTGCAATAAGAGACGCTTTACGAGCAAATGTGTTATAGACAATGTTTAGGAAACAATGTTGCTGAAACAAAACGTAGATGTTTACAGAATATTTTTCTCTGGAATTTGGCCATCCACATCTCAGTGGTTTCAAATATCTCGCCTGAGGAGGTAGAGTTGTTGGGTGCCGCATATATTCAATATGTCCACACTATTATTATGACCACACTTTATTAAAGCCCACCTTATTATATTACTACCCGGCCAGTTTTTGATATAGTCGACTATAAGAGAGCAAAGTTTAATTTTCAAAGCCTTTTCATTTAATGTGCCCAAGCCACCTCTACTTGGAATTGTCCTTAACAGAAATTTTACAATCATAAAATTTCCATTTAGATTTTCCAATATCTGCAGTTCCAACTCCAGTGGTTTTTGAAGACGTCATTTTCTTCTCTGCCTTGCAATCTGTGATCGCAGAATGCGCATTTTGCTTTCAGTATATTTTTTTAGAATTTCCAAAGCTTTCGAAATTTCGCGTTGTTTTGCTTGCTTTTGTTTTTGTAGTCTACAGTCGAGCAATCCCATAATATAGGGTTTCAAATATTTCGATAGAATATAAAAACGATGTGGCCGTCCCTTTTTTACCCGGCTGCGCAATGCAAGAGCGCGAAGCGCGACGCGCAGACAGGGTTATGTGTTTAACAGTCTATATATGTATGTTTGTTCCTTTGTGGCACACTAGAGACCAAACGCCTGGACCGATTTTGATGATTCATACATCAATCGATTCGTCTCAATCATGAGAGTGCTACTAAAGATATGATAGTAATCAAAATTCAATATGGCCAAAATTAGGCGCCATATTGTGACGAAGTAAAAAAAATAAGTTGACAAAATATGTCGAGTGGGGTATCACTGTCTAGATAATCAAAAATCATATTTAGGTTCCTAACACCATTTTTCATTTAATATGATTGTTTAGGATCTACAACGCTTTAAAGTTGTATATTAACCACTTACGCTTTTAATTTCAATCTTACATTTGTATGGATCTTTGTCACTCTTTCACCTAAAATATACTGAATGGATTTTAATGAAACTTAACAGTAATATAGCTCATATATGATAACTACATATATATAATAATTTATGTAGTTATTGAGTGAATTGGCCAATATATAACAATAAGTGTCACATAAGACGGAAAAAATCTCCCATCTGCGAGCCATTTTGGCGTGCACTGCGAAAACAATAAAAGTTACATGAATGTAATGTATAGTGAAAATGTATCTCTTAAATAGTTCTAAAAAAAAGTCCGTGACACCATATATCTATTTTTAATGTGTAAGTCATTACCGCTAAAATAGTGAATCAAAACTAAAATATTATTTGATATCTATTTCCAAAATGCACATTTTGTATTAACAAATAATTTTTTATCAAAACAAATACTTTTATCGCTTTTGATAGTTAAAAACGATAAACTTTGCTTTTTACACTATGTCATTTCGACAAATATTTAAAAAGTTACAACGATGACAAAGTGATAGCGCGGTGTACTATGTAAAAGAAAAAAATGGGCTATTCGCAGTATCTGATCCTATACGAAGCACTAACAATAAAACTGCGATACAGTTCCTTCTTATTAAATGATGAAAAATATTTTATCATAACAGGTATTTACGATTTTTGAATTTTAATGAAAAACTCTGAATTTTACTGCTTTTCATTTTTTTTAATGATATTACTTAATGTTACAAAAAAGGTTTACTTAATATAATGACAAATAACCCATTTCTCGCTAGTAAGTACATACTTATTGGAATCCCTATATTATTAATCAGCTCGATAATATTGGTTTTGTAATAATTCTACAAAATTCAAAGTAAATAATGTAGATTTTTATAGGTAAATCACCCCTTTCATCACCCTACGCCAATAAGTATTGCGATGTTGTAGCTAAGAACCAAGTTCCCATCTACTTCTATATGGGAATTCATTATATTCGATTTAGCTATTAGGGCACGGAAGCGCAACAAACAAACTCACTTTCACATCTATAATATTATATTATACTTACTAGTGATCCACCCGGGCATTGTACGGGCAAAATTTATTTATCAGGATGAAATATAGCCTATGTCACTCGGACAAAATGTATTTAAATAAAGATAAATTTATTAATAAATAATGTAGCTACCTTATGATGAATTAATATTTGAAACCGGTTCAGTAGTTTGACAGATTATTTGTTACAAACATACAAATCTTGCCTCTTTATAATATTAGTATAGATAGTTAGGATATGATAAGTATTTAATTGATGAAAAAGATTTAAAAATAAAGTAAGTAATAGGTTTATTTCATTATAATTGT
The DNA here is from genome assembly GCA_902850365.2 of Chilo suppressalis. Classification (NCBI taxonomy): domain Eukaryota; kingdom Metazoa; phylum Arthropoda; class Insecta; order Lepidoptera; family Crambidae; genus Chilo; species Chilo suppressalis. The sequence goes on along the minus strand of OU963899.1, from coordinate 8,461,861 downwards.
AAAAGTTACTTAGCATTTGTGCTTAACAGTGATACGTTATTCGGTATTTTTTTAAACAAAAAAAAATTTGGAAAATAATTGCAATGATTGCCCTACTGGGAGTACTCTTCATTCAAGCTTTACACTACCAATAAAAAAGGGTCGATCACAAAGTCTCTGACCTGTTTTAAGTGAACGCTTTAAAAGAAAACTACAAAGAGGACTATAAATTGATAATAAATGAGATTGAAAATTTTATTACGCGCCTTTAGTTTATTCAAATATTATAAACTTTGCTTTGGTGATTGCATAATTATTTAATTTAGTGATCTAAGGCAGTTGCCACCATTGTCCAAAACAACAAACGGGAATTACCGCTTTCTTCAACCTGCGACATAAACGTCATTGATTGGTATTATAGGGTGATTAAAAACATTTGAAGTTAACTTCTGGCATCTACATATTGGGTTTCTGTGAATTATGTGGGTATATCAAATTATGAAACTAGGGACTGACACTGCATTTGTGTATATCACAATCTTAGACGTCCGGCATTGACATGACAATGCAGCCACTGCCAATTTTAAATAGTCGACGAATAAAAGTAAATGAATTTTATATTTACTGCTAAACTATTAAAAAAAAACATAAACAAAAGATGACTTTTTGAGTAAGTGCTAGTTTACTATAAAATTTACATACATAAGAGATATTTATGTAACGACTTGATTTAACTTCACACATTTTTGCGAAAATTGAGGCCCATCTGTAGCCTTGACCCCGCTGGTAAAATCTCTATATGTCTTAATAAATCAATCTTTTACACCGACGTACTTAATAATTCCCGCGATATTAATTCCCTTACTGAAGTAACAAGACTACGGTACATACCGTCTTAAAATACTAACTAACTAAAAAGTGTGAAATAAAAAAGGTAAATTTAAAAATCAAAAAACCCGTCTGCTTAATTATACTTCAAATAAAAACTGAAAAGAAAAAAACAAGTCCAGTAGTCTATAATTCTGTTAATAAGGAACAAAGCTACTTTAACAGTCGGGACCCACTGTTGAAAAATATTATGTATTCTTGAATATCTAATGGGTCCCGACTGTTAAAGTAGCTTTGTTCCTTATTAACAGAATTATAGACTACTGGACTTGTTTTTTTCTTTTCAGTTTTTATTTGAAGTATAATTAAGCAGACGGGTTTTTTTTATGAGTCTGTATGCTGTTGGTCGCTGATGACCTTTACAGCGTCACCGGATTTGGGGACCGCGAGATACTAAGGGATCCTCTTAAAAGCCGAGAATTAGCGAGTGCCTCTAGAGGTATTCCAGGCTAATGGCATCTCCCCACAGGGGGAGTCTCCTTTCCATTTGGAGTCTCTAGATCACTCGAACCTGAAGGGGTCGACTTAACTAGAGGGTGTCTCTGAGACTCGGACCTCGGCTCTAGTTAGCCGTTGTCGTGGGGGGCGAGGAAAAACACCCAGGTACGTACGTACTGTACCTGATATAGCGTGTCGTGTATAGACCGGGTCGTCGCATTCTTATCCTACAGGTGCGGTGTCTGCCTAATGCAAAACTAGTATGCAAGTTTGCTAGTGGTGGTGTTTGTGGTCTGTGTGGGAGAAATCGGAGGGGCGTTGGCGAGGGTGATTTCTTCGTCGGGGTACTCTAAGACTTGCCTAGACTGACGGGATCGGAGGGACCTATGATTGGAGGACGGGAGGGCGGACGTGTGATAACTAATGGGCTGAAACTACTAAGGGGTTCGGATGATGCGCGGCTTTATCGAAGTAACGTCTCGAGGCGTCCTTCACATACTTCGCGGTGGAGTCTAACTTGAGGTCGCGATGGAAATAGATGTTGCGCACGCACCACAGGTAACCCGTGGCACCGCGTAACACACGATTTTGCAGCGTTTGTAGTGGTTTAAGACGCGACGGAGGTACGTGTACGTGTCATGATAGGGCTGATGCAAGTTTTATAAATTGTAACTTATGCCTAAGTGACATTTTACTACGTTTTCTTATGAGGTGGAATTGCCTGCCGTGAATGAATGCTGCGCGAACATGAACTTTGCCGTCCCGAAGAAAATTGTACTTAATAGATTCTGTTGATACAAAAATGCACTTTATTGGCCATAGTTTTAATCTTGGTGGTGGTCAGTTGGTATCTTGGACTGTCATGGTGGGCCATGACCCAATTTTTCTATACTCACACAGGAAAAGCCTATACCCCAGCAGTGACGACATTAATAACCTGATGATGATTACCACTCTGTACTAAATCCATAAAAAGGTAGGTTCCCTAATGGATTCTCGTGTCAGGTATGTACTTGTATCATAATTCAAGCAGTTCAAATTCAAGTTTACTACATGCTTTTTTAAGTGAAACAAAAAGAAATTGCTAAGCTTTTGCTGCCCACGATTATGAACCATTAGGGAAATAGTGGAAATTTTCACAGAAATTGTAATATATTGCTGAAGTTAAAATATATATACGGAATATACGAAAGTATGGGATGTTTTTTATCTTACACATACGAATTCAACTAAAAAGCCAATATGGAAGACTGGATTGGTTGAATACTGATTAGACCGTGATAATATTTTGTTTAGCAAAAAATCTTCTAGTATTGAAAACACTTGATGTGGAAGTATATTATATTAATCTATACTATAGTTACTCTATTTTTGTACAACATCAATTGCCGGTGATACCACGTTTCTCAAACAATGGCATTGAATTTTCACGTCGGGTACTGTTAACCGTTTTTTTTACAAGACTCGTTTTTAAATTAATCACTGTCAAAACAAGCGCAGTTCATAAATTAATATGGCTGCTTTATGCTGTCATGTTATTGTTGGGTCAAGGCTAATGGACTAGCTATCGATCGTCACCTACATTTTTCTTCATTTTTTTTTAAATATTTGATATTCATACACGGAGCAGAAGCAAAGAGTATTTTTTTGATTTTAGAGTGCCAAAATTTTGGTTGCGTAATTTAAGCAGCATTCGGTTTCATGGAAAAGTTAGACTCATTTTGCACCAGTGTGAATCAAACAGGTCTTTTTAATGAAACCGAATTCAAGAACACAACCGAAATTACGTGACTCATGACTCAAACAATTTTGCTCGCTTGGCTTCACCCTACGGAAATTATAATTGAAGAACATTTTAACTAGAAAAAAAAACTACTCGGTCAAGTTTTCAGACAGGATTCGAACCATTTAGTATTTCTTATGGCACGATTACACTTAGTTGTTAGCTCGAATACGAGTGCCAATGGAATTCGGGGTAAACGACAAAGTGTTAAAGGAACGGAGTCGAGTACGTTCGTATTACAATGTAAATATTGCTTCGGGTACCCGAATTCGAGTAATGTCTTTCGTACACCCGAACACGGGCTAACGACCAAATGTAATTGAGCCATTAGGCTGCAACGCGACATTTCTTCGCATTGTCAGAAAATTAATAAGGAATTCTTGTTTATCATTAATCTTCTCGATTCATAAATCTAAAGAACTGCTTTTTTTACTAGAATAAAATCCATTCGGTCAAGGTATTAGGCAAGATTCGAACCTACGACGTCTTTCGCTGTCCGGGCACATGCACAGAACGGTAGCATAGCGGTTAGTACATGCGCTACTTCTAAATAAGTAAAGTCTCGCTTCTGTAAGGTTTAAGTCCCACTGCAAGTGCTTAGAGCCTTGCTCCCTAACTAAGTAACCTTATTTTAGTTTGCTTTCACTTGAGTACGAAAAATTATAAGTAAAAATTCAAAGAAGATGAGAAGATACAAAAACAGTTATTGATCGATCTAAATTTCATGTTAGAAGTCAAAGTAATAATTTTAAGTTTTTTTCTTTGCCCTTCTTACAATCGGTCGGCAAACCATCATTCGCAGATTAGTGTTAAATCCTCTATAATTTGTACGGAACTATTCGTGTAGAAATACGATTTTTTTCCACTAGCGCTTGACCGGTTAAGTGTGTGTCCCAAGCTTTATGTGATGGCCTCAATGGACGGCCCATAAATATTTTTTAAAAGCTATGGTGTTTGTTCACCTTCTGGCGTGTAATATGCATGTCCGCCCCACTTTTAATCATTTTTTAACATGAATTAATAAATACACACTACCGTAGAATGAAAATAATCAACAATGAAACAGTGGTGTAATAATTATCATTATTTTTTATTTGAACCGAAATTCAATAAATACACATTTACAGTAAAATCTTGATATTATAATTAAAATTATCTACAATTACATTTAACTTAAATAATAAATGTGACTATAAACTCGCGATTAACAGACGAATACTGCGTTAATAATTATCAACAACATCCTACAATAAAACTGTTTATTTTAGAATATGTTCTACAAGCTTACACTTAACTCGCGCCAAAAAAACTAACGAATCGCAAATGACGACGTAATACATTCTGTCCTTCTCGCACATGTTGTCCTAAGTAACGTGCGAGAGTGACAAAATGTCTTGCGTCGGTATTTTCTATTCGTTTTTTTTAATTGCTCGAGTGATTTTGCAGCGTATCTTTAGCAATTAATAATATTTGACGAAATTTTGAAACCACTACGACGTAAATTTTATTGCTCCATGACACAATAAATACATACTTAGACACATTATAATTTCGTTCATTTCTGTAGGTGTTTGAAAATCCTAAAACTATATTTTTATATTGAGTAGTTATGCCGGCACCACACGTGTCCCGTGAAATGCCGTGAAATAATGTGAATTGGCGCCGTTCGTGAATTCACATCTACATCGAACGCGCGTGAAGCCGCGAGAACCATCCAAATTTACTTTCACGATTTTTCGCGGAGCTTCACGGCACATGTGTAGAGTCGGCATTACACAGAAGAATTTGTTTATTAAGCGCTACGGGATTTGTTCTATAAATAAAAAAAAACATGTTGAAATTCAAAGTAATAATTATAAAATAAGCTTTTTTTCTTTGTCCTTCTTACAATCTCACAACTCGGACGGCCAACCATCATTCGCAGATAAGCGGATTCCATTCAGAAGTTGTATGGTATAAGACCCTCGCGATAGAAACTATTTGTGCGACCGCTTATATAATGTATACCGCATAATGTTGCCATTACATAAATAGCAATTCCTTATAAATTCAAATTAACATAAATATATAAAAAAATCATATAGTAATTATAACTTCTTGGACTCGGCTACTTTGTTTCCCAAAATCTTTCTTACAATCCTTAGGTCTCTGGCTGTTTAACTGATATAAAGACCGATTGTATTTACTACCGTGCTATGGAATGTGATACACAAATACCTAATTTTTAGTGTAACTATCCCTTCAAATATACTTGTGTTACATCTGAGTCCAAGTTCGGCGTATAGGGAGCTTAAATTTACTTGATACCAAATAACCCAATGGGTAAGGGGCTTATTTATAAACTATTAATAAAAAAAAACAGAAGCGGTACCCAATAAGCTACCTTAGAAATACAACAATGAGTCAGATACAACAGTGAATATAATAATATAAACACGACATTCAACAGTGATATATAATATAAGGTATAATAGATTTTAATGACTTACACCTAATTGATATGTAATGTATTTGGCCAGTGGCACTTTCGTATTTAGCTACAGATACCACTTACCCGATATGTTTCTTGCTGGTTCCCTTTTGAATTCCATCAAATATAGAAATCCGACCGATTTTGATGCAATAAAAAGTTTAAAATCGATGCAAGAAAGCATGCGTCATGCAAAGCGTCTGCTAGGAAGAAGCTGGAGAAATATGAGATCATTCAAAGGTTTCTTGTTAACCCAAAATAATTGTAGACACCTTTTTTTTATCTCTTAAAATTATCACTGTAGATGAGATTCCAACTTGATCTTTATATGCTATTATTTTCAGTATTTTTTTACTTGATATTGAAAATTTTCGTAAAATATACGACTATACTTTGATGAAAATAAACATTATAATATGATAAGTTGACACATATATTTTCTTGCACCGACAAACACAATTCTTCACATTTTTTAAATGTTTTTTTTCATAAACTTAATTTTAACTTGCGTCAGATTAGATCTAAACGTTTATATTATAAACCAGTAAATATATTTTTGACATTCACTATAACACGACATTTAAACACCGAAATATAATTTTGTAAATATATTGTTTAAATAGTTTCACTACAATTAGAGAGACGGTATATTAATATGAGACGTTCCTTAGCTTATCAGGTTATTCGACTCTGATTTTCGTAGTACATTTACCATAAATAGAATGAATATATATAACAAACATTTGTATAGACAATTGTGCATTACAGTTATATTGTGCATATTTGTGCATTTATCTAATTGAATACATATCTGTGTGAAAATGTTACAACATCAATGACAAGTATATTTAATTCGCTTACAATAACTATATTGGTGAAATATTATTTATATCTAATAAATCATGAAAAACGTGTAAATGTTTGTAAAATGAATACAATAAAAGTATTCACTCTCGCGTCTTACTCACCAAATACACGGTTTTCAATTACACAAAGTTTTAATAGTAATAAAGAGGGATAAACTCGGGGTAAAAATGAATTTCGTATTTGAAAATTTTCTCAATTAATAAATTGGTCTTTCGATTTCTATTTCTTATCAACAATTATCCTCGGAATCCTAGATATTAGCCTCACACCGAAAAAGCCGCCCTTTTATACTTTTTTTATTTTTGCTAAACAATCTTAAACTATTAAATTCAGGCTAGTAAAAGATATGTTTTAGGTTACAGTTTTATCACGCGAGAAAAATTCTTTAATAAATTCTTATTAGTGCAACGACACATTACGATTGTCATCGCTTATTCTTTTATTAACGATCAATTTTACGTTATTAATTTTAAATGAATTACTTATTCAATAATAATTGATTAAAAATTTCGAGAGTATGTGACTGTAATCGTTCAAATAAAATAAAAATATCCGATAATTAATCTTCTTGAATGAATGTGTGAAGGTATTTTAACTATAAATTAAAATTTGATCTTTTTACCCTATGTAAGTATTATTATTATAAATAACATGCGCGTGATTATTATTGAAAATTCTTCTGACTTACCAGCAAAAGTAATAAGCTAGCAAACGATGCCTAGAGTCACATTTATTACTCGTCTACCTTAAACTTGTACAGCAATATAATTTTACCGAACCACATATCAAAGAATGTCGGTAAAGCTAAAATAACACAGCTTATAAAAGCTCTTAAGATTAACCCATTAATCAAAGAACGTAAAGAACTAAACCGCTCGTAAACAACTCTTTATCAAGAATCTACAAGTGTTAACGTATCAACAGCTTTAAATGTATTCCGACAAAAAATTATCTAACACTTACCCTACTATCACCTAGAATCTATGCGAAATCGAACTTTTTTTTATTAGGGTCACTATTTTTGTGTAGAATGAATACAGGAGTATTGTAAAACAGGCTCAACACCTTATGACAGAACTATGTTTTCAGGGAAATTTAATTTTGAAATACTATTCTTGCAGTATTTGTTTTCTTTGAGTGCACACGGGTAATTAATTAGGTAACCATCGTTACCATAGACAGATGTAGAAAAGAAAATCCATAGGCGGAAGCACTGTTGTTTGAGTAAAAAAAAAATCTTACAAAACTATGTTGATTACTTTAGTAGATACATAGCTTGGTTACAAGAAGAGTATACCATAGAGTATTCTTAGAACAGTTCAATGTTATTGGAAATGGATACTTGTATGTAGTACGTAAATATAGCTTAAAACCTCCAAATATCCTTACAAGTACAGAATATATAATAATATTTTAATAGTCAACATCGTAAATGCGTAAAAGCTTATCATAATTACAATCGTAAAGGCAGGGGTAAACTAATATAAAAAAATATGGAAACATTTATGTCAAGGGCGTTAGTGTAAACAGAAAATTGTGCAAGATTTTGTGTATAGCTAGCTCCTTAATAAATCACTTTTGTTTTTTGATTTGAAAATAGTGTTCTGCAGACACTACATATGGATATTCATAATTACTGCTATTTGTTAGATTGCTAGCATTCCCGATAGAGCATCATGGCTGTTAAATTTACAAATAACAAATTCGAAAGAATACCCACGTGAAATGCTAGTATTACATAATTATTATTTACGTGTAATCAAGACATTGAGCCAAGAGAAACGTTGTGTTTTGCCTTTGCATACAGAGTGTAATAGCATTGCAATATGTAGCAGAAACGTCATTTAGATCGATTGATATCGATATCGATAGAGATAGGTCGATATGTTTTATGATAATTGTCACTTTTATGACGATTACTTTCTTGATATACAATTCAAAGCGTCGCTCCAAACTATGAACACTCTGCTTAATAGATAGGCAAAATACTAACAAATATAGCTATATCTTGACTTTTGATGACTGCAGTCTTTTGTTTATGATTTTCTTTTATAATTACTTCCGTTACTACGTTATCTTTTTGCTTTTTTTTTTGCTAAATTTCGTCATTTGCTCAATTTGCTCATATGAACACAGTTTATTGGGCGTCATTCAATTCTACATCGATAAATATGATTCAACCGTTAGCCTCAATCTATGAAGTCTAACATTAAAATTTATACTCTTCTCCAGTGATACTTTAGAAAGATTGGTGTATAGAACTCGTTTTTTTTTTCACCTACTTTTCGATACATTACTCTAAAGTAAGGCATTACGTAAGTGGTTTTACTAACGTGTAAAAATACCGTACCACACTAACTTATACTCACCCTTTATAACATCCAACTTCTTATCAAGCTACCGCTCCATAATAACTATTTTAATTTCATTTGTTTCTTATTCAGCCCAAAATTGATATGTATCGTATATTTTTATTGCACAAATTCATCACGTTACGAAAATTTTGAACGAAACTTTTCATTCGAAGGCGTTCGATCGCGGCATCCGGCCACAGCTGCCGCGATTGTGGGTCTTCGATTAAAAATCAAAATACGAAAGGACTAAAACAATTTTGAAGGTGTTCTGAAGCGCCTAGAGTATTCTCATGAGGAATACCACCAGAGCGTTGGTGGCGACATTGACGGTGTGGCAAGTGGTAGGGGCTCCTGATGTCCTGCCGTATGCTGGTTTCCTTTTGCAATTCATCTTCTCGAGGGGCATCTTCGCGACGCTGTACTCTCTGTGCTCGTTCACCATAGTGCACACCGTTCGCTTCTTCTGCATCATCTCGTCGTCACGGTCCCGTAGACCGGCAAGCCACGCCTCGTACCAGGCTAGCTCACAGTCGCATAATAAAGGGTTGTCTGTACAAAAACAAGTAACGGTGTCAGATTTAATCACCTTTTCAGCACCAAATGAGTCAAATTTTATTCAGCATTTAGGAAAGACAGGTTAATATATAAACCTGTCTTTTTTATATTTTGTAATAATTTCAGTTCATAATCAACAACAAATAGTTTTTTTTTTAAATAATCCATAAGTGCCTATTGCTGCCTTTACTGACATGCTCAAACTAAATGCTATGAAACGAGATTGTGAGTTCAAGTTATTGTTAAAAATACAAAATCGTGATGTCAGCTACCACGGGATCATTACTGATATAGCTGCCTATACAATAACGAAGACATGAAATTTAAACAATACTTAGTTATACCATTTAAACTCTTACTTTTGACGTTTAAGACAGTCTTTTTTGATTGAGATAAGTTGGAATTATACGCATCTAAGACGTATTTCAAGGAAGAAGTTTATTTAACGTAACTTCATCATGCAGGTGACAGCGGACACAAAATTTACCTTATATCAGGGTGTGGTGGTTCAAAACCAGGTCTGCTATTATTTTAGTCCTACTTCACAATTTTACTGGCACCCATACTCACCCATGATATCAACTACTCGCAGCGTATCCAATATGGGCTCCATGATTTCCTCCGGAATATGTTGCAGCTTGTTGTTTTGTAGATTGAGGGTCTCCAGGGAGTTGAGATTGTCGAAACCCATTGTTGGCAGTTGATGGATCCTAATGACAAATGAAACAACAAATATTTTCATTCGGACATTCAAGTGTTGGTATTCTTTTATTTTATGAAAATGTTTACTATAAGATTTCAATTCGTCCCTGTGTGCATTGCATTCGTCTTGATAGTAATTTGTCCTGTTTCAGTTCTAGCATGAGGCTGATACTCTTAAAATCTATAAATTATAATTGACGATGCGTGAAAGTCCTGTAGTGCCTTTATCATCATCATCAACTCATCATACCGGCCGTACAACGCCCACTACATAGGCCTCTACTAAAATTCTCTACACCGATCAGTCCTACGTTATTTGCTTCGAGCGACTTCGCGACCTTTATCATATCTTGGGTCTACCTGATGGTGGGTCATATCCAATGAACGTCAAGTCCTAAGGCATTAAAAACTAAGTAGAGTGGGATGAACGAATATAGCCATGAAGACATACCCAAAGTCAATTTCAGAGTACTGTAATCTGTAAAATAAAATCTCATTGTCGCATTCGCTAGCTCCTAATTTAGCTGTTAGTTGAATAATCATAGAGAAAATACTTCGATTCAAAACTTTTATAATACCAAATAAAGTACAGGCGCCTCTCGTTTACTTTGTGGTAAAAAGTTATTAATTATTATAGGTGAAATAGACGATATATTTTATTCATTCAAATTACTCTTAGCATAGCCACTGTTATTATTAATTTAGACAACAGGCATAAAACTAATCAGGCCAGCGGCAAGGAGAGGTTTATTAATCATAAACTTGGGATAATACAGCGAGAAGATTTATAATTTAAATAAGGGAATAACCACTGGCTGGTTTTTGGCTTCCTCGTTTAATTTAATATTAATTATTCCCCTTTGTTTCGTTTTTATTTTTAAATAAAAATTTATTTTCAACTCCTTTTCAGTAACAAAGTCAATTTAAATTTTCAAGCGATACAAACAAAATAGAGTCAATGTCTTAAAAAAAACTGATATTATCAATAACATTTCATTCCTTTCTTTCGATTTACCACGGAACGATTAGAACTGTTTGGATACTAAATAAGAGAATGCAGTCGCAAACTCACTACAATAACTTCTTAAAAAAATAAACGAAGTGAAAGCTATTTTTACTGAATAAACTAGTTGCATTTTTACGGACTATATATTATTATACATAACCAAAGTATTTGATAACACTTACATGTTTTTCTGCAAGTTGAGAAAAGTGATCGAGTCTCCGTAGCCCGTGAACGCATCTTCGCTGATGTAGGTGATGTTGTTCGATCGCAGGTCTAAGTGACGAAGCCGGTGTAATGGACGCAAAGCGTCTGAAGGGATTTCGTGTAGACGGTTGTCACCCAGTCGTAGGTATTGCAGGTTTTCTAATGCAAGAACAGACAATATAATTAGACAATTATAATTTCAACGACCACGTTACGATTGGCAGCGCACTAATTACATGATAGTGATGAAGTCCTATCTTCTGCTGCAACGATCTCGTTATTAGTCAATACTGGTAGAGGCACTTATTTGTGTACACATAATATATTTCCAAAATCATGCTTGTTTATAAACATAATAATATGTAGGCATTTAGTATAAAAATAAGTATTTAAACAGATGTTTAAATGTAAAGAAAAGTTTACTAGAAAAAATAATCCACGCGGACCAGGCAGCGGACGGGACTCGAACCCGCATCCTTCGCTATCCGGGCGAATGCACTGACGATTATGCTACCACGGCCCTATTAGCCGCGTCGAAATTTTCCTAGCCTTAAGCTGCGAGGCAGCGCCATCTCTTCGCATTGTAGGTAACCCACAATGTCAAATGAATACTTTTTCAAGTATTAAACATTTGAAAGAAGAAATAGCAATAATAGTTATGATTTTATTTATTTTTTAAGCATTTAACTGCTAGATGTTTAAATCTAAAGAAAAGTTTACTAGAAAAAAAAAGCGGACGGGACTCGAACCCGCATCCTTCGCTATCCGGGCGAATGCACTGACCATTATGCTACCACGGCCCTATTATTTTTCTAGTAAACTTTTCTTTAGATTTAAACATCTAGCAGTTAAATGCTTAAAAAAATAAATAAAATCATAACTATTTAAAAAGATATTAAAATTAAAAGAAATATCATCAGCTCTTACTGAAACTCCGCAAATTAATATTGAATTCCCTTCAAATTTACCTTCAAGCCCCGAGAATGCTTTCTCGTCAATCCTTTGGATGACGTTACCCTCGAGTTCCAAGGAGTTCAGGAAGGTCAGGTGCGAGAACACCTGTGACGGCACTTCTCGCAGCTGGTTGTGGGCGAGGCCCAGGGAGTCCAGATTGCGTAAACCTACAACAAACATTGTCATTTTATTGCTATCGCTTCACATAACTATTCATATTTCGTATCTGTACGTTTGGTAGCAGTATATCCTTATTATGGGGTGAAAAGGAGAGAGCTGTCTAATTTACAAATAGCAAACACGAAGTGACATGTGAATGCCGACATCAAACAAGATATTTTTAAATTCTTATAGAATTCGAGAACGTCACGTAAACAAAGCTTTTATCTAATGCCGGCTCCACGTAAGCGTAGCGTAACGTAGCGTGAAATGTTATGAAATAATGGCGTGAGTGCGTCACATCAGTGGTGATGAACCCTAACTCTGAAATCGCGAAAACCATCCACGTTCACTTCCACGCCTGTTCACGGATATCACGGCATAAAACTGGTGACACACCGGCTCCGCTTCGTTTCGGTGTATACTCTAATATTGACCCTTGTATTTTCATTATACATATAAAGCGTAAAATATTCGGTATTCGCTACCGTGTGCCCGAATTTTCATTAAATTTATGAAAAGTTTAATAAAATTACAAATAAAATTGTTTTTCCCAAACATGCTTGGAAAATGAGCAATATTTTGACAACCTTCTTTGAGATAAATTTATATTGCTGTACTAGCCAAATACATGCGAGCAGAGGCCGGCAAAAGTTAGGTTAGGTAGCCAATTGTATTTGATGGGGAAGCAATTACTTGTTTTTATGATCGGTGACTTTCTTCAATGCAAACATCTATGTAACTTAGCTATAATGTGTTCCATACTAAAAGCAGACTATATTTCACGCAATATATTTGTCTTATTCTTGCATTTATTGTTGTCATGCTCTCTAACATAAACAGTTTTACGAGGGTCATATTTTTCTTCCGTTATGTAAGTGCTCACTAGGGATGAACCCATATAATACTGCGGTCAAAGTAATCAGTAATCATCAACGCAAACAGTTGGTAGTTAATAATTAAGTTTGAAAAGAACCTATTGGTCAAAGCATTAGGTATACCATTAGATAATGGATCCAGACTTATGAAAATAAAACTCAGACCTTTCAGAAAAATACAGATATATTTAATAGAGTAAAAGCCCGTGGCCGCCAGACCTTCGTTATTTTATAAAAGCTGAAAGTTTTTCGGCGCATTCCGCGAGTACACGCTCACGCATTATTTTCGTAACGTTACGCATTCGATATTGGTTTGTACTAGGGATACAGTACCTCTAGCACGAACCAATATCGAATTCGTTAAGTTTGCGAGTACGAAATGTCAATGTCAAATTTTGTATGGAAACTTGAACAGCAGCGCCACAAAGTACGTAACAAGAACTAAAAGTCAGTACACATTTGACATTAATATTTCGAACTCGCAAGTAGTAGTCGCAATTCGAATAGTAGAATTGTTTGCGAGTCCAAAATGTCATTGTCATATTTTGTATGAAACTTGAACAGCAGCGTCACAACGGACGTAACTTAAAATACACATTTGAGAATGACATTTTAGACTCGCAAACTATTTGAATTTGATATTGGTTCGTGCTAATGGTACTGATCTGTGAATTTTTATAGTAAAATTTTCTTTTGGTATTAATTATTATTGCTAGTCAAATAGTTGATTTATGATTATGACAACATTTTCACCAGATTATCGAGTAAATTCTGTTCCGTGACTATGACTAGAAAAATAGAACATGTGTCTGCTACTTTAGAGAAATAATGCTTCTATTAAACCAACAAAAAAGACAACTTTTGCAATAGGTACGCATTTCACCTGCAAAGTCGCCTTCAGATATAGAGGCAATCCTGTTTTCCTGCATCTCCAACTTCTTCAAGTTTTCGAGTAGCGCTAAAGCCTTCTGTGGAACCGCCGTAAGATCATTGCCGCCCAGGTTGAGGCGCTTTAGTTTCCTACGGACAAACAATTTATTTGTAGATCATTATGTTTATAAACATTGAACTGCTTGATGATTAAACCTTAAGAAAATGTTACTAGAAAAAACTACATTCGGTCCAGGTTTCAGACCATTGCCGCTATCCGGCCGGAAGAAACGGGCTCTAAACCCGTCGGAACTCTAGACGGAGTTTATTTTAAGCATTATATTATTTTATTTATTTATTTTTTAACACACACCAGTTAGCCTAGCCCTAAAGTTAGCACTGTAGGCTTGTGTTATGGGATACTAGGGTAACGGATAGAACACATATATAAGTATATTTATTAATATAGAAATGCATATTAAACATCCATGACTGGAGTACAAATTCATCACACAAACATCTGCCTCCGCCGATATTCGAACTCGGTGTAGAAACCACTCGGCCACAGAGGTCGTCAATCATTATATTTGAATAGTTCTTGGGCGGTTCACATCGATCATTTTAATTATAAATTTGTTGTTAAATAACAACTATGATTGGATGAATACATAAATAGCAACCCGGCAAACTTCTTGAGCATCATCCATTGACAAGAAAGCCTACGCAGTAGCAATCCTATTAAGTATTATTATAATAATGAAAGTTTGTGTGTAAGTACTCAATCATGCAAAAACGATTGAACATATTTGAATTAAATTTGGTACGCATATATAATAGCAGTTATGCCCTGGAATGAGGTATAGGATGCATTTATCCCGGAAAATGCCGGGTTCTTCTGGGATTCTCAAAAAAAACGAGTGTGCTCACAACCACACGACTGAAAACTCTTTAGCTCCATCTGTATGTATATATATATATATATATATATATATATATGTGTGTGTGTGTGTGTGTGTGTACAAAATATACATACATACATATTTCATTTACTAGCTATAAGAGAAAGAGAGAAAGAAAATGTGCGCGCGCACTGCTTTCATTTGCTTTTATCCCCCACTCAACTCCCGTTCGCCTCGCCCGAACACACTTTTCGTAACGCGTAACGCATTCGCCAGCATACCCTCCAAGTCAAGCGTGCTTAAAGAAGTTTCACTTCAATAACTGAAGTTAACGTTAACCAGTTTTATTAACCGACTTCAAAAAAGGAGGAGGTTCTGTGTTCGACTGTATATTTTTTTAAACAAACACGTCTACTACGCAATTTTATTTGTCTGTGATTTTGTTCAAGGAGTTTGCCGTTACCTCTACAAGTACTTTAAAGCACAAGGTACAATCACTTCCATTTGGTGAAACAGCGTGAGGTTCAAAATATCTTTATTTGGTTTCTGTAATAGATATATTCCTTCTCTACCTTTTGGAAATATTCGATGTTGTCATTTATAAATTAAAATAAGAATTTGTAAAGCCGATGAGAAGGAGAACCGATTGCTCTACCGCAAATATTTAAAAATGTAGTTCCTTAAATTAAAAATTCTGGATACAAACATGTTTTCTTTTCTCACCAAATCTAATGAGTATTACAATATAATAGTTAACAGTATTAGTATCACGAAGACTAATCTTATTGCTGATTATTAACCAAAATATTAGTAGTGGTAAAGCTTCGTAATGAACAAATTTTCAGTGAATAAATTAACAATTCATCCGATTTACTTCCAGCAGGCACCAACAATAATTTCCGTCCGCCCAGGCACTATGTACGTGCTTACGTATACCAAGAACCGTCCCATTTCGGCAGCCATTAAATTTGTCGACTGACCAATTAACATCGACCTTACCTACAAAAAGAATAACACAGGACTGTAGTTCTACGTAATTTGGTGGTGTAAGCCTGTTATTTAGTTTATTTACTTTTCACACGGCCAGAGTTCCCGTGAAGCATTCACGTTTACGTGATAATTGCTGGTGGTACCAGTTTAAAGAACAAAGTCAAGTTTTGTGAATTAAACATATTTTATGGCTACATAATCTGGGTATCGATCTGGCTATACAAATGACGGTTGTTTGTATTCATAACATCAGAACTACTTACCAACATTATTGGAAAAATCAATATCGTCTCAAGGACAGACTCTACCCAAATATCATATAATTCATACAGTAATGTTACGACAGGCGCTCGTATTTCAAAGCTTTCACTATAAAGTTCTGTATTTGGATTGGAATATTAGATAGGAATTTTTTTGATTAGCATAAACATTAAATAAAACACGTTTCAACGGGTAAGATGTACTTATTTCATTTGTTTATTGACGTTTCGCAGCCTTTTCAGGTGAGCGTAGTCGGACTAATGATTTTATTTACTCTGTCGAGCTACCTTCGAAAGACTTTTTATTGAGCATTCGGATATTTCATTGGAAGATTTTAAAATTTTATTGTCTATGCACATTATAAGAAGGAGATTGGAAACCTCTCTGAGTTTGTTACTTCTTACCCGTTGAAACGCGTTTTATTTAATGAGTGATGTGCGTGAAAACCTAAGAAACAAAGAGCATAAGCATCGTTATACCTTTATATTTCTACATTTTTTTCTACAATTCAGTTATTTCTATATTAAAAAACAACAAAGGTCATGTTATAACAGGCATTCCTGTTAATAACTTGCAAATAAAGCTAGCCAAAAGACATATTTTTATTACAAGGAGACAGTAAATAAGTTATTTTATGCGAGCTGCCATCTCGGGGGACATATTTGTTGACAAGTAATGGTAGGTAGTTTATATAATTATTCATGTATTTTAACTGTTATTTAGTATCCGAATAAATCTCAATGTGAAATCACTGGAATACCCAAAGGAACTGTTTTAAAAAAGGTTATAATATTAAATGGGAAAGCACGGCATGCAGTCATACAAAGTGGTCAGGCTGGTATAATAAAAACTGAAACTTTTATTATGCCATGACATATAGTGTTTATGAAATATGACACTTTGTGATAGCTTCAGGTTTTGCTGCATTCCATTAATATGCGAATTTGTTACTTACAATTTCGAATACCGTCACATGGAGGAGTTTAAGGCCTCCCCCCATAGACTCGTTTTTATCGGAAGATAATACATATACGATGCGTTTGTTGCTATAATTATTTTAAGATATTACGGCTACGAAGTAACACACTGCTGCGATAATAAAGACATAATAAAAGCAGGCACAGAATAACGAAATTACGCAACCGATTTATCGACCGATAATAACGCGCCTAGGGGCGGGAGGCTTAATAACATTATTTTCTTAGGATTATTTTTGTTCAGAGGAAAATAAGACTTATCTTATGATTTCCAATACCACCACTTAACTAAAGGAATAATATAAAAATAACGACACTGTGTTCTTAGTATTTTTTCTTTCTTCAAGGAAAAGTTAATAGGACTTACTTCTCGAGTCCCTTGAAAGCCTCCCCGTCGATGACAGATATCCGGTTCTCGTACAAAGTCAGTATCTCGAGGGTGTCCAAGCCCATGAAGGCTCGATTGTGCACCGCTGTCACCTTTACAAGAAGGAACATTTTTATTAGTCTCCACAGCTTTGGCTCAACGTTGGCTTTTATAGGCTTTTCTGGTGTTGAAAATCGTATGTCAATTGTAACGTAAAATAATTCTTCTTTTTTTTTAGGTAATTCTTTGTTTCTTCCCCTACAACACTATGCCGAGGGAACCCAATAGATACATACTAGCGGCCTGCGGCTTTGTCCGCGTTCATTAAAGTTTTTTTGGGAATCCCACAGGAGCCAAATATTTTTCCGGAATAAAAAGTATGCTATATTTCTATCTAGGTACTAAGCTGTTTAGGTGTTTTTGCGTGGTTTAGAAATAAACATACAAACATATTTATAATATTAGTAGGCTTAAAAATCAATCCAAAGTCAAAAAGACATGGTGCTTCTTTTAAGATGAGTAAGTATATTTTAGCCTACATATAATAATGACTTTTTTGTTTTAAAACCTTTCCAAGAGAGGTAGAATTTGAACCCACTTAGTTTCGTGATTCATTTAATAGAAAAACGGCCAATTGCTAGTTGGACTTGCCGACCGAGAGTCTATACATTTGTAAATACATATTATTTCCAGGAATCAAGTCTCGCAGATTTTTCCAAGATTTTCCTTAGTGATATAAGGTAAGTGATACAAATAAGGCCTACTTAATTTCAAATACTCATAACATGATAAATTATTCGAAGAAAGTGATAAATAAAAGCAAGGCATTATTCCTTGGTTCATAAATTTTAAGTAATTAAGAAAACATATTACAATCTATTATCAGAAATCACTTAAAAAGAGCAAATTCTGGAACCTCAGGCTAACCTTAGGCCTTTTAAAAACATAGTGACTTAACAAAGCCTATGTATTTAAATTATAGGAATATTGTTATTAGAGTATAAATTATATTAAAATATGTATTTCTGAGCCTTTAATCAAGTGTTTCCATGGGATCCTTGCACAACATTTTAATTTATTTTACTAAATATTTTGCTACTCAGATTTTTGTTGTAGAACTGTCGTCTACGCGTGTGTAAAGTATTTTTGATGTAAACATATTTTCATAGACTTTTCTGCACTACAGGTCTTATTTCAGCATAGGCCTTATTTGTATCAGGCACCTTATTTACTTATGTTCTTTTGTTAATCATAGCCAATTTAATTTACTCGTGACTAAAGCATTTCTTGCTTTAGTCACGAGTAACCTTGGAAAAAATATACCTTTCATTACGAGAATATAAGATATAAACTGATAAAACTTGCAGTTAGAATCTGTGCGGAAAGAGAATGGGATTTAGATTGGAGGGCGCTGTAGTGTACCGTATTTGTAAGGTTTTAGCCCTTTTAGACATGATTAAATACAAAAAACCATAAGAAATCACAAAAACAAACAAATCCGTATCAATACAAAACTTTGACGTTTTACAGATTGCTGGGTTTGATTGCCAAATAAAAATCTTAATGTTAGTTCCGTTTTTCGCCACGCCCATTCTCTTTCCGCACAGACTCTAGCATAAACGATGGATGTTGGTTAGACTTTTTTGATAATGAGTTGAATTTTGTTATAGTTATATTACTCTAAAATAACATAGTGGATTAAAAACATTCCAAATATAAATTACAAAATCAAACTGTGTGATTTAAATTAACCCGTAATGGAGTTTAGTTTTATAACATCCTGTTTCTACGCTAGAGGCAGAAAGCAGAAGGCCTACTACAATGCTTAAAATTTCAATCTCATTTCAAAACCTAGGATAGTACAAAAAAATGACAAACTGTGATCCTATCATTATTTTTATACGTAGTACTGAATCTGAAAATGAAGGCTCATTCAGATTCAGATCGCCTTGAAAACTGGAGATTCCCATTTTCATTTGGCTTGGCTTTAATTTATATGAAAATTGGATACTTTTATCTCCACATAATTAGAGACTTTTTAGATTAACGGATTATAAAAAAACGAATAATAGAACATTATCTAAATTGCGTCTATGGTTCCCGGGTATTTTATGAACTTTTTAGTCTAGAACTTGCTATCCAACGCTGTCAGCCAATTGGGCACCATTCCTGACGGCGTGACATATTTTTTTATTTTGTGAATTTTTATTTATTTAAGTAGTTAAGTTTTAAGATAATTCTATTTTTAAGTTTTTAGACATTAAAAGGAGTTTGAAATTTTTGTAATTTAAATTCTTAGTTCACTGGGAAGAAGTTGCGGTCAAATTTTAATACCTACATATATAATAAAGATAATACTAAGGCAATGGGGTGACTATTATCTAATATGTGGCAACAATCAGTTATTCGGATTTAAGCTACATGTAGCGCCATTAACAAACCCTAATTAGCAGAATGTCTATTATTGCTATGTTAGCTACAAAGACAAATGTAGGTGGAATTTATGTCATAATAAATATTAATTTCAAGAACCGTTGGATTATATCAAAATACCTAATATATCAACTGTCAATCAATATTTGAATGATAAAACGGCTTGGTTGTAATTTTACCTGTAGATAATTTTTCAAAAGTTATATTAAAACGAAGGCTCCCAGCTTGAGAAAGAAGAGAACCTTCACTTACTCCCTTTCATATACTTGTTAATTTTGTTTTGATAATTGTTTCTTGCTATTTTGAGACTTTGCACTTATTGTTAGTAAATTCGTTGATTGTCTATTGTTACATATTTGACATTATGTGATGGAAGTTGACCTCAACACATGTTTGCAAGTTTGATGTCAACTTTCAATTGGACGACACTGTATGAAATAAAACAGTGAGAAAAAATCACCCCTTGCTGAGTTTCTTTCCGGTTCTTCTCAGTACAAGGTCTCCCGCCGTAGATATGTGAACCGATGGCGTAGCTTTTCGACATTTACAAGTCCTTGTAACAGTCTAGACTGAATAAACGATTTTATCAAAAACCCAGAATAAAAAGAAAACATCTTAGATACATAAAATCATTTCAAAATTACATCAAAACCATTCCTTGAAAGCATTTTCCTTTAGGAATATTTTCCTTGAGTTTCAATCTAGGATGGATGCTGGCACTAATTATTTAATCAAATCACTTCATTAAACACTCAGAAAATCTAGTTAATGTCAACTGTCTTTACGTTAATAGGTATTGTAATATGCTTCCGACAGATTTTGTGTTAGTCAATCTTCATACTATAAAAATAATAAATCTTGTTTTAAATTTTCATGGTCACTAACATTATAGTAATATAAGTTATTTTCGGGATTGTTACCGTGTACCTTGTTACTCCGTGATCATGGCGCTTGCAACAGTGCCAAACTATCGGAAACTCGCTAAAAACAAGGTACATGGTAACAATCTCGTAAATAACTTATATTACTATAATAATAAATCTATCACAAATAACACTCATATTACAGTGAGTTTAAATATGCGAGGAGCTCGATGGCGCAAGTGGTTATTTTAGCGCGTTCGGCTGCGATCGTTGATGTTAAGCTTTCGCAGAGGTCTGTCATTGGATTGGTGACCAAAAACTTATCTGGAGTACTTCGTGCTTCGGAAGGCACGTTAGGTCGTTTGTCCCGGCTGCATCTGCAGTCGTTAGCACCCACCAATCCGCGGTGGGCCCGCGTGGTGCCCCAGCAGTGTGGACATTAAAAGACAAATGATGAAAGGATATGTGACCTTGTTACCAGGAAGAAAATACAATACAGAAAATATAAAGAGTACAATAGTAAAATGTATCATCCATCATTAATGTTGGGCACAGACCCATTCCTTATGCACTACACAGGCCCAGTGTGGATTGTTGGTTGTTAACGACAGCTAAATATGCAGCCAGAACCAACGGCTGATCAAAGGTTGAAAATAGTATATTTGCGTTCACCCCTCCAATGACCGGGCATTGCGAAATTACTTCTTCTAACTTCCACGATCGCAAGTCGAATGTGTTTATCACCTTTTTTTTTGTCTGGAAAATGCCTTACGCATCCTTCAACCACTGGGGGAGTGAGAATAAGGTATGTGGGACTCCTCCCTGTCCTTTTCAGCCAGCCCTGGAGCTCGCTGATGTGAACAGGGCTCTACCTACGCCATGTACAAGACCACTAAAAACCAGACAATATTCCTGCACCGTCACCCGACACGCACTATGAGGACCGCGGTCCCCCTAGTGCATGCCGAGAGGGCGGGTGTGGTCGTGGAACCCGTCTCCGAATGGCCGCACGTATGTGTTTATCACCTGCTCCATCGAGCTCCTGCAAACGAAGTCTCTTTTTATATGTCAATAGTTTAGGCCTTATATTATTTACCTTATTGTGGTTCATGTTCAAAATAAGGAGATGATTGAGATGGGTGAACGAAGACGTGGGGATAGTCGCTAAGCTGTTCTGCGATACGTCCAGCTGTGTGAGCTTGTTACCTGTTAAAAGAAAAAAACAATAAGGACGCCATCATAACATAATGGTCATCTTCCTGTTGCTGGCAACACAAATCTATACACATACATAAAAATAAGTAGTCGAAAAGTATGCACGTACATAACTTCCGAACGACTTTACCAAATTAGATATTTATTCCTCTATTGTGTTTGTTATTGTCAAGATAAGGTTTGTATAAAAGAAAATATTTAAAAAGTCACATCGCAAAATGAATTCGTAAGGCGCATACGTAAAGCCTGCCCCCCATAGGCGTTTTATTATCGGTCGGTAATATCGGATGTGTTATTGCGATATCTGTTTTTAGTACAATATGTATTAGAACGACAACAAAGTTACACACTGCTGCGTTAATAACGACGTAATAGAAGTAGGGCGCATTATCATCGCAATAACGCATCCGATATTATCGATCGATAAAAACGCACTTAGGGGCTAAAGGCCTGTGCTTATTTGTTTCACATTCACTCCAAATCAATGAAATGCTAGATTCGAACAAAAAATTAAGGAAAAATAGCATACACAAATCTGAAGACATAGAAAATGTTTAGCAAGGTGACAGGAAGAATATGGTAAGTATCAATATTTTATTGCCATATGACATAAATCTTAATTACCTACTGCATTAATGGTTTTAACAAGAAAAACCACCGAATTTCCCAGTAAGTCGTAAGAGTCGACTAAGGGATTGACTGTGTTTGGAGAATATCGGGCGAAGACGTGGAAACCAAACTTAACCTCTTTTAAATCGAATTCCTTTTTATTTATTTAAAGGAAATTTTGAAAATTCGAATAAGGCCAGCTCGATAAATAATCACGCATATTATTGTTTGATAATTCATCGAATTGCCAATATATATAAACTATTTGATTTCGTCGATTGCGTCAAAATCGAAACGCAACATCTAACTTTCATTCGGTTGAACCAAGCCAAACTGCATTCGAAGAGTATTTACGTGATGCAAATATAGCCGATGGAGATGTAGCTAACGGTGGTCGATTGTTATGACCATTCTCCTACCAATGCATGCACAGCCGTAGTATGCGTCATATGTATGAACATGAGCAAGATGCAATGACAAACATGACTTTCACGACCACGCTAGATTTTAGCGTATTGTGATCAAATAAATAATAATAATAATATTAATAATATTGTTTAATGATAAAATATATATTTTTTTTTTCTGCAATTTGTACCTCATAATTCTAATATTATGTTCTCAACTTTACCACTCCAATTACAGGTGGAATTGAGCGATTTTGGAATTTTTATTCAATTTCAGTTCTTTTGGTTTTGTTTCATTCCAATATCCAAGAGTTAAATGCCCGCCTCTATTAATTGAAGTTGTAGTTGCCTTGTAATGAATTTTCAGCTGGCAGTAAATATGAGGATTACATTGCTGAACTATCAATCGAACAACGTTCCGCCTAAGACATCATTTTCATACAAAAAGAATAGAAAACTCTTTATGGACTTGCACCGTGGCTCTTAATTCCTTAATGCACACACAGGATCACGCTATTATCGCTTAATATTATACCCATATTATTCATGTAATTTTATTACTAAAAAGATATGAAGAATTTTGTGTTTGTTTGTAACCGTATGTACAATAAGATTCAGAGTATTTTTTATAAAACAAGTTTGATTGTAACAGTCTTCGACAAACGAAATAAATAAATGAAAAAATATATATCTACAAAAGGTTTCTCAAAAAATTGCTAAGTAAGTATGGTAAAAGCTGTGTTCCTGTCGAACGCGTAACTTTTATTTCCTTCAAATTATTGTAAACGGTACGTAGTTCGCCGGGTCAGCTAGTATTTTATAACTTAAAAAGTTTATGTTGTTTCTGGTTTCCTTATTATATCTCTATTTGTATGATTACAAAATGTGCTGATTGTGAAAAATTAAATAACATCGAATTTCTGCAACTGCCGGTTTTCTTACCTGCAACCAGAATATACCTACAGTCCACTTTAGGAGCGCAACACTTCATGTCATGCGTATTATCGCCCGCGTGTGTGTATGATCTGCATGCTGACTGTTCGCACTCTATAGTTTCATACTTGTTATTCTAGTGTAAATAATTATGAAATATCTAAGAGGATACTGGGTATTGACTTGTGCGCGAACAGAGACCGATTTTCAACTAAGGGTCTAGGTCTAGGAGATATTGCACTAAATTGTCGTTATGGTTATATATCCAAAAGGACAGTATATGATTCCAATGTTAATCAATGAATTATTACTTACATGTCGGTAAGACATGACATTGACAACACAATACAACAGCATGCCTTTGCATTTGCGGTAACAGATTAATAGATTGTTAATTAATTCGGTTAGGTACGCTAGAACTGTAATTATTCATGACGAGATGGTGTTTCTAGCCAACCTGACACTACACAGAGACATCTGACAGAGATTGATAATTACATATTTATAAATAATTCGAGAACTGAGAGCGTTGGCCTTACAGTAATTAATTTCAAGAAGAACATGGTCTCATAAATTTCCTTCCTTCAGGCTATATCTTGTGATGTCTGACTATCAATCTAGCCCTTGGGAAAACCCGCAGGCCTATAACGTAAGTAAGAGACACTTGTCCCACAGGCGACGATGAACGAGAAGCGAGTAGAACTAGAAACTAAAACTAGATGATGAGCAGCGGGAAGCGAGTGTGTAGTTCAACGGGCGATTACTCGCTCCAATCCATCGCGGTGACAATCCTGAGCTGCACGCGCCTTGCCGTGATAGACACCTAAGCAACCATCACTGAGCGAGTATTATCTTTGATAGCTCTTGTAGCTCACAAACTAGTGGAGCGAGTTCTAGGCGGCAGTGTGAACAGTTAGCAATCAACTGTCTATATATGCATCTATTTGTTTATAGGTAATGTATATCGTTTGTACGTTTCTTGAGCGAGAACATAGGCGATAGTTAGTCGCTTCCTCGCCGGCGGTGGGACAACTGGCATAGCAACCTGCGACCACTAGGCGAATGCGTTTCTAAAAACGACATGAAATTACAATATGTGTCGTGGCTCAGAACAGTAATGGAGGTGAGTTTGGTGTTGTTTACTTTTTAGAATAATTTTAGCGGCATCTTGAGTGTCTATTCTTGTCGTCGTAGCAACCAGTCGCAACCAGTTTGGGATGAGTAAGGAAAAAGGATGGCACGTCATAGGATTAATATGGAACAAATCCATATAGAATAGAACAGGTAATATAGAACTGCGGTCGCCTAAGCTCGTAACTATACGAATTAATATTTTATTAAGCATTTTTTTTTCTTTACTTCTGCTACTGTAGAATTCTACAACGCATGTGTAAACTCGGTAAATACGGCGAATATATGTAACTTCGGTGTCAATAAGCTTATAAGGCAACCAACCAATAACCAACACTTACCAATGGAACTCAGAGAAGAGTCTTCAATAACAGCAAGACTGCTGTTATGTACTGTGAGATGGCGGATGTCGAGCCCGAGGAAAATGTATGAAGGAAGCTTGGCCAGGTTGTTGTGTCTTAGCTTCAAGTAGAAGATGATCATGGGCTTCGAACGGAGGGTGTTCATTGCCTGTAAATTAAGGTAACTTTAATAAAATAGAAAACTGATGAGATACCTAATTGCTGTGTTCTATCGTGTCTGTTGCTACCAAATTGTTCTCACAAATGCCAAAGTTTATTTTTAAATCCCTCGGGAACCTAACCTGGAATAAAAAGTATCCGATCTCTTTCCAGGTTATAAGTGTGCAAAATTTCATCCAAATCCGTTCAGCCGTTTTTGCGTGACTGAGTAACAAATATTTATAACATAGGTATTAGTAGGATTTAGCGGCAACAAACACTCAGGAGCAAAGGAGAGCGGCTCAGAAATAATGTTCAGTTGTCACCCTTTGGGTTGGGTTAACGGTTTTTTTTTTAATCTTCGAACATAATTGAACCGGTGTTGGTTCAATACGGCTTTCAAAAGAGCAAGTCTACTGCTCAGCTTAGATTAAAACAAAAAGGGTAGATACGGCACTAGCCTCACAAAAGTGATCCGCATGAATTGTGGTCCACGACCCTAATCGCTTTAATCACAATCACAACTTGACATGCAAACGACGTACATGTGAACGCCAAAAAGAAATATTGCTAATATTTTGTGTTTATATGACATAACAATGCGTAAGTGTGTTTTTAAAAAGTGCTCAAATTGCTCAAGAACTAAAAATAAAACCTACGGCATCACTTTTCATTCGTAAGTACTATAAAATATATTTTTTCATAAAAATTGCTGTTTGTTTTGAATCTTATTCGGTAGTGACGTCGAGTACTGGTCGCGTGATTGGCCGGTAGTGTCGGTAGTGCAGTGACGCGGATCTCGCCGTCTCGTTCGTGCCGTTGTTGAAACTTGCTGTTTCGTTCGAGTCGGTAATGCAGTGACGCGGATCTCGCGCCCCGTCCCGTTCGCGCTGCCGTGGGATCAGTTTGTGTTTGATGCAAGTATAAGCGTACCGTATCTACCCCTTTTTGTTTTAATCTAAGCTGCTCAGGCGGGTTTTGGCCTAGTGCATAAAATCATATTGGGACTTGATAAAAAGTAACGAACTACTAGTCTCTTCTTTGACATGTCCAAATCATTCAATTTCGTAGTACATGATGTATTGCTTGACAAATTAGAAATGTACGGACGTTGTCTCTCTTGGCTTAAAACATATCTGGATTATATACAATAGATAACAAATATGTAGAAATTAATAGAATGGATTCCTACTGGAATACAGTTGTTTCGGAACGTTCTAAATATAAAATTTGGAGTACCGCAAGGTAGAGCACTGGGCCCTCCTTTATTCTTAGTGTCTACCAATCATTTGCCAAAAGTGACAGAAAATCAATATTAATATTTGCTGATGACACCTCGGTTATTATTGAAACTGATTACTATAGTAACATAAGCGATCATTAAAATGACATTAATAAAACAATTTATGACAATTAAATATCTTGATTTAAATAATCTTCACGTAAATTTAAGTAAGACTAACTATATAAATTTCAAAGTAAAAGGCCGCTCAAGTGGTGAAGTTAAAATTTGCAATAATAATCAACGTGACAACACATTCTTTCCAATTTCTCTATTTTATTTATTTTTTTATAATACTAGCGGCCCGCCCTCGCTTCGCTTCGGTGTAGAGCTGAAGTGTAGATTACAGTTTTTGTTCTCAGGCTTGTATTATACACAATGACATTCATCTATGATTCTCCTTATACCTGCATGCAAAGTCTCAGCCCGATCGGTTTAAAATTGATAAAGTTTCATACAAACTTTCATTCCTTATTTTATCCCCTTGGGATTTTCTTTATATTTTTTTCCGTAAGAACCTTGTACAGAGTATTAGAAAACTACAAAAAAAAAAACAGCCAAATCGGTCAAGCCGTTTTCATGTTATGTCGTGACAACGGAAAACGGGTTTCATTTTTATATATATAGATTTTAATTTGGAATCAAAAATTCGTATTACTATATTTATAATACCAAAGTTATCTGAATTCAATCTATTACAAAACCAAAAATTAAATAGAAATAAAAAAAGAAAATTGTTCACAAACAAAAAATGATTACCCTGATGACATGTGAAAGTGTCAAAACAAATAATGAATAAAAACAACAAAAACAACAGAGAATGGAAATGAATCAACAATGTTGACGAGGAGTAAAGCACGTTTGAGATCACCGGACTCGTCAGGTCGCTCCGCCTCGCAGTTATCGGCAACAGTTACAGTACCGAGTACCCTCCGGCTGACACCTGCAGTTGCGTCGAGCGATAGTGACGAGTACTTCTCTCCTCCGGCGACGCCACCACCAGTTCGTCGAAGAAGAGGCCGGCCACCGAAGGGTTTGGGGCTTGTGGGGCAATCGGCTCCGGTCAGGGCCCCCGCTCCCGGTGGAGTGCACCGCATGCGATGGACAACTTCCATAAACGAAAGTGTCATGCGTGCATATTTTGAGGCAACAGAGACAGGAACCAATCTTACTGCGTACCGTGCTCGGATGCTTTCTCTGTTTCAGGCTCTTGAACCAACCGTCAACGTTTCGGCTCAACGATTATCGGATCAGGTGCGGGCCATTCAACGGGGTCACTTATTGGATGACTCTACACTTGATTGGCTCCGTACAGAGGTACAAAGTAATCACATCGTTTCTATTGCATCACAGGCGGCAAATCTATCTCCGTCCATTACAGCATTACAAGCTGACGTTGCTGATGGTGATGATAGAGACGATGTGCTTACTACTGTAAGTTCCCAATATAATGATGTATTGAGGAGTACTTTCGAGGATGTAGTTCGGGAATTTCGATCCACTCCGTTGCGTCTTAGACCACGGCTTCCACGTTTCCCTATGCACAAAAAAAATAGGGCGCTGATGTGTGCTTTAGATTCGCTATTATCAAATTATATTGATAGTAGCGAAGACCTCGCTGATACTCATTCGATCTTGTACTGTGCGGCTGTTACGGCTTGTCGTGTGGCGCATGTCAAATTCTCAAATACTGACATAGCAACACGCCCTAGACAGGCTGTACCAGCCTGGCAGTGCAGGATTGAGAACCGTATTAGCGAGGCTAGGGTACTCATCGGTAAGCTCAGCTGTTTCAGGGAGGGCAACACCCGCCCTAGGGTCATGCGCTTTGTGAGGCGTGCATTCTCGGGAACTGGTATTAGTCCCGAGAATTATAGTTCACGTGTCACAGAGCGCATTGACTTTCTGAAACAGAAAATTTGTGCATGGGCTAATCGCATTCAGAGGTATAAGTTGCGAGTGAGTCGTTTTACTCAGAACCGCATGTTCGAAAGAGATCAACGTTGTGTTTATCGATCCTGGGAGCGATCGAATCATAGTGATATTGATACGTGTCGACCGGATGATGAGGCCATGATTTCTTTCTGGCGCAACATCTGGTCCGTGCCTGTCACTCATTCTAATGGCGCGTGGATGAGGGATGTTGAGCGATCGTGCGAGCTTTTACCTGAAATGAACGATGTGACCATTGACTACGAAGACGTAGTTTGTGCAGTTCGTTCGTTACCCAACTGGAAATCGCCAGGCCCAGACGGACTGCACAATTTCTGGTTCAAATGGTTACCAAGCTCACACGTTTGCTTAGCATCTCAATTCCAGCGTGCTTTATCATCTCGGTCGCTTCCAGAATTTATGACAACAGGCATAACCCATCTGCTCCATAAATCTGGTAGTACTACGAACCCAAAAAATTATAGACCAATCATCTGTCTGCCAACAATTTATAAAATTCTTACATCTATTTTGAGATCTAAGAGGGCGGGGGATGTGTTAAGTTTGTATACAGCACAAGACGGCTAAACCTAACACATCACCTATTTTACCATTCTGTGTCCCGTTTGGTAATCTGGCTAATGGTCTGGGGAGCGAGCGCATGTCGTGTAGATCCCCCAGACAAGCCTGGCTGTTTTCCTTCACGTGGTTGCCGCCTGTTATTGGTCTGATTCCCTATGAAACAGACGTAACTGAAACAGTCAGACGACTTCCCCCCCCATCCACCAGGAAAAGGGAGGCGGCCTGGTGGTACTTCAGCCTCTCCTGCGCTAGGACCTGCGCAGCACCGCCGTGAGCGGGGATGAAGGGATCCTGGTGTTTGAGCGGAAAGGGTAACTGCGGCACCCCGGAAGCAACACAGCACTTTGGCCCGGATTTCCAGCGAGACGGTAACCTCGTGGTGTAGCCGACCACGCGGCAACGGTCAAGGCGTCTACCGTCTATGGGTCGCCGGCGAGGGGCATGGGGGTCGCTTTTAACATCCAGCGATGGACTCCGGCCATGCTGA
Source organism: Chilo suppressalis (assembly GCA_902850365.2). Taxonomy (NCBI): domain Eukaryota; kingdom Metazoa; phylum Arthropoda; class Insecta; order Lepidoptera; family Crambidae; genus Chilo; species Chilo suppressalis. Next base: position 8,431,886 of record OU963899.1, on the reverse strand, counting down.
CGGAGCAAGGTTGCATGGAACCACTGGTGGTTGGGATCGACCACCAGCCATGTAGCTGCAGCTCCCGATGTCGCGCAGGGAGGAAAACTCTGTGCCCCTATATCCTCACCACAATCCTGGTGCCTCGATTTTTGATATCGGCATCCCAGTTGTGGCTCCGTGGTGGGTGGGACTGGTGAGGATGAATTTTTGACAATAACGTGGACATGGAACAACAAAGATCCCTTAAAACAAAAACCGACAAAGACGACAAAGACCTGTTGAAGGGGAAACCCGGTGTCAGGCAGACCGACATGACAAGCAAACCATCGACCTCACGTGCGGCGGAAGTCCTGTTGAAGGGGAAACCCGGTGTCAGGCAGCAAGCACATGACTTACCATCGACCTCCCGTGCGGCGGAAGTCCTGTTGAAGGGGAAACCCGGTGTCAGGCAGCACGCACAAGACAGTTCAGAGGCAGAGCTTGACTCTTGGAAGGTCGTCTCCCATCGCCGTAAAAAGCGGAGGGGTGGTGACCGGAACAGTAGTCGCAATGCCGATGGACACAGACCAGACAATGACGGACAGACTGATCAACTTAAACTCAGTAAGAGGGCGAGGAAAATCAGGAACCGACAGAAGGCTTTGGAGGACGCCAAGAAATTGGCGCATACTAGCACTCCGAGCGACAAAAAGACAGACCAAGACACACACACAGACAGACAAGAGACCTCCAAGCGACCTAGGCTAGATGACACGGTTTCACCGAGGGGGGAGCACAAGAAGCCCAAATCGGAAGATCCGCGCCAGGGACCTGGGAGGCCCTCATTTGCCGACGCTGCCAAAGCTGACCTACTGGTGGTGATCACCAGTAAGAAGACCGGACACATCAGCGCTGCCGTGGCTGGACAAGTCCTTAAAGCGCTAGAAGAGGCAATTGTTGAGGAAACGCTTAAGGCGATTGGATCCCCAACAATCGAAGGACCGTCTCTCAAGGGGAAACCCATGATTGCAGACGGAGCCTTGAGCCTCTGGTGCAAAACACCCCAGACACTGGAGTGGCTGAAGAGGACGGTGGGGTCACTGAAAGTGACGGGGGTGGAGGACTTGGTTGTCCAGAGACAAATAGACCGACCTAGCAGGGTGGTATGTGGGCTGCTCATACCGGACATCCGAGAGCCCTATACCATTGCCAAGGTGCTTCGGTATCAAAATCTTGATGCCGAAGTAGACCGTTGGCTGCTACATAAGGCAATTACAGGCGACACGAGCACCTTTCTGGTGTTTAGTACGACACGGGACGTTGCGGAGAAGTTGGTAGCGAGGAGGAGGCAACTCAGCTATCTACTGGGCTCTGTGTACGTGAGGTTCAGGAGCAAGGGCGGTCCGTACCTTGAAACCCTGCCACCTCTAGAGCATACAACACCGGCTCCGTCACAGAGAGAACCAGAGCCTCCCGAGACGCCGCAGCGTACGACTGAAACAGACGACACCTCGGCCACCTGCGACGCTGCTTCGATGGAGCGGATGGAGCAGGAGGTTGTAGACGAGTGGGCAGACAGACTCGGTGGGATCAACATCGATCAGGGGGTCGATGTTGATGTGCTGCTATCGTCCGATGGCGCCTCCACCACCGACCATTAAGACCATCCAGGCTAACCTCCAACACAGTCGTACCGCAACGGCTCAGCTCACGAGATGGTTGGAGGTTAACGACAAGGCAGTGGCTCTGATCCAGGAGCCGTGGGTCAGATCCAATAGCGTATGCGGCTTCAGAAACAGCGGTGGTAAGACATTCTATACAGCAAAGAACCGTGCTCCGCGGTCCTGTATCATATGTTCTACTACCATACAGGCACAATTAATGACACAATTCTGTTCTAGCGACCTAACGACCATCAAAATAAAACAATCGCAAGATCCAAGTGTACCCGATCTGGTGATGGCCTCCGCCTACATGCATGAGGAGGAGTCGGCACCACCAGATGAACTAGTGGAGCTGGTGAGATACTGCGAACAAAACGACATGGCGCTGATCATCGGCGCTGACGCCAACGCCCATCATCCTCTATGGGGCATGCCAAACAGCAACAAGCGAGGTGAGGACTTAGTAGACTTTCTTTTTACGACAGATCTGAGCATCCTAAATATAGGGTCGGCTCCAACATTCGTGACAAGAAGAGCAAGAACCATCATAGACTTAACACTGGCGACGAGGATGGGTGCCAATCTGGTGTCCGACTGGAAGGTTTCCATGGAGGCCTCCTGCTCGGACCACAGATGGATCACTTTCAAACTCGCTATACAAACTGTAATCCCGACACCCAGGCGCATACCTAGGAAGACAAATAAGAAGCAGTATACACTACAGGTAACTCAATCCCTACAGCGCATGCAGCTCAGGGACTATGAGGACACCGAGACAATAGACAAGACCACCGAGGAGCTGACTGAGGCCATCATGTCCGGCTACCGGAATGCATGCCCCCTCAGCACACCTAGGACTAACCCTAGTAACAAAAACTCCTGGTGGGGACCTGAACTTGCAAGACTGAGGAAAAAGGTAAGACGCCTCTTTAACAGGGCCATGAACACCTGTGATGACCAAGACTGGGACGCATATAGAGATGCAAAATCTCTGTACAAAAGACGAATTCGGCACTGGAGCGATGGGTCATGGCGGAAATTCTGCACCAGCATTGACACATGTTCCACGGCAAACAAAGTAAGAAAATTACTCTGCAAAGACAACTCACAGGACTTGGGCCAGCTGTGCAGACCTGACGGGACATACACCTCAACACCGGTAGAAGCACAGAGGCTACTCCTGGAGACGCACTTCCCGGGCTGTGTGATGAAGCCAGCACATGTCTGGGGGGGAAACATTTGGACACCGACCTTACACTGCTGGGACATAGCTAACAAGACAGTATCACAGGACAAGGTAAAATGGGCACTAAATAGTTTCCAACCTTTCAAGGCCGCGGGTCCGGATGGAATTTTCCCGGCACTTCTTCAGTGGGCGGGAGATGACCTAATACGGATCCTGGTAGCTCTACTAAGAGCATGCCTGGCCTACAGGTACACACCCAAACTGTGGAGGGATGTCAGAGTAACTTTCATCCCTAAACCTGGTAAGAGCGACTATAGTGAGCCAAAATCATACAGACCAATTAGCCTCTCTTCTTTCTTACTAAAATTATTAGAGAGGCTTTGCGACAGAGAACTAAGAGACAATCAACTGACTAAGGCTACGCTTCACCCAAATCAACATGCCTACAGTACAGGTAAATCGACAGAATCGGCTTTGCATGCCGTAGTAAGCATGATCGAGGACAGCCTAGGACGTAAGGAGCTCTGCCTAGGCACATTCATAGACATAGAGGGAGCATTTGACAAAACCAGTTTTAGCAGCATTACGACAGCCCTACTTAGACACGGAGCTGATGAGACCATCGTCCAGTGGATAAGTAACATGCTATCTAACAGGTTAATAAGACCACAAGGAGAGAATCAACTGCGAGCACTGGCTACGAGAGGTTGCCCTCAAGGGGGGGTACTCTCACCACTACTTTGGAATACAGTTGTGAACGACCTCATAACAAGACTGAACAATCTGCACTACCTCACAATAGGATATGCAGATGACCTGGCGATCCTAATCCCGGGTAAGTTTGCGGACACGGTATGCGATGTGACACAAAGGGCACTGAGAGTGGTAGAGATATGGTGCTCGGACTATGGACTAAAGGTAAACCCGGGTAAAACAGAACTAGTTCTGTTCACCAATAAAAGGAACCTGGGCAGCTACCGCATGCCAGTATTATTCGGCAAGACGCTGTGTTTCTCAAAGGAGGTAAAGTATTTAGGCATAAATCTAGACGCCAAACTCAACTGGGGAACACATATTGACAAAACCATTAAGAAAGCCTGCATCATTTTGTACCAATGCAAGAGGATGCTGGGTAAGAGGTGGGGCTTATCCCCCTTTATAACAAAATGGCTATACACGACAATAATAAGACCCATCATAGGCTATGCAGCGCTTGTATGGTGGACGAAGACAACACAGGTAACAACCATAGACAAACTCAAGTGCTTCCAAGGGAGGGTCTGCCGGGCGATAACGGGCTGCATGAAAACCACCCCTACTGCAGCACTTGAGACAATTCTGAACGTAAGACCACTACATTTCTACATCCAGCAAGAAGCAGCATGTGCGTCTACTAGGCTCCATATGCTAGGCTTGCGGAGAGACTACAATACGCCACATACACGTATTCTAAAAGGCATTGAGGAAGAATACCCCTTCTTCATGGCGAGAAACGACATCATCCCTAGACAGTATGTATTTGACAAAAAATATAGAATACAACTATATGAAGACAATCCTGACCGAGGACTACACAAGGAGCTGAGGGTATACACAGACGGCTCCAAAACCAACTCAGGTACTGGTGCAGGTGTGTTCTCAGAGGATATCAACATTCATATATCAGACAGCCTGGGCATCCTCAATACGGTCTTTCAGGCGGAGTGTATAGGCATTGTCAGAGCAGCGGAGGCGATCACAAAACGTGCAATCAGGAGTAGAAACATCCGGATACTCTCTGACAGTGCCTCGGTACTCCAGGCGCTAGACAACAATGTAATGACGTCCGGCTTGGTTTTTGAATGCCACTGCAAACTCATGGAGGTAGGCAGAGAAAACGAGGTCATACTCCAATGGATAAAAGGACATAGTGGGTCAAGGGGCAATGATGCAGCAGATTGTCTGGCCAGGAGAGGGTCGGACACTGTGGTATATGGCCCAGAACCAATCGTACCGATCCCATACCGGCTGCTGCGAAGTTGGATTAGGGAACGGTACCTGCGACTACACAACGAATACTGGGCTAGACTTGCAGACTGCTGGCACGCCAGGGAGGCCATACCTAAGGTAGACCCACGGCTAGCAAGTAAGTTTTGCAAGTTACCAAGACATGCTCTGAAACAAATAGTGAGTATTCTCACAGGACACGGACACTTTAATAAACATTTGTTTAAAATAGGTGTCTCGGACAGTCCTCTGTGCAGAGCCTGCATGGAGGAAGAGGAGACGAGCACTCACGTCCTGCTGCAGTGCAGAGGCGTGACCAGACATCGAATAACACACCTGGGCAGCCCGCAGACGCTACTCGAGGCCTGCGGCGACATCAGGAGACTGCTGAGCTTCTTGGGGGAGCTGGGATGGCACGACTAAGGCCATCCTCACACGCAAAATAGGCACCTGGTGTCGAGTTGCGGAAAACACCCACCGTGAAGAAGAAGAAGAAGAAGAAGAGATCTAAGATTTGTAAACATATTGATCAAAATTCTATCATGTTCACCTCTCAAAATGGATGTAGGAATGGGGCCCGTGGTACTAAAGAGCTACTCCTCATTGACATGGCTATTAATCAACAGGCCCGCCGTAACCGAAAGACTCTGTCGACTTCCTGGATAGATTACAAGAAAGCGTATGATTCCGTACCGCATTCATGGCTCATGAGGGCGCTGGAGCTGTATAAAATAAATGCAACTCTACGCGCTTTCTTGATGTCATGTATGCGACAGTGGAGAACGGTCTTATTCTATCCAGAATCTCGACGGACTCTGGGTGACGGCGATCCTATAAAAATAGAGCGAGGCATCTTCCAGGGCGACGGTCTGAGTCCATTATGGTTTTGCCTGGCCTTGAACCCTCTGAGTACACTACTCGAGGGTTCAGGTTTAGACTATCGTTTACGGAGAAATGGTCAAGTAATATCACACCTGCTTTACATGGATGACCTGAAACTTTTTGCCCACAGCAGTTCTCATTTGACAGCCTTACTGAAGGTTACTGAAGATTTCAGTAATGCTATCAGAATGGAATTTGGTGTGGACAAATGTGCAATCATGCATGTAAAGCGTGGTCAGGTAGTGGAATCCGCGGGTATACAACTTTCGGATTCAGTTCACCTTAGATCTCTCTCCGTAAACGAAACCTATAAATATTTAGGTTACGTCACAGGCATTAAGCATCAACGATGCTGACATGAAACAGTCATTACGTGAGCGTTTCTTGGGGCGCCTGTCAAAAGTTCTTAAAAGTCTTTTGTCGGGCGGAAACAAGGTTCGTGCATATAATGGCTGGGTAATGCCGCTATTGATGTATTCCTTTGGCATACTTAAATGGACTCAAACTGAACTTGATGCCTTGGACAGAACAGTTCGTACATTGTTAACAGCACACCGTATGCATCACCCACGCTCCTCGACTATGAGATTGTATATCCCGCGGAAGTGTGGTGGTCGTGACTTTCTAAATGCCAAGACATTGCATAACCGCGAGATAAACAATCTAAGGGAGTATTTTCTTAACGTCGATATGGGGATTCATAGAGATGTAGTTGCTGTTGACAATGGACTCACTCCTCTATTTTTAGCAAAAGAAAACTGGCGCAGGCCTGTAGTACTTAGTACTTTGGATCGCAGCATTGTATGGCAAAGCAAGGAGTTGCATGGCAGATTCTACCGGGCTCTCCATGGGCCTGACGTAGATTTATCGGCATCAGTATCCTGGCTACGTTTCGGCGACCTTTTTGGTGAAACCGAAGGTTTTATCTGTGCAATTATGGATGAGGTTGTGATGACGAAGAACTACCGGAGGTTTATACTGAAGGATGGCACATTGGATGTTTGCCGTGCGTGCCATCGCCCAAGTGAATCCCTTAGGCATATAATCTCCGGTTGTTCTCGTCTCGCAAATGGCGAATATTTGCACAGACATAACCAAGTGGCCAGGATAATACACCAACAACTTGCTTTGAAATACAATCTTTTAGCATCCGAGGTTCCTTACTACAGGTATGCTCCAGAACAGGTTCTTGAAAATAACCATGCCACATTATATTGGGATCGATCTATCATTACAGACAGGACTATTGTGGCTAATAAGCCCGATATTGTATTGATAGATCGACACGAACGCCGTACAGTAGTTGTTGATGTCGCTGTCCCACATGACGACAACCTTGTAAAAGCTGAAAAAGATAAAGAAAACAAATATCTTGATTTAGCTCGCGAGATTGTTGACATGTGGGACATCGATTCAGCAATTGTTGTGCCGATAATCATATCTGCCCATGGTTTGATAGCCAAGAGCCTCGATAAACACCTTAAGAGGCTCGCGTTAGGTGGTTGGGTCAAGAGTCAGATGCAGAAGGCAGTTCTTCTGGACACGGCCCGTATAGTGAGGAGGTTCCTGTCTATGGATCCTTAACCGCCGGTAGCAGGGACCCTGATCTTGCTGCCGATGGGGAACTGCATTTTTGTATTTCTAAATGTTATTTTTTTTAATGTTATACATTGTAAAAAATTAATATTTAGAAATATAATTTTATATGTATTTTAATGAAATAAAGGAAATAATAATAATAAAAAAAAAAATCAGACTAAAGTGTCCATAGTATATATATATATATAGGTCATGTAGCCAATACCTTGGCTACATGGCCCGAAAACCCACGGATAATCTAGAGAAACGGGGAAGCTCGAGGGCTTGAGGGACCAAATATCAAAATCACTGACGCTCGTAACCACGCTAAAGATAGGGAAAATTGGAAGCAGATCTGTGAAGGAAATCTGAGTCGGGAACATGACGACGTTCATGATCGAGCTATGTATATAGGAGAAGATAGATCTAGAAAAAATATTGAATTAAATATAGGTAGTACCTATGTTTAATTTAATATCAGTTTCCTTTTTATCTAAACAATTTGTTGAAATCGTCCTAAGACCTAATGAAAACGTTTAAAGTGATTGTATTTAGTTCAGGTATTTTTACGCATGATTGCTCAGTTACATGCAAATTACAGTAGGTAATTGGACAAACGCCGTGCTCGTGAAAGCTCTGCAATAATCCGCGCTAACAGGGATAATTCCGAAGCGAAGCAAGAAGCGTGAATCCAATGAACTATACAGCGGAACAATTAATAACGTAACCACTTTTTTCCTATAAAGTTGTGAATATCGCTGTGTTGTAGAGATTTTATTGCTTGAAATAGCATTAAAATAAACTATGTAGCCATATAAATCTGTAGTTATTTCTTTTTTGCTGGCATTCAGTTTCTGTAATAACAATGCGTCTTATTTATTTAAATTAATAAATATAAAGAAAATCTGTAAAATAAGAATAAAAAATGCGGTAACATTAAAACTAATAAACTAAATAAGTAACCATATTTTTTTTTAATATTTCCACACCGATTAGCCTAGTCCCAAATTAAGCACTGTAAAGGCTTGTGATAGAAGGATACTAGGGTAACGAATAGAATACATGTACTGTACATATATAAGTATATTTAAAGAAAAAAATTAAACATCCATGACTGGAGTACTATTGTGTTTAGAAACACAAAACAATAGATATTTACTGCATAATCCTTTATTCAGCTCGGTAGCCTGAATGACACTGTTATATAGCGGTATATCATAACTACCTTCAACTTAATTAACATTATTGATTATAATAAAATAAAAAGTACCCTCATCACAATCCTACCTACAATTATAATACATGACATACCTCCCCTTTTTATAAGAAATAGTAATTCTTCATTGCAGAGTAATCTAACCAAGCTGACAACTGAAATCCTCAATCAATATACAAAACTTATATAAAAATCAATACAGGAATGAGATATTAGTTATTTGCATAATATTATATTAATATTAATTCAAATAATAATTATCTTTAGAACACCTAGGTCTATCATAAGGAATTCTAGAGTGAACATTTAACTTATTTCTTATTTTCCCTCCTACAGACTGAGATGTGCCATCGGACATAGGTATTCCTAACATATCTGCCCATTTTTCAGCATCAGGAATCTCTATTATGATATCTTGATCTATGCTTTGCTCTTGCCCAGTATTTTCAAGATTGTCTTCTTTCATTCTGTGTTCTATATTAATTGGTGATGATGCTCTATTCTCTTCCCCTCTCTCTGTGTGTGATAACTGAGGTAATGTCTTAACGAGTTGATCTACATGTCGATTTACTATTGCACCTTCTTCACTACGAATTTCATAATTGGCTGGACCATGCTTCGCAATAATTTTTCCTAGTAGCCATTTCGCACCCACATTGCTATAGTTTCTGTACATTATATCTTGTCCTACGTTAGTTTCCCTTTTCTTGCTACCATTATTATTTGTGATTTGTTCATCGGTTTTCTTATACTGCAAATTATCTGGATGTAAAGTATCTAACAAGGTACGTAGACGTCTTCTCATTAACATCTCAGCTGGACTTTTGTTTGTAACTGTACATGGAGTAACCCGTAGGACCTAGTAAAAGATTTGAAATCTTAACATCCCATGATAAATTATCCATTTTCCGTAGTTTGTCTTTAATGGTTTGTACCATACGTTCATCCAACCCATTTGTCGCTGGATGATAAGGTGCTGTTGTTATGTGTCGAATTTTATTAGCAGTTAAAAACTGTTTCATTTCATTAGATACGAATGATGTGCCATTATCCGACACTAAAACCTCACATAGACCATGTGTAGCAAAAGTCGTTCTTAAAAGTCGTATAACTGTACTGGATGTTGTATTATTAACAATGAAAAGTTCTGGCCATTTGGAATAAGAATCTACCATTATTAGAAAATATTTATTGTAGAAAGGACCAGCAAAATCGATATGTACTCTGGACCACGGTCTAGTAGGTGTTATCCATTCATGATTAGTCTTCGGTGGCATGTGTCTATTCTCTAGGCATTTAGAACAACTAGCTACTAACGCCTCGATATCTTGGTTAAGTTCAGGTCACCACACATAACTTCTAGCTGCAGCCTTGGTCTGGACGATGCCATTATGTGTCTTGTGTAAAATACGCAATGTTGCCTGTCGTAACGACTCCGGTACAACCACACGATTTCCTAATAGTATGCAATCATCTTGTATCGAAAGATCTTGACGTTGAAGCCAAAATGATCGTAGCTCTGCGTTAGTTTCCTTTGCCGGCCAACCACGCTGTATATAATATATTACTCTATTCAAAATTTGATCACGCTTTGTTTCTTTAGCTAAATACTCAGCGTCATAGGGGAAATCTTCAGGAGTTTCCGCCATTAACAAAATTTCATGTAACTTCTCCTCAGGTTGTTCGGGTACTGGCTGTGGCCAACGGCTTAAACTATCTGCATTTCCTATTTGAGGTCCAGGTTTATAAACAATATCATAACTGTGTGAAGTTAATGCGATAGCTATTCTAGTCAATCGCGGTGATAACATATTCGACATTGGTTTTCTAGGGTCAAATATTCCGAGTAAGGGTTTGTGATCCGTTACTATACGAAAATGTCTCCCCATGAGATAGTTATGGAACTTAGTAATTCCAAACATTATGGAAGTAGCCTCCTTATCTAATTGAGAATAACGTCTTTCGTGAGTATGTAAAGTTCTTGAAGACATGGCAATTGGACTTTCAAGACCATTTTCCATTTCGTGAGACAACACCGCCCCAACGCCGTATTCGGAACTATCGCACGTGAGAATCAAAGGTTTATTAATGTCATAGTGAACCAAAGTTAGGTCAAATGAGATCAGACGTTTTGCTGTACTGAAAGCATTTTCTTCTACGTCGGTCCATTTCCATGCTTGTGCCGTATCCAGTAGACGGTGTAATGGTTCAAGCAAATTCGCCTTATGTGGTACAAATCTCTCATAAAAATTGTAAAGACCAAGGATAGCTTGTAGCTCTTGTTTATTTTTAGGTGCTGGTGTATTTAATATCGATTCTACTTTGCTTGGTGCTGGATGTATTCCATCAGCATCGATCACAAACCCCAGGAATTCAACTTTTTCTTTTGCAAATTTACACTTGTTTTTGTTTAGTCTTAGACCTGCTTGTTCAATTCGCTCTAATGTAACATCGAGTCTTGACTGCATTTGTAGCATAGTCTCCCCACTTATTATAATATCATCAATTAGAACTGCAACTCCAGGTATACCTGCCAGTAGAGAAGTCATCAGTCGTTGGAATATACCGGGGCAGCAGACACCAAAAGCTAATCGATGTACTGTATACAGACCCTTGCACGTATTTAGTGTAAGTATCTTTGAAGTGGTGTCATCAACGACCACTTGTGTGTACGCGCGTTCTAAATCTAACGTCGTAAAATAACGTCCACCAGCCACAGTAGCGAATACTTCATTAGCTGTGGGCATCGGGTAAGTATCTGACTCAGTAGCTTCATTTACTGTACTACGGTAGTCACCACACAGCCTTATTTCACCAGACTTTTTAACAATAGGCACAACAGGTGTGGCCCACTCCGAATAGGAAGTCGGACGTAGAACTCCCTCTTTTTGTAATCTGTCAATTTCAGCTTCAACTCTATTTTTAATTGCGTAAGGTACGGGACGTGCTCTCAAAAATCTTGGCGTAGCTTCCGGTTTTAAATGTATTGTTACTGGTTTGCCGCGATAAGTACCAAGTCCTTCCTTAAAAACTTCTCTATGTTTTGTTATTATTTTATTAAGATCTGCCAGTTCATTACTAAATAAGAAATTAATATTCATGGTGATGTTGAGAGGTTCAAGCCAATCTCGACCTAGCAGGTTCGGTCCGTTGCCTTTTGCTATTATAACGGTTAAGTTTCGTACTAGTTCTTTATAAGATACCGGCAGTGTTGCTTGTCCTAATAATTTAACTGGTGTCTCTGTCCAAGTTCGTAATTTTAATGTAATGGGACGTAAAACTTTTGCTGGTAAATGAAACTTCAGTTTTTGCCAAGTGTGTTCGTTGATAATAGAAAAACTAGCCCCCGTGTCAATTTGCATGTGAATAGGTATTCCCGCCAAAGACACCATTATTTCATAAGCAGGCACTCGACCCTGACTGATTACACAGTAAATACCATTTAAATGATCTTCTTGTTCATATGTGAAATTAATATTACGATTTGTATTAGATGACATATTTCTTTTCTTTGTTATACAATTTTTTTCCAAGTGTCCTTTTTTTCTACAGTAACGACAAACAGTATTTGCGAAACGACATTCTCCTGAGTGGCGTTCGCCACAACGATAGCAAAATCGAACTAAAACTTTAGGCTGTACTGCATTAATGTCCATCGCCTCCATGGCGTCCGGCGCCGACGGTAGTGGCGGCGCGGAAGTGCCCGCTGACATGCTCACGGACGCGTCGTGTATCATACGCACATCTCGTCCCGCACTTTCAGATGACAACATGGCGTCTACAACGTGTTGATAACTCAAATTGTCCTTTTTTAACAATTCATATTGTAACTTTTCATCACACATGCCACAAACCAGTCTATCACGTAACATTCTCTCTAAGTCAATGAAATTACACCCAGAACTTAATTTTCTTAAATGCGCAATGTAATCGGAAGCTGATTCCCCCCGCTTTTGATTTCGATTGTAAAATTTGAAAGACACTCGTTATATTATATATTTCGTTTGGTTTCGGGCTATAGTGCTTCGTAAGAATAGTCACAATTTCACTGAATGTCACATCACTAGTATGATTTGGAGTAATTAACGCAACCAAAGTTTCATACACTTGAGAACCACACACTGTAACAAAATTTGCTCGTTTTGCTTGTTCACTTAAAATACCATTTGCCTCAAAACAAAATTTCAACCGATCAAGATAAATGTTCCAATTGTCTGTTTGTGGATTGAATTCCTCAAATTTCACTGCTTTGTTGGCCATTTTTAGTTTTTTTTTTATCACTCGTCGCCACTATTATGTTTAGAAACACAAAACAATAGATATTTACTGCATAATCCTTTATTCAGCTCGGTAGCCTGAATGACACTGTTATATGGCGGTATATCATAACTACCTTCAACTTAATTAACATTATTGATTATAATAAAGTAAAAAGTACCCTCATCACAATCCTACCTACAATTATAATACATGACAAGTACAAATGCTCGTATTCATCACACAAACATCTACCCCTATTGGGATTCGAAACCGAGACCTCTCGAGTACGTAACACCTTGAAACCCGGCAAAAATTTCATTTTTTCCCCTATTTTTCGTCGTTTTCTCCCCAAACATTCAATTTTATTGAATTTTACCGATCATCAACGTGTATATCTTTTAATTATGCACAATTTTGTTCTTAAACTTTTTTCTGTAACTTCAATACCTTCGGAGTTATATATTATTTTACCGAGCGAAATCCACGCCACTGTCGCAGTATAAAAGGGTAAATCGATTAAACTATTTAAAAAATGGGTATTTAATTTGGGTAAATTTATGGGTTTGTTTGGGTAACAAGTAAATTAACAATTAAAACTGTTTCACACATTTATTGATACAAAAAATAGGTTATAAAATTCGGAAAATTAAGCACCCGAGGTCGAATAATTCCGAAGGTATTGAAGTTACAGAAAAAAGTTTAAGAACAAAATTATGCATAATTAAAAGATATACACGTTGATGATCGGTAAAATTCAATAAAATTGAATGTTTGGGTAGAAAACGACGAAAAATAGGGAAAAAAATGAAATTTTTGCCTTGCGGGAGTAATAACTTAAAAAATATTGATGTTACAAAAAAAAGTTTTAAATAAAAAAGTTAATAAATTTCATTTAGAAGAAAAAAGGTCTCCATAATTTTTTGGCTAACACTGATATTTCTCGAGATATCGAATTAAACTCGTTTGCATCGAAATGACCTTGAGCTGACCTCAGTACAGCCCCTCAAATTGGAACTTAAGCTCAGGATGCACCCCCCTATCGATCCTCAAAATCCCCAAACTGTGCTCGCTCATGTTTTTTTAGCCCTTTTTTTCCGTAATTTGACTGGACTAATACAGTAATATTAGATTTATGAAAAAATATATACGACTTTTTTTCTCGTACCGATTTAATGATTACTTTGTAAAAGCGGCGGATACGAAATAAATATTAAAATAATTTGTATCTACTGTTTCCGTTAGGAGAAGAACGAAAACATGGCATAAGCGTTTTGTTTCACGACAAACAATAAAATGCCAATCAAGTTTTCGAAAAATATCGTTCTCTTTTTTTTATTAAAAAAGATGGATAAAATAAGCATTTCGGTTATAAATATAAATAATTTATGTTAATAAAAAGGTTTAACGATTATAGTACCTTGTATTTTTTATGCGCATACACATTATTATGTAGTAGTACCTATGTGAAACTAAACGTTATTTTGGATTGATATCCTTTTGATTGACATTTCCGTCAAACAAAAGGATTTGGACGACATTGTCGTTTGTGATTTGGAACCATGTTGAGATGCATAAATTGTTATTTATGTGTCGATAGAATACAAAGGCATGTCGTTTATACAATATCAGCTACAATACGGACGCTGTTGAGTAATTTATAAAAAATCCAATTTTCTGCTGAAATTGCAGCTCGAGAAACGCATGATAATTGGACTCTTTGTAAGTATATTATTCAATAACCACAGCTTCTAGAGAATTTACAACTTTACTATTTTGATTCCTTATATTACAGCTATGAAATATCATTTATCGCATTCGTGTACACCATTTTATCGGGTGGGTTAAACCTCTATAGAACTTCTGGCATTGGCATTGGCATCCCCAAGTAATCACATCACATTAAATAAAGTATTTTCGCATACTTTATTGTTGGCATAAAGTATAGAGTACAAGTACCCGAAATAACGTACAATACTTTATAATAAAGTACGGGTGGCAACCCTACCCCTCTTATTAATAAACAAATAATATCTAAGCTTAGATTAGTTATTCCTTGTTTTGTCTCTGTTCATTGAATGACAAATGGAACTTGAGTGACATGAACAAAACACTGCATATTTAGTCTTATTCCTTATTTTAATAAGGGTTATATTAATAGCAATCGGACTTGTAATATTAAAAAATAAACTAACTGATAGTAAAAGAAAGGAACAAATCCATCGCGTGGATTAGCAGGATATCTGTGAAACATACAAAGAGCCGCAGAATGCGTCTTTATCTTATACTATGCATATTTGAATAACTTTTTTTATTCGCGATTGTGGTTAAGATACTGTTATGGCCTATTCACATGATTCCAGTAGCATTCCAGTCTAGCGATTGTCTACTTTTCATTCAAGCTCACTCATTCCAACGTCACTGGAATAGTGTAGTCTGTTATTCTAGTGCGGGATATTTTTTTTACAGTGAAAATTTTCTAACTGTCTTTTTGTAGCCCTTAATTGGCACTATAGTTTTACCAGTTCACAAGATTTTTAAATACTGGAATCATGTAAATGATATAACACCCATTCCAGCAGTGCACTGGATTGATTCTCTGGACTACTGGAATGCCGAAGGTGAGGATTACACTGAATGTATTATTAGAAACAACAAACGAATATTCTTTTTCTGCATTGCGATGTTGAGCAAATAACATCATCAGCCTATTAATGTCTCCACTGCTGGGGCACAGGCCTTCTCTATGGATGGCCCAGGGAGATTGGGCCATGACCCACCACGCAAGCCCAGTGCGGATTGGCGGGTGCTAACGACTGCAGATACAGCCGGGACCAACGGCTTAACGTGCCTTCCGAAGCACGGAGGAACTCGAGATTTTCGGCCACCCATCCAATGATCGACCACTGCGAAAGTTGATTAACTTTAACGATCGCAGCCAAACGCGCTAACCACATGCGCCATCGAGCTCCTCGAATAAAATAACAATTGCTATTAATTTAGCTAATTTCTGAAAATAAGCAGAAAAAGATAAATCTGCGCTATAACAATGTACAGCTTCATTTTTTTTCTATGCTGTAAGTACTACTTAAGCACAAGAACCCTTAAGGGCGTAGGTTAACGAGGCCGTGTTTTTGCGGAGACTACACGGTCCGGACGATTGCTAAAGACCTATTTATGTAAGCTACGAGTATGTAAGAAAAGCAAGACATATTAAGGTAGCATAGAATTACGCGCTGAGAAAATGGCAGAGTATTTACGGCATTCAAACTGCGATTGTGCATGGAGATTAAGCAACTTTTACTGTTTTGCATGAGTCAGTCACTGAATCATTATCATCAGGCTATTAATATCACCAATGCTGGAGCTCAGGCTTTTCCTATAGAGGGTCATGACCCACCCGGGCCCATTGCGGATTGGTGGATGCTAACGAATGTAGATACAGCAAAGACCAACGGTTAAACGTGCCTTTCGAAGCACGGAGGAGCTCCAGATAGTAAATTTTTGGTGACCCATCCAATGACTGACCACTGCAAAAGTTGCGTGACTTTAACGATCGCAGCCGAACGCGCTAACTACTTGCGCCATCGAGATCCTCAGTCTCAATGAGCGAGTGAAAGAAATCAATATGATTCTTTTAAATCTCGTTATGGATTTTTTAAACACACTTAAAAACAATATTAGTTGTATCTTACGACAATGCTATACCTAAGTAATGCTACGGCTACACTGTCGCACTATCACGAACATTTTCTGTTTTCACGACAAGTCAGGCCAAGCAATAGTCACACTTTAGAACACGGTCAAAAATGTGACTATTGCTTGGTTAGATGCGTCATGAAAACGGCAAATTTTCGCGACAGTGCAGTAGTTAGGCCGTAGCATAAACAGTTGGATAAATTTTCACCTTTTGTATGTGCTGTTGTTCAGTGAACTCGCACAGTATGTCGAGGCCGTTCTTCTTTACGGTGCAGCTGCAGGGGGCCATCGTGTTGGGCGGCGGACACTGTTGCGCACCCTGCGGATACGCCGGCCGCGCGCACAGCACCACGCAACCAACCAGCAACCAACGCGGCAACATCCTCACGGTATCTGCATTCGAAAATAGAATGTCAAATAAAAACTCATTGGGGACTCTCGGGCTATATGCGTTAAAAAAAAAGTTAGATCATAACTCTATGAAGGTTTAGTGGAAATTAAGAATAAAGTTTTTAATATTTTTCTGACTGTTCATGACAATTAAGTATTATATAGCCAATCAACAACCAACGCGGCAACATTCTCAGGGTGTCTAAGTTTGAATGTTAGTTATACATATAGTACATTACTGCAGCGGCCAGCAAAAGAGGCATTGATGGACGAATGTGTAAATGTGGACCTAGGCGAAGCCTATGTGGCACACATACAAAGGTCTAACAATGCTTAATTGTGGCCAAGGCCTGTATAGTACTTTTTTCAAATATTTTAAAAAAAGTTATGTGCTTTATAATAAAAATATAACTAGCAGTAACTAATTCTGGAATATGTCATTCAACAACGAGCAACATTAATATTTTTTCCGTGTTAAAGTTTTCATTTGGTTTTTTTTATAAACAGCTTTCTATTTCGAAATCCAGTTCCAGTAAATATCGTTCCATTTTTAAATTACACGACAGATATGAGTTTAATATGTAATTTATTTTGCCGTTAAACGCGACAGATATGGATTTACATAGGTACAATTTTGGCCGGTCGCTGCTCGCATGTATATGACCCGTACCGCTATTTCGATTTATCTCAAAGAAAGTTGTTAAAATAATGCTGACATTTCCAAGCATATTTGAGAAAAAGGAAAATATAAGGGACTGTCAGATAGCCTGAGAGTTAAAAAATTAAATTTAAAGAAATGTCTTAGAAGGTTTTGTTGCAATTAAGAAAAAAAGCTTTACTTAATACTTGCTGCCGGAAAATTCATGGTAATTGAATATTGGTCAACCAGCAACCAACGCGGCAACATCTTCAAGCTATTTGCGTTTGAAAACGGCCTATTTTGAAAAGTCATTGAAGACTCTCAGGCTGTCTGCGTTCAAAAATGGAATTTAGATAAAAACTTTAGTTGACTTTAAGTTGACTTTAACAGTTGCCGGCTCAGGTTGCCGGAAAGGACAATGTTAAAATTGGCCTAAGAACCAACACCAATTTGGCATTTATGATAATTCTTAGTATATTTTTTGCGATAATTATCAGTATTTAGATTGTGACGGACACTTCCAGTTAAGTAAGCTAAATTAAAAAGTTAAAAAATAATCTGAGACAATAAATACCATTTTATGTGTATAATCTATGGCAGCGCTGCAAACAAAACACTTCTTTCTAATGCCGGCACTTCACTTGGCTATTCGTATTTGCTATTTGAAAACATGACATCAGTCTGTCCTTTTCATTGCTTATTAAGCATGACAAGGACAAACTTGTCAAGTGAAGGGCCGGCATAAAACTCGTTACTCTGTGGTTGTGGTGCACGCAGTTTGCATTCGTAGTAATCTGTGGCATTCCTGCATTCCAAAGAGTAGTATAATATACCGGAAAGTGCATTCTCGTTTCGGATTACCTGTTGTGTGTGTTTATTTGCGATTGTTTTTTCTTTAATTTAATTATTTCGGCTATCTAATATGCCATCGATGTTACCAAAGAGAAGAGCCCTTATTACCAAGTGCTAATAAACCTGAGCCAAAACATCCTGAGAGGATCATACTGCCAAATTATTCAAGAACACCTGATACACATTCACGCTGCATATTTACACAATATACATGTGATATACAAATAAATAAAATATACAATATGATACAATTATGTGAATAATAGTCAATAAATAAGAAGCAAAACTACAGTTTTTATTTTATTCATGATTCCTACCTAACCAAGTTTTTCCTAATAGTTATTCTCACCGAATAAAATGAATTAGTTGTAATATTAATTCACTTCATACTAAGTTCATAGGTTGACCCACGGAGGTTGACCTATGTTTCATTGAATATTAAACATAACCTCAAAAATTTTTTAGTTTTCCTAATAATTTAAGTTCTCAGAAGTGTCCGTCAATAATCTTTGTTTTTACAATCATTTACTTACGATTTTGAACCTATAAAATAATATTTCATGATTGTTGGTTCTTAGGCTAACTATGTATGGACGCTGAACAATGTCCTTTCACTCTATTTCTTTGAAGTTTTCGATGCTTTTCAGGCTGTTTGTATTCGAAAACGGGAAACTCTTTGCAGCGCATATCAGGAGTGGCCTGGCGAAGATACTGGCAAAGAGTTTTTGAGCGCGGCTTGAGCCACGGAGCGGAGTTGTCAAGCGCTAGCTAGCGTGGCCACTTCACAGCACTATACGCCTCTTTTGTAATGTTCCAGGATTCATATAGGAATAAGGGTTTAACTTCAATTTAGTACTCATCGAGACGAATCAAACAAGCTAAAACTCTATGCGGTTAAGGCGTACAGAGATCCCTTCCCACCCACCTGCCAACTCCATCTTCAGACCCTCGATACCAACTAGAGACAAATCACTCGTCAAGCTATAAAAGCTTGTTTATTTGTTTTTTTTTCTATTGTAACATTAAAAACACTAGGAATAAATGTTAATGATAAGTACAAAGAAAATACTTGATTTTTAAACAATCGAGTTATATTCACAATATAAACTTTTCCGTTTTTAAAACCCCTCGAAATATTTTTCCAGTTCTGAATTCATGCAACCGGTAGAAATAAAAAAGAAAGTCTTGGCTTTTTTCCAATACCTGTTATCTTGAACGCGCCTCTGGGAGTTATTAAAAATCATCTTGAAAATATTACAAACTTATTTCACTCCTTTAGTACACTAGCACTCCTTTAGTAGGTAAATAAGTAACTAATTTTGTTGTTTCTTTCCCTTTACCTATTACTTAAACTTTAAACTCAAAAAAAGAAGCCTGATCCCCATTGGAGCCGGAAAGTTCTTGAGTGGAGACCACGATTCGGTAAACGTAGTGTAGGACGCCCTGAGACAAGATCGGATGATGATATTCGTAGGCTGGCTGGAGTGGGCTGCTTGATAGTAGCACAAAATCGGGAGCAGTGGCGTGCATTAGGGGATACCTATGTCCAGCAATGGACGAACATGGGTTGATGATGATGATGATGATCCCCATTAACATTATGATGCGAAAGCACCATTCTGTGTCATATTAAATACAAAACAAAAACCTAAACAAGACGTTAATTTATTGTAAACATATACCCCTTTATTAAAAAGAAGAAATTAGCTTAGACTAGTTACACCGTGTTTTGTTCGTAGCACTGGAATGCCACTTAGAGTCTATGCGGAAAGAGAATGGGATTTAGATTGGAGGGCGCTGTAGTGCTTTTCTATCGTATTTGTAGGTAAGGTTTTACCCCTTTAAGACATGATTAAATACAAAAAACCGCAAGAAATCACAACAATAAACAAATCCGTATCAATACAAAACTTTGATGTTTTACAGATTACTGAGTTTGATAGCCAAATAAAAATCTTAATGTTAGTTCCGTTTTTCGCCACGCCCGTTCTCTTTCCGCAGACTCTAACATTCAATGAACATAGACAAAATATTGAGTAACTAATCATAGCTTATTCTTTATTTATCAATAAGGGGTACAATGATTAAACAAACATCTAAGCAAAGCGTTGTCAACCGTTAAAAATGCCAACAAAATTTATCAAAGCCCTTTGATGGGAAGGGTGAAAAAACACAGGGTTTTAATTTTTAGGGTTCCGTATTCGAAGGGAAAAAACGAGACCCTATTACCACATGAGTAAAGAGATACGTACACAGACAAAGCTTCTACAGAGCTGTCAGAGTTTTTCCTATTTTTGGTAGGGTTGACATATGGATATAAATTAAAAGAAACAAAACGTTTCCAATATAATTTGATTAAGTCATTATGAATCTTATAATAGATTTTTGTCCCTCGGTGAACAATGTAAGTGCTACTGCTATTACTTAGTCTAAGTATTTGTTTTTATTAGATACGAGTCTATATTTTTGTTCAGCAATAATAATATAATGTTGTAAGTATTTTTATTTGAACATAAATTCTAAATACAATATGTATGTATATATATTTATACGTATGTATGTATATATAATTAAGTGCATGTATTGAACGCTATTTAGTTTTGTTTTTCTCATTGTTTGGTGTTTGCTCTTTTATATAATTGTCTGCCGTTTTGTTGACTCTGCACGTTCTTTCCGGTTGATTGGCAGAGAATTCCATGCTGGCATTAAGTCCGCCATATGCACTGTAAAGGCATTGAAGATTAAATAAATAAATGTATAAGTTTTTTTAAGTAACCTAATATAAAGCACTAATATAGGTAAGTGTAGATAGAAACATATAAGCGTTTTAGTAAATCAATGTTGACAGTGTTGGTTTTCAGATCTAAATATTAATATATATATAAAATTTAACTTGCAGAATATGATTACCGAGAGGTAGACACATATATAAAAGCTTAGAAAGTTTTTTTTTAATTGGTAAAAGAATAAAATAAATATATAAGGGGGCTTCCATACAGCAAACGTATTTTTTTCAGATCAAAATAATCATATATTTATATCAAATTTAACTTTCAAAATATGATTACCGAGAGGCAGACGGATATATAAAAGCTTAGAAAGTTTTTCTTTAAATTGGTAAAAGAATAAAACAAATATATCGATCGTTCCAGGATGAAACTTCGTAAAAGCCATTTTACCCAAAATCTGGTTTTAACGGTTTCTTTATCAGAATCGCGAGCTCTATCGATCTGTATATTTAAAATGTTCAAATTCGCGAAAAAATGTCTTTTACAACACGCTCCAATTAATGCCCTAAACCCATTTTTCTTCTTGTAAAATGTCATAATGAGCAAATTTGGAAATATTTTTTTCAAATTTATGTAGTAAGAGACGTATTTTCTCATTCCACGGTCAATACAACATATATAATACAGTACTGGAAAATAATACTATTGAAAAATTTGTAGTAAAAGACACGATACTACTAACAATTTTGAAGTAGACATACTAGGGACTTCGGAAAAGGACATAGGCTTCGATTAGTCACAGTTTTTTTATTACAAGGTGTGAAAAAATAAAGGATGTAAGTTGGTAGAAGAAACCAATATTCTATGTAAACGAAGTTCTGGACGTTGCTTAGATGTAAGTACGGCTTGTTGGCTTTAGTTGTGGGCCCCAAAATTTGTGTTTTCAATAGCAGGGTCGTGTTGAATTGTTTACCTAGGACAGTAGGTTCTCTCTCTCGCTGCCGAGCATGGTCGAGGCTATGCACAGTAGTGAGACGGCTTGGAAGGAGTCGCCTCTCTCTGTGACGACGTCATCTCAAAGAAGGAGAAGTCCGAGAGGGGACAGGAGGACAATCCTCTGGACGTCCCCTGGCACCGCAAAAGAACAGGCACGGGAAGGCGAAGGTGCGCCCTGGCTGCGCACGTGCAGTGACCCTATCTAATTGAATCACTTGCTGCCCGGCATGGCGTTAGCCGTGCCAGCCATCGATGGATTCCGTGGCGTCAGCTATCTTTTGTACCTAACATGAGAGGGATGCGGAAGGGCCTGCGAGGGGAAGTCCTTCCGCAGCAGACGGGGAGCGGTGCGGTGGGCAATAGGCCGCGCACTTAGTTGCATTTACTTCACTAAATTAAACTTTATTCCTATTACAATTGTCTTTTAATTCAAAAATCCCTTTAATGAAACAATTTATGAAGTCTTATACAACTTTAAGGAAAAAAGATTACATTTGCCAAGCAAAAATAAAATGTCGTAGAAACCATTTACAACTTGTTTTTTTGTAGTAAAAGCCATGCCATCTCTGGAACTAATGAATGTAGGCTATTCCGAGTTTATTTTTAGTAAGCAACCCGAAAACCTAAGCTTAATGAATTATAGTGGTTTATTATAAATTAAGCGAATCAAAAAATATACGGGAAACAAACTTCACCGTTTTTGTTTTTTGGCCGTATTGAAAAATACCGTTTTGGCTTTTACTACGTTTCATCCTGGAAGGGTCGATATAAAGGGGCTCCCATACAGCGCGTATTATTTTCGCTATTTTTACTAATTAATAACGGCAACATGTAGCCTGAAATATTCACAGAATATTTATTTATTACATTCACGTTACAAATAAATAATTTAATTAAAATGTATATTTTAGCGGGCCTCCTATAAAACAGATGCGATTTTTTGCTGTTTTTTACTCGATATTATAATATAGTGTCTAATGTTGTATAGATAATGGTACAAAACCCTTCATGCTTGAGTACGACTCACACTTGGCCGGTTTTTTTTAAACCATCTCATATTTTCGAACCCTCTTCCAGTTGAACTTATCAAGAGCGTACCTTTACTTCGCTTACGTAATGAATATACTTTTTAATGGGATTCTCTAGCGATGGCAATTGAATTAGCACCGTAATCGGGCTGCGAACTTTTAATTTTTACCTGCTCTTGCCACTTTATCGTTTTCCTCTATAGCTACGTACCTACCTACTTTTTGTTGGTCGAGTTCCGCACTGGAGGAGATAAAAGAGTTTCGCCGTTAATTGGATTGTGTTTATCCTGTACGAAATTTCGTTCCGTTGGTTGGTTACTGAGCACTGTTGCTTCGGTATTTAAGTAGCTATCCTACACCCGTTTCTCCTACAAAATAGTAAAAATTTTCCATATTCGTCTAAGATTTAATAGTTAATGGGAGTTTCGAAAAAAAACAAAGTAGAAACATGCTTTTTAAAAGAAATGTAAATTTAGTTCTATATTTTTTTTCCTCCACACACACTAATTAGTCATCCCCAAAGTAAGCACTGTAAGGCTTGTATTATGGGATACTAGGGTAACTGATAGAATACACATACATGCTTATACATACATAACTATATTTTTTACTTAGATAAAAATATTTATAAACTTTCAAGAATTAGCTACATATGCTCGTATTCATCACACAAACATTTCCTCCACCGGGGTTCTTACCCGGGACCACTGAGTAGGGACACCTTGAAAACCCGCGTACATACCACTCGAGCCATGGAGGTAGTCTATAAGTCAAACACCGCTTCCCCTTCCCATCAAAAGACTGAAAAACCCTGTTGAATCTGGCTGAATACATCATAATATAAGCTTGCTGAATAAGGTAATACATCGTAAGGCAGGCAATCTCATTAAGGATCGATCTTTTTAAAGTTATACTTCTTTAGGCGCGTTATGAAAAAATGATGAGAGTGAAATTTTAAGATGCGCGCGCATCACTGTAACACAAAATTTTAACAGCATGAAGTTGGTCGCTTTAGCGACCAATTTCATGCGTTACTTATGTGTTTACCGCACATTAAGAAAATCTACCAACAAAATAGAAATAGAATCTCTATTTAGTGGGTGCTAACGACTGCATTGTGAAGGCCTATCAAAAGTATTTATTAAGATTTTTATTAAATTAAATAAATGATTAGGTGTATTTTAAGTGACATGTGCCTATTTCTACAATAATTGATTATGCATTATTATTATGATTATGAGTTATGTTGCTCGAAATAAATGAATTTTATATTTTTATATTTTAATAATCTGGAACAACGGAACCAAAGCGCGATTCAGGAGACTACAGCGCCATCTCTTGACCATTGGTGTAGTAGAACCAAAAACCACATCTTTATTTTTTGTAATAAAGTAACAGTTATAGGTATTCATATTTATAATATCAAAAGTATTTATTAATCTGGAACAACGGAACCAAAGCGCGATTCAGGAGACTACAGCGCCATCTCTTGACCATTGGTGTAGTAGAACCAAAAACCACATCTTTATTTTTTGTAATAAAGTAACAGTTATAGGTATTCATATTTATAATATTTATCCACATGTTTCTAGTTTGTATATTCGGAATACGTGTTTGAGTTTCATACAAGTGCAAATCACATATGTTCTAATAAATTATATTCAGTAGCGATTTTAATTGAATATTTTGATTATTTATTTATTTTTTCAAATTAAAACTGAACTTTATTGACTGTGTCCTTTTCCAGACTTTTTATTAATTAATTGTAATTAATTATTTGCATGCAATTAAAAACTAATTTTAAACGATGCCAAAGAAGGATAACTTCTCACGCGCCTACATAAGTACACGCACCCATTTTTTTATACGAGGCGTCACAAATTACGCCATTCCACCTGATGTTAAGTGTAAGTGGAGCCCAGTCGCGAAGATAGATGCGGCAGAAGGTGTGCCGCTCCAGCCATCTTCATCTTGCCGGCCCGAACTCAATCCCCTTTTCCGAGGAGCCCTGGAACCCTACTCATCAACAGAAACACAACACCATCAAAAGCTAGTATTATTATACTGTGGTCCTCTGTGGAGATTGCTTCTGTAGACGGGCGTTACAACGAGCGGTGACATACCTCTCTTAAATCTCTACTAGCTGACCCAGCGAATATCGTACCGCCATAAAAATAGGGTCAGGTGGTAGAAGAGAAAATTTAGGATTGTATGTATTTTTTCATACCACATTATAAAAAAAATGTCCAAAATAACATTCCTCCTAACCCATATGAGAACACTACGTCACAATACCCAATAGTTTGAATTTTGGCGCGAAGGCGTATTGTAGGTTTCAGAACACTACGTTACGTTAACCATTATCACATAAGGATATAAAAAATAGATAGTAGCCGATTCTCAGACCCTCGGAATATGCATATAAAATTTCATAAAAATCTGACCGATTTTTATTGAAATTTCGGAGGCCGTTTCGGAGGAGTATGGGAGCTACGAGTAACATTGTGACACGAGAATTTTATATATAAGATATACCAACCTACCAATAATTATGTAAAACCTCGGCGTATACGAAATTGATATGCTTAACATGTTCGTGCCCAGCGAATATACAAATGCCCAATTTCATTCCGTGTATCCCTAAAATAGAATTGGTCGTTACTCTGAATACTGTGGCCTCATCCATAAATTAATGAGGTTACCCAGAAAGCAGAGACGCATAAAGTAAGGCTGTATTTAAATAATTGTAATAATTACGTTATACAATATGGTATTTTATGTGCAGGACTAAAAAAAAGGGAAAAAAGAAAGGGTCGGGCGCTTGCCTGCGTAGATTATTAAATAAAACGTAGACCACACTGGCATTGGGAGCGAAATGAAATAACCAAGCGAGACTAACGAACGAGCTAAGCTCAGCCAAGTTGGTAAGCGAATGCGTTCTCAAAATGCTATGGACTATAATAGTTAGAAATTTTATTCTAAATTGGCTAAAAACATTGAACGTGTCAAACTCAAAAGAGGCATGATTCATTGACTGGGTTTGTGTTACTATTTTTTTTTATATTACCTAGTATTTTCAGTGTCCTCAAAGCGTATCATTGTCCAAACGATTATAGGATTTACAGTTTAAGATGCCAAAGTATTAATGTTATATTTCCGGACACATCTATGCCCACTTTGGCTTATAATTTTCAACGGTCTATAGCAAAAATATATGTTTGAGGTTGAACAATAATTTTAAACACACACGAAAAGGTGGTTAATATAATTAAATCAGCTTTAAAACTGCGTAGGTCGTAACTTTTTGCTCAGTGTAACATTTTTTTTATCTAAGGACCACCAAAACTTAAAATGCTAGGTGGGCCGATAGATATGTCCGAAAACCTATATGCAAACCGTTGCCTTAGCAAAGTCAATGATTATCGACCAGTATAACTACAATAATTTTCACTTATTCAAAAAAAAATCTGTGCCGTATTTTTTCATGTCCATACCATTGACGTAATGTACTATTATGCCCATACAGATGGACATGAACCAGACAATATGGCAGAAATATTATGCGTGTAAAAGGTAAACAGGGGTACCGCTATTCTTTATTCACAGCTCATAGCACAAAGTGGCGTACCATACATTTACTTACATAGAATGAGTTAGACGACATCAATCTACCAACCAAGAATCACACCACTCAAACCAGACTGGCCTCACGATAAGTCCACCGCCTGCTCGCAGGTCGCTGACTGGGCCGCGCGGCCATTCGGAGACGGGTTCCGCAACCACACCCGCCCTCTCGGCACGCACTAGGGGGACCGCGGTCCTCATAGTGCGTCTCGGGTGACGGTGCAAGAGTATTGTCTGGTTTTTAGTGGCCCTGTTCACATCAGCGAGCTCCAGGCCTGGCTGAAGGGGACAGGGAGGAGTCCCACATACTTTCTTCTCGCTCCCCCAATTGAAGGATGCGTAAGGCATTTACCAGACATAAAAAAAGGTCGCTCACTGGCCCTCCCTCATGGGTTTCACCCGTTGGGCTTGACCGCGCTGAGGGCGGTGTTTGAAGACGTAGAGAGGGGGGAAACGGACCCTACAGCAGCCCTGCATGAGGCAGGGTGCGCACCCGCTACCTCCGCAATGACCAAGGTCAACACCGGATTCCCCGCACGCCGCGGCGCCTGAGACGCGCGAGAAGAAGTACTGCAAGCACGCTTACTATGTTTTATGGGCGTGCTATACGCGCTATATTGTATATATCGCAACAGAAAGGCGTAGTGTGAACGCTCCTTGATACTTCGCACGCCGCACCCTATAGCCATCCAATAATTAGCGTAGATCATTTCTTAGTAAATTGCTATTCCGAAATCATCCATTAATTGCCTTTCATTATTATATGCGCAATAAAGTTTAAGCATTTTGATGCTTTTTATTTCTTATAGTCGACAAGACCCAATTATGGAATTCACATAAAAAAATATAATTTAAAATCAAACTTGTGAATATTTTTCTCCATTCGAAAGGTTTATTCAATTTTATAATCTTTTCTTAAAAAATATTACCTCTATGCCAATTTAATTTTATTACTATAAAAAAATATTCTATTAGCTTTACTTTATTAAATTTATTTTGACTCTAACCTTTAATATCTACATATCACTTATTTTTCAAATAATTCCGTTCCGTAATTAATGTTTAGAGATAGAATTAACATTCATTACTATACTCACATTTAATATTTTATATGTCTATCAAAAATAAAGGTATGAGAGAATTATTCAAGTACAATATAAACTTATCGATCTCAATTTAGCTGCAAGTATATCAAAATTACAATAATGATTCTAAATTATCCTTTACTTACCAATAGTCGACAATAGGTGGTAACAAACAAATAGATATGTGATAGATAACGAACAACAGCGATTGTAATAGTTCAAGTTGATTGCCTCCTAGTAAATAATTTATCAGTCGAGGAATCCTATGCATTTTATATGAGACGCATTGATTTCAGGTTAAATGCTCTATAATGTGTAACGATATAGTTAAGTGTTTCAGGGGCCTAATTGTGTTACTATTTTTCTTTATTTCCTTAATCGCTTTTGGTTTTTGGTTGGTTAAAAGATTGTTATGAAATATTGACACATTTCGTTAAGGTTCGTTCTGTAGATTTAAAGAGGGCTGCGGAAATAGATAAATTAGCCCTCTGGTTAGTTCCGCTGTATTACTTTAAGCTCAATACTATTTTTAGTATGTAACTGATACTTCGATTATCATTATACCACAACATAATGAAACTGGACCAAACTCTCAGTCTGTATGTTCCTGAAGCACATTAAGCGCAAAGGGTTTGTGTAAATTAACTACATTTTTAAACGCACTCGCGCTTTAATCCTACAGAGCAGTTTGTTGTCGGTCGTAGGTACGATACTCACGCGCGTAAGCATCACGTTTGTATTCGTCTGTATCAATGCACACCACGTTTTTTAAACGCACCGTGTCTTCGATGCATGTTTTAGAAATGGCATCGACGGCGGACTTTTCTCCTACGAAGCAGTTTGTTGTCGTTCGTATCGATACGCACGCGCGTTAGCATCGAGTCTGTATCGCTGCAAATGCACGTCAACGGCGTGCTTAAAAAACGTGTTGTGCATAGGCTTAATGGGTTCCATGCTATCATACAAAGTTTCATCATCCGCTGAAACAAACAACTCGATTGATACTGCATTATTTTATCTAATCTTTCGTTTGTTTCATTCAGGGCGTTCGGAAGTAATCTCACAAAAAAAACCTATACGAATCTTCTGGTTTTCTACTATTAGGCAGTGCAGTCGCAATCGACTGAAAGCAGTTACAGTATGTGTAGTTTAAAATATGAAAACCGACAAAAAGATGACTCCACCACATCTGATGTTAAGTGACGGTGGAGTCCAGACGCAAAGATAACTGATGCAGATGTTTTACTGCTACACCGGCCGTTCTCAACCAGCTGGCTTGCAAGGTGTTTCTTTACGCTTCTTCTATAGAATCCCGAGTTGTAGGAGGGAGAGAACATGTCATAGTCCTATATTTTAGTAATTGTTAAGTAAAACATTGAACTATTCCATACAGACGAATAAATATACAGCCATTTTTAAAACTATGAAGGCTGATATTTAAGCAGGCCAACTCACTTACTTGTGTACGGTGTGCGTGTCAGGTCGGCGAGCAGTTATGTGGCGTCAGAAGTGATGACATGGGGCACTAGGTCATGTTCACAGGAGCCCCTCTGCCGACCTGCAACCAACCATTAAATTCTACATAAATTATATCGTAATATAACTTGGTGAAAGTTAAACCGCTTTTGTGTGTAATTATTAATGAAGGAATATATTATTGCCCTCAGAAGTATGAAGTATGTAGTCCTAAAATATGCTGTTCCCAAAATGTGTGCTTTCTTATAATGCCCGCATTCCCACAATGTCTACCTTCTTGAAATATCTCTATTTTCTGAATTGTGATTTAAAACCCTTCACTTTGATACACCGCTTGCGGGTTCTTTTCCTTTTTTTTTCAATATGTTTTATTTTGGCAAATAAATTCAGCCTTTTAATTACCTAGTGTCACTCACACAAGCACAAGAAATCTAATAACAATTTGTATCTCCAAATCTGTCAGTTAAGGCTGTAATACATATATGTCGATTTCTTTGGCAGGCCCTACCTGCATACCCTCAAAAAATATTACCCTCATCTGTGGAAAAAACTCGAATAATTATAAAACAATAATATATTGACTTATGAAGTCACGAGCTTTTTGCTAGAAAGGATTTTAAATCTGTACTTACATTTTTGTATCTTAGAACTCTAAGTACCAATTTACCAAAGGATTCATTAGAGATAATACGAGTACCTTTACTAAGGTAAGTAGATTTGGTAGCTAATGTAATAGCCTGTACTTAAGTTGGTATGCAATAGCTACTTGAAAGCTTAGAAGTGGCACAGCGAGAACTAAAGCATATTATCAGAGATATTCGCAGCGGTCGTATCTGAGAGGTTGGTCGTAAACTGAGCTTCGCTCGCGATCTAATCCCAATTCAATATACCAAAGAATAAACCAAGGAGTGACATACAAAATGGAAGACAAAACGATATTCTTTCAGTTTATTTTGCCCACTCTCGCGATATCTTATAGGTCGTATTGGAAGAATATTTTTTTTTTATTGGAAAGACATATTCAATTATGATTTTGTTTGGTTTTGTTTAATTACATTTATGATGACGAGATTAAAGTAAGTAAACAATTTCTTTATATTTAAAACTAAAGCATATATGTTTAGCGAAGATTTCACTTGATCCAGGTTTCAGACGGGATTCAAACCTAGATCTTCTGCTATTCGAGCGGAAGATGCAAATGTTATATACTTGTTTTCTTTAGATTTAAACATCTAGCAATGAAATGTTTAAAAATATAATGTTTTCTATATATTTTTTATTAAAGCTGAAATAAATCATGAAACATTGTTTTAAGCTATTGAGCTTGTATAGTTGTATCATAGGCGGTTAAAAGCATTTTTACATTGACTATAAATTTTACTCTTGGCACGCAAACTGTCCACTATAATTTAAAAGCCGCCCTATTACGATAATTACTAGCGGTAATAACATCGTGAGATATTAAAATAACTTTAACGAGCCTAAAGTTATGTTTAGTTTATACCACATTTTACTATTAATTGCGTGGTTCGGTGACTATTATGGGCATCGTTTTGTTTATATTGACAAAAAAACCGGCCAAGTGCGAGTCGGACTCGCGCACCGAGGGTTCCGTACAAACCTGAATTTTCAAAAATATTTTTATTATATGATGTTTCTAAAAATTTATGGTTTTCGCAAGTATTCCTTTATCTGTACTATAAGACGTTACTTCGTACCAAATTTCAAGATTCTAAGTTCACGGGAAGTACCCTGTAGGTTTTGATTCCCGTGCGAGTTTCGAAAATTTGCAGCATAAACGGCTGTATCTTTTGATTGCTTTGGCTTAGAAGTTGTTTTGTTTTTTTCACAGCTCCAAGGGACAGTAGACCTGAGTATTAGATATGAATTTCAGTTTGATACTTACTATAACTACTATAAGGGTAATAACTGTAACTATAAGGGTTCCGTTTTTTCCTTTTGAGGTACAGAACCCTAAAAAACAGCTGCATCCTTGTCTCTATCTTATATTTATCTACTAATGTAAAAATAAAAAATTAGTTGGCCGCCCACACTTAGCTATTATAATATTATAATCCACTCTTGTTGACCGATCCCTTCTTTTGATTTCAAAGAAAATCTTCGATGACATTTATGAAGATTTACCGACATATTTCTTAATTTAGTGAATGAGACTCTTTTTAGGAATGACTTCTTTTTTAAGATTCCTGCCAGTTTGATCCCTTTCGGGACCGTATCAATCTTATTCCCCTCGATAAAACACTCGAGTCCCAGTCCCGAAATGTTAACCCGGGCAGTTTATTTCAACTCGAAGGTCAAGTCGAGAAGTCGCCTTTTTGCATAAAAAATGTATAATTTATTAACAGAGCTTTGTATATCTAAAGAATAAAAACCAAAAATTTCTTTGAGTACCAGAAGAAACGAAGTTAAATACCTTACCTGGTCTAAATAAGAAAAAAAAAGTCGGGTTGCACTCCGGGAGTGCCGGCAGATGTGAAAACTTGAATATTAACGTTGTGCATTTTTGATATTTTGGAATGATTAGGGAACAATTTTGCACGAATTGCTTTAATTATCAGTATAAAATTACTATCATGTATGTGGTAGAATACAGTATTTATTTATTGCGCTATCGTACACAAACATGACAATTTATATTACATTAAAAAAGTTTTTCTCTCAGAAAAATCAATTTACATGAATCACGTTTAAGCGCACTTAGCGACATCTATTTTAAAAAAAAATGCATTTTCTTCGCAATAAAGCTGCCACGTGGACCTGCTAGATAGAGACTTATTATTATAATACGGTAAAATAAAAGATTACTCTGTTTCGTCCAATATATTAAAAGTCAACAACCTTTCCAATTTTATAGTGTGTCATGATGCGATCAGCCCACGTGTTTAACCTGACGCGAGTTAAAATATTTAACCCATACAAAAAAGTGTACAACGCCGCTAAAGAAGTTTTCACTTCAAAAATATCTGACCTTTTGGATAAAAGTAAGTTCGTTGGAAATTGAACGTATATAAAATTGCTGTTAAAAAGTTATGAAGTTACTTTAAAAAACCAGCCAAATGCGAGTCGGCCTCGCGCACGTAAGTTTTCCGTTATCGAATCTAAATAAGACACTTTATACTATAATATCAAGCAAAAGAACACGTCTGTTGTATTATTTGTATGTCAAATATTTATTTTTAAAGTAAATACACAACAAACGGTATACATCCTGTTATTCAAGCTGTCTAATATCACTGACTTATAAAATAGATCAGAACTAATAATGTTACTTTGAGTACAAAAACTGGAATCCAGGAGATTAAGCATTAGAAATAAAAATTTGTAGAAGCATAAAATTTAAACGATCAACTAAATAAAAAGAAGTTACACCTAAATCGCATACATTTTCGTAAGAAACGCTATAAAATAACAATCAACAGACCGAGAATCGACTATAATCCTCCCGAAGTACTCCTATAAATGCTTCTTATAAAACGGCATCGGCACCTTACAGTGTTGGCTATAAAAGCTTTTCTCTGTACCATAACGATACAGAGACATCACTTGTACCAATAACAGGATTATTGTAACACTGAACAGCTTCATGTGACGGTTTTCTCGTACACTCTTTGATATCGGAATTGCTAACAATGAACAAGCACATATTTACATTGTGTTTATTCCACTTTATTATTAAGTAACGGTGGCACTGAAATACTAATCACTGGGATGAAAAGTACAGGTACCTAAGCGATTAAACTAGACAATTAAACGTTATGAGAGTTGAGAGCAAAAGCAAACAAAGATGTAGACATGATAACAGGACAAAATCTTACCCTCATGACTCCTGTGCACAGTACAACTTTTTACAGTCACTCATTTGCAGTTTGAGCCGTTCGGCTGTGAAATTCTCTCCCAGTTTCAAAACCACGTGCGGAATCGATCCACATTTTTAAGAATCTCGTGAAGTCCCATTATTTGTCTTTGTGAAATTGTTGTATTATAATCTCTTTTGTAATTTCTACCAACTGGACTAGATTTGTGTATGTATTTGTATATATATGTTTACATGTATACATTTATAAATATAAAATATATGTGTACTTGTTTTTGTATGTATATGTATATATTAATAAATTACATTGAAATTTACGCCGCCGTCTCTCCCATTTCCTTCTAATCTTCTCCATCCAAAGTTTGTCTGGAAGAGATCGATTTTAGCGATAAGGCCGCCCATTGTAACACTTGATTTAAATGGCTCTGTATTTATTGTAATGTTTTCTGTGGTGTGCAATAAAGTGTTTTGTATTGTATTGTATATCAGCTACAGTAGTGATGGAAATAGTGTATGGGTATAATACGAGTATAGTGATTTAAGAATATTCTTATTGGACTATTTTTTACCTATGGTTTGAAAGAATAAACCTCTAATGTTACGTTATAAAAGAGCGGATTTCAAATTGTAGCATTTGCGAATTCGATTACCTAATTTTTAAATGATAACATCATCATATCAGCCTATTAATGTCTCCACTCATGTAGCCTGTGCTCCCCACTATTATGAACAGATTCAAATGTTCCGAATAATTCACCACGCTAGCCAGGTCCGTTGTGATGGGTAATTATAAATGCAGATGCAGTGAGAACCAACGGCTCAATGTATGTTCCGAAGCACAGAGGAGATTGAGACAGTAAATTTTTGATCAGGTATCCTACGACCGGCCATTGCGATAGTTGTTTAACTTTCACGATCCCAGACTGAACGCGTACTTACGTACTTGTTATTGGACCATAATGCTATTTCATGGTGATAGAACGGCACTTGCAGTAGAGAAGCTAAAGTGGGGATTTTGGATTTACTTGAGCACAGCAGAAAAACCTAAGGGGTCAAACCTTGCACCTTGTTTTTTATTTATTCAGTAATAAACACACTTACTGACTTATACACTTCTGGACACATCTATTGGCCCACCTTAGAGTTTAGGTTTCGATGGCCCCTACCGAAATATGATTGCTAGATTGAACAAAAACTGTTGATGCAGTTTTAAACCTGATACATTTTACCATCTTTTTCGATCGTATAGTTTTAAATTTGAATTCAGAATACCATACGACATGGAGCTACGCCTAACAAGTCGGATATGCGCCTTGTTAAAGGCAATTGATTTTTGAATAAAAAACATGTTTTATCAAATAAAGGTTTAATTTAATAACGCGTGTTGCCTCCATGGGCATCTACCACAGCTCTCATACGACTAGGCATAGAGTTTATCAACCGCTCTATGAAATTTTGAGGGATCATCTCCCATTCCTCTTCTATGGCAGTTTTCAACTCCTGCATCGTCTGGGCAACTGGCTGACGAGCCCTAACACGTCTTTTTAGCTCGTCCCACATGTGCTCAATGGGGTTCATGTCTGGGCTTCTGGCTGGCCAGTCCATAACTGTGATGTTCACATCCCGAAGATATTCCCTGACGATGCCGGCCGCATAGGCTCTTGCATTATCATGCATAAAAAGGACATTTGGGCCCTCATAGTCCGCGTATGGTATCACGTGAGGTTCTAAGCACTCACGAATGTACCTTTCAGCATTTAATGTTGGCAGCCGTGGTCCTGTAACAACCTCAAGTTGAGTTTTGCCGCTCGCGGATATACTGCCCCAGACAGTCCATGAGCCACCGCCATAAGCAACCCTCTCTTCAAAGCAACATTGTGCGAAACGCTCTCCCTTACGTCGGTAGACCTTCTTCCTTCCATCATTGCCATGTAACACAATTTTAGACTCATCAGAAAAGAGTACACGGCTCCAATCTAGCTGTGTCCAATTTAAATGACTGCGTGCGAAATGAAGGCGCGCTGTTCGGTGGGCTCGCGTTAGTTTGGGCTCATTAGCTGGCTTGTGTGGTACCATATCACGTTCTTTTAACCTTCTCCGAACAGTTCGAGCGCTCACAGATACTCCGTGGAAGTGGCGAATTTGTTTTTGTATCTCAATGGAGGTAAGGTGACGATTTCTCAAACTGGTCGTCACGATGAATCGATCCTGCCTTTCAGTTGTGACCCGAGATCGTGGCCTTCCTTGGCGACGAACAAAGCTGCCAGTCTCTAGGTACCTCCGATAAACATTTCGGACTGCAGATCGACTTAAATTAAGTTGAGCACTCACGTTTCTTTGGCTGTGTCCGGCCTGAATAAGTGCCACAGCTTGGGCGGCGACTTCAGGTGAAGTATCCATAGATTATTGATAGAACCTCACCTTAATGTTAAGAATAAGTAATGTTTGTTGCAAAATCAAAGATAACGATCACTTTTTGAATTAAATCCAAGTAAACCAATTACCTTGAATTAAATCCAAGTAAACCAATAAAACCAAGTTTTCTTAGTATTCGATTGCTTGATATCAACAAACAGGCTCCAAATTGTCTTTTGTTTCTTTAAATTCTGTGTTCGAAATTCAAAAAAAGACTATTGAATGAAATTGTGAATGTGCCAGGTTCAAAACTGTATAAAAACTTTTTGCTCGACCTAATATAAAATTTAAGCTAGGACCAAACGAAGCTGAAAATAGAAGGTGGGCCAATAGATGTGTCCAGAAGTGTAGTTTACCTAAAACGTCAGCAATCTAATATACACACATCAAAAGTGTCTAGGGATCAACATATATTTTTGCAATAACTTTTCTCCTGATTGATATTAATTAAAATTTTCTTTAAGGATTCATCAAATAAAGTGTTTTCGTTTGTCACAGTAACGATAAACCAAGTCACCTTTGCATTAATAAAGAAATTTGCCATTTTCCTAATAAAGGGATTTTTGACATTTGAACCACTAACACAAAAGTTCGAAAAAAAGACTGAAATAACAGTTTTCTCTAAAATTTTATTGGGTAACTTAAACAATTAATAATCCGTATTTCTACCGCGAACACTAACAACACAAGAACATCGGTTTGGCATATTCAAAATGAGTTCATCCAAATCACGCTGTGGAATGGCCGCCCATGTTCGTTGCAACAACAAAAAAAGGTCTTCTTGCGACTGGATACCCTCCATATTCGGCAGAGCTCTTCTCTGTAGCATATCCCATGCATGCTCAATCGGGTTCAAGTCTGGCGACTGAGCAGGCCAGGGCAGGACATTGATGTTAGCTGCGGCGAGAGTCTGTCTTACAACTCTTGCGGTGTGCGGTCGTGCATTATCATGCATTAACTGAAATAAGGGACCGATTTGCACTTGTAGAGGAACGATGACGTCTGATACAATCGTCTCAGCATAAATTTGAGCGTTGAGGTTGCCTCTGATCCAAATCAACTCAGTTCTTCCGCCGATCCAAATACCCGCCCATACCATGATGGTTCCACCACTATAAGGATGGACTTCCTGGCAGGATTTTAATCGCTGTTGGCGTCCAGGGGTTCTCCAGTGTCGTATACGTCTTGTATCCGGTCTCATACCAAAACGAGACTCATCAGAAAAGCACACGAAACGCCATTGTTCTTCTGCCCAATTTCTGTGTTCAAGAGCCCATTGATATCGAATCCTACGATTGTGCATTGCTATAGGTGGTACCCGTAGCGGTCTTCGGGAATGAAGGTTCACTTCATGCAAGCGGTTTCTGACTGTTTGGTCGCTAATTAAGTTCCCTGAAGAGTGATGAAGCCTCACGGCTAACATCATGGCGGTTATTGTTGGAGCTCTTCGAGTTAAGATTTGAATGTATCGGTCTTGTCTCCGTGTGGTGCAGCGATACCGTCCTCCATGGCGCTCAGCCACGGTACCAGTGCTTCGGTATCGTGTCCAAAGTCGACTGATAACACTCTGACTTGTATTCAGAGCTAAAGCCACAGTACGTTGCCGGGAACCAGCTTCTATCATTCCCACGGCTCTGAGCATTTCTTCCCTGCTTAAATGACGTCGCCGCTCCATAATAACGTTGGTTTTAATCAGTAGTAGGGAAACAGTAGCACTAATAATGTCTTCAATGCGTTGTATGTTTTTATAGGGAAAATATTGACAGCTGATTTTCATCTTTTACTCGAATTTGATTCACAGTTCCTGATTCAAATTATGAAATGCACCAAAAAGGATCCATATAAATTTATAAAATCATAAATTTATTACAAAGCCACATCTCAATCTCAAGAAATCCGCATAAAAATGCTTGATCCCTAGACACTTTTGATGTGTGTATATACAAAATTTAAAACCAAGGAACAGCACGTCACATTCAAATATAATTAATTAATATTGGGGTGATACATTATTGTGATAGGATAATCGAAATTAGGAACATTATTATAGCAATTGTCAAAAAAATATAAACAGCATGTCAAAAAAATTTCAGAATCAAAAGGTCAAAATCGCTCATCACGAGATCCAACATACCGCCCCGCCGCGCCCGTTACACAGTATATTTCGCTGTTGTAAGCCACAATAGTCACAGAAGGAATCAAAATTGGTCTTAACATTTATGCTACGTGAATTTAAATTAAAGTCTCCCAATATTAAAAAATCATTTCATTCATTGCAATTTCAATGCAATCTAAGAGGCTGAGATATTGATTATCAGTATTATTCGGAGGTAGGTAAACACCACAATACACTATAGCAAAAAATATTTCCATATCAGACGTTAGGGCATGCAGCATCGCCTGTGAGGTCTTTGCGCACTACTATGTAGTCCGAAGCAAACAATTCATCGTTTTAACACAGATGTCCTCAGCTCAATTATTCGGTGACACAACACTATCGGCAATCTTCGATGTAACACCCAGCTTGAATGATAAATACCGTCCGCGAGATTTCAGTTCCTCCATGGTACAGTCACTATTTCCACAAATAGACTGAAGATCAGCATTCACCTCTTCCACTGTGGTACCTCCCTCTTGGACATAATAGAGATGCCAGTACTTCCACCTCAAAGGTCCACACAGCGTAGTTGTTCCTGGCGCTGCCGTGTCACGAAGCACGCTGGGTAGTTATGTACGTTCAGCATGTTTGCGTCTCGTCACCTGTATCCCGGGTTTGTTACTCCGTGACCTCCTTGATCTCATTAGCTTTTGAGGTGACCGGACAATAGCTGAAGTATAATTAGAAGCCGGTGCCATATTAGAGTTGTGTGGTACCCTCTTGGAAATAATAGAGATGCAAGTACTTCCACCTCTCAGGTCCACGCAGCGTAGTTGTTCCTGGCGCTGCCGTGCCACGAAG
This sequence comes from Chilo suppressalis, assembly GCA_902850365.2. Classification (NCBI taxonomy): domain Eukaryota; kingdom Metazoa; phylum Arthropoda; class Insecta; order Lepidoptera; family Crambidae; genus Chilo; species Chilo suppressalis. The sequence continues at coordinate 8,393,428 of OU963899.1, read as the reverse complement.
CACGCTGGGTAGTTATGTACGTTCAGCATGTTTGCGTCTCGTCACCTGCATCCATTCACCCGGGTTTTGTTACTCCGTGACCTCCTTGATCTCATTAATTTTTGAGGTGACCGCAACAGTAGCTAAAGTAGAATTAGAAGGAGGTGCCAAATTAGAGATGATTGTGTCAATTTTATCGACTTTATTGGCAGAACAGTTCTTTTTTATTTGGTTTTGGAATTAGACTTCCCGCTATTCGAGTTTGATAAGTTTAGCTCCGATGAACGCTGCACAACCGTTGACGACACTGATGGATGACTTGTTTTCGCTGCATTGTCCTGCGTCGCAGCATTATTGACTGTGTTTGCTTCTGAGATTCTCTGTTCCAGTGCGTCTATTTTTCATTTTAGGATGCTTATTTTCTCATACACCATCGTTTTAAACTCATTAAATTACTCGGTTAATAATGAGCAAATTTTGGTAATAAGACGTGTTTCAAAGTCGTCTTGCCTTTGCTTCATTTCTTGTTGAGGCGTTATATTTTGAGATCCCGAGTTTCACTTGATTGCGATTTGTTCATAGCGCTTATCATTGCGAAAGGTGATATTATCGGGGCTATGCATCGACACATTCAAACAATCACTTGTAACACTCATATCGTGGCACAACTGCTGTCGTAAAGGTGTATGAGAATTATCAACTTTAGGTAATTTACTTCGGCATTCAAAAAATATCCACATTTTTTTTATTCCGATGTCAGTGTCGTAAATACTTCGGCAGTAAAATTTGCACATAGTATAACAAAGTAATTTTTACATTTACGCACCTCATGAATGTTCCGCCATCCTTAATTACGCCACGGCATCCCGCGCAGTTTACCTCGCGCGTAGACATTTCTACCGTAGACTCGCATCACAGCGAGCGCAACGCGGGTTGCCGTAGGTTAGTTCTTAACGGTCAGATGATTTTTTACAAAATATATTTGCTGATAACTCTTTTTTTGTTTTTGAGTTTGTATGCCGTTGGTCGCAGATGATCTTTACAGCGTCACCGGGTTTGGGGACGGCGAGATCTTTAGGGGACTTTTCGAACCTGAAGGGGTTGGCTCAACTAGAGGGCGTTTCCGAGATTCGGACCTCATCTCTAGATAGCCATTGTCATGGGCTCTAATAACTCGGCTGAAGTACTTAAACCGTACCTGAGCTCTTTATATAGAGTCAATCGTCCACAAAAAAAAACCTCCAGCTCCTATCCAAAAGACTGAAAATTAGGACGCGATTAAAAGTCATGGCCTATAGCTCAATTGCTTTTTTTGCTGCCCTCGACATTCGACCCTATATAAAAGGCTCAGGTTTGGTGGGACTACTTCACAATGTGTAATGTTGCCCCACTTATGTTTTTCTACCGCGATCAAGTAATCTCAAAATCCCCGCTTGGGCTCCCTTATATCATGGGATGATGACACTATGATTATATCATGGGATTGTCATTATAATGTCATTATTATGTTTCTTGTAATAAAATCTCCTAACCAAATTAACCTCTAAACGAAGCCTCTATAACAATACAAATAAAACTCTGGTAACAACAGTGCTTACAGTGTTGCAAAGGCATTATATAGGTATAACAGTTAAGTCGACGAGTTAATATATAACCAACTTGTTAGTTGTAGCTGTTATACTTAAAGTTCGGTCAACACTACGAATTTAATGGTACAACTTTCAAATTCATACCTATATAATAAAAGAAGATTGCAGTGCTTGTGTACGTGAAGTGAAAACAGTAGATAAACTCTAATGGAAAGCAGAATGTTTATTTTCTTATGAAGCTCTTGATTCATAAGAAGTCTTACAATTTAAAAAATAGTTTACAAAGTGAAGAATATGTTAAAGCTATGTCACAACACAATAATAGATTGATTTAATATGATTTAATATAACACCATAAATGACCATTATTATTTGTTTTATTTATTTGCTTGCCATTAAATAACTTAAGAAACAAAAGTGACAGAGTAAGTGAAGTGACATGCGGACATGCGGCAAACAGGAATGTTCACACGCCATCAAAGAAATGCTGAAACACTCGTGCCGTTGAAGTTGTCTTGACCATAATTACCTATATTAAAACTATTCGAAAGTAAGACTGTTAATCTTGAATGTGATAAAAATGTACTTGCGTTTTATAATAAATATCGTTTAAGAGTCCGTAGCTCCGTAGGTACTTTTATCAAGCTAATTTTTAGCTGTGCATTTAAAAAAAAAACCATCCGTTTCAGTTTACTTCTTTACTAGAACTCCAAGTAGGAACCTATCGACCGGCCTCGTAGCAAGTTTATTTTTGCCAATGCGATATCCAGTTCCTAATGGCTGGCTGACAGCAAATTGCCCTTTTAATAAATATATGTACAATCATACAAGCGCAACACTCTGTTATTGCAACTTTATATTTTTATTATAAACATTAAACAATAAAATGGACACGTCAATTAAAAAGTTGGTTTAGTACTCGGGCTATAAAAATAGCACTTGACGATAAAATCTCATTCATTTGATTTACAACTTTATGAAAGTATCTAAAATTTTTATAACCGTTGAGCTTCTCAATGTAAATTGCAATCGACTTTATCATATTGATGATTCTCGAGCAATATTTTGCAAGTGTATAAAATAATTAAACTATAAATAGAAATATATTTAACATTTTCATAGCCTGGACTTGGATTTGTCATTCAATGAACAGAGACAAAATATGGAATAGCTAAACCAAGCTTAGATATTCTTCGTTTATTATTAATAGGAAGGGTAGTGTCCAGCAAAACAAAGGCGGGTTACAAGCAACGAATTATAATTTCGTTTCGCTTAGTAAGTAGGTCGCTTAGTTTGACGACCTCCGTGGCCAAGTGGTCTGTACGTTTCACGGTGTCGCCAACTCTAGAGGTCCCGGGTTAAATCCCGGTGAGGACAGATGTTTGTGTGATGAATACGAGCATTTGTACTCCAGTCAAGGATGTTTAATATATATTTCTACATAAATATACTTATATATGTACAATATATGTATTCTATCATTACCCTTTTTTTTGGGAAGGTGCAAATGCATTTACGCACTTCCCACGACCGTGCCCTGCCGTGGGGGTATGTGGGACTCCACGGGGCATATTCCTCACGCCGCGCCGGGACTACCCACTAAAAACACCTCCTGCGGTTCCATCTTCACACGATGGGGGAAGGGTATCAGCGAAGCCTTTGTCCCGGACCCCCAACCGTGAAAGCGCCCTCTCGGACCCTTCTCTTTGCACTAACTCCCTTGTGTGCATTGGCACGAACCGCGGGACGTTTTGGACTCGACCCGTTTAGAGGAATCCGTCCGTCTCTCTTTGGGGGCATCACTCCCTAACTCGATGGGAAGCCATTTATAATGCGGGGCTAGTTCTTCCCTCCCGCAGGGCCACCTATGGGGCTACAGTGTAGTGTGTAAAGTTGTGCCTCCTGCGCCCAGTTCGACGGCGTCTCATCGGGGCGGCTGAGTGGTCCTCCTCTCGAGACCGCTCCTCTGTCTCCTTTTGGGCCATCACTGCACTGTCTCGCAAAATGTCTTTGCGGCCTCCCATGCATCGTTGTCGCCAACGATAGCCCTTACCACCGACGGCAGCGACAAATCGCCTCCAACTGCCCTCATCAATCTATCCATTACCCTAGTATCCGTTAACACAAGCCTTACAGGGCTTACTTTGGGGCTAGACTAATTGGTGTGAGTGTTGGAAATATTCATTAATTAATTTAGAATTTATTAATAAATTTTGACAAGGCAAGTGGGTAACTCTACCGCGCTAATAATAAAATCTCAAAGCTATAATCTTCATAAATGTATAGAAATAATTTCCAAGACCATCCACAATTGTCTAATACAGTACTGACGCTACCTTGTGGGGGTCAGGGCCAGAGAGGTAGTCAATAATAACAAAGTAGTGACGAAATACCCTTAAAAGAAAGAAAGAAAAAATATGTATTCACTACACACTACAAAGATAGAGCGACAAATTAGTTGAAGTAGAAACACAAATAAAAGTTAAAGGAGTAAACAAAATCATTAAGTAGTGTGGTAGTCAATTAGGTATCTAAGTCAGTATAATATGAATAATAAATGATAGTTTATCGAATAAATCAATATAAACACCATTACTTATGTTCCAACTTTTTCAAGATATAAATAATGTCCGATTCGTAATATGATGAAAAACTGGCCAATCGTAAGTTGAAATCGCTTATCGAGGCTTTCGTATTTTGTAGCAGGTATATAAAACTAACAAATATTATATTTGTTCGCCTTTACGTATAATAATAATTTAACTTGTGCGCATAACAGTGTAAGCAAATTGTACAATTATTACACCTATATTCACCAAAATAATTAGATAACGTTACTGAAGTTCGTAAACCATGAAATCGCTAACATTCCTTTAACTTTGCCGTTGAAAAGCTGCTGTCACTATACATGGTTATAGCTTGCTGTTACCAAACAATTCACTATCCATATTAAAGCACATAAAATGTGATGTTACTGCTCTGTGCTTGTCAGATTTCTAGGTTTTATCAAACAATTTGCTTCTTACGAGAAATGCATGATACCAGTTGAACGGAAAGTATTGTATGGATTGATTTAATTTTCTTGCGAGTGTAAAAATATGCAGCGTAACCGGTCGTATATTTTGATGGCGTTGATTAAGAAGTTTATGTTTTCACAGCTCCCAGGTTGAGATCTGTGCATTTAGTATCAATCGATACTAACGTGTTTCCCGATATAAAGATTCTCAGCAGTTATACGGACAACGAGATGGTCTTATATGAGTTTTGTTTTTTGTGTTATAGAACCCTAAAAACGCCTCCTTTTAAATAAGTATATTTAGCTTCATGTTTACACGGTAAGTATTTACTGTGTTAAGCAGCTAAAATCATTTTTCATCTAATATTTACTTTCGTCGAGCGTTGGCTTATATATTCGTATAAAAACATTAGCTTCATACTACCTATCGATGTAACGCGATGCGAGGTCACGTTATATTTTTTTAATCTATTTTATCAAACAATTTGAGAAACACTCATGATACTGGTTGAACGGAATGTATTGTATGGATTGATTTGATTTCCTTCCGAGTGTAAAAATATGCGTAACCGGTCGTATCTTTTGATGGCGTTGATTAAGAAGTCTATGTTTTCACAGCTCCCAGGTATAATAGATCTGTGCATTTAGTATCAATTGATACTAATGTGTTTTCCGATATAAAGTTTCTCAACAGTTATACGGATAACGAGGTGATCCTATAAATAAATAATAAATAAAATAAAGTAAAATGATTTTATTTCAAGACATGGTCTCATATATGTTAGTAACAATTTTTCTTCCTATTTTAGTATTTCATTACAATTTCAATCATCATTATAACATATATTAAAGTAATTTAATCAATAACATATATAAAAAATTAAGCAGCTAAAATCATTTTTCATCTAATATTTACTTTCGTCGAGCGTTGGCTTATATATTCGTATAAAAACATTAGCTTCATACTACCTATCGATGTAACGCGATGCGAGGTCACGTTATATTTTTTTAATCTATTTTATCAAACAATTTGAGAAACACTCATGATACTGGTTGAACGGAATGTATTGTATGGATTGATTTGATTTCCTTCCGAGTGTAAAAATATGCGTAACCGGTCGTATCTTTTGATGGCGTTGATTAAGAAGTCTATGTTTTCACAGCTCCCAGGTATAATAGATCTGTGCATTTAGTATCAATTGATACTAATGTGTTTTCCGATATAAAGTTTCTCAACAGTTATACGGATAACGAGGTGATCCTATAAATAAATAATAAATAAAATAAAGTAAAATGATTTTATTTCAAGACATGGTCTCATATATGTTAGTAACAATTTTTCTTCCTATTTTAGTATTTCATTACAATTTCAATCATCATTATAACATATATTAAAGTAATTTAATCAATAACATATATAAAAATAATTAAAATAAATAATTTCAAAATTAAAATAATTAAAAATTTATAACTTTACTGCACCCTTCCCTCGGCCTGCTCACCAAACATGTAGTTTGATGAACTGACCTAGCAGAGGGGAGTCCATTCTATTTGCTAACATACTCAGGACTCTGTTACAACCTCCCGGCAGCTGATGCACCAGTGACGCGACTTTTTTACGCATAATAGCATAAAAGTCGTCAGTGCTTGCGTCCGCAAACATGCCATATGCACTACAGTAGCGTGGAAGTCGAAACAGAGCCCTGAATATGTCATTATACATAACTCTAAGGGCATTGTAGGCACTTTTAGTAAATTTGGTCCATAGGCTGCATGTATAAAAATTTTGACAGTATGCTTTAAAAAATAAAAAATACGAGCTTTGTTTTTTCTTTGTGTTATAGAACCCTAAAAAGGCTTACTTTTAAATAAGTATTTTCAGCACCATATTTACAGGGTAAGTATTTACTGTGTTAAACAGCTAAAATCATTTTTCATCGAATATTTGCTTTCGTCGAATGTTGGCTTAAATATTCGTATAAAAACATTAGCTTCATACTACCTATCGGTGTCACGCGATGCGAGGTCGCGTTATTTGTAAACGTCACCATGACAAGTGACTTGCGACGAGCAGGGACATGAATCGGGACTGGAGGCGACACGCAATCGATTAATTAACAAATGTGCTCGTCCAGCAATAACCGTTACAGTGGTAACACACCCGGAAATATGTGGGGCGCAGCACAGAGACCGTATCGTATCTGTAATGACTAGCAATCGAGCTACCAATTTTTCTTCATGGCACTTGAGAAATGATTTTTAAGTTGGCTAATGTAACGAAGTTCTTTAAGAGATCCATTTTGACACTTTGGAATCGAGTTAATCACAAACTACAGTTATTCCATATACAATGAAACTGGGATTTGAACAGGGTTATTAAGATTTTCCTAGGTTTCTTCATGAGAGGCGTGGAGAAGTTTCTTTGGCAACGTCAGTGTGATATTCCTTGTGTTGGAGGTTTCTGATCACCCAACGATCAGGTTTGTAAACAATCCTTTTCTTTATGCTTTTTGAAAGGCAAACAGCGTGGCGTATGCGTAGTTATTAATGAATTACTCTGATTGGTCAAGAATCAAGTCTAATTTAATTGAAAAACACAAGACCAAAATATTTAGTTCGTTTCACATCAAACTCACGCGACTCATATCCCTTTTTTCAATGTAATATTGTTATTATTTTTTCATTTACTCATTCACATAAATGATTGACAATAACCTAAATTCTTATCTAAAAATGTATCCATTATTCAATTATAAGTTTTTGTAGAATAACCTCAGCTTGATTAAGCTTACTTTATGTAAAATATCCAGTTATTAAGTTGCGAACAAGAAGTTTAAATTAGTTTCATTCAAATTCGTGTTACCTCAAGAAATTTAATAAAGTATTCAACGCTCATACTTTACCACAAAAACACTTTGAGCTTTACTCACGTAACCATCTTAATCCTCGGTAATACTTACGAAAGCAGGGGGTGGTTCCGAGAATGAAATTCGGTACACTAATTTATTCACACGCTACGTCTACGATCATACGTTAAACACACAAAAGTACCGTTGAAATACAGTTCACTTAATCACGTAACACTTATCCGCGGTCCAATGCCAAAGTCACTTCCGCGGTCATCACCGATGATATTGGAGCCAATTGTTTTTGATTCTTTAGACACCGTGATGCTTGTGCGCAGATAAACTGACGACTGGACGGGCCCCTTTGTGCTCGATTATAGTTTGATGGGCCACCTCCGTTTAGGACCATGCCATTGTGAGTGTGATATCTTTTTGTGACGGATACCGGGTCTTGTGAATGGATCTGTCGCATGTGTGTCGCTGAACTCATTTCAGTAGAGTGCAAAAATATAAATCGGATTGCTGGATCACTGTGTGAACATTATTATTAACCTAAACTCATGAGCTATTGTAACCTTGTAACAAAAACAAAACGACGGGTTGCACTCCGGGAGTGCCGGCAGAAGTGAAAACTTGAATATCAACGTTGAGCATTTTTGATATTTTAGAATTGTTAGGGAATAATTTTGCACGAATTGCTTTAATTATCAGTATAAAAGTACTATCATTTATGTGGTGGAATACAATATTTATTTATTGAGTTATCGTACACAAAGGTGAAAATATATATTACATTAAAAAGTTTATCTCTCAGAAAAATCAACTTACATGAATCACATTTAAGTTCACCTAGCGACATCTATTGTAAAAAAATGCATTTTCTTCGCAATAAAGCTAGAAGCCACCTGAACGTCCTAATTAGAGACTTATTATTATAATACGATAAAATAAAATATTACTTTGTTTCGTCCAATATATTGAAAGTCAACAACCTTTCCAATTTTATTGTTTTCGTCTCACAAATTTTCGATTAGGTCACGTGTCCGGACGCGATCAGGCCACGTGTCATGACGCGATCAGGCCACGTGCCCTGACGAGAGTTAAACAGTTTTTACCCATTACAAAAAAAGTGTACAACGCCGCTAAAGAAGTTTTCACTTCAAAAATGTGTGCGTTAGAAGTTGTAGAACACTGGGCTGTACGAAGTTAAAAATATTTATATACCACCCACCAATCTGCACTGGGCTGGCATAGCGAGTCATGGCCCTATCTCCGTATTCCATAAAAAAGGTAACCTACCCACCAATCCGCAATGAGGCCACGTGGTGCGTCATGACCCGATCCCCCGATTCCGTCAAACTATTAAACAAAATTTTAAACTAAGTCCACAGCCACCACTTCGCTGCCCATCTAGTTACCCACCCAGCAGCCTAGCTAGCTGCCTCGCTAGGTTGTGATTTAAAAAATCTTACAAATTTGCCTTACACCCATCCGCCATACCGTCCGAAAAAGAACTTCGTTCCAAAACTTTCTTAAATGTGTCTAATGTCGTAATCGATTCGATTACTTCATTATATGCTACGCTATTCACTTTTGGATTACTATAATGCTATATATAAAAATAACAATAATGAAATGCTTCTGTTAGTCCAGTTATAACCACTGTTCCTCATATTTAATTTATATTCTAAAATTATAATATCGTCAAGTATTCATCAAACCAAGTTTAACTTCGTAGTCCCTAGCAGTATATGTAACCTACACGCCAGTGGGTGATTAATTACGCTCAACCTACACATAATACTCAGCTTCAAACTAAGTAAAGCTTGCCCTATTAATACTAAACAACAGATAGAATACATAAACGTATAAACCACTACGCCTCTTGTATACAAAATATGCTTATATTCATTACACAAACACTGATATGTTTGCCTATCGGGATTTGATTTCAGCAACTTTAGACTTAACGCTGTTGATTTTTTTTGCTTATCTGTGCTTTTAGCTCTTCTACGCACCCATCTCCCTTCTCTCTGGCATCATCCGGTCTTCAACTTGTTCTGTCTCTGCCCATGGGCCACCTACATAGTTCAGTTTTTTTTTGACGATGCACAATAGATTTACGAACCATACCGCGCGCGCGACGTGTGTGGGACTCCAAGACACAGAACAGCGCCGATCCTACTCACTAAAAACTACCGGTACCCTCCTACGCCCTTGTGGGAGCGCCTCAGAATCGGCGCCCTCTGTGTGCGCCACTCCACTGGGACGCCCCAGGGCCGGCCCGGCCCAACGAGTGGACCGTGCGACACGCCTCTGGGGGATTGCGCTAGGGTACTAGGCATTTCCCAGAAGGTGGCCTATGCCGAATGGCACCTAGGGCTCGCGGCGGCCAAGCCGCGCCCGGACCACCTTAGGGCCGACGAAGACCGGCAGAGGTGTACCAAGGGCAATTATTTCTTCCCGTAGTTCACCTAACAAAGGGTCAAGATAACATATTTTAACTATCTCATCTTGTGAGTGAGTCTTCTGTGTGTTCACACTTAGGATAGCTTTCAAGCTTCGGCAAAGTTCTTTACGAGTAATACACACAGCTCACATAAACTAACTAGCAGGTATGAAATGTGCGTACCGGTGGGTAATAAACACGCACTTCGCAAATTACTACGTGACTGCCTCACTTTGCAATAGCTTTCTAGTAGAGATAGCTCTCAAAGAGATTAGGTTTTACCTATTCACATCATTATGTATTTATTTATTTACTAATTTAGTACACGCACAATACAATAAACAAGAAAAACAGATAAAAGAGATGTATAATGTATGTACTCTCATTCTTCTTCTCATGGTGCCTAGGTGACTAGGGAATGTCGACGATGAACTTGCAATATTTTCTATGTCTATGGCAAAAAGTTTGATTAATTTTGACTGTGATCGTTGAAGTTAAGCAACTTTAGCAGAGGTCGTTCATTAGATGGGTTACCAAAATTAAAATCTACTATTTCGACCTCCAGTGCAGTGCTTTTGAGGGCACGTTAAGACGTTGGTTCCAGCTGCATCTGCAGTCATTAGTATCCATCAATCTGCACTTTGCCCGCGTGGTGTTTTTTTTTTATAGCGAGGTAGGTAAATGATTCTACCCCACTTGATGTTAAGTGCCAAACGCGAAGATAGCTGGCACAGCAGTTATGGCCCAATCTCCCTAAGGCCTCTGCTCCAGCAGTGGGGACATTAAAATGCTGATGATGAACGAGTTTAATGATGCTCTGTGTTCCCACCTATTTCTTAATCCAGGATTTTCTTCAACACCCGAGTTTCCTGTTGCCAGCATCTTCCCCTATCATTATTAGTTGCAATTAGTGCGTACGAGTTATTAAATCGTATGTCTAAGAACATTTAAGCTCAGAACAGTTCTCAATGAGCAAATGTTTGCTCGCTCAGTAAAAAGAAACACCTGCGCAAGCGATCGAGTTCGTACAACGATGTTTGACTGGACGCAGCGAACGAATGTTCATTTTCTTAGTCATCTATGGAAACAACGCAACATTGGTTTTGCGCATTTCATTTACCAAGCGAACAAATTTTCCTTGCTCGAAAATGTTCTGAGGACTAGATGGAAACGCACTGTGGAAACGCAGCATTAGCAGCAGCTAGAAAGCTTGAGTTAAGACGACGTGTGAATTCTTGGTTCGTGATTCATTGCGACCATGATATTTATTTGTTTATCATTTTAAAATATGCTTGTCAAAGTGAAGTGAAATCTTATATTACTTATACTACGCAAAGAATTGATAACTAAACAGCAACCCAATCAAACTCATACATCAATTTACGTCTCCAAGTACTATTAAACGTTCTATATAATATTTATGTATCTAAAAGTCAATCGCATCAATGTTAACTACTAGATTGTTTAATATTTTATTGTCTTCGTTTAAAGGCAAGAAAGGGAAACAACCCAGGGATACTTTATGCTAACAACTAATGAAAAAACCGGGGCACAGTACTTTTTTGTTCAGAATTTGTATTAACTTAGGATTATACTTCAATATTTTTTTTTTAAATTCATCTCTTTTAAAACAGGTATGAAGCGTGATTTATTAATTTTTAGATCAGTCTTGTGACCACTGAGTCTCAAACGTCAAAAATAATAGAAATTAAAAAAAAAAACAGATTACGCACTTCTTATCCGTTGACAAGGTTTTTCTTTATACATATATTCTATTCTTGCAAACACGAGAAATACATAGTTATCATATTAAGTTTTCCACCAAAAATTATCCACCATTGTTTCCCTGCGTTATTTACTCACCCAATTTTATACCCAAAACCCTTACGATATAAGCGTCTAGGTAATAGATTGCAAGTATAAGTAAATCGGGTGAAACCGTTCCCCTCACTAACCATGCAGAAACTCGTAGACGGGCCTTCGTCGCGGTGGCGGCGGCAGCGGCATTATCGGATAATTTTAGAGTAGCGGCAGGGCAGACCTATCGATCGCACGTGTTGCGACCGCATACACGATATCGCGGAGCGGAGGTCAACCGACCGACCCCGGGCTCCGAGATTAGTGATCACCTGTATCAAAAGCCGTATAGAGCGAACAGAGTTGAAACTACGTTAATTTAGTGCCGCAAAAGAAACAAAAGAATGAGGGCAAATTAAGAGAGATGGGGTTTTTATAATTTAAACGAAATCTTAATATACATTTACACCATATTATTATATCATTTTGTGCATAGGCAAAACATCAATGGTAGCATACGAAGCATTTTTTTATATAGCTAAGTAGGCAAATTATTCTACCCCACCTGATGTTAAGTGGTGGTAAAGTACAGACGCGAAGATAGCTGCTGGTGTAGCAGCTATGAACTGCCACACTAACCATCTTCACCTTGCCGGCCTGCAGAATTGCTTTTGCACGATTCTTTTAAAGGACCCTAGATTGCAGAAGGGAGGGAGGGAACACGTGCGTGGGCAAGGAATTCCACTTGCAAATAGTACAACAAAGAAATGAGTCATCAAATTTCTTTGTTCATTTAGGAGCCGTAGGCACAGTAAGCCAGTGGCAACCTAGGCCAGCACGTGTGGTTCTCTGAAGGAAAGAGAAAGGTGGGATAAGGGAGGATAACTCCTTAGAACACTCGCCGTGGTATAGAAAACTTAATGATGCCACATCACAGCGTAGTCGAAAAGGCTCCAGATGTTTAGTCACCTCCTCATCGCCAATGATGCAGGTTACGCGCCGCTGTAACCTATCCAGAGCATTGAGTTAGTACTTGGCGTGAAAAAACGCTGCATCTTGTTCAAGACTCCCGAGTTTTCGCTACGATAGTCGCACTCGATGAAGCCACAACTGGTATTACTTTGGGTTTATAATATTGTCAAAAAACTAAGTGACAGCTACTATAAAATGTAAAGCTAATATGTAAAGATTTCTTTACTTTAAGCTGCCAGCACGTTGCTTATAACAGTTTTCTGAGATGGGCACCTTCGGTAAACACGTATGGAAATGCAAACAAACATAAATTATGATAAAAATCTATCAACAGATAGCTCAGTCTGTTAAACTTTTATTAGAAAAGGATAGGTAAAGTGTAGCAGCTAACTTTTATCAATGTTTTTCTTTGGAGCCCGAAAAGAAGATCATTGAAGAAATATTGTTTTTTTTTTTATTTGTTAAGATTTCAGCGATTAGCGAAGAGTAAATAATCAAAGTGAGAGAACTGATTTAAAATAAGCAAGAAGTGGCCCACTCTCTCTTCACTTCAATGCAGACTATAGTTTTTATTCTAATTATATACCCTAATAAAATGACACTAACAAATAACGTGGCTTTCTATTAGTAAAAGAATTTTCAAAATTGGTTCAGAAGATTACAGACATTACCCTCTACAAACTCACAAACTTTCCATATTTTTAATTTGTATAGACAAGAAATTCAATTATGTATACCTATCCCATGCTGTACATGATAAAAACAGAAAGCACAATCTCTAACTTTCCGTGAAGATAAAAAAAATCTAGGTATATTCAATTCCATACATTTAAAGGAGTGAGTCAACATATTTTGTGAAAATAGCGAACTATATTTGACTACCTTAACAATATTCCCGTACTGTTGGGACGAAAATAAAACAACATTCAATTTTACATTGAATCGTCTGACGTCACTATCCTATAATGGAATTTCACCCTATAGAAAGGGTACCTGCGATGAATGAGAATTGACCTATTCGAGCGAAACTCTCATAAATGTAATGAAATCGTCGATGACACGGTAACTTTCCTTTGAAGCAATTTATCACTTAATTAAATATAATGTTTTTAAACTTCAAAACAAATTGTTAGCAAATTTTGTTTCCAATGAAATGCATTTTGTTGGCGTATGTCTGATTATGTCACTTCAAATTGTTAATTCGGTGTTTGCGTAATTGTATTATATTTATTCACTCGTTTAATAAGCACAATCAAATTATTTGATAAACCAATGATTAACAAAAATCTACAGATTAGTTCATGATGTTTCAATGATCATACTGTGGAATCTTCCATGGAGGATTAGGTAATCCTCCATAAGATGATCATACTGTGGAATCTTCCATAGAGGATTACGTAATCGTCCATGAAAAATTCCACAGTATGATCATTGAATCAGTTTATGAATAGGTTTTATTAACTAAGGTGGCATACCTAAATTCCGTTATACAAGTAATTATACGATAATAATTGAGAATTATTTCCCTTTTCGCCTCTAATTGGTAACCACTACTGATCATGGACAATATTATTTTGAGCCTATAGAACATTAAGGTCTACCGCCTCTCACGATAAGACTGGCGTTGATGATAAGTTTTCAAGGTTTGGATTTTATTCTTTCATAAAATTAAATAGGGTATTTTGAATCAACAAATGGAAAAGGTACACGTGTTAAATACATTCCATTGGCATAATTTTGAAGAGAAAAAACAAATATTTAAGATCGCTCGCGATTTCCTCTGCCTGAACTTTAGTTTTTGGAGAGTCCCTCAGGAATCCAGCATTTTTTCGGGATAAAAAGTATCCTATGTCTCAATCCAGGTAATAAACTATTGTGTGCCAAATTTCATCCAAATCAGCTCAGGTAATTTTTGCGTGATTGAGTACCAAACATACAAACTTTCACATTTATAATATCAGAAGGATAAACTAGAGTACAATTGGAAAATAACAAAAGAAATAATCAAACGTACAACAAAGATAGTAAGTATTTATAAAATATTGTATCCGATAAAGCGTTTGAGGCGGTTTCATTTCATTCCAAGTTTTAATCCCCAGCGCCTTATAAAATACAACAAAGGATTGTTCAATATATGAGAAAGGCGCATTCCCTCGGATTAAGGGGGATCGTTAGAGCAGCGAATAATTTATTCTAACTGGGTACTGAGACAAAAAGCTGTGATTGGATCCATTTATAAAACATGAACCGTAATATCGAGACATGGCGAGATTGAATTTATATTATTTGTGTTACGTATGCATACATACAAAATCAAAAATATGCATATATCTGTGACCTCGGCAAATAATAAAATTTAGGCATTCTAGAACGTTAAAAGTCGATCAGATAAAGTATAAAAAAAAAAACAGAAGTAAAAATTTTATCGTATTACATAATATACTAGCAAACCCAGCGAACTCCGTTTCGCCACCAGATAGCTTCGTTTTATGTAACATTTCGTTTTGTGATTAAAAGAAAACGATTTTTTTTTTAATTTTTCCTGAATTTTCTTTGCTATAAACCTCACGGAGCCCGCGACCTTTCCAACGAATGCAAAACCGTGGAAATCGGTTCGTGCGTTCTGGAGTTATAGCGTCAGGAAGGAAAACCCGACTTATTTTTATATAGTAGATAATATTGAGGAGCTCGATGGCGCAAGTGGTTAGCGCATTCGGCTGCGATCGTTGAAATGAAGCAACTTTCGCAGTGGTCGGTCATTGGATGGGTGACCAAAAATTTACTATCTTGAGTTCCTCCGTGCTTCGGAAGGCACGTTAAGCCGTTGGTCCCGGCTGCATCTGCAGTCGTTAGCACCCGCTAATCCGCACTGGGCCCGCGTGGTGGGTCATGGCCCAATCTCCCTATTCCATCCTTAGGGAAAGCCTGTGCCCCAGCAGTGGCGACATTAATAGGCTGATGATGATGATGATGAATATATAATATTGACTTACCGCCTCTTCATTTTGCATGAATAACTCATAATATCTTACCATTGTGTGTATTGTCACAGATTAATACTTGTAGTGCTGTTTATGCATACTGACATGTCTGCCGCAGGGACAATCTAGGGTGCACGGCGGTCGGGGCAATATCGGCTTGTCTCTACACACATGCCTGCTATTCAGTGTTCGAGTGTATGTTGAGCTAAACACACGCGTTGATGATGGTCCCAGTGTTATCAAAAAATCAGAAGATCGGTAGGAAGGGCCTCGGCTTTTTCTATGGTGTTACCGCAAAAAAGCAAATACTGGGTGAAGAATTGGCAACAGAAAGAAATGTATTGTAAATAAGTAATGTTTATATTTAGCAGACGGGACTCGAACCCGCACCCTTCGCTGTCCGGGCGAATGCACTGATCAATTATGCTACCGCGGCCCTGAGGGCCGTATCGAATTCTTTCTAGCCTTTCTTAAGCTGCAAGGCAGCGCCATCTCTTCGCATTATAAGTAACCCACAATGTCAAATGAATACCTTTATAAGTATTAAACATTTGAAAGAAGAAATAGCAATTAAAAATATAATTTTAATTTTTAGCACGTTACAGCTCAATGTTTGAATCTAAAGAAAATATTACTAGAAAAAATAAACTATTTATATTTTTCTAATAATATTTTCTTTTAGATTTAAACATCGAGCAGTTACATACCTACTAAAAAAATAAAAATTATTAAAAAAATATTAAAATATTTTTTTTTATCTCACATGTGGGGCCGATCTTTATATACTTCGATCACTCGTGTCCAAACTTCATACTCATTATGATCTGCTGCCATCTTGATCGAAATACGGGCGCTCCGTGTGACAGCTACCAACCGACTGATTGAGAAATTGCCCCAATCGCGCTACACACGCGGCAACGTGCAGGGCGGCAGGGACAATCTAGACACCAAGGGTGGTCTCGCGCTCCTGCCGCCCTGCCGCAGACCCGATTTAGAAAATTGCCCCTGCTTGCCTACACACATCACAATTCAGGAGGCAATTAAGGGTCATCCCCACTCTTACACCCTAGATTGTCCCTGCGGCGGGCATGTCAGTAGGCCGCTTTACTATCTAGTGTACAGAATTTGGCGTTACTTGACTATGTGTCGAAGGGAAACAAGAGTTTAGTAAATTAAATACCTTAGGCATATTGCTCACCGGGTCGGTGCTTGTTTCATTTTTGTTTCGGTACCGAATCTGTATAAAATCTTTACCGAGTGGATTCACAGCTCTCTCTTCCAAGTGTTTCCGAATGCCACAGAACTTTCGGTCACCCGTCTCTCAAACAAAACGAAACTGAGCTGTCGGTAAAGAATCTGTACAGATACGGTACAGAAACGAAAACAGAACGATCCCGCACCTACCCAGTGAGGAAAGCGCCTAACTGTTGAAATTTGAATTTGAAGTTAGAATTGCAATGAAATCGTGTTTGACTCAGTTTTAAATTTAATTTTAACAAACTCTGCTATCGCGGTAACCTCGTTATCTACTTTGTGTTTTCAAAGGTGCCCAGTTTATAATGAAAAATTATGTTATTAAACAGCAATCTTCAAAGTTATTAATTTACTTATTGGCCATGACCTTTAGCTATATTATGACAAACATATCAACTAAAGCACTTAATTATTAGGATATAATATTAAAGTTTGGTCAAATTGAACTTTCACTTTGGAATGTGAGATAACAGGCTGAAATTTTGCAGAGCCTTTCCTTTTGACCTAAGAAGTAACGTGTCAAAAGTCACAATGGCTGGGATGTAAGGAAGCAGAGATATTCAAAGACAAACTTAAAAAAAAAAATCTTAAATGTCGCGCTTCTTATACTGTATTGGGATCTATTACAAAAAAGTAGTTAAGCATGGGTTACTTTATATGTTTGTTTAAAAAAGTTTTTTTTTGCATTCTTGTTTATTACAAAAAAGTAGTTATGCATGCGTTTTTATATGTTTTTTTGTTACGAGTTTTTAAATGTTCTTTTGTTTCAACTCATTTGAACACATTTGACTAACTGTTCTTGCGATAAACCGCGGAGACCGCGCAGTGTCCCATTTAGAGAAAAGATAGTAATACTCTACTACTAAAAAATCGCTATACAAATATCCTACGTTAGATAGTACTCATAAAACTTTACTTTTGAACCTAAGTTATCACCTCTTTTGATTCTATCGATTTGACATTCGCTGTGCATATTGTATTGTTTTAATAAGTAAGGAGAAGTAACGGCATAGCGGATTTCCGCTCGAATTGGAGCGCCTGTCTGAGGAAGTTACCTTACAGAAGAGCACAAGTATAACATTCTTTTAACCTCATGTGGTTAAAGGGTGGTATATATTATATCCACGTAGACTTTAATTTTTTCTTCGAATGACAACTTGTTTATCCAAACGCAGACTGATAAAATTACAAACCTTCGTTTTGGCTTTGTCAAAGCCTAGTGAAAATATTCCTAACTACATCAGCGAGTCAGGACCGCCCATGTCAAGTTTATCACCTTTTCTATTTTTTGACCCTTTACACCCTATCCCCCGACATTCATAATTCATAATTCTCCTAACACGCGTTTCATCCCTTCTCATAAAATGTCCGTATGTACCAAACTAAACGATCGCAACTTTCCCTTTCAACTTTTTCTGTCACTTTCAAAGTTCTTTTTGTTCGAAAATATTTTTATCTTTGTATGCTTGTAGGTCGTAAAATACGAGTTCAATCTTAAAAAGGTTGGACCTCTAAGGGGTACTTATCTTATATATTAGGGATTCGTAATGGAACAGGTAACTTTCAATTAATCTTTAAAAAAACAGTGTAGTAAAACAATCAATAAAAGTGCTTTTTGTTAAATACCATCCATTTTTTCTTACAAAAATATATTTTTGACAGCAGTCCGTACTTTTTATTTTAATTCTGATAGTGATCCGTGACAATAGTTGGATGAAAATAGCTTTAAGGATTGCGAAAGGTTTATATATCTGATTAAAGTATAAGAATTTCTTCCTAAACCTTGGTCTATTTCTTTCTGTCATCGTATTAATTCTTTTCATAAATCCGATTTAGCTAACCCTCCACAGCAGATTTTTAAAAGACTTCTTATTTTCTTTGATGATAATATTATGATAAATTATTCTAAGCATAAAGACATTATTTAAATTGAAATTCTAAAAAAAACTAATTTTCCTTGCTTTAACGATTAAAAAGTATAAGGGAATAAAAAAAAACTTTCTCAGAATTCAAAAACAAGTAATTTCATAACACAATCTCATTGAGTTTTCTTTACATTAGACTGATTTAATTTTTAGCCTCCGCCATTTTTATAATAAAATTACCTTGAGGTAAGGTAACAAAGTGCATGCCTTCAAGGCGGCTCGTATAAGGTTTATAGAGCAAGTTTGCTTCTTTATGAGCCATCCCTCTTTATAGTCATAATAATACACGCAATAATGAGAGGAAAGTCTTGTTATGGTAGTAATTCCATTTATTCCGCGTGTGGGATGACAGTAACATGTTATCCGAATAATAAATAATAATCAGTACCTACTACGCGGTAGTTTATAAATAGATCGTATCATCGTTATAAAAAATATTTTTGATACGATAAGATTTTCTCGTGGAAATGTATAATAATAATGAATCAATGTTTTGTCGATCCGATATTTTACATATTTTTTTTAATTGATTTTTCATGAGCTATAAAGCAGGAGGAGCTCGATGGCGCTAGTGGTAAGCGTGTTCGGCTGCAGTCGTTGAAGTTGAGCAACTTTCTCAGTGGTCGGTCATTGGATGGGTGACCAAAAATTTACTATCTCGAGCTCCTCCGTGCTTAAGAAGGCACGTTAAGCCGTTGGTCCCGGCTGCATCTGCAGTCGTTAGCACCCAGCAACCCGCACTGGACCCGCGTGTTGGGTCATGGCCCAATCTCCCTAATCCATCCATAGGAAAGGCTTGTGCCCCAGCAGTGGGGACATTAATACGCTGATGATGATAAAGCAGTTATTTTTAAGCAGTTAAATCATGACGTGTGCATACTTAAACGTGTTAAAGCTTGCACATAGTAGTCCTAGTATTTCCAATTTAAAATTATGATTTTTACGTGGACTAGTAGCATTTGCTTGTCTACTAAAACCAAGAATAAAAATCTTTCTATTTAGTATAAGACACCTACTTAGGATGTCACCAATTATTTTCGCATCTCAATTTTTAAGAGTTATTTACGGTGCGATATTCTTAATACGTTCATAAGAAATAAGCTAGTATTAACTGACATCTGAACTGAGCGGAAATGAAAATAACAGCTATCAAACAGCTTCTAAAAATGGGAATAAATTATATAAATCTTACCACGATTCAACATCGGAATATTTCGTCAAATATTTGTCTTTCGTTTCGACACATACACCACTTTTCCTTCGATCCTAAGTTATTCATTTGCAAATAATTTTCATTAGTCCCTACGGAAGAACCTAATCTTTGAACTTGTACTACAACTACAAATTTGATTGTGTGTGATTTTAGTGTTTATAATTCGCATAATTGGTTTATGTACGAAAACAAAAAAGGAACAAACAAAACGATGGTAATGGGGGTATTCCTTAAAAAAAATATGATCATTGCAAAATATTTTTCGAGAGAGAGAGAGTTAACTGAATTTGTTGCATACTAATAAATAACTAAAATTTCAAAAGTATAAATCTTCATCAAGCATTATTCAGCACTCAAGCACGTAACTGGCTTGCCCAGAAAATCAAGTTTTCTTCCAAACGGTAAACACTGATGGCTCCTGCCGCTATTCAAAAAATCTTTTGGAAATTTGCTCGTCTGGGGATCCCTAAAGAGTGAGCAGCTGTCACATACAATACACATACTTAATATTAATGGCGTTTTCAAGTTCTCTCATTGAGTTAGTGAGTCCGAGTTCGTTTCAAATCCGGGCTACGAGGCTTACATCGCTTACATCCGACGCCATGTTTTATGCAAAAGGTCGGACGCCGGCAAATCTTCGCTCTTAGTCTTCCAGATTTTCCGCTAGGATATTTCCTAAAACGATTCTGCAATGCTATTCTATAAAATTTTCACGCGCGGATCTGATGTGGAGTAAAAAAATTAGCGAAAGCAAAAAAAGACTCCAAAATATATATTAAAAACAAAATGTATCAAATACTTGAATCTAAAACCTCTGTTCAAAAAACTATGGACTCTTCAGCACAAAATCTTTATTGATCGGGAAAGCAGTCATTAAATTTAAAATAGCATTTATGTTGTTTTTTTCATCCCACTGAACAAATAATATTCTCGTTTTTCCCTAATAAATAGGTAACTTCTTGATTAATTTTTACCTCTTTAATAATTACGAAAAAAGCTCTGTAGGCTTTTTTCCACAGATTATAAATTATTTTGCAAAGCGATGGATAGAAATAGAGAAAAAAAATAGGAACTTCCGGATAAGAGAGAATAAAAAGTCACCCCATTAAATTCTATGAAATTAGCTACGATTATGAGGGTAATATAATTACGGTCTCCTTTTTGTTCTTACTTCAAAATTACTGACATAAAAATTACAGTTAACCTCATACTACAAAGTTTAGACACGTTCAGCTACCCGTACAAATAGACTCTGCGCGGGAACCATCTGGACTTTTTAACGACGTAGATAAAGAATTTCATACGAAACGGGATAACGACACAAAGGTTAGCCTTTTTATTCAGACAAATTTAAGATAGATTGCTGTTGTAGATAGCGCGTGCAAAATATCAGTAAAATAGTACACGGTTCACCGAAGGCAGAAATAACAAGGAGAGATTACCAACGAGGGTGTAATTTTGGCTTAATACATCTGAGTTGGGAATAGCACTTATTTCGACGGATACACAGTGCTTATACCTACGAGGTAATCAAAGAAAAATTCTTCGGCAGTTATACTTTTGCCTGAAAGCTTTTTATTGGATTCTAATTTTAATTTTTCACCTAATAGGTTCTTAATGATTGCTAGGGTATTTTTTTTTAATTTCTTCGTTTGTTTCGTCGTTAACAATGGATTTTCATACACTTTTCCCGTCCGAATATTAGTAATTTCTGCTTCATAAAAAAGGACTTTCCGAGCAGCGGGGCTATTCTGTAAAATCTTCACTGATCCATATCGGATCCGCGCGGTCCCGACATAAATCCGCGCGTGAAAATTTTACATAATAGCACTGCTGGTATAGTAAAAGGTAAATACATAATTAACAAGCTCTTTTATATAATGATTACCGTCTATTACTATAAAGGTCCAGGCTCAAATATAAGTTTCAGATGAGGAACTCTCCTATTTAAAATCATAACTTTAAATAAAATATTAACCTGAAACTAGAAAATGTATACAAAAACTGTAGGATGCAATAAATACTTATATAAAAACACTGCTGCTATTTTAATAATTATTTTTTATTTTTCTTATTCTAGCATAGTCTTAATCAACTTCAGTAAGTTCTTATTATAAAATACGTATTTTGTCATAAGAAATATTTATTTAATAATAAGTCCAGGCACAGAATTTTTGTTTGGCCACGTGATTGAACTTATCTTAAGAAAAATTTACTAGAAAAAATTCCACGCCGACCAAACCAAGTGTCGAATTTTCTTTAGCCTTGCTAAAGCTGCAAGGTAGGTATCTCTTCCCACAAAATTCGACACGGCCGTCAGTAGCATTTACATAAATACAGTTTTAATATCGGCTGCTGATCCCCAGAGAATCATAGGATATCATAGGATACAATACTATGAAAGTAACTAAAGTAAACAGTTCTATCAGTAGCTACATCAGTAAGTTGTCTTATTTCACGTATGGCATAGGCTGCCGAAATATTGCCACCGATTCAAGAATGGACAAAAGGCCGATTTATGTCGCTAAAATCAATTACACACCAAAGTACAGAATTATCGGAATCAGCATAATAACCGCGGAAAATTGATGTTGTCCAAATAGCATGTGTACAAAACAAAATATAACAAAACCGTACATTGGAGAACGAGTGCTATTCAGGGCAAGGAAATTGAATATGGCGGCCACTCTAAAAATTTGTCGATATTCATGTTATACCGTCATAATTTATTTTTTTATTGGAAGGTTCAGCGAAAACTTCGGGGAAAGTTTCTTTTAACCGACAAAAAAAAACGGAGGAATTTCTCAAATTGATGCGTAGGTATATATATATTTTTATCTATGACCGTTTCGTTTATAAAAATGATTTATTGGATAAGGTGAAACTCCGAAGTTGGTCCCTTTTAAATTTGAAAAAAAAAACCCTAAGGGTAGGAAAACAGGAGATGATTGATTGTTCACTCATGATTGTAATGTTGTTGTGACCAACAATTTTTAACAGAGTAGTCCAATTTTAATAATCGTTTTTTATTTAATAGTTTAAGTTGGTTCTATTTGAAATTGGTAATAAAAAGCCTTTAGGTTAAAAATTTTGGGTGATTAATAATTGTTCAGTCACAGATGTTAACGCGGAGATATGCATTTCAAATCCATAGCCACCTTAAATCAAAAATAAAATCTATTTCACAAAAGATTAAACCGCCGAAACAACTGAATAGCAAATAATAATAAACCTTTTTTATTTAAACTTAGTAACTAAGTTCTTAAACATATGTATATATACCTAACTAATGTAAGTATTTTTTCTATTCAATTTTATCGGTGATTTTTTTTTGTTATTATCTTATATCATTTCCCTGATTGAAGAAGAAATCGTTTCTTTTTAACACCCGCTTCTTTTGTCGTCTTAGTCATCGACCAATAAGTACCTATTTCTCCTATCATATTCAATAATCGTAAAATTAATCAAGTAAAACGTTATTAAATGATGTCTTTCTCTTCTTATCGTTCAAACTATATGTATTCCTTTGTGATTATAAAGGATCACTAGAGTAAGAGAGAGTATTAAAGTCTAGAGCTTCTTCCTTTAGAGTTAAACCGTATTGCGTTGAGAAATTAACTTCAAAACCCATAACATAAAACAAAACCCTCTCAGACCAGCAAAAGATAAGAACAACTAAAACAAAAAATACCGAATGAAATCGTAAAAGCTATTGGTAAAGCAGACATAGACAGACAAAAGTACCATTTGTCATGTCGATAGCAAGAGAAACTCGAGTTCGTCTCAGGATTAAAGAAAAAAGTTCGAGACTTATTTAATTTGTGGAGGTTGTTTGTATGACTGAGCAGTTCTCAGAGCAGAACTTACTAATATATAATTTTCTGCTCGATTTTACGAATAGAAAATGTAATTGTTTAATTATGTATAATTAGCTTTTGCCCGTGACTTCGTTCGCGTGGACTTTGTGATTAAGGTAGCAAATTTTTGGCAAATCTGCTTTTTAACAGTCAGCTTACTATTTAAAAAAGATAAAGTTAGTGGTTTTATATTTGAAAACCTAAATAACGTGTCAAATTCGGGGTAATTTTAAACTTAAAAAAGCAGACATTCCCTGCGCAATAAAATGAGTCTTATTCAAGATCCAGTTATATTGTCAAAATAAACATAAATCCTGACGTGTCTTAGATCGGTTTCAGCGTAGAACAGGGAAACTCATAAAAGTATTTTGAAAAACCAAAAATGATTGTCTAGGATGGAAGTACTATGTATAGCCCGAAAAAAGATTACTTAACGATGTGATAACTTTAGAAGGTTTTTCAGTATTATTAGTAATATTGTTACTCTGATTCAAAATAACGAACAATTAGCTAATTGCTAATTGGTCGTTATTTCTGACAAAATCAAATGAAATTCAACAGTTTTGCCGATTCCCAAAATGTATACTTCATTAATGAATCAGATTATAGTATAAGATTAAATATATTAGATATATTAGTATTACTGAAAATAATAGGATTAATAGGTACTTATTGGTCGATGACGAAGACAATAGAAGAAGCGGGGGTTGCTGCATGCCAGTTGTCATCGTTTTCAAGCAAGCCTTAACACCTTGCAAGAAGACTGATAAGTAGGGTGCACTAAATCATTTACTGTTTTTAATGCTTAAAATGACGTGGGACCTCTGATTTCATGGAATGGCATTCGAAGATGAAGTCATTCCGTATTGTTAGGATGTATTGTATACCCTCCCCCCAGAGCTTCTTTTTTAATGCAAGGCCATCCATTTACGCTCACTCCACGTTTCCTCCTTTGGAATCGTTAATTAATCCAAACATAATATGCTGGTACTTGGTAATATAAAAAGGGTTTTTGCAAAATTTTTAGTACGACACAAGTCAAAGAAAGCTAGAAGTGTAGTTTTTGGTGGTTTTGTAAGTTTATCTGCGAGGTTTTGCTGATTAAAATATAATCTTTGGCCATTTCACAGATGAACCGCAAGATGAAACACGTGGGAAAGCGTAGATGAACCGGAAATCCAAGAATTGGCTATTCCACCTCTGAACTACTTATGTACCTCCCACTTCCGTAAATTTACTTGACCATTTTTATTTTCTAAAGCAAAAGCGACCTAGTCGGATCCTTTATTTATGTATTTGCTAAAGTATTTTATTGGTGTGACAGAATTTGACGTTTATATGCGCGTTAAATGTTCTCAAAAGAACTGGATTATGGATATGTCTACTCCATTAATGTCAAATGTAAAGCCACCTAAGTCTGGAGAAATTGTTCTATATTGCGAGTGGCCATCCTCCCCGGTTTGTGTTTCACTAAGTAGAGGCCTGTGGTACATCTAAGAGCAATTTTTGTTTTTCATACAAGGTGACTCATAATTAAAACTTCCGCATGGCCCATGTATCATATTAGATTTTACTATTTCGAACCGCACGTTAAAATTTATCCATATGAAACTTCGATACCTTCAATCCCCTTTTCAGGGGGTAGTTTAGGAAAACTAAAAATGACAAACTTTATAATTTATTTAGATAAGTATTCGTGATAAGTGGCAAGTCTATTAACTCAAGGAATAAGATTTTTCATACAAACTTGTATCCTCTATTTTAACCTCCTCGGGGATGAATTTTGAAAAATCATTTCTTAGTACACCCCTAGACCTCACAAGAAACCTACGTACCAAATTTGGAGTCTCTAAACCTAGCAGTTTGGGCTGTGCGTTGATATGTCAGTCAGTCAGTTTCTTCTTTTATATATCTAGATACAATTTGAGTTTTTAGAGTGCCCGATGGTTTTAAAAAAAACACAGTGAAATAAAAAAAATACACCAAATAAAAAATATTAATCTAATGCAAGAACATTCACCCCAAATAGGCTAGTCCTAAAATAAGATCTGTAATGACTTATGTTATATTCTACTAGAACAACGAATAGATACACAATAATATAATGACTGACATAATATATTAAGTAAGTATATTTTGTAGAAATCTATAGAAACAGCCATGACGCAGATGCTCGTTTTCATCCTAAAAACGTTCGCCCCCACTGAGATTTGAACCCAGAATCTTTGAGTAAGCAATACCTTTAAAACCGCCACTCTACCAAGGAAGCCCTCCAGATATTACTATAATTTTCTTAAAAGTTGATCTTTTTTAATTCAACATTTATGTAGGTAACTAACAAAATGATTTCAGCGGATGGGATGAATACACCACTAGGGATGGATAAGCCTTTCCACGTACGCTAGTAAAGCTCCAGAGAGTGATATTACTACATACTTCTATATTACCTACGAGGGTCAGCCGGTGAGTTATTGTTAAAGAGGCTAGGTGCGAAACTTCTAAATGAGCTGTACAGTTACCCGTCCCAGTTTTGTAGTGACCCCGACCGAACAGTATGAGTTATATGAATTAATTAAACTTCCAGGTTATTCGTATTTGTCTACTCAATTAGGTTCACGCATTTTAAAGTGTAGTGGGGAATAGAAGGAGTTGAAAAGCCGCTCAACTGCGAGTTGGATTTGTAAATTAAACATTCCTATCGTACTCGAACCCGCACCCTTCGCTATCCGGGCGAATACACTGACCTGACATTGTGTATTGTGGGTTACCTACCAGCCAAGAATGACTAGAAGAATTTCGACGCGGCCATTTGGGGCCGCGGTAGCATAATTGGTCAGTGCATTCGCCCGGATAGCGAAGGGTGCGGATTCGAGTCCCGTGTGCTGCCTGGTCCGCTTGGATTTTTTTCTAGTTATATTTTCTTTATATTTAAACATTAAGCAGTTACATGCTTAAAAAATAAAAAGTTTATCTCTCAGAAAAATTAACTTACATGAATCACGTTTAAGCGCACTTAGCGACATCTATTGTAAAGAAATCAACTTACATGAAGCGCACTTAACGACATCTATTGTAAAAAAAATGCATTTTCTTCGCAACAAAGCTGCTACTTGGACGTCCTAGATAGAGTCTTACTATTATAATACGACAAAATAAAATATTACTATGTTTCGTCTAATATATTGAAAGTCAACAACCTTTCCAATTTAAGTGTGTGTCATGATGCAATCAGCCCACGTGTTTAACCTGACGCGAATTTAACATTTTTTACCCATACAAAAAAAAGTGTACAACGCCGCTAAAGAAGTTTTCACTTCTAAAATTATAATTCCTATCGGAGTTTTTAATTATGTTTAAAGGGTGGCAAACAAGCCTTGGGCCGCCTGATGGTAAACAGCCGCCATAGCCTGCAGACGCTTTTGATACCAAAAATATCACTTGTACCGTTCCCTACCCTTACCCTATCCCCTACCCTGTGGAGCGTGAGGAGCTGGCGAACAAAACTGTATAATTACATAAAATTAAATTTTACCGGAGCTGTATAAAACTGAATGACATATCTCCAGTGAGCTTTAGGCATGGTTATTAATTAATAAATTTAGTAATTTTAACACTGTTTTTGGCGGTTTTGATTGAAAATTATTTGAGATTCAAATTTAACGGGCCCGAAACCTCCGGACTGTAGAAAAAATTAGTTTAACTAGGTGCGTAATTATGCTCACCAGCTCCTCATATTGTATAATATTTAATAAAATCTACAGCGAGCATTCTATTTAGAAAATAAGTACTTGTGACGTAGGATAAAAAATACGACGAATAAATATCATCTGAATTCAGTTTTGTATAAAATATTAAATACGCAGGAAGGCGGCGCGGCGGTCAACCATTATACCATACATATTGTTTTTATAATGGAAACAAATAACAGTTGCAGTAACTGCTATCATGTGTCACTATCCTCCCAATTCCCAATATTTATTTCGTTTTGAATTTCAATGCTCATTATTCACAATTTCCGCGTCGATAAATACCAATGTGTGCGGAACACTAGTCCAGATTAAAACCACAAAGTCAGATTCTCATGATTCCGATTATAGCAAACAAAATACTGCTACAATTTTAACTGATATTTCAAATCTATCACATAACCTTTTCAGACAGGTAAGGTATTGTGAATTTTTCGCTTGTATTGAAGTGCCCGTCTAGTCAAATCTTGAAGTTCAATTTGTCCTAAGTTATTTAGGTTTTTAGAATAAAGGAAATTTAAAATATTAAATAGCAATCATTGTTTCAGGAGATTAAACAAGGAGAACAATAAATGAATTTTGTTTTAAATTTATTTAAGAATTTTGTAAGTTCCTTTAATATTTATTTACATATGGAGTTCTGCAGAACTTGGCATCCACCAGGATCTCGGTTCTTTTGTTGTTGAATTCGATAACTACGCATTCTTTAATATTGAGTTTTGTTTTCGTTTTCACATTAATGTTTTGGATCATTACTATTTGTTTGGCTTTTTTTGTTTATCATTGAAATGTGATGTTTCTTGGGTTTACATGCTTTACTTTTATGTTTGCAATATGAAAAGGCGCCGGTGCCTTACAAACTAAGATCTTCTTAATAGAAATTCGCCACGTCCATTAAGTTCTCGTTAGCATAGCAGTTAGTGCAGGCACTCAAAATTGGTTTCTTTATAGACACAGTATCTGATGTCATTTTGTAGTTATCGATTATTCTGTTTGAGTTAAGGTCAGAATCTAAAGAACAATTTGGTTGGACCGAGTGAAAATTTCTCTAGTAAAATTTTCTTTAGTTTTAAAATATCGAGCAGTTATATGCTTCAAATAAAAATATAATTATTAAAGTCAAAGTATATAGTAATAGAAAAAGGAATAATTTAATTGACATCTCTAAGAGCAGCTGGTTTAAGTACTTTATAAGTACTATAGAACATCTTATACAATAAACGGTAACAAAGAAAGAATCATTCATACCCTTCTCAGGTAGATGCAAATGTCGAATATTACAGGAAAGTCTCGAGAAAAGGAATGATATACGAGAGAGGGTGATGATAGCATGATATTACTGATATAATATAAGTCACGCGAGTACAAAAAACGAATCCTGCTTCCTTTTAATCTTTAGGAAAATCCCATCTAAGCAGTTTGGTTCGACTTTTGCCGTGTTGCTTCTACGACCATTGAATTAAATAACTTTAAGTTATTTACGATGAAAACCTTTTTTTAACAGTATCTGTACTTCTAATCTCTATCTCTATTATTTAAAATTTAACCATACTAATATTGGGAGCTAAAATGGGGAAATCAATTTATTTTACGTATACTAAGCCGCTGTCAGCTAGTAATGAAAATAAAAAATCAGAGCAATGTAAATGCTGGGAATTTCCTCGTTTGTGAAAATGGGTAAAGTGCAAATAAGTTAAGTAGCTACATTTCTCTTTAGAGTAATATTTCTGATAAGTTATGGAAAAATGATAGCAAGGCAATATTGCCCTTATGTTTGTCATTATCCTTAATAGAAAGTTGTTTATTATGCTTAAAGTTTTTTTTTCTACTAGCTTGAGAGCGCATGGAGCACTTAAATTACGCCGGCTACGAATATAACGGAAAAGCATCAAGCAACAGAAGATTAATTCGGAATTATTGTAGTCTGTGGGCTGGTGATTTATATTTTCTTCCGCGGATGCAAGCTGATTTCTCACTCGGATCTTTTTAATTCATTTTAGAAATCAAATTATACGTGTTTTTGTTTTTATTTTACTGTTATACTGAAATTGGGCGATATTTACAATAATGGGATCGAAGATGAGGCCTATTTGGATCCGATTACACGAAAACAAAACGATTGGAACGATTTAATTAAATGTAGTCTCATTTTCCCTGTTACAATCTCACGGGAAAAACAAAGGCTCTGTCAATAGAATAATGCTCGAATAGTTTCTGTGGCGCGTACCTGTCGCGTTGGGGTTACAGAATAAATAATAGAACAAGGGAAAGGGGTCTTAGTAATATAGACACATAGAATAGATTCTCGCCTTAATATAATGCACCCAGAATGGGACTCATTCACATTTTTATTATTTAAAGGAAAAAGAGCACGTCGCTCGCAACATCATACTTATTAATGTCACCATTTATGTGCGATCTTCGCCTTGTCTTAGGACTCACTTAAGCTAATGACACATTATAAGGAGAATCACTTGGTGTAAATATCCTAGCCAACCCATACATTTAGTGACTTATAATAGCGTACAGTTACTCAGAACCAAAAATTCGTTGGTTTTCATTTTGTATCGATTAAATCTAACACCGACAGAAACACAACACCGCCAAAGGAATTGTTATTATTACTTTGGTTTTCTGTGAAGTGGACGTTATTTCATTAGAAGGGCGCTTCAATTTCTCCTTTTCTTACTATAATTAAAATTCACTTCGAGGAGCTTTGATTTATCATATTGCCTAAAATACTCAATACCTATGTGAATGATAAAATTAAAATAAAATTTGAACACAACTTCTAAATTAATGCGACGAAACCTAACGATAAATACATGCACTGCTGCTATAACTTGTGATATATAAGCACAACTGAAAAGAGGTCGAAATCAAAAAACGTCCAACCAAAGTCAACGGTAAATTTCAACAAAACAATTCAATAACTTGCACGTGAAAAAATTCCGGGCACGTAGTACTACTGACATAACTTGATTTCCC
Organism: Chilo suppressalis; assembly: GCA_902850365.2. Classification (NCBI taxonomy): domain Eukaryota; kingdom Metazoa; phylum Arthropoda; class Insecta; order Lepidoptera; family Crambidae; genus Chilo; species Chilo suppressalis. Next base: position 8,362,816 of record OU963899.1, on the reverse strand, counting down.
GTGTCAGGCAAAAGCAATTATTGTTCCCTGTCTCTAAATATGCCACTCTTTCATATGTCGGGCATGGCAATACAGGGAATTGGATTTATTCCGGTCAACGACAATAGCGTTACGGTACTATAATATCTTTTACTTATTTTCGTTCGTTCTTCCCAAACTTATTTATGTCACAAAGAGATTCTTAGCGTTGTCCACAAAAAATAACACCTATTAGAATCACAACAACACATGAAAAAACAATGAATTGTTTCAAAGGTTGTTTTCTACAATCTGGAGTCCTTAGGCGCAAAGAGGCCTTTGTGCGTGCAGGCCCGCAAGGTGGGGATGGTTGGCGTGGTAGTTCATAACGTGCTTTTAAATGTAAGTACTTATATGATTTATGTTTATTTGATTTTGCTTTGGTTATATTTTGATTTGATGAGTTTTTTTCAAATGTATTGTTTAATTGTTATTTATTTAAATGTAATTTTTGTATTGCTTTTACATTTTTTTTATATGAATCTCGTGTCTGAAACAAATGGTTTTTTTATTATTAATAAATATAACTGCAGCTGCATCAGCTATCTTTGCTTTTCGACTTAACACCAATTAACATCAGGCAAGAAAGAGTACATAAAAACCGATACAAAAAAGTGCGAGTCGTACTCAGGGTTCTCTATGAATTTGTTATGGTAATACCTTGTTTTGCGTTAATTTAGAATTTAAATTTTTTTACAGCTTCAAGAAACCGTAAACCTTAGTAAATTTTAACTCGATACCTCTTTGTCTTCCCGAGATAAAAGGTTTTGAGAAACAGACAAATTGACAGCCTTTATTCTTTCTCACGTCAGCTTAGAATTTTGATTTTTTACTGTTTCAAGAGACGCTAGACCTGATTTTATGGTTTAAATTACAACTAGATACCTTCACGCGTTCTTGAGATCAAGGGTCTTTACAGACTGACGGACCGATTCTTTTGAGGTACCGAACCATAAAAAGCATTAAGTACTGGAAAATGTATAAAAACCTCTTGCGTTATTGAAATCGTAATAATATTTTCAAATATAATACACAGTTATCAAATGTGCCTAGCTCCTGATTAAACAAACGCTGATTTAATTTCGGATTTACATCATAAAGTACCAGCGAAATTATCTCAATTATTGGGTGGAATGAACTCTATAAAATTAAAGCTAAAAATAAGATCAAATGCCAAGTCGTTTTCTTAAACAGTCAATCGTGTTTCCTTGTCTTCACGAGTTGAGATTGGAGAAAAGGAATTGGTTATAAGGTGCTAATTAACGCAATATTTTTAAACCAATTTCATCCTCACTGAATAGCTATAATTATCGTAAGTATAATTATTAAGTGCCTCAATTAAATAGATCTTTAGACATTTTTGTAAAAAATGCAATAATATACTTTTATCAAAACATAAAGTTACTGCTAAGTAACTCAAATACATCAATTAACTTTTAAGTATGATTCGAGTTGATGCTATCTTTTTCTGATAGCAACAGAACAAGACAGCGAACGAAACTTTGATACACCTAATGAACAAATTATTCAATTTACATCTGTGATTACGTCCATAATCTATCTCTTTGAAAATACAGGAAAGTAATATATGTATTTCTATTACTATCGTAATAAATAAATAAAAAAACATTAATTAAGCCCGACTCCGTTTCATAGCTTCAAAATTTATTTTAATTCAGTAACGAGTCATGAAACGGAGTCTATTATTTGATATTTTTTGTGTGGTTATAGATCCGAAAATATTACAAAGATCGTCATTCGTTACACAATTTGTAAGATTCGTTATTGTAATTAAAATAAACATCTGCAACAAGCCGCACATGAAGCCAAAATTGAATCGACACACAAAAACTCCGTTTTATTTCAGATATCAACAGATGAGCAGATATCAGATGGCTAAATCCGGCTACTCAAATTCTTGCCGCAGGGGCAATCTAGGCTGTAAAACTGACTACTCACATTCCTGCCGCAAGCAAGCATACTCAAATGTGGAAAATAGCCCGGTACTTGCCTACAAATATCATTATAAAGGAGGCAATTAAGGTCACACTTCTTACATTCTTGATTGTCCCTGCGACAGGAATGTAAGTAGTCGGTCTAATTCGGTTCTGCTGTCATCCCTTGAACATAAGCTTCACGGTCTCGTTTTAGAATAAAAAACTAAATCATATAACAATTAATAACAACTTCATATTATAAACAAATTTAAGATAGATAGGGCACAGCGGTTTTACCGCTCTAATAGGGTATTTGACAAGTTTTAGAAAAAGATTTCACGTTATTGACTAATGTTTATGGAGTCCGTAAAAAGTGGACATTTATCATTCTGTTGTGTATTTCAGTAAAAAGAACCAAGTCAAAAATTCCAGTTGGCGCGAAAACGTTTCTCTGGACAATATGGCGTCTTACTGGTGTGTGACGCCACACGACTGTTACTTTAACCGAAAGTTTACTTGCGTGTGACGTCATTTTAGGCTCCGCCAATCCCTAGCGTTTTGGGTGACAATAGAAAAGAAAACTATTATCCTTTTCGTGGGTTTTTAGTAAAATTATGAATATTTTTTTTGTAAAAATAGTAAAAACCCCTGCCAATTTTCATTCTAAACACAGATGCTAATAATTGGCAATTTATTTTAATACTGTCAAATACCCTATTGGGAGTGCCCGACTGGGGAAGCGAAGCCTTACAGAAGACTACAGTAAAATAACATTACATTTTCGTAGTGTCGTGTTTTTGCTGGTGAGTAGGGTTCCAGGGCTTTATCGGGTAGGTAGGGAATTGGGTTCAGGCCAGGTTGCGGCACACTTTCCGCCGCATCATATAGCCTCTCGCCTGTCGAGTTGCCGTCAGACGGCGGCAAAAAATATGTAAACATCTGTCTACTAACCGCCAGACGGCAAGTGGATGGTTGGGAACTTCGCATGTGAATTATTAACATATTGGACTTAAGCTTCTTGGGTTAGAGCTCAAAATAATATTGAAGAACCAACCTAATGGTTTGTATAAAGATTGACGTAGCATTCCATAGCCAAAACAAAAAATATTTACATATGAATTTAGTCGAAAGTTCGTCGTCAACACTGCGTTCGCGAATAGACTCCACTTACACTTAACATTGGGTAGGGAGGGCTAATTTGTTGCGTCTCGTATAAAAAAAAAACAAATCCAGGCTACAACTCAGCTATTTCACAGTGGCCTATTGTTCTGATTCGACGTCCGAATATGTCGATACAACGCTAAGCTAACTTCAAAGGAAAAGTTCAGACTAAACGTTTGTTTGCTCGCTCCGAACTGAAGGATCATGAAAAACAATAGCCGACAGGCACTGATTGGTAAAGTACATGACAGATCATACGCTTAGGTAGCCAAAAATAAAGAGTTTCCGAAAAAAAAACACCCTTTTTATTGCAAGTTTAGTAATCAAAAATAAATATAACTATTTATTATTTATTTCAGAAAATCTACAGCTTTGCCTTATTTCTAGTTACATTATTAATATTATCTTTGTACTAATGTCAATTGCAGTGCAGATTTCCTGGTAACATGTTGATTTATATAACATTTTTAGGGTCTATTTAACTATATATAGTACATTCAAAGATGTTTGCGACAATAATTTCAAATTGGATAATAACTTCCTCATTCCTATACGGAAAGCAGTATTTAAGTAAACATAAAATGGAAATAAAAAAAATACTTATACAAGTACAGTTTTTCGCATGCGTTTGACTATTGTTGTGGTGCAAAGCAGAAACTTTATAAAATTTTGACAATTCAATTTGTAAATGTGGGTAAAGAATAGGTAAATAATTTTTTGAGAAAATTTGAGAATGTTTCTTTCTTTTTGTTTTATAATCTAATCTTTAATAACTGGGTGAAATGAAAATATCACCCAATTAAGTTCATAATGGCAGTTTCCCCAACGTCAAACTTCAACCATTTATCTTTACTTAACTTTACAAGAATTAAAGATCTCAAGCAAACAAAGATTTAAGGAAACAAAACTCCTACATTTTGTTTATAATGTTGCCTTGTTATTATTATTTATCAAAGATATTGAAATTTCATCTTAATTTTTTAGCTTAAACTAAAAATTCCGCGCGGTCCTAGGTGAGCACCCGAGATGTCCAACTGGTTAATCAGTTAGTAACAAAACTTTTATATTTTTTAACTAAATTTTTTGCCTTACAGCCTAAGAAATACTACAGAAAATTCTTCATGGCCGCAGTAGCATAATGGTCACTGCATTCGCCCGGATTGCGAAGTGTGCGGCTTCGAGTCCCGTCTGCTGCCTGGTCCGCGTGAATTTTTTTCTAGTAAAACTTATTTTTATACCTAGGTAGGCAAATGACTCTACCCCACCTAGGTGGTGGTAAAGTCCAGACGCGAAGATAACTGTTGCGGCAGTTATGAACTGCCACACCAATCATCCTCACCTTGCCGGCCTGCAGAAATGCTTCTTCACGCCTCTTTTAATGCACCCCAGGTTGTAGGAATGAGGGAACAACTAGGATAACATGAAAAATTATTTTAGTTAATGTGTTGCGTTGATCATGGCTAAATATACTCTCATTATACGGAAAATATGGTCCAGTTTAATCAACGTTATTGGTAATTAAGTTTTGAAAATGTCTTAGGAAGTTATATTTACGTTCAAATATTTAGCATTGTTTTACAGCTGCTGCCCAGAGTTTTATGCTAAGAGAAATGTGTTTCATTTGTACATGCCGGGACCCCTGGCGGGAAATATACGACTTTCTAGGACAATAAAACTGACGAATACTGCTTCCTCTGGAAAAGTCGTGCCTTTATTGCAAATGAAAATTCTCATATCATTTGGGGAGCTTCGTTCGTTCAGGAAATGATAAAGGATAAATAGATAGAAGTGGATGCCAGCGACCTGGCATGCGAGAAAAATTAAAAATAAAATGCCAAAAAAAAACACTTTTTTATCACCTTTAAAAATATGTAGTATGGAGATTCAATAAGCAATTACAAAAAAAACGTAGAGGCCCAGTACAACTACTGATATATATATTCTATGGGTGAAATTTCTCTTACAGTGATCTTATTTTCAAAAAGGAAATCGTTAAGAGTCAAACCTAGAATTTTGGATTTTTTATTAGCATTAATCAGCGGGATCTGCAGTTGTCACTGCAGCGCAAATGCGCCACTGCAATAGTTACTTCTATCTTTCAAATGTCTCTTAGCTCGCATGTTCCTAACAAGTATTTTTTAAACTACTGCACTGGGCTTTAAAAGGTTGTTGCTCCACTGTACTGCTTATGTGAGAGAGGTTTAAGCGCACAAAACACTTTGTGTTATAAGCTGTACAAAGTTCAGGTAGTTTGTCGGTTGAAAAATATATGAATATTCTCGCAAACCTCTTGAAAATTATTCTCGAAACACTGAACAAATAGTCACTCATTTCTGCGCATCGTTTCCTGTGAGATGTTAAATTGTATTGAAAGCTTTTTATAAACAGGTTGTAATTTAGATTGTAGATTTTGTATAAATAAAAAAAGTTTTAGTTAATATAAGTGGCTATGCAATATTTCGCGTTTTCCGTATTAGTAATATATTTTCAAGACCCATTCCATGAAATGGGTCAAAACACAACACAGTGCTTTATTTTGTAGGATACATTTTACATGATGGTTATATTGTAATTTGCATATACAATTTATGGGCCCCGTCAAAAGTAAGGAAATGCAACGTGAGAGAGATAGTCAAGTCAAGCATCAAAAAGTATGTTCTTACTATAATCAAAGTGAAAAATAGGTATGATGTGTTTCATCTGTTTAAATAGCTCTTAGGTTCAATACTCTTTGTGTTCAAGACAAAGTAATGGGCACTTTTAAACTCGTTATTTCTTTATTTGTTTGGCTACAAAGTGTAGGATCAAAATTTGCATTACCTACGCATAGACCACGTCTCTAAATTTGTTTCCATCAACTAACATAACGATGCACAAGGTCTTGATTCTCATTAGTATCCCTTTTCGACACAGTTCTTGTTACTTAAACACAAAATAATAAAATAACAAAAACATAAGCTTAGTTAACAATACCAAGTAAGTAAGCAAATATATTTATGATTCTGTGTTTTGGTAACATTACTATGCCAAAAATCAAAACTACTGAATAACCATGGATACACGATTCTTACTTTGACTTAGCAGAATCAACACCCTGTAGTTTTGCAACATGATATTCTTGACAAATTCATTGCAAGTTCATTTTGTTGGCCCCCATTTTAGGAGCCCGTTGCTGCCTCAGCCCTCATGTCTTTAATTATAAAACCACCCGGAGCGTTAACAGCTTGTGTCCCACAATAACAAAATTAGAATCAAAGGCAATAGGTACTGCATTTAATAACTAAAATTTTGAGTATTTCGACATCGCATGATATAAAAAGCCAATATACAATGTCTCCTTGTCGACGTCTCCCATATCTTAATTGGCGAAGACAGATTATTATTATCTCTTCCTTTGTACCCAGTCCGCCGTCACCTTAAGAAGTAGCTATTACTACTGTTCATTAATTTGACACACACAATTTACACATCTCTGTCCTTGTTAAGGAAGGAAGGAAGGAAGGTGAAAGAAGGGAAAGTTCTATTCCTACTCATTATTATCTTCCTGTTTCACCAACACAATTAATTAAATCCAACCTTACCAGGACAACGTGCGTCTTTTTGGTAGAAATCATAGAATGTTATGTTTGTGATAGAAAGATACCAAAGTTATTTATACATATTTCCATAAACCCCTTATAGTTATACCAAGTTTAATGCTTATTTTCATAGTAATACCGTCGTGATAGCAATATTTGGGTATTGGGGAAATTTGAGCCCCTCATTTAGAAACGATCTCCTAAGGGCTTAAGGTGCTTCAAAGTGCTCCATTTTGCTTCAAATTATTGTTATATCATAGTTGCTGTATCTATCTTTACTTATTGAAAATTGAGTACGGATGTGGATGGGGTAAAGCACTAAATAAACGAAATTATATTTAGTCTGTCAGTTAGATTAACAAAAAATAATGAGCACTTATTTTTTCTTTTGTTAATCGACCAAAACTGATAAAGATATAGCGCGTCAAAGTTTGGGAGTGGGGCTCGTGACTAAAGTTGCAAAAAATCCCGTTAGGTATTTTCACTAAAAATACAGGTATACAAAAACAACTTATTACGCCAAACTGAAAATTTAGTTTGTTGGCGAATAATACGTTACGTATACGGTTAGTTATCCGACTTCGACCTACAAAAATGGTATTGTGTGTGTGTGTTGTTAATTTTAAGTAATTTAATGTAAACGTAAAACAATTATCGTACCTAAAATATTAATAATTCAGACCCATACCTTGAATAATAAACTTGATTGATACCTACTATAAATGTGCAGCTCGCATTCCGTCCGAGGTTTTGCTTAGAGACTGTTGGCACAAGAGATCTGTAATTCGTAATCAGGCCAACAAAGCCAAAATCTTAAAATAAAAAGATTGAAATTGAAAGATTTACTAATACGGAATTGATTGGCACAGAGTAATTAAAGTGGACTCTCATTTTATATTGTGATCATGGCTTAAGTCTTTCTTATAAATCCTACATCAAATGATTTCGATGAAGCAAATTTAAAATATATATTTTAAATTTATATATATATATATATATATTGATACCTTTATCTATCCGAACACTACAAACATCTAGTCAAATTAATGATTAAAAACGTAAAACTGAAATGTATGCTGCCTATACCCAAGTTGAAAGTGAGGTTTGCTTAGAATGTGCAGCGATCTAACAAAGATTGCAAATATTATACAAAAAGCAATGGGCATAGTTTCTGGTTTTATTTTAATCTTTCAATCAATAGTAGGAAATATCATCATCATCATCAGCCTAACAATGTACCCACTGCTGGGACACAGGCCTTTATGGATAGAATAGGGAGACTGGTCCGTGACCCACCACGCCCGCCTAGTGCGAATTGGTGGGTGCTAACGACTGCAGGTGCAGCCTGTACAAATAACTTAACGTGCCTTCCGAAGCACGGAGGAGGTCGAGATAACAAGTTTTTGGTCCAATGACCGACCGAAAGTTGCTTATCTTTCACGATCGCAAGCCGAATGCGCTTACCACCTGCGCCACTGAGCTCCTAGAAAGGAATATGGAACGCAAGGTAAGTACTGTAACGTATCATTCAACTTTAGTCGCTAAAACCATAGTAGTTGGAACTGAAAATGTAAATTAAGTAGGTACCTACTTGGTAGCCGAAGATAAATAAATGAAATTCGGTTGTACCTCACTTTATCAAATCCTTATCCCCTGGGTGTTTTTTCGCATTCATTTCAACCCTGGATATCGGCCCGATGGTCATCCCCGATAACATCCCCGGATAAACCCTCCGAAGACAATAAATAAAACGGTTGGATATCGATACAACTAAATACTCATGTATATTATGTTAAAGAGCTTAAATTGGAATATTTTTGTTTTTGTATAGTATCGGGTAGTGTAGGTTGTATTCTTTCACCCGCGACTTTTTCAGCGTTTTCCCGCAAGACCTTTATAAAAATATGAATGAAAATAGGATTCAAAGGATGTTTAAGAGAGAGCTTTAGAAATGATTGTTCATTCTCTCGGTTTTAGAATAGAAATAGAATTAATATTGTACTATTACTTACAGATTTTGTGTAACTAATAAGTATGTGTAGTAAAAGAAGTTACGAAAACCTTAACTAAAGTACGCGTTTTAACCCATGAAATGTTATATTTTTATGCAACGCGAAAGTTTCAAAAAGTGTATGTGTAATCGAAATTGGACATATAATTTTAAAATGAAGAAGTGTATATAGTATAAATAAATCAACAATTATATGTATGTAAAAAACCAGGATATTGTATAACCTTTTAAGATAATATTATTGCAAGGCAAACACAGGGCTTCTGTGTGTATTTAAGAAAGCTCAGTCTAATTACATAAAATATAATATAAGTCTTTGTTCGTTTGCTAAAAGCGTTACTCCTTTACAATAATATTCTAAGGTTACGCCAATTACGGACCTCCGTGCTAATGAGCTGTTTAATTTATTCATGCACGAAATATTTTCTGTACTAACTTCGCATGACGTTTATCGCGAGAGGTAATTTTCTGATTTTACCCTTAACAACTCAATTCTGATTTATTTATTATGTACCTACTGATAAACTGCTTAAATATTTAATTCATCCCCACGATAGGAAAATATACCCATTGATTAATTATTATTTCAGTGAGTTTTACCTACACTAGGGATGATGAACTCTTTTTTGTTTGGACATGTATTTTTTCTTTTTTCACAAACATTACAGAGATGTATTGATTTGAAATGTCGCATGACGTCACGACTTAGTAAAATGTTGACTCAACACGAGCATTCACTCCTAAGTTTTGACGAGCTTTATCGCTGTAATTTTTTGGTTGATTATGAAAGAAAGGACACAATATGAGTTCATTATTTTTTGATAATTCAACTGCCAGACTAAATAGAATTTCGTCTACTTTACCCCGTAATTATAATTTTAGTGGTATATCCAAATAAGAGTTTGCAGTTAGCAGTGACATTTTATATGTTTTTGTTATCTTATATATAAAATTCTCGCAATGTTAGTTACAGTTCTCCTCCGAAACGGCCGGACCGATTTTTATGAAATTTTATATGCATATTCTGTGGGTCTGAGAATCGGCTGCTATCTATTTTTCATATCCTTAAGTGATAATGGTTGTCCACCTGTAACGTAGTGTTCTGAAACCTACAATGCGCCTTCGCACCAAAATTCAAACTATTGGATAGTGTAACGTAGTGTTCTCATATGGGTTAGGAGGAATGTTACCCCAGGAAATTGATAGACCACTACGTTATACACCCCTAAAAATTTTTTTGGACAATATTTATTTTTTTATAGTGTGGTATTAAAAAGTACATACAACCCTAAATTTTGTCTTCTACCACCTGCCCCTTTTTTTGGCGGTACAAAGTTCGTTGGGTCAGGGTAGATATAAAAATCAATTGCTGTTCGTTAGTCTCGCTTAAACTCGAGAACGGCCGGTGGGCCAATCGCCTAACCAGATTGCTTTGGAAAACGCTATCGCTTACGATTTCATTTTGTTATTTCTAACCGCCGAAGGTTTTCAAATACCTCACGCTCTTTTTCTTTAATATTGTTATTTCCAATGCAAAAGAAAAAAAAAGAGCGCGAGGCATTTGAAAACCTCAGGCGGCTAGAAATAACAAAATGAAATCGTAAGCGACAGCGTTTTCCAAAGCAATCCAGTTAGGCGATTGGCCCCCGGGTCGATTTAGCTGATTTTGAAATGTTTGTCGTGGTCCAGGGAAGGTTTGAAGTTTTTTTTTTGGCCTGTACGTAATGTTTGTGATAAGCATTTTTTTTTCAGTTTTAGAATCTTTGTATTATAATATCAGAGTAGATAAACTAGTTTTATGTAATGAGTGATGTGCGTGAAAATCTAAGAAACAAATATGATTTTTTTATGTTAAAAGGGTGGCAGACAAGCGTATGGCTTGATGGTAAGGGATAACTTAAACTCGCTTCCAATAGCAAAAATATCACTCGCGCCGTTGCCTACCTACCCTGATCCAATCCCCTACCCCCTGGAGCCTTGGAATCTTAGACACCTACAGAAACACAGATCCAGCAAAAGGTAGTGTTATTTTACTGTAAACTTCTGTAAAATAGAGGTTACTTCCCCAGACGGGCGCTTCAATTCGAGCAGAAAACCAGTTACTATCGTAATATGATACGACATTCACATGCATGATGCCATTATAATAACAAAAAAAACGAGCGAGCCTTACAGTAGTCGCGTATGATGTGAAACATTTGAAACCTCACCTTATATTAGTAAAAAATAAATAAAACCTACTACAAAAGGAATAATCCATTTGAACATTATGTTCTAAAATCAAATAGCGCGCGCTTCCCAGACTTCCTGTTAAACACTTCCGTCCCACTTCACGTAATCACTCCCACACATTGCACGAAAGCGAGAGGAAAGATGTTACACATAGATAAAAAATATGAATTTATTCTTGAAGACTTTCTTTCTTATTCTTGAATTAATTGACTGTATTATTAAATGCGCCATATTAATATTAACGACAGTCATTTGACAGCGTCGGCAAACTCGCCCATTTAACATTTAAAATAGACTTGCATTTCTTTTTTCTCGGCTTGTTTCATTTTAACGTCAAAGAGAAGCAATTTCTCCGCAGGATTAAAGTTGAACGTCCACTATGGTTAGTTTCCACATCGAAAAGGATTTTACGCTGTGGTACCATGAAGTTTTTCTATCTTAGTTGTAAGACAGAACTTTTGAATAGCTTTATTAACTACAGTGACATATTAATGGATGGTGATGTTACCTATTTGATTTACAATTGTCTTTAATACTTATTCATAATAATATAACAGCTCCAATATTAAAACGTTCGATTCAAAACACAAAAACAAGGTAATAAAATTCTTAAAGGAAAACTAAAAGTCACTTCCGAGTACAGTTACAACGTTGTTCCCGATAAACAACTGAAACTGTTCTGTATCGTTATTAATGAGTGTTTGCTTTGGGGAAGGTAGGCAAATAAGCGTCATATTGAAGGAAATGAGTCCGTGCCGAAGCTAAGGCTGGCTTTGGTATTAAAATGTGCTAAAATTAGCGTTCGAACGAAGAAGAAGCGACTCGGCGACGATTCGATTCCGGCAACAATAGGCATTACTAAATTTTTGTTTGAAATCGAAATTGCCAAAGTTAGTGGATGCAGGGTGGGTTAGTCGCGTTTAGGTTGGACACTTCGTGTGTCAACGTCACGGTAACATGATTTTGGTGAAACGATGTATCGCCATTGGTCGACGCCTGGGAAAAACACACATATGCGGTAATAATACTTAGATTTTAGCGATGTGTAACTCATATTTTTTTATTAAGGATAACGGGAATCGTCGTTTTCTCACGTGATGTACTCGCAAGGTGCACTGCGTTTGAGGTGAGATGAAGCAGAGCGCGCAAAGCGACAATGTAACGTTGTATCATTACTCTATGACCGAAAGTCTAATGAAATATATACGATTTAGAAAACACATCCGGCAACGCAGCCTCACTCTCTTCAAAGATATGAAATTAATGTGCGAGCATCAGTGAGTCAAAGTAAGTAAAATGTGTTAGCGAATCGCGCTGCACGAAAATGAAGAGAATAAGGTGTTTCAAAGTTGAAATATCAGTACTCCCTCATTCTGTCGCGACGAGGAACTCAAACGAAGTGCCTCAAGTGTGAAGGACTCATCACTACTAGGCTTGGCACAAGCGGATGCCCTTATATGCAGTTTCTAGTGGGTGTGCTCTGTGTGACGACGTGACCACGACGCGACGATTCGATTCCGAGCACAATAGGCAATCAGTCCGATCCCGGCCGGCCTGCCTCCACTATATCACCTTTTACAGGTTATGCATTTGCATAAAAATTTGATGAAAACCAATAATGGTCTGAAGTTTGCAGTATAAAAATTGTTTCATTTGTTGACTTCAGGGCAGTGCTGTAAGAAGGATTATTTTGCTTCTTTTATTTTAGTTGCTAATTTAATTTTATGAATATTTTACTGTTTATTTTAATTTAAATGATTGCTTATTTCACATTTAAATGCATGACCTCTTCATACGTGTCTGTTGGGTCAAAACTGAAAATCAGCGGTTTACCATTTAAGTAAATGATCCGCTGATTTTTCGCCCATTCGCATTGATGACGCACATACACGCGCTAATTAGAATGCATAATTGATTGTGCAGGTACAAATCCAATTTCACCATTTCTGCATTGATGTTTTGCATCGTTAGTCTTTGTTTGTGATCGTTCATTTTGATCAATAAAAATAATCTAGGTACCTATTTATCTTAATCTATTTATATGAAATTAACTTTGAGAGAAAGGTTAATTAAAGGTAACTTCATATAAATACGCGATGACGTCATGACTACGACTCGAAAATGATTCGATTCCGTGCACAACAAGCAACAAGAGTCCGCATAGCTGGCGGCATAGCTAATTTTCCGCCCGAATTAGAGTGTCCGTCTGGGGAAGTAACTTCCTCCTTACAGAAGTCCACAGTATACTAACACTACCTTTTGGTGGTATTGTTTCTGTCGATGAGTAAGGTTCCAGGGTCCACGGAGTATGTGGTAAAATCAGGGTAGGCTAAGGTGCGAGCGTTATTTTTGGCATCGCAAGCGTCTATAACCTATGGTAGCCGCTTACCATTAGGCGGGTCATACGTTTCCATCCTTTTTACATAATCAAAATCATTTATTCAGTTAAGGTTGTTACAAGCACTCATGAATGTCTAGAAGCTACGCCATCGGTTCGTAAATCTAGGGCGGGGGACCTTGTACTGATAAGAACCGACAAGAAACTCAGCAAGGGCTGTTTTTTTCTCCATGTTTTATTATTTACAGAGTCGTCAAGTTAAAAAATTACTTTATTTTTATTCATGAAGTCACCTTTCATTACATAATGTAAAATTATACAGTAATTGTTCAACTGCATTTTGATTGTTGTTTCATACAGTATAAATACAAATAGAGTCTGTGCGGAAAGAGAACGGGCGTGGCGAAAAACGGAACTAACATTAAGATTTTTATTTGGCAATCAAACCCAGCAATCTGTAAAACGTCAAAGCTTTGTATTGATACGGATTTGTTTGTTGTTGTGATTTCATGCGGTTTTTTGTATTTAATTATGTCTAAAAGGGGTAAAACCTTACAAATACGGTAGAAAAGCAATACAGCGTCCTCAATTCTAAATCCCATTCTCTGTTCGCACAGACTCTACTTGACTAACGTAACCTTCCCCTTTATCTATAAATACCTAAAACGAAGGTACCTATGATAATTTTCACTATCTGTTACATTAATTAAATTTAGCTTTAGCTACCCATTTCTAAGTTCAAACGTTATACACACAGCTTCTGTGTGTCTCTGCCCACCTGTGAATTACATAAAAGCTTATGCTGAATATGACACACTATATTTTGGTAAAAGCCAAAAGGTATGTTCATATTGTTTTTTTTTTTATCTGGTATATTCTTATAATGGCATAGCGTAGGTGACTACTAATGCATTTATAATGAAGCCCAGTCCAATTTACAAACCTAGCAAATTATTTACTTATTTCCAAAAAGGAACGCTTTATTTTCATATAATTTAAATTTGAAATGGTTTATTTTATAATTTAAGGAAATTGTATGAATACAGTTTGATCAATCAATCAATCAGTATACTTACAGGGAAGAGAGCTGATATCTGAAACACAGATATCAGCTCTTATCAATATTCTAGTTCAGACTCAGACGTCTAGAATCTTTATGAAAAATATCTCTATCTGCATTTTCAAAAAAAACCGTTTGTGCACATTTGATGAATAAGATAAATAAATAATAATTATTATTAAAATACTATGAATGAATTGAGGCTGATTATGAGAAATAACTTATTCAACGTTTGATGTAATAAATAAATATTTATAATTACCTATATTATTTAAAAAATCGAATAAATTGAGGCTAGTTATGAGTAAGCTCTTGCGACTCTTGTTTTAAATGTAGATATATATATATATATATATATACATATAGCATTTTAAAGCAGGTGAAAGTTTTTACTATTTGGTTTAACAAATTTTTAAACCAAATAGTAATCTTTTAAATAATCACTTATACCAAAATGAACACGCCAAAAATATACCGAAACCAAAGTGGAAAAATAATTACACGAATCCGATAACCTGGCGGGCACAATTTGTGGGCAAATTAATGAACTATTTTGGTCTACTGCCCACTGTCTCTAATTAGCTTCGTAATTTTCTTCTCAAATAAGCGTCATGTCATGCAGTAGATAGCTGGGGGCGCTTTGTGCGTGGACAATGGGTGGTAATACACCAGCCGCTTGGCCCAACGACTCGGTCCTTTCACAATGGGTGATTAATCCGCGCCCGAGCCTCGCACGACTGGGCTTTCCTATTAGGCCTAACAAGTCGTGCGTTTCCAGGGGAAAATAAACAGGCTACATTGTTACGTTTGAACTCAAGATGATAAACGTCGCGATATCATCTATCTGTCAACACTTTTCCGAAACTACTCTGCTCCATTATTATCTATTTTTTTATGAAATGGTTTTTATAGAATACATGAAGCTATCTTTAAAATGAGAAGGGGTCAATATAACGCTCAGAAATATAGAAATCAAATTTCTAAAGATACAGAACACAAAAGGTAGACAAAAATTGGAAGAGAGTAGGAACAATAAGGGCAAACAGATAAAAGGGCACGGAAAAGAACGACAGATATATACAGTCAAAGATATAAAAAAGGTTCACGAAAAAAGTTTATTCACAGCCAGCACCGATGGCCAGTTCCTAACAATATTGTCACAGCAATTTTAAGCTTTTATCACGAATGCTTTTGCAAACAAAACGTGTTTACACAAACAATTGGCAAGGACATTTGCCTTTGGCATTATCGTTTTGCTTTTATCGCGTATCTACATTATATTCCATGACAATTTATTCGTTGATATTCGAGCATGAAAAAAAGAGCTTTAAAAATTATTTAAGTTCCTTTGCATTTTTAATTTTTAGTTGCAAAAATGCAAAAATTTCTTCGAAATATCCTTAATGTAGCGTTAGTGGCATCCAGTTACAAGGATAGCTTAAACAGAAAGTTCACTGCAACGACTTACAGCGCTGGCCCTAGCCCTTGATCATGTTATAGCATGTTATATTTCATCGCTATTTGGTAGACGCCTTTACATTAAATAAAAATAGCTCCGGAAATTGCTTTTTGAATTTGGATTTTTGATGACACATTTGTTTAATTTTTTTCACTCTTTAGCTGCTACAAAAACGACTTATTTATATTACACCCATTTCTAAAACAGATTTATTACTTTCTCTATGTCCGTTTACAGAATGCTGTCTCTTGAATTGAGACAATAGCAATCGCATTCTTTAATTTTAAATACCTTATTTTATTATTATATTCACTGCCAGCCGTATTTATTTTCTAAAACAAGAAGGATTTTAGCGTATACAGTATTTAGGCTGAGTTAATTTTGAGCTCTTTTCATTTAATTTGCTTTTTAATTATGAAATATAGCAGTTTAGTCATCATCATCAGCCTATTATTGTCCCACTGCTAAAGCACAGGTTTTTCCTATCTATGGAATAGGAAGATTAGCCCGTGACTAATCACGCGAGACCAGTGCGGATTGGTAGGTAATAGAAGTTTAATGCCTAAAATAAACATATATTAAATCACAAATATGTATAATAAAACAAACGCAAATCTTTGAATACATTATGATGAATCATAAAACAAGTTTACGTTTAGCACAAAACTAATTTCAGACCCACGTCTAAGTCTTGAATGCATTCGCTTTGTTCCGAGAAACTTTCATCATTCCAACAGTGTATCAAACTTTACATTCAACACAGAATGAAAACTATATATACAGGAATTGGATTTCTCTACACGTTTTGTCATTTCAGTCACGCCCAGTAAGGTCGTGTTAAGCCTCGCCATATTGGACAAATGAGTCTCAAGTGAAAACCCTTGGAACTCATTATATGTCACGAAAAGGTACGGCGAAGGTCATGCCTGTATATATTATGTTGTCACTGCGAATACCGTCCTTATTAGAGCTAATAAAGGCACTGTAGAATTCACATTCTATTTATGAACGTTAGACTTAAAACTGATTTTACATAGTAACCGAATAAGTGTCGGTATATGTATTATATAATTACGTACTTTTATATAAAGGGCTTAGTAAAATTATATATTATGTTTATACAAGGTGAAGCATAGTCTAGTTGCGAAGAAATCTGATGCAGCACAAAATGTAACGCTCTCCAACCATCCTCGCCTTCTTGAACTAAATCCAATCCACTAACCTACGGAGCCTGGAACCTGGCCGCCATAGACGTTCATTTTATTTGATCAAACAGGCTGTCTCGTATAGTTTAATCAAATAGAAATTCAAAAAATCATATATTTTAAATGTCAAGTGACTACTCATTTTGATCAACATTTGCCACACATACTCATGCCAATTTGAAACAGCTTATTTGATCAAATGACTTGAACGTAATTAGAGGCCCATTACTCACCTACAGAAATACAATACCTTAACCATTAAAATGTTGTTATTTAAACCTGCTATGCTATGACATACCTCTCTTATTTATTAATTAAAACTAAAAATTGTGCTAAAGACGAACGAACAATTTTATTGCCGCGAATAGAAAAATCTTGCCTAGTCTGGAGTTGACAAGTGCGCAATCTACCCAAGTTATTATTAACCGTGCCAGAAGCCGTGCTACATAAGTTTTGACGTGTAGCAACTTGGGCCGAGCGAGATAAAGGCTCATAGTCGCCCACCTGGAAAACTTGAAATCTCACAATGGTAACGGAAAATGCAGTCTTTATTTAACATAGTGTCTCCAGTAGCGAAGACTGACTGCTGCGCAACAAGTTATATAAGCATACGTAATTCAGATTGACATCACAAGAAAAGCGTCTTAAAAAAAACAGGTTTACTACACAATTATTGTTTATGTCATACGTCTATTGTGATGGTTGTGTCTCTTCATCATTGAGTGACAACGCTTCGAAGACAAGTTGAGATAAATTGAGTTTGAGCTTAATGTCCTGCACAGGGACTATTGTATGCAGACTTTTTGTCCGCGAAAATAGATCGCTTACAACTGAATCGAGTAACGCACCCGCGGAATTAAAAGCCCTCTGTACAAGAAGTCCCCCGTATAAACTAAGACCGGACAGGACAAAAGTGCGCGGACGTGCCAGAAAAATAAAGAACTCATGTAACTAGGCGCAGCAACGCACACAGCAAACTGTAGTCCGCGTTTCGCATTTGATCCAATTTTTTGATGGACATAGTAAATATTCTCCTGTAAAAACGTCTCTTCATTTTCTTATACTTCATGTTAATGACAACAAAACGTAATCTTATAATATTCGTTTCCGTAGCGTGCGCTTCTTTAAATTTTCGGGCAACAAATGTTCGCACACCTTGTGCGTTGAGTCCGTGACAAGTTCTAGGTGGATATTTTTTTCGTGGTTCAGAGACTTTTGTCCTCCGCGACAAAACGCGCAGGCTGTAATAATTAAATTTTCTCAAGACCTACTAGTTCTGTAATAATACCACTAAGTATTGCATACTTAAACGGTTAAACGAGTATCTGAGACTGGGTGCAGAGGCCTGCCTAAGCATTGGTAAAGACAATCTTGGACTTACAATAAAGCGCAGACGCTATTGTTCCAAAACCTTTGCTGTGGTTAGGCATTGTAACCTAGCGGAGCACAAACAGTTGACTCGTGAACAAAACCTCTGCTTTCAGCACAAAGGCTGTTGTCGTATTGTTAATTTTAAGGAATGTCTGGTCGTGTTCAAATATGGTTCAGATTCATTCGGAAATAAGGAAAGACATCGAAATTTCGATATTCTATAAATATATTTTAATATAAAAACAATTGAATTGCAGATTATTGCGAGAGCATTGCCTATGCAGGTAAATAAATAACTATAAAAATTCAAAGACTGCTGCAATGAACATGAGTATAATAGTAGTACATTAGGTCTTAAACTATGAGATTGCCGTTTATCATGAATAAAGTTAAGAAATTGTTCAAATTTATTTGAGTTGCCTCTCGGTTTTTGAAAATTTTCCCCGCTACGAAGTTATCCAAACTCTGGAAAAAGTAGAAATCTTTAGGTGCAAAGTCTGGTGAGTACTGCGAGTGTGGCTGACGAAGAACATCCAACTCTTGTAATTTGGAGGCCGTCCGCTGTGCAGTATGAGGTCGCGCGTTGCCGTGTAGGAGCAGTGGAGCCGAACGACTGACCAAATCTGGTTGGAGATGTGCGAGCTTCTCCAGCATTTCTTCACAGTACATATCTGCATCAAAGCTCATGCCGTTTAGTAAGAAGCTGTGATGAATGACATCAGCGGCGCTAGACCACCAAACAGTGACCATCTTACTCTTATCTGAATATTTAGCGGTCAGTTTTTGTTTGAGGCATTGTTTAGGTGCTGAACCAGGATCTAACCAACTTGCTGAGCACTTGCAATTGTCGAACAGAATCCATTTTTCGTCGCAAGTAACAATACGTTTTAATATGCCTTCATTTGTTTCTCTACTCGACGTGTACTTCGCGCTGGCGATCATTCAATTCGAAGGGCACCCATTTATCAAACTTTTTTACCTTGCCCATTTGACGCAAAAGGACCAAAATTGTTTAGATGCTAACATCGAAAGCTGCTGCTAATTCAGCTGTAGATTGTGAACCATCTGCTTCCACAATTACTGTTAATTCGTCATTGTCGACCAAAGTTCTCGGTCGACCACAGGGTTCATTTCTTAGGTCGAAATTTCCAGTACGGAAGCGGGCCAACGAATAATGGGTGGTGCGATCGTTAGTAGTGTTCGCTCCTTATATGTCATTGATGTTGCGTGCCGCTTTGCTGGCACGACCGTATTGATACTCCATAATCATTCGAATTTTCCATGATGACGAAAAACGTACAAATTTATGCGCTGAAAACCAAACGCTAACCATTCAATAAATGTCTAATTTTAAAAAAAGAATTTAATATTAAAAAAAAATAGGTAATTTGAACTTAGATTTCTTAGAGAAATAAGAAAAAAATTAACTTGAAATAGCTAGTACGGCAGAACGGCAATTTCATAGGTAAAGACCTATTACATTTATTATACGACTCGGTTACGGTAAATGCCTGTAAATTTATCAATCTTAGGTTTTTACTTCTGAAACTTGGACCGAATGGATTTTTTTCTAGTAAAAATTTATCTAGTTTTTAAACATTTCGCAGTAAAATGGTTAAATATAATAACAATATAACACAATTTTATGGTCAAAAACACAACAAAGAAAGTTCTCTACGGAGAAAGCTTATGTGTGGTTGATCCATTTATAATTTTACATGCCTAAACTTTTACATTCATTCCACATCAAAGAAACGGTGGTTTTATTTGTTTTCTCATTTAACCGCCGCTCGAACCCCCCTGAAATTACCATAAAACCTAATATTATTTTCGCATTTGAACCTTGCCCTAACAACCTGTATTTAGTTAATGTCATTAGAGAGACAGAGTCCCTTAAATGGATTAATCTGGACTAATTAGTTTGATGAATTAAATTGTAACTGCCAGAATTTCTGGTTATTACACAGGCCTTGATGATTCTAAAACCATTGGTCAAAGTAATAAATGCTTTTGACTCTTTTATGTTACATCTAACTAAATTTGAAAAGACTTTCGGATGAAATATTTAGTTAAAATTATATTTACTAATATAACTAACGTATTAATAAACAAGTAAGCTTCCGCTTAAGTTCTTAATTTGATCAATTTCATTTCACACTTAAGAAATTGATCAAATTAAGAACTATCGTAAATGTGAATTCTTAACCAAGTAATAGCAATTGTTTTATTGAAGAAGTCTAATTACTTAACAACAAAGTTATTACTTAGCAACAAGTAATTATTAAGTAATTATTGTTCATAAATACTATTTACCTATATAAGGTTGTTTACCTTATTGCTAAGTAACTAAGTCATAACTTAACACTAGAATTCTTCGAATAAGGTAATGGTTGCTTAGCGAAAAAAATTAACTATTAATTGGTTAGGATAAAATTCTTACTTTGATCAGTTTCTTAACTATAAAATGAAAAATGTTGGCCAAGTAGGTACTTAGGCAGAAGTTATGACTTTTACTTGTTTATCAATACAACGGTGAGTCTCGATAAAAGGATGCACGTATCTCGAAAGGCTAGTGAAGCATCAAGCTATCAGACTGGAATCTTTTTAATGAGGGAGAATAAGAGATATCTTTCTTTAATTTAAGCTCATTGTCTGTCAGCTAAGGGAGGCTTCCAGTATGGAATACGTGTGGGTGGTGACGGTACTGAGAAAATCCTCCTCAGAGATCCCACACAGGTTAGCACATCTGCCAAAATAGTAATATAGGGGTATTTCAACCGCTTAATGTCGCCGCACACGGGCCACACGCCACAGCCACAAACGCCGCCACGAGAAGCTAGAAGCGGCTACTAAAGTGGCTGAAGCGCGCGACAGCGGCCGACTAAGGTAAGGGAGAGAGGGGTGGGGAATAGCGCGAATGACGTGTGGCGGCGTTTTGTATCGGCGCATTAAGTGGCCGGTGCGGGCCACAAGAAGAGAGCAACGACGATTTGTAGCGTGTGGCGGCCACCGGCGTACCGTGTGTGGCGAGTCCATATAAAATGTATGAAAACTACAAGAAATGAGCCGGTGGCGGTATTTTGTGGTTGTGGTCGGTGGCCCGTAAACTAAACGGCTTACATTCAGGCGACCTCTTTTAAATAAATATACGTATGTAAATAAAAAAAATATATCCTCGTAACAATACTGCGATGATTACTGATTCAGTATTAATTCAGTCCGTGTCACAATAAGTTCTGTGCCTGATAATGACAAAATCAATAATAACCAATACATTTTTTTTATGTTAAAAGTGTGGCAAACAAGCATAGTATCCACCTGATGGTAAGCGGCCACCATAGCACGGGCATTTGCCTGCCCTGTCCCAAGCGTCTACCTCGTGGAGCCCTCGAACCTTACCCACCGACAGAAACATAACACCACTATCAGGTAGTCTTTATATATCTTTTTCATATACCTATCTGTATCAACCCTTGCAAGGTTTGCAGATACGACGTCTGCTGCTGGACATAGGACTCCCCCAACGATCTCCACGATGATCGATCCTGGGATGGCCATATTTAATGACTTACCGTAATCTTCATAGTCAGTCTATATTGTGGGGAGCCTAATCACAAAGCGTCATCCAATGCGTGACACCATTAAAGAACTTTTCCGCCTCAACTGCCATCGATGTGATCCACAGCCATTTTCGTTGAGAAGTCCTTCAAACGATGTGGGTTACTTTTGTATTCCTGCGGATTTCCTCATTTCCGATACTGTCACGCACGGAAATGCCAAGAATTGCGCTCTCCATTGCCCTCTCACTGACCTTGAGCCTTCTATAAGCGTATTATAAATAACGACCACGTGACTTAGGCAAATTCTTCCAACATACACTGGTGTGGGGGATTAAGCGAGTAAATATGTATGTTATACTATGTTCACTTTAAAATTGCATCGGGTATTAAATGAATAAATGGATCCAGGTAACCGGCAATCTTCCGCATTCATTATGTAAAGGAGAGTGGATAAATATTTTATAAAGCTACTGCGCAACAGGCGGGATTCATATCGCGATGCTCTAAAATAAGCAAATGTATTTAAACAGAGTGAGGGAACATTAATTTCGTTTATATTATTAAGGAGTTTCTATTATTTAATTTAATAATCTCTGTTGTATTAATCTTAATTTAATAGTCAAAGTCTTGAAATATGACTGTTATTAACTCTTGGGTGAAGCGATTTCCAGTATCAGTAATAAATATGATATCAAGGCAGTCATTTATCAAAGGTTACATTTATACCACATTAAATCACACTTATTATAAGAAGAAATCTTATAATAAGGATGTTTTTGTTTTGAAATGTGTCTTATTTGTATATAACTAGTAGGGGCGAATCCGGGTATTCGGAGTTGCCCCAATTTTCAATAAAGCCATATTGCTCAAAAATATGGACCTACAAGTAGTGGTGCATCATGCACAACAATAGACAGGTCCTTCATCTTTCATTTCATTTCAGCCTTTATAAGTAAACGTTATTATCGGTTTTGAGTAAATCTATATAATAAGTTTTAATAGTACTCTTCAAAAAGGGATAGCTGCCTACTCCAGCGGATACACGCCTAGCGTTAAAATTTATTCGAGAAATACTTTCCTTTTGTAGGAAAAGACAACTCAGTTTGATTTCTTGAACACACAAACATAATTATTTATGTCTATTTGTGTAAGCAGCTTTTATTATTGTTGTTTGTAACTGACTAGCGCATGAACTTTTTTTTTGTGATTGCCATCTTTCTTCGCCATATGACTCCAGCCTCCTTGAATAAGCAGATGATGGCAGTTATCTTCTTTTATTATTTTTTAAAGGAAAATTTCTAAGTAATTTACTCTGAAAATAGTAATATAATATATTTGAAACAAATTTTATTCACAACGCGTTGGAAAAGAATTAAAAACAGTATTACATCGATAAATTATTTATGTAGCCCATAGAAAAACTACCAGCAAAAAAAATTGAGCAACTATCCTTTTGGAAACGGATACTTGACCATATTTTTATAAAAGAGATAAAAACTATTCAACAACAAAACGTTACACACAGAGTAATTTGTACTCCAATGCATGAAAAAAAAACTATTAGTTTTGATTTTATTTATTTTTTAAGCATTTAACTGCTGGATGTTTAAATCTAAAGAAAAGTTTACTAGAAAAAATTCCACGCGGACCAGGCAGCGGACGGGACTCGAACCCGCATCCTTCGCTATCCGGGCGAATGCACTGACCATTATGCTACCACTGCCCTATAAGCCGCGTCGAAATTTTCCTAGCCTTAAGCTGCAAGGCAGCGCCATCTCTTCGCATTGTAGGTAACCCACAATGTCAAATGAATACTTTTTCAAGTATTAAACATTTGAAAGAAGAAATAGCAATTATAGTTATGATTTTTTTTTTTTTTAAGCATTTAACTGCTGGATGTTTAAATCTAAAGAAAAGTTTACTAGAAAAAAATCCAAGCGGACCAGGCAGCGGACGGGACTCGAACCCGCATCCTTCGCTATCCGGGCGAATGCACTGACCATTATGCTACCACGGCCCTATTTGCCGCGTCGAAATTTTCCTAGCCTTAAGCTGCTGCTTAAATAAATAAAATCATAACTATAATTGCTATTTCTTCTTTCAAATGTTTAATACTTGAAAAAGTATTCATTTGACATTGTGGGTTACCTACAATGCGAAGAGATGGCGCTGCCTTGCAGCTTAAGGCTAGGAAAATTTCGACGCGGCTAATAGGGCCGTGGTAGCATAATGGTCAGTGCATTCGCCCGGATAGCGAAGGATGCGGGTTCGAATCCCGTCCGCTGCCTGGTCCGCGTGGATTTTTTTCTAGTAAACTATAAGTTTACTGAATCGCTATAAGTTCGTTATAACTTTCTACGTAAGTCAGAGTTTTGTAGCGGAAGTTATTTGCCCACACGGAAAAAACGCGTGCCCCTAATTCTAAAATTTACATTATATTTTAGACTTCGGGAAAGATAAATTATGTTATTGAAGAGCACTACTGCCCTAACATAGTGTACTGAAAACCGGGGCAAGTAATAATAATAAATAATAAATATTTCCGACACTCACACCAATTAGCCTAGCCCCAAAGTAAGCACTATAAGGCTTGTGTTATGGGATGCTAGGGTAACGGATAGAATACATATACTGTACATATATAAGTATATTTATATAAACACATATTAAACATCCATGACTGGAGTACAAATGCTCGTGTTCATCACACAAACATCTGCCCCCACCGGGATTCGAACCCGGGACCTCTCGAGTCGGCGACAGCCATGAAACCCGGCGTACAAACCACTTGGCCACGGAGGTCGTCAAAGTATCCAACTGCGGTGACTATTCGGCTTTTAACCTATGTAATGTTATTATATTTAATTTCTTTATTTTTTTACATAAGTTGTAAACTGTATCCCCCAAACCAGAGTTTAATTATTGGATCATGAAAATATTATTAATATGTGTTATTTACACAGAAGTGCCTATAGCTGTTTATAACAAGAAATTAATATTTTAATATATTTTTTTTGTCTCTATAGATTTTAATTATGAATATTACATCGAGCACGCTAACACATTAAGTATGTTAAGGAAATAGCGTTTTTCAAGTTTTTTTTTCTTTTTTCTGCAAAACTAAGACTTTACAGAGATATATTGATTTGAAATGTCGCATGATATCACGTTACTTCAAAGTGACGTCACGAGCCCCCACTCCCAAAATTTGACGCACTCTATTTTTGTCATTTCTTGGTTGTTTGGCAAAAGAATATATACGCGTTCAATATTTTTTGATAATCTAACTGACAGACTACTAAATAGACCGTCATAATCCCTTTTATCGTAGGTATATCGACTTTTTAGTAGCAGAGCATTTAAAATACTAAATGTTTTAAAAGTATAGCAGTTTTCCACAGGAGTGGAGAGATAGGCCTCGAGTGTAAAAGAAGTTGTTTATTAGCGACCTTTTCGGGCGACCTTCAATGGAAGTATTCGCAACGGCCCAATTCTGGATATAAAAATGTTCTATATATTGACCCGGAACATCCTTGTGTCGGATTATGTATATTATCCTTTAAAATGCGATGCCAAGGCAATGGTGTAAGCCAAATAATTCTCATTGCTTATTATCTCACTATGACTGTAGCTTTGTCAAAGTAGCAATAAGGTAAACTTTATAAGAGAGGAAGGGTATATAACAGGGGAAATAAACTTCCACCTTATAGAATATATTAGTGAAAAGATAATTATGAAGATGATAAAGTTTCAAGGGCTCCACGCGGTATGGGTTAATGTCAGGTTTGGCAACGGCGTAGGTAAGGTACCTTGCGCACTAGATGGCCACGACCAATACTACGGCCAGTGGCCGCAACCACTAGATTAACTAAGAATGGCCATTGCGGCAGAGTGCGCGACGTTCGTATGGTTTCTTTATTCAATCTGGTCGTTGCAGCCACTGGCCGTAGACGACTACGTCGGTAGCCGTCTAGTCCGCTAGGTGCCTAATACTCTGGTTTCCCAAGCGTCTCGTATGGCGGCCGCGTAATTTCAGGCATAATGACAATGCTTGTGATACGAGTCCTTATTGTTGAGGCTGAATTACCTCTATGTAATGTGTATGAAAGTTCATATTCCTTTATGTGGTTTTAAACTTTCATGGTCACTAACATTATAGCACTTTACGGGATTGTTACCATGTACTTTATTTTTAGTGAGTTTCCGATATTTCGGCACTGTTGCAAGCGCCATGATCACGGACCTACTCCGTGATCTTCGTGACTTTCCGATTTTGGCGAACCAAAAAACGGAAATATCGGAAACTCGCTAAAAACAAGGTACATAGTAACAATACCTATATATTATTTTAAACATATAAAAGCAATCAAGAACAACGATACACAGAAATCAGTCATCTCGGAACATTTGATTTATTCTGGTCCTAACCACTGGATTGAGTTCCATAAGCCACAGATTATCTCGACAGAACGCCACTACTTACCAATATTGGTCAGGGAAGCGATTGAAGTAACAAAATATAAAAATTTAAATCGAGAGGACGGGTCAAGTGTCTCTGGAATCTTGTGGTTCGTATGTGTAAAAACCGAAATAATCAAAAAGTGTCATTTTTAATTTATATCAATGACTTGTCCTATTTTGTAAAGGATAACCACGAAATAGTATTGTTTGCGGATGACATTTCACTTTTGTACAAAATTAAACGTAGGCAGTCACAAATTGACGTGTAAAGGTCTATTTCGAAGGTAGTCCACTGGTTCAATGTTAATAATTTGATGCTAAATGAAGGTCAAACAGGTAAAAATTACTATAATATTACATGGTACCAATCCCGTAAATTTCACATTCCTTTTCCTAGATACCTTATTCCTTATTGAAATTATTAACAATAAACAGTATTTTTATCGGAATCTACTTGTAAATATTCTCGCGATTGTCATTCAGTTGAACATTCAGCAATGGCTGACCGAGATTCTGTAGGTACTCGTATAATAACGGAGGGAAAAGTTTCATTCAAATGGAGATAGCAGCAGCGATTTTTTCGTGTATCAAGATGAATATTGCTCGCCGCTCCAGTTATTATGAATAAAACATTACTCGGCCCAACAGGCGGTTTATCTGGTAAGCTTCTATTAAAAAAAATATGCATGAGCAAGTAGCATTTCGGGTGACATCACATTAGCAAAATTGAATTATATATACGAGTCTCTTCAATTTCAGACTTTTTGGGAAGTCATAAATGAACTTATGCATAGACAATTTTTTTTTTTATTTTTATTTGGGAAAGAAACAATATTTTATTACATTTAGATAAATTAAATATAAATTAACATACATCAACAAAGTTTCCACTAACAATTAGTACAGTTATGAGCAGCTGTGTATTTAATAAAAAATCATATAAAGTTAAATTAAATACGACATTAATTGAATTGAAATAAAAAAAAATCAACAGAGAAGTTTACACAAATCAAATTGACAAATAAATAAATTTTAATAATAACAGTTCATTCATTCAATTACATCATTTAAAAGTTTATTGTATTCATTTGTTAAGTTTTTTTTATGTATATACCAAAAATATATAAAAATAGGCCAAGTGAAAAGTGTATGTGTAACTCGCACACGAACGGATTCAATATCGTCGTACGAGATTAATATCGTTTGAAATACATAAATTATGAAGTTCGAGCAAAAATACCGAAAAACGCGGTTTTTTATGTCTACGTGTCTTCCTAAGAAGGCCTTCTTCACTCATTTGGTACGGAACACTGAGAAAGGAGTCACATACTCGTACGTCGAGCAAGAATGTGGCATAAAAGTCAATTTTATATATCCACACTACACAATCTCTGATGTTGTTCGGAAACAATAATTGATAGTGACAGTCTGAAAACGCCTAAAACAATTTCCGAAGTTAGATCAACTCTCGTCCATATTTAGGCTTTCATATCTCCACGAAAAGTTACGAACTATAAAAAATGATCATTTTTGGAGTTGGAATAACAGTAAATTTATGAAACCAAAACAAAATGAAGGAATTATTAATAAGGGTTAAAATAGATTGACAGAACATTAAAAGAGCAATGTTGTGAGATAAAAATAAAATCATTATCTGCCTATTGTGGCTCCATTTTTGGGGCTTAGGCTTTAGATTATTAATAATAATATACTTTTATTTCAGACACAAGATCCATTCCTACAATTTATAAATTATTTCATAAATTATAATTTATAATGATATTAATATTATATATAAATAGAAGTCAAATTACTATATTCACAAATACAAAAACAAATTACATTATAGGTCAGTCGTATCATGATTCAGGATGCTAATTGCACCCATTGTTTATACATATTCGTATTGAAAATTGTCTCCGCCAGTCCTGATATAATAGAATCCTACACTCCTCAACCCTGGACATAAATTTGGCGATGCGATTTCTTTTCATGCGGATTAAAAGTACGGGTCATGTCCTACCACCTACCACACTGGCCTAGTGCGGATTGATGGGTGATAATGACAGCATATTCAACCAGGACCAACGGCTTATTTATTTTTTATTTTAAAAGCGTGGCAAGCAAGCATATGGCCCGGCTGCTGGTAAGCGGCAACCATAGTCTTGCGAATAAAAAAAATATCACTCGTGCCGTTGCCTATCGTGACCTATTCCCCTGCCCCGTGGAGCCCTGGAACAATAATTACCGAACCTTACGTACACACATGGCTTTAAAATACCAAGGAGGCTAATCAGTGCGCTCTCTACTATAAACGAAATAAATAATGTGGAAGAAAAATCTAGTTCACAAAAATCTTCTACTTTACTAAATTACTATTTATTTTTATGTTATTTAAAAACAATGAGACTGAAAAAGCGTTTAGGTACAGTTCGATTTTCCAATCCTTTGTTAAACAGTGCCTACGGAATTTCTGTAACAATGTCGCTTCCAATGATTCAGCTGAACAAAACGATTGCGAATCGTGTCTGACGCCTATTCAGACTGAGCTTTTGTACATTTGCTGTTAGTTATCTCGAAACAGTTTAAAGCTCAGAGTTGAATCTACAAGTAACAAAATACAATGCAATTGTGAAAATGTTATGCATTTGATTGGACCTTAAAAATTCCCTTTTCAGAATTTCTTTTCATAATTAGGGCATTATGTATCTAAATTATGCAAAGAAGCTCGTAAGATGTTGCGTACATCTTTAAATTAATCAGAAGAATTTTAAGCTTCCGGAACATGTGTGTGTGTATGTAAAAGCCATTTGGTTAAATAAACCAGTCGATTAAACGACTAGGCTGTTTATTAAACGCCGGTGTCCCATGAAATGACTGAAGCACAACTAGCCGACTCATTATGTAGTCATTTAGTAAAATTTACATTCGTGATGTTTAACGTGGAAAATGTTTGGCTAATCTAACATAGGTTTGATTTGCTGACTACGGAAGATACTGAAAGTCAAAGTCCCGTTATTTGTATGGATATATCCCGTATTTAGTAAGGTTATAAATAACACATACTATGTTTAAACATCACTCCTATAATTTTTCAAACCTCTTATTTAACTATTAAAATTTATTTGAATAAGAGTAAATTAAAACACAAAATTAAATTAGTCTGAGTTTTCCCTATCTCTCTATTTCCACATCATTTCGGTTTCATCCACTGGATGTAAGTAGAAAATTTTCAGAAGCAAAATATAATCACTAATTTTGTTAATTCAACTGAGGCACGCTGATGTAATATTAACATGGAGTAAGTAGATTATTTATTTTGTGCTCCCATGCAAATACATTAACGAAGGCGCCATTTAAAATGGGCGCGGTGGCCGGCCAGTCCACAACTCCACACACGAATAATGAATATTCATTCACTATATTATTACCACAAACATCACAGCTCTATACCAACTCAAATGTGGCCAATAATTTTGTTAGCTTGCTGAATTCGAAATTCTGTGTCTGTAGAAGGTCGATCTGTTGGATAAAAATGTATTATGTTTTCAAGTTTTTGGCAATTTTGTTTTTTTTTTAATCTAAATCGTTTGTTCAGTCTTTGTCTTCTTTTGTCAAATCTTAATCAACTTGTATTTACAAAGATCTTTATTAACTAAATACATGTGTATATGAATGTCATGTCAATACAAAAAATAAAATATTGGCACTGTTTATCTAAGATTAAAATATAACGATAGTGGAATTGGGAATATGCATATAATTCAATTATGGCTCAAATTTTAGAACGAAGTTCCTTTTTGGACGAACGCGCTAACCTACTCATAGTAACTCGTAGAGGGCTGCTATTTTATGGCATTCCAGGGAACGTGTAACTGACTACGATTACACTGGAACGCCCTATCCGTACGCAGCTTAAGATTTTTCCGTCACAACCTAGCGTGTTTTATTACTTTTCTTCAAAGTGGGCAAAAATTACCGCTTCATATCTATTTCTTACTATATTTTCACCACTCGTAAATTTTTGTTCAATTTAGTATTAAATAACGCTGCTGCAATGGATGTAAAATTCGTTATTTAATACTTCTATACATATTTGTACTTTAATTGAAGTTTTTCAAAGGTAGCTCGTCAAAATTAATTTCATTATAATCATCTTAAAGATTTGAAAAGTAACTTAGTACATTACCAGTTTGTGTCTTAGTTTTTGTCAAGTTACAAAACCTAAGTATACAGGTTAAGAAATCTAAGTACCTAGTTCGAAGATGTAATTTTATGATGCAGGAGGATATAATTTTATACAATTTACAACGATTTTGTTATAAGAATAAAAGTAACAGACTTCACCATAAGTTATAAAAAATGAATGAATAATATCGCCCAATTTAACACAAGGCAGAAATTCAAAAGAAATTTACATCTAAGAATTAAGTTGTAAGGGAAGAGGTTAGTTATAGCGTGACTGTAAGTCATGAAACCTCTTTTGTTGATGGTTGCAAGTATGTCTACATGGTCGCTTTGAACGTACTTAACCCTGTTATATAAATAAAGTTCTTAGAAAGGATGCAAATTTATCATGAAAACGTTGGCATTATTCAAATATAACTATTTAATAGCATTTTGATATATTGAAAATAAGAAGAGTTTGTAAATTGTTAATGACTAGAGATGTAAAGCAGTGCATATTTATATTAGGTATTTGAATGTCCTCCTTTGTGCCAACGTCACCACTCCCGGTCCATCACTTACCGCTCCTGGTCCATCGCTTACCGCTCCCGATCCATCATTCACCACTCCTGATCCATCATTTCGCGGTCTATCATCCTCGTTCCCGGCTTAGCGTTAGGCAGAAACCGCACCCGTACAATAAGAGTGCGAAGATCTGGTCTACATACAACGAGCTATAGTACTAGTACAGATACCTGGGCGTTTTTCCTCGCTGCCCACGAAAACGGCTAACAAGAACCGAGGTCTGAATTTCAGAGACGCCCCCTTGTTGACCCGATCTTCTCCGTAGGGAATATGCCATCCGCCTGGAATACCTCTAAAGGCACTCGCCAATTCTCGGCTTGTGGTCCCTTTAGGATCTCACATTTTGGGGACAAACCTGGTTTCGCTGTAAAAGTCATGTGAGACCAACAGCATACTCACTCAAAAACACTCATTCTCTCGGTCCATCACTCCCTGCTCCCGGTTCATCACTCGCCGCTCCCGATCCATCAGTTACCGCTTCTGTTCCATCAGTCACTGCTCCCGGTCCATCGCCCCCGCTCTCAGTCCATTACTCACTTCTTCCGGTCCATCGTTCAAAACTCCCGGTCCATCACTCACCGCTCCAGGTCCAAAACTTTCAACCAAGTCAGCAGCCACCGCCCTCAGTGGTCGCCCACAATATGAATCTGTCATCACCTCGTTCATCTAAATCAGGGTTCTTTTTCACCAAACCGACTTATGTAACTGACAATATCATAATAATCACGGGCAATTTGTTACAATTGTCAATTATCCGTATCTTAATTCAATGACAATTATGTTTAAATCTAAAGAAAATATAACTAGAAAAAAATCCACGCGGACCAGGCAGTAGACGAGACCTGGTCCGAGTGGATTTTTTTCTAGTTATATTTTTCTTTAGATTTAAACATCAAGCAGTTACATGCTTTAAAAAATAAAAATTATAACGCCAATTATGTTGTGAAAGAAAGGTAATTTATTAAAGTCGAAATATTTGACAAATTGTCGGTAATTCTTGACATGAGATCGGAACTGTATCAGATTTGAATTACAATGGTAGTGTATTCGTTGTTAGTTACAAAATGGCTCTCTGCGAAATCTTGAATATATGAATTCATACAGGAGAATTTATAAAGAACGAATCAATTTCTACTCTGATATCACTGATTTTGCGTTGAAAGAAAAATCTGCATAAACCAAATCGGTACCAAACATTTAATTAATGAAATCGGTGAAGTAAATACACCACCCCACAACAAACCGTTGAACTACAAAACTAAGGTATATGACGTATTAAAAATGCAAAACTTTTGTGAATACTTACTTATTGCTACTAACCCTTAGTTATAAGTTATATTGTATACTAACAAACGGATCTGTGTTGTCTGACAATAAATGATATTATTATTATTATAAAACGTCAGTGACATATATGGACTTGGTAAAATAGGGTCTTGACCACTACTTTATGCACTTCAGTAACATACGAACCCGTTGACTGGTTAAAATGACAATATTCCATCCTTTTGATTTTGCCAAAGTCCGGTAAAAGGAGTTCATATAAATTTACAAAATAAATAAAAGTGCAAAAAACGAGGAAAACCATACTTGCGATTGTTTTATGACTAACCTGACTGAAGTTATTGTTCCGAACAAAGTCAATTTACCACTTAGCGGATCGTAAACGAAGAGAAATGGATAACGTGCGAATGTATTGAAACAATCTCGGATTTTACTCTGATTTAAGATACAGTTGAAGCCACGACAGTACACGCAGTAGCACTAAGAATAGGTATTAATCTTATTTCTAAATACAATTATGATGTTGACTAAATTTAATTTAGGGGAGGTACAGCAAAGCGGGTTTCCCGTTCAATTGAAGCACCCGTCTGGGGACGTAACATGTAATTACAGACAATCACATTAATAAAAACATTATATATTTTGGTGGTGTTGAGATGAGATTGTCAGAGTTTCATAATGATAGGTAAAAAGGTATTATCGCAAGATTCTAAAGGTCTTCACTTAATAACAGTTTGAATGTCAAATCAATTACGACGTTTCGCCGTTGCATTACTCCCGTAAATAAAATATTATTATATTTATATATAATTACTAGCTGACTCGGCGAACTTCGTACCGCCCAAAAGTAATAATTTGCAATAAATTAAAATTGCGACTATAATTTGAGATTTAAACTATCCTATCTCTCAAGTTGGATCGAACTGCACATGGTGTGCGAATTTTATTATAATCGGTTCAGTGGTTTAGGAGTCCATTGAGGACAAACATTGTGACACGAGATTTATATATATTAAGATAACACAATAAATTTCTGATATCGTCCTACTAATGCGAACAGAATTAAAACTTATCTTTGATATGTTGTAGATACTTCTTAATATTATACACAAGAATTTAAAAGAAACATTCTAAATAAGTAGTCATATTAGTTATAATATTTATTGCGTACCTATTGGGTACCTACGAGTATAAATTGGGTACCTATCTGCTTTTTGCCGACAAAATTCTTTTTATAGGCTGTAACTGGGGAAGGAATACTGCCAACGACAGTTAATTACTTCTACGAACTGCCTTAGTTTGGGCTTGTTTTAAACATAAAAATCTATCTCTTGAATCACTCTATCCACCGCTGAAAATTTTCATGAAAATCCGTTGCGTAATTTTAAAGATCTGCGTCCCTACAGTCAGTGAGAGCGACTTTGATTTTTAATATAGATTTTAAATCTCTGCTTTTTTCATTATTCTTGGCGTTTCGGATCCTTTACAAGCTCTGTGATCAGAAGACGCCCCTAAAGTTATTTTTTTGATTAATGACATTAATTTTATCAAGCAAGTAAAAAAAAATACTTGGCAAAAGAAAACTGGTTGTCTATTCAATATAAATATAATAAAATTGGTGTGCGTGAAAACCTAATGTTTTCAAGCAAACAGGAATATAGGCAAATTAACAAAACAAAACAAAGGATTATTTTCAGTTTATCACCGTCAAGGGTCAAGCGTAGAGTTGGGTCTTTCGGCTTAAAAATTCATAACGGCCAAGCAAATTGCCTTGAAATAAATGAACTCTGCTCTATTTACGGACCCAAATGAAATTTTAATACATCAGCTTTCGTGTGGTTAGTGATCTTAAACAATATTGCTTTTTCCACCGTTTATAGGTTGGTGTTAATTAAATTTGTTTTAATACAAAACGTTGGTTTTAATAACCAACTAAGGGACACGAAATCAGCGCAGGCTCCCGTCGTGCTTAGCTTGTTATTGAATATTAATCTGTAATTGTAAACAACCTGCAAAAGGGTTGGGTCATCCAAAGTTTTACCTTACCTATTAATATTTTATTTCCCATCCATTGGCAAGTTAATAACTTTGTTCCACTCGATGAATAGATTTGGCCGAAATTGTAGAATACGTAAGTAGATTGGTAAAGGTATTAATTCTATAAAGTACCTGTAGCCTACGATTTCATGATAACCTCATTAACCCCCTTATTAGCCCAACAATTCTTGGTTGCATATCTTCAAACGGCCTTCCTTCTGAAACGTAAACTATGTAACCGTAATGTGTCCCGCAGGTAAAATAATGCGAGCTTAGAAACTGGGTAACTACATCTAATACCTACTATATACCTTATTACAGCATCCACAAAGTCTATTATCGAAGAAAGAAACGTGTAAAGGTAAACGAAGAACGCAATACAATAACATTTTATGATTTAACAGGGTAAAAGGATCTTGATGGAGCGTGATTTTATTATAAGGTTACCTACGCGGTTTTCAAATAAAATTTTCGTAATGTAGAGTTGAGAAATGTAAGAGAAATGTTAGTACAGTGATACAGCGGCTCAGTTACACTCCAGTTTACATAATACGAGACTAAATCGGTGAAGGTGAATTGTAACGATTCGTTCTCAATATCAGATTTCCATAAAACGGATTTGATCAAATGCTAAATGTCTATTTTTGACTGCTCAAACATTCATTGCGATGATTTACTAAGTAACAGCTTAAAAATATTTGACTCATATCTACGATTGAAGCTACAGAAACTCGATGGTGAGGTGTAATTTTACAGAATCGACCATGGTGTCATATATGAAGTTTGACCAGGACTAGCCCGTCCATATAGGCGAGCTAGGCGACAGCTTAGTGTCGCCGCACACGGGCCACCGACCACAACCACAAAACGCCGCCACCGGCATATTTCTTGTAGTTTTCATACATTTTATATGGACTCGCCACACACGGTACGCCGGTGGCCGCCAAACGCTACAAATCGTCGTTGCTCGCTTCTTTTGACCCGCACCATCCACTTACCTTAGTCGGCCGCTGTCGCGCGCTACGGCCACTTTAGTAGCAGCTTCTAGCTTCTCGTGGCGGCGTTTGTGGCTGTGGCGTGTGGCCCGTGTGCGGCGACACTTAGTCGGCCGCTGTCACGCACTTCAGCCGCTTCTAACTTCTCGTGGCGGCGTTTGTGGCTGTAGCGTGTGGCCCGTGTGCGGCGACACTTAGTCGGCCGCTATCGCGCACTTCAGTGACTTTAGTAGCCGCTTCTAGCTTTTCGTGGCGGCGTTTGTGGCTGTGGCGTGTGGCCCGTGTGCGGCGACACTTAGAGAACTCACATTCTCAACACGCGTCGCGTGGCGTTTTCTGAGAGCTTTTTTCTATATGAATTATATGTAAGTGTATGTGTATAATATGAATTATGTAAATTAATAAAGGCGTGCCAGCCTATGGCCTAGGGAGGAAGTGGGCAAGTTCCAAGGCCGTAGTTAAGGGGGGGGCATCATAGGGCTAAAAACGGGCGGCAAAAGAAATTTAAGTAGGGGTACCAGATTTTAAAATACACCCCTGCTTATGCTCTACCGGTATTTCCCGTTGCCCTATCTTAAATATACCTCTGGCTATAGTCTAACAAGTTCATATATGAACACAACAATGAATGCCACAATTTCAACTCGAAAAAAGAGATTTGGTGACTCCTTTCTAGGTCATACTATCCGCAAATGTAATGCTTTACCCGTTCACGTGTTCCCTCCCCACTAATTACAACCCGGAGTTGTTGATAAGCAACTTGTAGACCGACAAGGTGAGGATGGCTGGTGGGGTAGGTAAAACTACTGCACCAGCTATCTTCCTTCACATCTGGACTTCATCGCCAACTACATCGGAGTTGTGAGCTGGAGTCATTTGTCAGACCTTAATGTAAAAAAAAATCTAAAAAGGGCACCATTCCAGTCTTTTGCCTAGGGCACCAAGATACTCGTAGCTACGAGAAAGAAATTAGCTACGAGCTGAGTAAGTTCTTATTTGTTTTATGTATGATATTATATTGGATCTAGGAATAATTCCATTTAGAAGTAGTTTCATATAAATTAGGTACATGTTTATTGTTTTTAGTTTCAGTTTTGTAATCGTTTAGAACCTTCCCATTTTTTATGAGTTCCTAAAGCACCGGTTCGTATTAATAAAAAAAAATACAATGGAATTTAATTTTCGTATCATATTTATCATTTTATTTATTTTTTAAGCATTTAACTGCTAGATGTTTAAATCTAAAGAAAAGTTTACTAGAAAAAAATCAGGCAGCGGACGGGACCGTCCGGGACCGCCCCGTCCGCTGCCTGGTCCGCGTGGATTTTTTTTCTAGTAAACTTTTCTTTAGATTTCGTATCATATTTCATTATTGGTTTATTATTTTATTCTAATTTATTTTATAATTCAAAAACAATATTTGTATCCACATTTTGTGTTGATCAAGTACCGTTTCTGTAAACGGTGTATATAATTCCAGTTAATCACACAGTCAAACCCATCCCTTTTTTTCATTAGAATTTTATTTAAAGTATTGGTTCTTGGAACAAATTTATTCAAGCTTTCCCTTTCACAATCTATTTATTTATTTATCGGAAGCTATCGATGTTTTAGATTGATTCAATTAAAGGATCGCCCCTTTTCAACCGTGGGCGAAGAACAACTAGGTTTATTTATAAAATGTTTTAAGTCGTTGTATTCAAGTTTGATCTTTTTAGGAAGTACTTAATATTAAAATATGTTTGTAATTACGCCATCACAAAAAATAATGTACCTACTACTCAATGTCAATCCAGATCATCCTAAAAAAATATATTTAAAAATTCGTTCACTTTTAATATTGATAATTTTATAAGTTTTTGCATACGACCTTAATACATTTATTCTTAGCACGTAATGTGACAATTAAACAATGGACTTTATATAGCAAAATGAACATGAAGTCAGATTAACGTATGATGTGGTAGAGCACCTACTTGTTCTCGATTGATTAGATTATGTGCGGATAGAGATACAGCTACTAATAATTAAAAGTTACCACAGATAATTTGCAAAAATATAAATGAACAACTTCGTGTTATTCAAAGACAAAAATCCACAAAGAAAAGTAAGTACACTAAAAACACAACACAGGCAGATATTAAAACTGCCCTAGCACTGTGCAGTCCCCATAAATGAGTTTACAACACTAAATCCCTCATTTTCGGACAGCGTGCAAGTAAGTAGCTTGCTAAAGGGTAATTTTATAAATAAATTTAAACATCCCTCTCATAATCCCCCTGGTGTTACAGGTGTTCATATGCGAAGTAATTGCACAGCCTCAGGTGTTCTGTATGCTTTAATTTTTAGGATTTCGTACGCAAAAGGTAAAAACGAAACCATATTGCTGCCCCACTGTCATCTGTCTGCCTGTCCATACGTCTTAGATCGTAAACGGAATGGGGTATAGAACTGAATTTTAGTATTTTATATATAATACTTGCCCATAGTCAAATAAGGATGAAGGATGAATTATTTTTCATTTACTCTTCTTAAATGAAATGGAGACATTTTTTTTTCTTTTTTCTCCATCATGTGACGCATCATTGTCTAGAGCCAAGAAGCTTATATACAACACTGGAGATTGCATGTAGAACTTCTGTGTGAAGATGAGTTCATTAACCCCATGATATGTTTTTTATCTCTCTCACACACTATCTGAAATTACCATGTTAAATACAAGAAATTCCAATCAGAAAGTGAAAATAAACAGAACTATGCAAGATATCAATCAGTTTTACAATCTCCAGAAGTCCTACTCTTGTATTACTATTATAAGATGAGTGTGACAAATTCTAACCAACTACTTTGAAATCAATATTTAAAACTAAATAATAAATACGCCCTTTATTTCCCTGTTTGCTGGTTGCTACCATTTTGGTATAATAGCAACACTAATTAAAAAATCAACTGAAGAATATCTCCGATCTGTCAAAAAAAATCTACCGCTTCGAATGTTTAGATTATTATTAAAAAGTGTTAAATTGTTCAATTTGCTATTTATAATATGTATTGTGTTGTGTGAGATTGCAGAAGTGTTTGGGAACCAAATTCCAGCACTAAATTTCACAGGTAAGTCTATTACATTACGCCAATACCGAAATAAACATATTCCTATATTTTTATGTTGTAATCATAATAAAACGTTAGTATTTATAAATCATAGTGTCCTTTGGCTATAAATTAACGTTATTCTTGTTTTATTCACTACATTTGGTACCATATTCAGCAGTTTATTAAATTAAAATAATATAAATTTTGGTTTTGTAGGGTAACCATTATCACTACACTTGAGATATTTTGAGAAAGTTAAAATACATAAGTATTATTGTAAATAGTAATTATAAAGTTCAAAATATGAAAATAAGTTTATAATAAATACTGTAGTAGATCATGTTGATTAGATGTAGAAAACCTATTTAATAACAGCTATCTAGCAGCGGTCTTATACCTTTGTTTATGTTTCAGCTTCCCGAAAGATATCATTAAAAGAAATTCTTGGTTGTCCATTATACTGTCACAAACGCTCTCGAAACGGAACCGCGAATGTGCTAGAGATCGAATTAGCCAGAGCACCGCGGGTCGCAATAGAAGTCGAGTAAGGCGGCTTATTCTCAAATGAGCCTTATGCAGTGCGACGTAAAGGAGAAAGTGCAACGATATCTGCACTTCTTTACAAGTTATGCGTGTTACTTGCTTAGGTATAAGTAGGTATTTCGTACTCGCGGGTGCTAGGTAATTCTCAATTTAACAGGTACTTTCTAGAACTTCGACTTTCGACGACCTCCGTGGTCGAGTGGTTTGTACGCCGGGTTTCATGGTGTCGCCGACTCGAGAGGTCCCGGGTTCAAATCCCGGTGGGGATAGATGTTTGTGTGATGAATACGAGCATTTGTACTCCAATCATGGATGTTTAATATGTATTTCTATAAAAAAATATATACTTATATATATAAGTACAGTTTATGTATTCTATCCGTTACCCTAGTATCCCATAACACAAGCCTTATAGTACTTACTTTGGGGCTAGGCTAATTGGTGTGAGTGTTGGAAATATTTATTTATTTATTTACTTTCTAGAATGCATCGATCGGCGTATATAAGGGCGATTGGCGCCGCGCAGAGACAGTTGAGTTTCAACAGCGATTTCGGAGCGAATCCAAAGGCGATCAAAGTGCAACAAAAGTGTTCAAGTGAGATTGTTTAGAGACTTGTATAGTGAAATACAGTGTTTAGTGAGTGTTTTGTAATTAACATTGTGTGTTAATTGTGTGAACTGTGTGGTGAATAAAGAATTGTCAATCGTGAACTGGCATATAATTTCGAACCCCATCCCGACACGTAACAATACCATTAAAAGGTCAATTTTATTTATCAGCCAAAATATGTAGCTTAGAGATTCTAGTCCGTTCTTAGTAAAAGGCATTTCTGGCGATTTTAAAAAGGGTTTGCATATTCTTTCTCGTTAATTTTTTTATAAATGTTTTTGACATGGCATAATATAAGACGCATCTAATATGAATAAAACGATTTTTGTACTTGTGAATTTTATTACTATTAAATAATGTGTTCCCAAGTTCCTATCAACTCCAACGCTTTGATTTATAAATTGTTTAAAGACGATACCAGTAAGTATGTATCCTAAACGTATATTCCAACATGGTCACCCTTAGAAAGAGATAACAAACATATGTGACGTCATTCAAGGCCATATTTTTTCACTTCAAGGTATTGTTTGCACTGCAATCTCCAGTGTTGTATATAAGCTTCTTGTCTAGAGCTCATTGAGTAGGACATAAATATAGTTTCTAATATTTTTTATTTTTAATAACTAAGAAATGGAAGGCCGTCGAAGTTGTCATTTTTAGACCATTTTGGTTACGGGGTCTATCTCAAAATATAAACAAGTTAGGAAAGTGAAATTTTGGTATGTGGTGCTCCATATGCTTTATTTAAAGAAAAAATACTCGAAATACCGATCCAAAACGTACTTCGTAAGTTGTAACGAAAACAAACGAATGATTTTTCCTTTCGCGGTTTGTTGTACGGAGCTCTTCGTGCGCGAGTCCAACTCGCACTTGGCCACTTTTGTTTATTAATGGGCAAGCTCTTGATGGAAGAAGCCTATATAATCTGGCTTTAAAAAAGAGTCGGATTATAGGTATGTTCTTGGACACACAGACGTAGACAGGCAATTCCACACCATCGCTGTACGCATTATACTCGTATGTACTGTACGTATTTGCTGGATGTGAGTAGCTTAAGGCCAGTCGATGTGGAGATCTTTGGATAGGTTTGTGATTATAAGTGGCATTATAAGATGATGAGGCCAAATTTAATGGCGGATTGGTGGGTGCTAACTGCAGATGTAGCCGGACCAACGGCTTAACGTGCCTTCTGAAGCACGGAGGAGCTCGAGAAAGTAAATTTTTGGTCACCCATCCAATGCGAAGGTTGCTTAACTTCAACGATCGCAGCTGAACGCGCTAACCTCTTGCGACATCGAGCTCCTCAATTATTTGTTAAATATTTTGTTGAAATTGCCAAAAATTTTGTTCGCGAACTGTATGCAGGTCGTATCAAGCCATAAAAAATTGTATGCTTAATATTTTTTGTCCGCCCCCATAAACTGTTAAATGCCAGCCAAGCAATTCAGTTCGGCACTTACCGGAGACTAACATAATAAATGATTAGCTCATGCTATTTCATCATGCTCTTTACCTACTCAATTACCTCCATTTCATTTTGATGCAGGCACAAAAGGTCTGCATTTGCAGTCATTGCTACGCTGCTTGGGTTTTCTCAATCTTCATCTTATTTTCAATGGAATTTCATGGTACATTTTGTATGAAATGACTGTTTTGTGTTAAACTAAATAAGTTTAATACTAGTATCGTAGCCATTTTGGGCCACTGTATAATTAACGGCGTTCATATTAATTAAAAGGAGTGAAAGCGGTCATATTAACGAGAACATTAATTTTCATGCCCAAAATGCCATTAAGAACGAACATGAAATATGAAAAGTGACTGATGAGCGTCACCTCGCGTTGGGTTGATAGCTCGGTCTTGGAGCTCAGAGCTCATGACACAGCCAATATGAAAATAAAAGAAATTGTAACTATTTAACTTTTAAGCAGGGCTATTTATCATGAGAAGCTAAAAAAATCTGAATCACAATGTGTATATAATATTGTCAATAACCCTTGAACTGGAACGCTTATCATAACTGTAGGTACATTCCGTTTAAACCTACCTTTCAGAAGAGTACAGTGGAATAAAAAATATTTTAGTAGTGGAGCAGTTTAGTAGTGGTTTTCCTTTTTTCAACTTTTTAATTATTTTGAATTTGGAACACGTATATTATTTTAAAACTTCTTTTAATTTTGCGCCATTTCACATATT
Organism: Chilo suppressalis; assembly: GCA_902850365.2. Classification (NCBI taxonomy): domain Eukaryota; kingdom Metazoa; phylum Arthropoda; class Insecta; order Lepidoptera; family Crambidae; genus Chilo; species Chilo suppressalis. Next base: position 8,320,914 of record OU963899.1, on the reverse strand, counting down.
TTTTCGTATTCATTATCAAATTCCAATATGGAATGGGGTGTTAAAGTAAATTGGATTGCAGTGATCGCCTTGCAAAAAGTGGGTATGGAGCCGTAGGTCATATTCCAGACACTTCAAAAGCTTATTATCAGCCGTATGTTCGTATATTGTAGACCAGAAAACATCGGGGCGGCCGCGTGATGTTAGAACTAGAAATGCTGTTAAAGCCAAAATTTGCCGAAACCCCATTAGGAAGCAAAAAATCTTATAGCGTAAATGAAGATTCTCGCTAGGACTCTGTCGCGCATTATTATAAAACTAGACCTGAAACTACGCAACACTTTTTACTTGGAATGGAAGGTTTATAATTATTATGAAAAAAGTCATTATGTATAATACTAGTAGTAAGAAATAAGGTGACCTTTGACCTAGTTATTGTTGAGTATAAAAATTACGATGTCACATAACAATTTGAATAGCGATCTCATTAAGTCCTCTAGAAGCGCTATTATCTACAATGATAATTTTCTTGTGTGTAATAAGATATATTTCATCTGATTGTATTTTCAGTCAAAGGGACCAAAATCCCAGAGTCCAGGTTGGAGCGGCTAAAATCCTAAAAAACATATAAAAATACATAAATAACTTATAAAATATAATAAACTTACAAATTACTCCATTAATGACCCTGAGCCTTATTGTTTCTCCAAATCTGAAACAGAATAAATACTTGTTGAGAAATTGTTTTTAGGAATCAGCGAACTTACTAAGTTTTTAAGCAAGGCTTGGTATACTGCTTATTTTTTTTTATTACAAAGTCTCATCTTAAAAATAAGATTTCTCAAGTTTGGCCCTATAATAGTGGATTAAAGTGAATTATGTGTATTCAAATATAGTCTGTATTACTTGGCTGACCTCATAAGAATATTATAATATGGTTTAAAAACTTAATAAAAATATAGCTATTTGTGAAAATATTTTTTATTCTACTTAGGCCGTGTAATATTTTCTTTCGTAGTAATGTTGTATCGTAGCCATTGCTCTAAGTCAGATATTCTCAAACTTATTCCATAATATTCCATTTTGCACAGGATATAATTATAGGTGTTCATTTTTATAATTAATTTCAAAATAATAAAAGAAAAACACAAATCCGCTAACACCTCCTAAGCCGCTTCAACATCTTCCAATTTTGCCTGGACTCTAAATCCTTAAAAGATACTTACAGACTTTCCTGCCTTTTTCTATCACTCTCTCCTAGGAAGCCTTTTGTCTGCAAATCGTATATTTTTTATTTCGTAGCTGTATGATCCTAGCTGTCAATTTGGATCGTACCTACATAGTGAATGAAGAAGACTTCGCTCAACAAATACTGCCAAATAAAAAATCTTTTGTATCCATTTCATTCCTGATAAATCAGATTTAGTTCCATTTGAATTACAGACGTATTCTAAGAAATCCAGCCAAATCTACAAGTGAATGCATTAAGGGAGTGTTATGTTAGTCGCTTTAGCTTGTATTATCGAAGGCTAATTCAACCGTCCCGAGAGCCATTTCACGTTGCCTCTCGGAAACCAATCATCGGCGCAAACACACGATCCCCGTAGACCGAGTGCCAACAGAGTAATAATTCACTCTATTATGGCTTGTGGAAATAGAAAAGTGCCCTGGGTATCTTTGTGCGTGGTCGGTTTACCTAACAGAAAACGTTTGTTATTCCTTTTAAAATGTGGTTATTTATGGTCAACAATAGCCAATAGTTGGTTTAAGCGTGCTCATTGTTATGGGGTAACTAAAATTTATCTCGATTTTTATCATCATCATTTTACCATTATTATATTTTACATATAAACATTACGAATCTATATAAATAACAATTTGGGTATGTTGAAATGTATGTACGTGCATTCCTTTTTTTTTGTAATAAAAATATGGCGGTATGTAGTTCACCGGTTCTGTTGTATAATAATATAAGTTGCTATTTACTTCTGAATTTGTGTGTGATAAAAATTGTAAAAACAATCCTATTACTACCAATAACTACCAAGTGATCTGGTAATACCACGAGAAGATTTTACAGTTTTAAAATGAGACTCTTAATAGGTAGATTCATATGTAGAATACGTAAAATTGCATACTGTCGTATAAAATCCATCCACAATATTCTATTAAATGTATCAAAACATCAGCTGAACTTCAATAAACAGCAGCAAAATCAACATTTCATGCCGAGCGAAACTCTGAATGCGAAAATAAGCAATGTAAAGAAGCCCAGCCACTGGTTACTTATAGAACCAATCCCCAGAATAAACAATCGATCTTCGCAAGATCCATATTCTGCGTAACCAATTACATAAGTGACTAGAGATATAAATGCGTCAATATAGTCAAAAAACAACAATGATGTTTATTCAGTCTACGCTGTTACAAACACCTGTGAATATCGAAAAGCTACGCCATCGGTTCGCAAATCTACGGCGGGAAACCATGTACGGAGAAGAACCGGCAAGAAACACAGCAAGGACTGTTTATTTCTCCCTGTATTATATACAGAGTCGTCAAATTGAAAAATGACTTCAATATGAGGTAACTCGTGTAGTCACTTTCCATTACAAATGTAAATAATATAAAAAATATGACGATAAAATAAAAAAATATAAAAAACTGGTTCAACAAAGTTTAGGGATATTTTTAGGAATGCTGTCTCCTACTGTTTAGGCATAAAAAATGAACTATTAAAGATAAGTACAACGATTAATAGTACCCAAAGTAGCAAGTCTGGTGCTTATCCTACACCTGCGCGACGAAGCTTCGGGTAACTTTGGTACTAAAATGCGCTAAAATTAGCGTCCAAACTTTAAAGTAAGTACGCTCCTTCAGCTGCACATCCAAATTTTACGTGTTCCACCTCTTTTTGAAGTGAAAACTTCTTTAACGGCGTTGTAATTTTTTTTTTATGGGTAAAAAATGTTAAACTCGCGTCAAGTTAAACACGTGGGCTGATCCCATCCTGACACACCATAAAATTGGAAAAGTTGTTGACTTTCAATATATTAGACGAAACATAGTAGGTAATATTTTATTTTATCGTATTATAATAATAAGTCTCTATCTAGGACGTCCACGTGGCAGCTTTATTGTGAAGAAAATGCATTTTTTTACAATAGATGTCGCTAGATGCGCTTAAGAGCTCTTTCAATTCCGTCAAGAAACGCATAAATTGAAAGAGCCCTAAATGTGATTCATGTAAGTTGATTTCTTTACAATAGATGTCGCTAATTGCGCTTAAACGTGATTCATGTAACTTGATTTTTCTGAGAGATAAACTTTTTTAATGTAATATAAATTGTCATGTTTGTGTACGATAGCGCAATAAATAAATATTGTATTCTACCACATACATGATAGTACTTTTATACTGATAATTAAAGAATATCGTGCTAAATTATTCCCTAACCATTCCAAAATATCAAAAATGCACAACGTTAATATTCAAGTTTTCACTTCTGCCGGCACTCCCGGAGTGCAACTCGTCGTTTTTTTCGTGTCAAATTATCGCCAGACAAGTTTTCGTCTAGCGTCTACAGAGATGCATCCCGTTTATTTGATACATAACTACTTCAAACAAACGCATTTTTTTTGTGCGTTCAGTACCAAAGCCACTCGAAGCTTCTTCGCCCAAGTGTGGGGGAAGCATTGGACGAAAAAACTAGCTGTAAAAAGTGACACTTCAAAGACATTGTATTTGTATAGATCAGTCTCCTATATCTAAGCCCTACATCTAATGGTGCATAGGTATAGTATATTTTCATTAATAAAATGCTAATGTAGATTTTTTATATAGCTATGTTTTTTCTCAAATTTAAATTTTCGTCTCGGCTCATCGCCGAGTGTGTGTATGTTTGATTTTTGTAAACCTGTATTTGGATGAAATTTGTCATACAGATAGCTTATAACTTGGATAGAAACATAGGGTACATATATTTCTACAAATAATTTGGCCGTTAGTTCATTTATTAAAAAACTAAACATTGCGGGGCGACTGACTATACTTAATACATAATACTCGTATAAAGCTTACAGTACACACACAGTTCAATAAGAGTGAATAAATAGACACGTTTTTTTTTTTAAGGACCGACTTTGGCCGGAAACCGCTATGTCTTGGGAATATATAAATATAGTAAATACTTATCTAGTCCAGTCCGTGAAGCTTATTTCGAAAGATTATTATTTTTAGTTCGACACATTAAAATAATTCAATAGTTTAAATTCAAAGAAAATATCAAAAAACTTTAAATGTTTTTTCTTCCGGACGTTTCATTAAATCATGAATAAATACCGGCCAAGTGCGTGTCGTGCCACGTGCAGTGTAGGGTTAAGTAGTTGTCTATCGTCACCACAATATATTTGAGTAGGAGTTTTTATTTTCTGTATCGGAAATAAAAAATATCATTGAATATATCTATTTATTTCAACTAAAATATCTATATCCAAGTCAAACTGCGTCTCAAACTCAAAATCAAATAGATATTTTTTTAATACGAATGATATTTGATCTTTTCAAATGCTTAAATATGACGTTATCTATCTATCTATCTATATATATAAAACTCAAAGGTGACTGACTGACTGACATAGTGATCTATCAATGCACAGCCCAAACCACTGGACGGATCGGGCTGAAATTTGGCATGCAGGTAGATGTTATGACGTAGGCATCCGCTAAGAAAGGATTTTGATCAATTCTATCCCCAAGGGGATAAACACGGGAAAGAAAGTTTGTATGAAACTGTCAATTTTATACCGATCGGGCTGAGACTTTGCATGCAGGTATAAGAATAATCATTGATGAATGTCATTGTGTAATACAAGCCTGAGAACAAAATCTGTAGTCTACTCTTTAGCTCTACACCGAAGCAAAGCGAGGGCGGGCCGCTAGTCTGAATATAATAAATACATTACGTAAAGATAGCGCGATTCAGAAGTCATTGCCGTAGGTACCGGCGTCGCGGTACCTTTGTGGAACTAATGATATTTTATTGTGGTTTGTAAATTTATTTTTTTTAGGTTTTGTTTTTCAATGCAAGGTTTGACGCTACAATAACTTCATCTGTGTCACTATTAATGTTTTCTTCTAAGGAATTTTCAATAGGTAAGAAATTTTCTGTGACCAAATTTGAACGACTATTACTCTCAAACTAACAAATTTATCTTCACCGTTATAATTTTTCTTAAAAGTACATGAAAAGCACTATCATGATTAATTTTTCCAAGTTTTTCAAGCCAATAGTTTAACTTTTCGAGGGGGCGACGCCCTACTCGAGCAAAAATTTGCACTTTAAAGTTCAATATTTTCCAAACGGATCCCTTAATCGAAAAATAGTCTTACGAGCCCCGAAGTAATTTTAAAGAACTTATATTACGATACCACACACGATAGGGTAGACGACGAAAAAAAATCATCCTCAGGTTACATGTAGGGGAGCTACCAAAAAGAAATATTTTGTTTGTTTTTCTAGTAAACTTTTCTTTAGATTTAAACATCTAGCAGTTAAATGCATAAAAAATAAATAAAATCAATATTTTGTTTTTCAAAATTTTATTATACTATGTTTTTATTTTTTTAAGTATTTAACTGCTAGATCTTTAAATCTAAAGAAAAGTTATACTATTTTGTCGGCGTGATTAAAATATATATCTCCACAAAGTTACCGCTCTCTAGTGCTAATAGTCTGCAAGCAAAACTGGGGACGGACAGACGGACATGACGAAACTATAAGAGTTCCTTGTCAGCACTACGGAACCCTAAAAGGCATTAAAATACCGGTTCAACACAAGTGAAAATATAATTTGCTGAATTCCTTTTAACGTCTGTTTAGATTATTGGCAGTAAAATAGTGTAAGTAAAACACATTTTCTTAAGTGCTCTAACTTTTTCTCAACGTCGCGCTACCCGTACCGCCTACGCAAGAATCGGTCAAACTTCCATAAACATAAAACAATTTTACTACACTATCTTCAAAAATAGCTTTAGCATTACGCGAATTACAAATTACATATTTGCATCATTAAAACTTACATTTTCAGTCATTTATGGTTTTTAAAACTAGATCACCTTTGTATGATGTTTGTTTTTTTTTTGTAAAGATATTTCTCCAAAGGTTTTGGATTAAATTAGTGTAGTGAGTTGTCCATCATCATCATCATCATCATCAGTCTCTTAAAGTCCCCACTGCTGGGGCACAGGCCTTCCCTATGGATGGAATAGGGAGATTGGGCCATGACCCACCACGCGGGCCCAGTGCGGATTGGCGGGTGCTAACGACTGCAGGTGCAATCGGGACCAACGGCTTAACGTGCCTTCCGAAGCACAATTCCTTTTTTTTTTAATAATGATTTAATTCTAACTTTACCATCGTTTTGAAACGCAACTATTGCATAATAATACTATTAAAAGTACAAATAATTAGAAAGTTACTGATTTATTAACACATAAGAATAATTTAACAGTTAATAGATACAGAATAAGGTAGTGAAAAGATTAAACTATGATATTTTTCTCGCATTAGCCAGACATCATCCAGATGCTGTCAAGATTGGATAAGCTTCATTAGAGGATTGAAAAACAGCCCCTTATTTAATTTACTTCAAACTGAGTTTAGTTAAAATCCACTTAGTTCCCGCGATGGTCACGGAAAATTGTCTGAGAACAAAGTAAACTTAACATAAAAATGTTAAGATATTAAAATGGTAGTTTAAATCCTAAATATTTATATTGACGTCACTTCTTAACAAAACTTACTAACTAACCAGCAAAGAAAATATGTCATATAATAATAATACACTTCTGGACACATCTATTGGCCCACCTTGTATTTTCAATTTCGTTTGGTCCTAGCTAAAATTTTATATTAGGTCGAGCAAAAAGTTTTTATGCACTTTGGAACTTGGCACATTCACAATTTCATTCAATAGTCTTTTTTTGAATTTCGAATACAGAATTCAAAGAAACAAAAGACAATTTGGAGCCTGTTTGTTGATATCAAACAATCGAATACTAAGAAAACTTGGTTTTATTGGTTTACTTGAATTTAATTCTTGAATAAGTGATTGATATCTTTGGTTTTGCAACAAACATTACTTATTCTTAACATTAAGGTGAGGTTCTATCAATAATCTATGGATACTTCATCTGAAGTCGCCGCCCAAGCTGTGGCACTTATTCAGGCCGGACACAGCCAAAGAAACGTGAGTGCTCAACTTAATTTAAGTCGATCTGCGGTCCGAAATATTTATCGGAGGTACCTAGAGACTGGCGGCTTTGTTCGTCACCAAGGAAGGCCACGATCTCGGGTCACAACTGAAAGGCAGGATCGATTCATCGTGACGACCAGCTTGAGAAATCGTCACCTTACCTCCATTAAGATACAAAAACAAATTCGCGACTTCCACGGAGTATCTGTGAGCGCTCGAACTGTTCGGAGAAGGTTAAAAGAACGCGATATGGTACCACACAAGCCAGCTATTGGGCCCAAACTAACGCGAGCCCACCGAACAGCGCGCTTTCATTTCGCACGCAGTCGTTTAAATTGGGCACAGCAAGATTGGAGCTCTTTTCTGATGAGTCTCAAATTGTGTTACATGGCAATGATGGAAGGAAGAAGGTCTACCGACGTAAGGGAGAGCATTTCACACAATGCTGCTTTGAAGAGAGGGTTGCTTATGGCGGTGACTCATGGACTGTCTGGGGCGGTATATCCGCGAGCGGCAAAACTCAACTTGAGGTTGTTACAGGACCACGGCTGCCAACATTAAATGCTGAAAGGTACATTCGTGAGTGCTTAGAACCTCACGTGATACCATACGCGGACTATGTGGGCCCAAATTTCCTTTTTATGCATGATAATGCTAGAGCCCATGCGGCCGGCATCGTCAGGGAATATCTTCGGGATGTGAACATCACAGTTATGGACTGGCCAGCCTTAAGCCCAGACATGAACCCCATTGAGCACATGTGGGACGAGCTAAAAAGACGTGTTAGGGCTCATCAGCCAGTTGCCCAGACGATGCAGGAGTTGAAAACTGCCATAGAAGAGGAATGGGAGATGATCCCTCAAAATTTCATAGAGCGGTTGATAAACTCTATGCCTAATCGTATGAGAGCTGTGGTAGATGCCCATGGAGGCAACACGCGTTACTGAATTAAACCTTTATTTGATAAAACATGTTTTTTATTCAAAAATCAATTGCCTTTAACAAGGCGCATATCCGACTTGTTAGGCGTAGCTCCATGTCGTATGGTATTCTGAATTCAAATTTAAAACAATACGATCGAAAAAGATGGTAAAATGTATCAGGTTTAAAACTGCATCAACAGTTTTTGTTCAATCTAGCAATCATATTTCAGTATGGGCCATCGAAACCTAAACTCTAAGGTGGGCCAATAGATGTGTCCAGAAGTGTATAATGTGTTAGTCCAGCTCCGCATAGATATGGTACGAGCAAGCGACCATTGCCGCCGCAGCATTTATTTATTGGCCTAATTTACCTATAATTTATTTTATATATTTTACATCGTTCAGTTTGCATCAAGCATACCACGCGTTTCCATTAGTTTAATCAGTTTATAGTTATCAAAAATACTTTAGTTACAAAATTATTTACAGTTTTTTTTATTTTATCAGTTTTTATGTTACAGAGTCCCCGTTCAGATATTTTTCTAGTAAAATTTTCTTTAGATTTATATATTTAGTAGTTAAATGTTTAAACAATAAGAACATAATGTGATATAATATTTTGAATACCATTTTTTCGATATTCCTAATCTCTATTATGACTCTAGAAGCACAAGTAAGAATTAAATATAAGCGTATAAAAGCAACATATTACTCTTATAGCAGCACATAAGAAAGTTCCTATCTCATTATAATCTTCATTACAAACAGGCTCTCGTATAACACAGACGTTTATTATAGTAATCTGTTTTAATCTGACGGGAGAAAGGTCATTATAACACGGCCCTCAAAGTAGGAATGTGTAATGATAGAGATAAAAGCATGTGACAAAGAAATATCTGGACAAAACTTCAAAGTAATGATGTCTGATTGCAAGGAATGCAAGTGAATATTGCACCGACCCCAAATGAATTGGGAACAAGGCGGGCGAATAATGATGATAAATCAACCAACTTTTATACATACACATTCGAAAAAGGTAAAATTATAGAAAGGTATTTCAATCACTACAACTATTCAATCGGAGGTTTTTGATGTTTTTAGAGTACAAAATATATAGGTAAAAGTACAGCATTCCATTATCAGAGCAGTATCAAAACGAGCGAACGATCTGCCTTTCACTGATTCGAGCTGGGAGCTGACAGAGCTATCTCAGTTGCGAACTACTATGCCCAAGACTATCCTGAACAAGCCATACGTGTAGAATGTGACGGTTGCCGTCGGTAGTGGGGCTACAAAATAATAAGTTGCCAACAACAAACAATATGAAACTGTAACAAAATTGGATTAAAGTCAAAAAATATTTAGGTAGTCCAGAAGATTAAATTATATTTATAAAATAAAATTCTCAAACATTTAACTTACTAAACATTTAATTTCGGATTAAAAACTTATTATTTTAAATCCTGCCGAAATCAGATAAATTACAATAGTTATCACAAAATCGTTTTGTCTTTCACGAGGTTTCTGATTGGCAAATTAAAATATGTATTGACAGCCTTGACTGAATTGATTTTAAACTAAATAACGATTAAGGAATATTTTAAAATCAGTGGTGCCCAAGAAGGTCGAATATGGAGCAAATAAACATGGAGAACGGTTGCGGCTATTATACGTTACAAGAAGAGGTCTGCATCATCTGATCAGCTTAGTGGAAAAGCTAATAAAATTAGTGAAGTTGCTAGCCAAAGCCGCCCTTAACTTGCAGGACTGTATTTTAAGTATTAAAAAGAAGGGTTATCCTCGGGATACAAAGACTTCAAGTTTTAATGTTGTAATGAGTTTCAATAGTAATATTAAATTATGTGCCTATATATGTTGACCCGACTTCTTAATAATATTCGTGCCAAATTTGAAGTAAATCCATGGAGTACTTTTTGAGTTCATCCCGGACATACATACAGACAAAAATTCTAAAAACTATATTTAAAAAAATATTTAATGTACAGTTTTGACTTTCCTACCATTTTATCATATGTATACATTGTTTAACATTTTTGCATAGTAAACTTTTGTAACTGTTGAAAATCAACTCTATTTTTTAAATGTTTGTGTGTTTTAAATGCTAAAACACATTTTAACCCAAAAAAATACAACACTAAAGCTAGAGTACTTTAGTAAACAACGTCATGTACTAAGGTTTTCATAAGCAGCGGCTATAATAAGTTGAAGCAATTTCACTCTCCATTTAATTTCTGCCGCGTCTTGTTCCAACTCACGTAAGCCGGATCTCAAACCGGCGGCGTTCGTTCCGTAAAAGGCAATTTCGGTCCGATCGATAAACCGATAACTGCTTAAAATCGACAGCTCATGGATTGAACTTTAATCTTATCTTATGCAAATTTATGGGGAAAAAAGGTTATCATGAAGCTATAATTATGGTGGCTTCGTAACTTTAGAATAATGGTATGCAATTAATCTGAATTCAAAACATTACAGGAAATGGGGCAGAAAGTGTGATAATGGGTCAGCATTATTTAAAGTTAAATTTGAAATTTTAGAAATATACACCAAATAGGTTTATTATTTTTTGGATTTAAAAGACTACGATGACTTCATTCTTTAGATGTGATAAGGTTATAGGTACTTAGGTACTACTTTAAATTCACAAATAGATCAAAGACCAGCGAATACGAATCGAATAGCCATCAATGAAGTGCTAGCATTATATATTGGAAACTGTTGAGCTTTGAGCCCCAATATCAATTACCAACTCAGGTTATTTTTATGTGATTTATTGCTAAGTGGGAGTCATTTAACCATCCATTAAATCTCTTCCGCCGTTAGTTCCGCCACGCGAGCACGATCGCAACTTGTGATTTTGTATTGCTGTACACGCGATATCTTATTAAAATCGAAAGGCTCGCTAGATTGGAATGTATCTAAACCTAATTATGTTCAGCGATGACAAGGAGGTTATTTCTAGGTCAGGAAATAACTGATACGGTAAGTTGCATTATATGTACTAGTTCTTTTTTTTTATAAAAATGACAACAAGCAAGCATAAAGGTATAATGGATCTATCCGGTTTTTTGTATATAAGGCGCGACAAATTACCCTACCCCACCTGTACCCTTAGCACGAACCACTATCAAATTCGAATAGTTAGCGTAAGCATTACTGAGAGGTTTCACAACATGATCCAAGTCTGTATCTTGAAGTGTATCTAAAGTTTTTACTCCTTTTTCACAAAAATGTGGTTTTGTGACTGCTTGATAAGACACGCCCCACCAAACCATCACTGACGCAGGATGATGACCACGTTGTACCTTTCCAACCACTTGAGTAGCTTCTTTAGAACTGTGAGCGTACACTTTATCATTTTGCTTATTAGCGTACTCTTAAATCGTGAAATGTTTTTCATCGGTAAAGAGGATATTTCTGTGCTTTTCACCTGCGTATTGCGACAGGCGTTTTGATCGATCCACTTTCTTTAAAATTGTAAAACTTGATTTAGGGCATGTCCTGTATATAGACAATAAGCACCGAGCTTCAGGTCTTGTTTTATAGTACGCGACAGAGTTCTAGCGGGAATCTTCATTTCTCACGATAAGATTTTTTGCTTCCTGTGCTTGGATGTGGTTTTGACGAATTCTAGCTTGAACAGCATTAACAGCCTGTGTAGTTCTAAAAGCACACGGCCGCCCCGATATTTTCTGGTCGTCGACAGAAGAAGTGTTGTTGTATCTGTTAAGTGTATGATATACGAACATACGGCTGATACCAAGCTTTTGAAGTGTCTGGAATATGACCGACGACTCCATACCCACTTTGGGATATACTGTACTACCAGGGCCCAAAAGTAAAACTTCACAGTTTTTTTGGATGCAACTTCGCATTTTTATTGTTGAAAAGGTTTCTGTTTACCACATTATTAAACAAAGTGTCACACTTACGCACTGGTAGTTTTTTAGAAAAAACTATTGAAAATTTTTACTTTTCTTAGTAAATAGGTGACACCATTTTGAAAATTTACATTGTTTTTTTTAAATAGTTTTTTTAGTAATCTATGAGACAAAAGTTGAAATTATTATACAGTCATAATATAATACAGAAATAAAATTAATCACAAAAATTCCTTATAAAAACTATTAGCTTTTAATTGTGTATGATAATAGTTCTAAATGCATAGTAATTTTCTTTTTATGTACCTACTTTCTTTCTTATTATTAGGTTGTTTATGTAACTTGAATACAGAACCGACTTTGTCAACCCCGAAACGCTGTGGTCTTGGTCTGCGCTACCCCTAGGGGGGGAGGGGGAGCAGCCCGCGGCTCGCAGCCTCGCGACCCGTAGCTTCTGAGGCTGCTCGAGCAACAAGTCGAAGCTGCGGAGGGAAGCGTGAGTGCCTATGAGCCTTTGTTACGTAAGAGTAGAGGGGCTGCTAATCCCGCAGCGCCGAAGATGATGCGGAAGTGCAGTGTATAACAAAAAAAAAAGGTAGAAAACTTTAAAGGACCCATATACTCCTCCTTTCTCTATTCTTTCCAATAACTGAAAATTGTTGGCTGCCAAAGAAAACTCTCGATGTCTGTATGATAATCTTGACATGAAAATCATTAAATAAAGAATAAGGCTGTATGCACTTTGTTTATTTTGCCTTATCTAAAAAAATATAATGTAACAAAGCAATGTAATTTGTCAAAATGGTGTTATTTATTTACTAGAAAAGTAATTTTCAATATTTTATTTTTCTCAAAAGCTATCAGTGTGCTGGTGTGGAGACTTTGCATAGCGACTTCATTAACAGAGACCTTTTCACCACAAAACAGTGAAGTGTCAATTCTTGGGCCCTGGAAGTACAGTTTTACCCCACTTTGTGCAAGGCGATCACTGCAATCCTATTTCCTTTAACAACCCATTCCATATGTAATTTGATAATGAACACGAAAAAATATGTGAAATAGCGCAGAACCGAAAGAAGTTTTTAAAATTATATAGGTGCGAGTTCCAAATTTAAAATAATAAAACATTTGAAAAAAAGCAAAGTTTTTATGTAACAGTATTTATGGCCAGACTAGTTATATTCTGTACCTCAAGCACGAACTTTCACAGATCCGTATTGGTATTGCCAAAGTCAGTTTGAATTGGCGATACAAATACTTTCTCACTAATCGTTTGTGCTTGGGGTACTGGTGTCCGCAGTTAAATGGATTACATTTAATAGAAATATTTATATGGACAAAATTTTCACGAATTCCTTTAAATATGCACAATTACGAGAATTTTTAAGACATTAGTCCATGACAATGTTAATATGTTTTTAAAACACCAAGTAGCAGCCTACGTAGCCATTATAACAGTAAAAATACTTATAAAATAACGGTTTACCTACCTTTTCTGGTCTTCTGAAAAAACTTAGCCATTTAGGCATGACCATCTTAATCAACCAACCATTTCCACCTTTACCGATCCACCTAACAGTTACACTTATAAATAAAATTTGGAAAATCCAAAAGTGAAGAAACCCAGTAAATAAATACTAAAAAAATAAATGAAAAAATACGCTGACTTAATAATTTAATATGTCTTGTTTTCAAAACACCCCTTTTTTATTGATTTAGTGTCTAACTTGGGAGATAAGAGCGATTTTATATAGTAAAATCGTCACATAGCGGCCTATCGAGAGTAAAGCACTCCCACACGCTTACGCGTTGTGAGGTGTGCAAAAGTTATTGAAGATTTTTATATATTTCATTTCCCTCCATCTTTTTGAACCCCGATAATGAAAGCGCAAAAGCCACACTAACTGCCAGATCGATACCCGATACCACCGCCGGCTTATAGAAACGAGTGATCTGATAAAACACCCCATATCTTATGACACAACGGATTTTCAGGAAACATTCAGTACTTCATAACATGGAACATTTCGATCATCTGGTTTTCTTCAAGCGTTTTAATAGGTAGACAAACGTAAAGCTGAGTAGGTAATAATCATTACTTTAGATTACTTATACCAAACTTTTCCATTACGCATTTCAAACTTCAATCTGTTCTAAAATTTTAACAGGTTTTCGGGAAACTTTACAGCGTACCTATTTTTTTCATTAGATTTAGAACTTAATCCCAATTGTACCACAATTATCATAAAATGTTTGAATTAATATTATCATCTATCTATCAATATTATCACTTTATAGGCACTCTCCTAATTTAACGGTCCATTTTCGGTCGTAAAACTTATAATCGCAACAAACTAGGTACTATATACTATTTTCAGAGAGTGCTCCCGCCATTTTCGCCGTGAAAATTCGGTAATTTACTTTATTACGAATACCAAGCTTTCGTTGTATCATGCATGATGGATGGATATAACTCAGTGCCGACTGTTGGTGGTTTTGACAAGTTTGATTCCCCGACCATATACTAGGCGATATACGGCAAACTTGGACAGTATCTTAACTTTAACGCTAGTCTCTGGAGACTGAAACAAGTATCAGTTCTGAAGTTTACTTGGGGTTACCGCAGCTTGCGAAAATAAAAGTATCAAGAAAAAACTTACGCAACAGGAAACGGGACACTTGTAAGGTTTGATAGATGGTAGAAATCGTTTGCACTAGTGATGAAAACTTCCCACAAACTGTTTCGTAAGCCACTTGAAAGTTTCAAGTGATTTATGTGCAACTTCTATGTGATATAAGATATTTGTATGTACTTGGGTATCCCGTGCGGGAAAAACATTTACGAGTTTGAGGTAAATTACATTTAATAAGATAACGTTGCTTTGTTTTAGTTACTGTGTTGACTATTGCATCATCATAATTTAAACGTAAATTTTTGTTCGTGTCCAAGGGAGCAGTTTAATAATATTACATTATTAATTGAACAACACAAGACGGTCGTGATGAGTAGAGTAACATTTTCTCTAATGCCGGGCGACAGCTCGAAACAAAGTGGTGTCACAACGCCAAGTTATTATCTCTCAACATGATGCATCATCGTGCGACAAAGCTTCAACTTTTGATAGTCCACTCAACTAATAGCTTGTTCCAAACTGTTTCTCTGTAGCTTAGCTGACTATAAACGTGTTTCACTTAAAGTAATAACTTTATTTATTCAAAAGAATTCCACATTCTCGTCAACAGTGTAAATTGTAGTCATGAAAATGACTTGTATTGTCTTAACTATGCAAGAGACAAACGCAAACTAATTAAAACTCACGAGGCTATTTACAAGTAGTAAAATGTAAATGAACGAGAGTAATAGATTCAACGACCTAAGAGCTGCTTACCTTAAAATCGTGCTTTCTCGACGGCTGCTTGTCGTCGACTGAGCATTTACTGCAAAAAATCTACGTACCTTCCACTTCGTACTTCCGCTTTAATACTTCCTTTGAAAGCTATCACGAAGTCGAACGTTCATGCAAAAATGCAGATCTTTTACATCTGTTTGAAGCAATTTTATTAGCATCCAATAGAACTTTAAAGCTGTGAAGGATCTTTGTTCAGCGCAGCTTTTCGAATTCGTATTGTCTGTTTTATTTCCCCTGACTTAATACGTATTTACTTGGTTTAAAGTTTATGATATTCTAACATGTCTGCATAGGGTCAAATGGGGGACAGCAATATCTTTGCCCATTTTTATCGTCTATGATTTGTCTTGACGTGTTTTATATTATTAATTTCAATCTTAAGAGCGGACGCGAGCTGAGAGACATTTAAGAAATAGGTATTTGAAAAAACTGTTGATGTCACGCATTGGCAAATACCGTGCGATATGTTGTACGGTTGTACAAGCGTAGTTAACGCTGAAACTTGCTCATAAAAATTACAAATTTCGTGGATTGGCTCTCGATCATTTCCTCCACGAAAATTAGATATGTATATGTAAAATAAATTTTACACAAAGAATAATAAGTATCTAAAGAAAATATAACTAGGAAAATTCCACGCGGACCAGGCAGCAGACGGGACATGAACCCGCACCCTTCACTATCAGGGCGAATGCACTGACCAATTATGCTACTGCAGCCCTGATGGCCGCGTCGAAATTCTTCCAGCCATTTTTAAGCTGCAAGGCAGCGCCATCTCTTCGTATTGTAGGTGACCTATAATGTCAAATGAATACTTTTACAAGTATTAAACATTTGAAAGAAGAGATAGCAAGAGATAGCAATTATAGTTATATTTTTTTTAAGTTATATTTTCTTTAGATTTTAACATCAAGCAGTTACATGCTTTAAAAATAAAAAATAAAATATAAGAATAATAAGTAGTTATACATTGCCTCTGCCTCATGTTTTGATTTTTTGAAGGCGTCTTTAGTGGTGATAAAAATTAATTGCTTTTGGACTTTTTCGAGGGCTTCTAGTTTCTTTGAAACACAAGTTATCGAGAAAAGGAAGACATAGGAGCGTATAATTAATAAAACAATATATTATGTATGAAAATCAATTCTTTAGTGATAAAATACAAGGACATATCAGTTGAAAACGTTTGTATGGAAAAAACATTGCGCGCCTCACATCTTAAGCAGCTGTCATGAATGTTAGTTACTTAGCATATCATTTTCCAACAGATGAAAATTAAATGTGAGTTCTTTTCGCATGCAGCAGAGTTCTTCAGTTTCTGATACTTTTAAGAAATAGTTCTGGCGTTTTTACGCGTAAATGTCAATTAACAGAATGATCTGCTAACTTCCCGAAGCAGAACAGTTTGCAGAAAATCGAAAACAAATGTGAGTTCTTTTCGCATGCAGCCGATTTCTATAGCTACTGATACTTTTTAGAAATAGTTAACTTCCCGTAGCATATAATTTTTCAACAAACCGAAAACAAATGTGAGTTCTTTCACATGCAGCAGAGTTCTGTAGTTCTTGATACTTTTTAGAAATAGTTCTGACGTGTTTACGCTATAAATGACAATTAACAAACTGTTTAACTGACTAACTGCGTTATCAACGCACAGCCCAAACCGCTAGGCCTAGAGACTCCAAATTTGGCACGGTTCCTTATAAGGTCTAGGGGCGCACAAAGGAAGGATTTTTCAAAATTCATTCCCAAACGGGACGAATTTTCCTTTAAATACTTATCTAAATTATATAGTTTGCCATTTTAGACTGATGAAAACAAAGAATGCATAAAACTAAAATACACAAATCACTAATTCCACGTGGACGAACTCGCGGTCACCCACTAGTTACGTGTATTAAGAGGCAGAGAACAAAAACTATAATTTAATCGAAGCGATCGAGCGTGGATTATTTCTAGCAAGTAAATAAAATAAATAGCAATTCATTAAGTGTGAACATGTGAAATGCAGCGCTTTTATCTTCGTTACAGTGTGTGCACAGTGTCTCCCTGTAGACCACAATGAGATTTATGGCTTTAAGTTATCGCTGTGTCAGTAAGACTGAGAATAGGATAACAGCAGAAGCGGATTCAAGAGCGGTTTATGTGGTTATTATGTTATATATGTGCAGAAGTATATGGAGGTATCCTTGCCCTCTAAAACTGCAACATGACTATGACACATACTAAAATGTAAAAATCCTCTGTGTTTTGATTGCTAGCACCGGCGCTTACTATCAGCTTATACTGGACGCTGGCCTTTATTACGTATATGTATTCTAAGCGCCATCAGAACGTATTTTGGGGGCTGGCAAATATGATACAGACATCTTCCTTTTGCGCCCTCGTCTAGAAAAAGCTCGCATACAGGTAATTCTACTAATATCATAATTGCATTACTGAAGCAAGGAAATCGCATGCTTAGAGCACGGGGGATAGGCGGTTCGGCATTCGACAGAAGACACGATCTGGACACATCCTCATCTTCACCCTCGTCCAGGAAAAGCTCGCAAACAGATAATTCTCTAATATTATGAGTTATATTACTGGAGCAAATAGATCGCAGGTCTAGAGCATAAAGGAATAGGTGTGTGGTGGCACTCGACAGTAGACACGTTCAGGACATGCCTTCATCTTCACCCTCATTTTTCTATCTGCATTTCTGTTGTCTGTCTTCATTCTGAATGTAACTTTATTTTAAGTTCAAGTAACAGTCTTTTTTTATATATTATAAAAGTGGGCATGCGAGCTGACGGCTCACTTGATGGTATGTGATCACCATCGCCCATAGACACCTGCAACACCAGGAGTATCACAAATGCAATGTCGGCCTTTAAGGAAGGAGTACGCTCTTTTTTCATGAACAATATGAATACCTTTTAATTTAACATATAGGTTAAACTTGCTTAACATTACCACTCCCGCTTCCGCTCCATACGGGTTGCGGCTTATTTCTGCTGGTTTCTGGTATATTACAGATGTTACTCCCAGATTGTTCTCTACAGAACTTAAAAACATTTACTGAATCCATGTCTTGGTTTGTAGTCAAAGTGGATGAACAAAACTTTCTGTCTTCAAAAGTGTCTTCTTACCTAAGTAAACAAGCGTAAGTTTTACAACTGAATGAAAATTAACGTAAGTATATGGTGACATTATTGGGGTCACATAAATGTGTCACATTCCACATTTAGATGACCTCAAATAATGTCGCCATATACTTTACGATAGTTTTCATTCAGTTTTATTTAAAACTTATCTTTGTTTACTGAGGTAATAAGACTATAGTCATCTTGGTGATGACAAGCATCTGGGTCATCGACTTATTCTGGCCGCTTGCAGTAATCGATTGTCGCGTAGAATTTTTACTAGTAAGTATGACATATTGAAAGGACAATGGCGAACTCCCATACAAATTTTTGTTGAAAATTTTTTTTGCGTCTATGAATGAATTGCATCTTAAATTATAGAGTTTAGATTCTCGATTTGATTCGTCTTATTTCTATTATTATAGGAAGTCTGGATTTATAGATATTCTACTTTGAAGTTTTGGAGGTTATGTCATACTAAGTAATACAAAAACGAATTATTAAAGTATTTTCCAGAGTATTTTTATATCAAAATAAAAAATACGTGATACAATGAAATAAAATACACAGCATGGGACGGAATCGTGTCCAAAATCCACAGCAAGAAGTCGTCCGAAATATCAGATTCGGAAGTCTTAGGCAAACACTACTCAACAGTCGCAGGGAAGATTTCGAGAGTCCGAATGCAGTCTAAGTCACATAAAGACACAAATCACAAAAAACACAATGCGACAATTTAAATCGTTGCAATACGCATGCACAAGCACAAGCAACGATAATGTTAATTGTTAACAATATCAACAACAATTCGATGACAAGCATGACAGTGACAGTTATAGTTTTTTGCGTTAGAATTGTCGCCATATCCTTTTTGTATTGTGGGAATTATTTATTATGGTTTCAGTATAATATTGAAAAATAATGTTTTTGATAGATAATTAAATACAGTTTAAGTGTTAAGCGATGCAAAACATACGAACAACATATTTAAAGTTGATTTCATCACTAAAATCACTTAAAATAAATGGCTCAAAAGCCATGATGCCAAGCCATAATAAAAATAAAAAATAAATAGTCAATTGTGTTTCCCTTTTTTAAGTTTTTAATTCCAGACTTAGACAACCCTCCTGAATTGTTTAATAAATCTTTTGAGATTATTTTATTAACATTTCTGATAATGACATCTATAGACGCTAAAGATTTACTTCAACAAATATTTCGCCATTGTCCTTTAAACTCGAGATGACCGCCCATCAAACTTTTTTGATAAAACAATTTTCTATTAAAATGTATTAATTACACTTTACCAAATCTAAAAAAACTATGTAAAATAAGATTCATAGTAACATAGTTACATAATAGTTATGTAGTTAGCTGAATTACTTATTTTTATAAGGCTGCATCCGCGGTGCGCGCGATGATGATGATGATGATCCGCGGTATCATCTATCTATATATATAAAACTCAAAGATGACTGACTCACTGACATAGTGATCTATCAACGCACAGCCCAAACCACTGAACGGATCGGGCTGAAATTTGACATGCAGGCAGATGTTATGACGTAGGCATCCGCAAAGAAAGGATTTTGATCAATTCTACCCCCAAGGGGATAAAATAGGGAATGAAAGTTTGTATGAAACTTTCTCAATTTTAAACTGATCGGGCTGAGACTTGCATGCTGGTATAAGAAGAATCATAGATGAATGTCATTGTCTATAATACAAGTCTGAGAACAAAAACGGTAGTCTACACTTCAGCTCTACACCGAAGCGAAGCGAGGGCGGGCCGCTAGTTTAAACTAAAATTCTAGTTCTGCACAATTGAACTGATTGAAGCTGTTTAACTTCATGTAGATATTTCAGAACATTCAGGTTTTATATCACATTGTTTTTACAAAGGCATTCGTATAAAAACTTTGTTGAACTGTTAATGTACTGTAACTGCAATTATTTGATTCTCATAAACAACTTTACCTCGGACACGTTATTATGTAAAATGACTTTAAAATTCAAACTCATTGGCTTTCGTAATAACTAAATTATGATTCAATCTACTGTAAATACTTTATTTCTTTCCAGAAAAATGAAGAAGAAAATTTACTAAACAAGAAGCTTCAAATTAAATACCTTTTTATACGTGACAGAGGAATTTCTTTTAACTCAAAAATTCATTCAAGTGTTTATAGACAGAGGCAATTATTTATCATCAGACGACCCGTCAGTTTTTCCGCCATTTCGATCTTACAAAAGAGGTAAAAAAGGATTACACTGAGCGGGGAAATCCCTTGGTGCGGGTCGCGAATCAGGAAAAGCCTCGTAGCCTTAGCGTGTTTAAACCCACGGCTGAAATGTTTGCGGACAGATTTGATTTTAATCTCACCGGATAGAAAAACTGTTGCGCCAATAATGCTGTGATCTTTCACAGTAGATGACGCTTTGGCGGTCATATGGCTGTGTATTATAAATTCGATAAAGGCTACCGTGTTGGAGTAGAATGGATTTCGGAGTAACAAAATTCTGACAGATGTAGAGATATTATTAAATAAATGTTATTTTTTTGTTAAAATTACTGCTTAAATCTTTTGATTTCATTGTAGGGTGGCATTATAAAGATTATTTGTAATTGTTTTATTTTTATATCTGCGTAACCTCTACCTTAATCGACCTTTAAAAGGATGGTAGGCAATAGGGAAGATGCAATATTTTTATTTTTGTTTTCATTTTAAAGAATTCCATGTAGAATAAACCACAGATATATTAAAAAATTAAAACATTGTGATTTATCGGAAAAAATGCGGTTTTAAATTGACAATTTAAATTTTCGCGCGAAAACGAACCTATGGTTGCGATGACGTCACTCCTGTCTGTCACTGGTCGTACTTGTTCGTTGCTGGCTTGAAATTTTCATACTTTTGCATATTTTTTCGACTTTCGATATATTTTTTTGAAAAATTTAAATTGGACTATCCATCAACATCATGTGATCATAACAATACCACTAATATTCCGAAAAAAATCCGTGTTGACTCATGTTTTGTGCCAATCTACTTCAACAAAGTTCCCAAATAAATTGTTTTTGACTGGAACTTCTGACCCAAAACTGAAAAACAAGTGGTTTCAAGCTGCGAAGAGAAATGACAATTATTCTCCAAAGACCATTATTCGATGCTGAGAAGATCACTTTGACGTAAGTCGGCGAATATACTTGTTATATGCTTAATTAATCTGCTTGTACGTAAAAACGCATCAGTTACCTACCTAATACTTACAAAACCTGTCTTTAACATATTTTTAATTTTACAGTTGGAGAATGACGTCGAAAATTAGATAAAGTTTAAAATGTGTGGCACAATCTTCACATTGGCAGGACTGAACCAAGCTTTGCGTTTCATTTAAAATAACTGTAACACGATAACCTTCTTTACGTACTTTATGCTCCGGAGAACTCGACCTTTTACTGTACATAATTTTCCATCTCTTTTAATTTGGACATAGCCGATTGCATTATCGCCGTGAGATTTGTAGAAGCCGCTGAATAAAATACGAAGTTTAACAACTACGATTTTTACATACCGTAGTAATTTAGTCCCTTTCATTTCTACACTTTAAAACTCTGCACTTTGGACAAAAAAAGTTATAACCATGTCAACGCTAACTCTTGGTAAATTCCTGGAGTCTGCTTTGATAAACGCAACTTCCATTTTTATTAAATGTAAAAAAACGCAATAAATTTTCCCATAAAATATTATTTACTTTAACAACCATAACCTCAAAGCAGTTGTCATAACAGGAGTGACGTCACTAAACGCTGATTGGTGTTTTAAAATACGTTCCGTTTCAAGTATTTTTAATTCGTAATAATTGTTAAAAAACAACATTATGTAAAATAAAAACGTTGCAGTGGCATTTCTTTTATATTTTTTTAACATTTTAATCATAAAATTTTCATAAATATTATATATGCATCTTCCCTATTATCTCTATATAATTGCATGTGTTCATTTTTTCAATTTCTCAAAAATGTGACATTTTTGTTGTCATTTCGCCGTTGAAAAAGAACGAAATTACGGATTTCACTTCCTTGTTTTCAGCAATAAGCCATTAGTTTTACGAGGCGAAACGTGAGCGGAATACCGGCAGAGATACAAAGGAACAGAATTCGCTCCCCCTCCACAATACCTTTGAATATGGAAAGTCACGTAAATACTTCAAAAGGAGCATCACTCTTTTTAACTGAGTTTTAACGTTTTCGGTGTCACGATTAATTCTTTATTAAGGTTCTGTAGTCAATCAGTGGCTCCGACTCGAGCGAGACTATTAATTCAGCAAAATAGTACTTAAGTAATATTATATAATTAGGTATATACAAAAGTTTTATTTATTACTTATAAAAATCTGTTCAATTGAGGTAATTTAAAAAAACGAACCAAAGGAATTGCCAATAATATTAAGTACCATTTATTAAAACATTCAGTCATACTTGAATAAATACAGTCATAATGGACATACGGCGAAATATTATCACCGCAAAACGTAGCAAACTAACAATGCATCGTATCTAATTAAGTCGTTCGAAAGAAAAGGGAAAACATACCAGTCCCAGTTATACTGAAGACAATAATTAAACCGACCCTCGTGATGAAGTGACGCGAGTTCGGAAGAAAAATGCGAAATGTTGAATTGAGACTGGAGAGTGCTCGAGTTACGTAACCCGTAAAACAACGGAAAACATTGGAGTTGCGTACCAAATACGAGGTACAGTTAGGTGCTAGAATTTAGAGTCCATTTCATTGAATTAAAGTAAAACATTTGCATTGTTATAACGTTGAATTTAGCGTGGTATCGTCAAGTAGAAAAAACGTATTAAATTTTTTTCTAATACAGTTTAAAATTTAACTAACATACTTTATTTTTTTTTTATTGTTGATACCAAAATAGTAAAAATAGTTTGTCTATTGATCGTTTTCATCTTGGGAATTGATTTGATAACCTCGGGACCGTAATGTAGACGCGTAAACTGCTAAGTTTTCTATTCTGACAAAATTTAACAGTGCTTATTGCATTGTCACACTCGTAGCAACGTAATTGATTGAACAAAGGAGACGGTTCAATAGTGGTAGTCGGTTTCCGGCAGAGATGAAACATGTATCATATGAAAGCTTGTTTTATATTTAAACAGAAACAGATACTTTTATTTTTTAATCTATCTCCAATTAAATTTTGATTGTGGTCAAAAATTTAACAATTTAGTAATGATGCTGGCCACCCTGTCATACATAAGTAAGGTCATATTTTAGTGTGTGACAGCTTATAACGTCAATTCAATCACTATGGCAAATGTCATGATATTCGTGAAATCGTGGTGAACTAATTATGCCAATTTATGATTGAATCTTCTTGAAATAAAATACCCCACATAATACCTAATAATGTAATGAAAGGTTAACAGAATAATTATCACTGTTTTAGTTACCTATAGAATAAACTACACTTAATTCTTTGGCAACAAAAAATATATAGATAAACTTGTCATTTGAGAATCAATAATTATATAATTTTATATTATAATAATTATTAAAAAAACTAGAATAAAAGAAATTCTAGTTTAGAGTCTGATAGAGAACCATTACCACCCTCCAAACAATGTGAACTGTTTCCTGTGCTCTTAAGATGTCTGTTTGCTATCCCGTATTTAAACTTAAGCGGGTCCCAAAATTAAGTACGTGACTGTACACTGCTACACAATTTGCGAGTAGGGCGAGCCACAGCCTTACCGCCTTCTGCCTCAGACGTAAACCTCAGGTTTTATTATTTCCCCCCGAGTTGGCAGCTCATTACACAAACTCACCGAGTGCATGCGAACGACAACCGACTCAAAAGCGAGCGACCAGTATTTATAGTACCTAGTCGCATTTGCAAGCTTTCGCCACTGGATAGTTGGAGAGTGGTTTTAATATAATTGAATTTATTAAGTAGCCACCCACAACACAAGCTTACAATCCAAGAATGAGACGCGCTCGCTCCTACGCGGGGAATACCCCTTCACATATGTCAGTTCAATTTGACAGCTAGTGCTGCCGCAAGTTAAATAAACAATAGGGACATCGCTTATCGATTGAAGTTCGGTTATATTATATTGACCACACGAAGTTTGTATTCTCGGATAAGTGTAGGTGTGAACGAAGTAAACAACAATTTATCTTAGATTGGAATCAAAATATCTTTTAGATTCAAAGAACTATCATAGTTTGAATAAATAGAGTGTATAAATGATGTTCAAATTCTCTTAATAATTTTGTTAAAAAATAATAAATTATGTATGCGATTAAGACAATAGGCGAATTATAATGCTTGTATTGTGCCACCCTTGCTTACTAAATAATATAGCTAATTCCACAATTTTAGAGTTTATAAAATGGCGCAATTAAAATCTATACTTATATAAAAAAGATATCTAGTTCTCAGAGACAGTTTACGGCTTTTGATGTACAAATATTTTCTACATAACAAAACAACAAGTATGTTCAATTCTTTCACCACAGAGTATATTTTTTTATTATCAGCTAAATAAAATTAGTCGCTCGTGCACCGCCACTCTAAACTACGTCCAGCGGAGCACGGTGCAAATCTGCAAACTTCATTCGTTACAAAATAACAAACGAAATCTTGTTATTTAACGTAGCGTCTCCATAGAAAGTTCCCCTTTTTAGGGGTCTGTCCGGTCAATCCTGACAAGAAACCCTTATAGTTTCGTCGGTTTTGCTTGAAGCTGTAATTAGCACTAGAGAGCTGTAATTTTGTGGAGATATGTTTATCGATCACGCCGATAAAATAGTAGAATAAAAATTTGAAAAATATTTTTTAGGGTAGCCTCCTACATGAAAAGGCGAATAGGCGAATTATAATGCTTGTATTGTGCCACCCTTGCTTACTAAATAATATAGCTAATTCCACAATTTTAGAGTTTATAAAATGGCGCAATTAAAATCTATACTTATATAAAAAAGATATCTAGTTCTCAGAGACAGTTTACGGTTTTTGATGTACAAATATTTTCTACATAACAAAACAACAAGTATGTTCAATTCTTTCACCACAGAGTATATTTTTTTATTATCAGCTAAATAAAATTAGTCGCTCGTGCACCGCCACTCTAAACTACGTCCAGCGGAGCACGGTGCAAATCTGCAAACTTCATTCGTTACAAAATAACAAAAGAAATCTTGTTATTTAACGTAGCGTCTCCATAGAAAGTTCCCCTTTTTAGGGGTCTGTCCGGTCAATCCTGACAAGAAACCCTTATAGTTTCGTCGGTTTTGCTTGGAGCTGTAATTAGCACTAGAGAGCTGTAATTTTGTGGAGATATGTTTATCGATCACGCCGATAAAATAGTAGAATAAAAATTTGAAAAATATTTTTTAGGGTAGCCTCCTACATGAAACCTGGGAATATTTGTTTTCATCATCTACTACTATTTTTCGATAGATCCGTTTGCGAAATTTGAACTTGAAAATGCTAATTTTTGTTCGAGTAGGGCATAGAGGGGGGGCCTCTAAAAGCTTAAGTATTGACTTAGTAAATTCATGATAATAGTGCTTTTCATGAACTTTTAAGGAAAACTATAAAGATTTCTTAGTTTAAGAGTAATAGTCGTTCCACTTTGGTTAAAGAAAATTTCTTACTTTTTGAAAATTCTTTAGAAGAAAACATTAATAGTGACAGAGATGAAGTTATTGCAGCGTAAAACCTTGCATTGAAAAACAAAATCTTAAAAAAACTATTTAAAATTGATTTCGTTAATTTCCGATACACATAATTAAGACTCCAACTGAAATATATTGTGGTAACGACAGGCAACTACGGAACCCTACACTGCGCGTGGCACGACACGCACTGGACCGGTTTTTAAAAGCAAATTTCATGATAACTTTAAAAGAATGAGTCCGCGTCGAATTTCAAGTCGTAACTTTGAATAGCCTCCGACTTCACTACTTTGTCTTTGGAATGTTAATAATTTATGATAATTAAGAAGTTATTTCAAGAATTTTCCTCGTTAGAACCAGTTTATAACTTGGGTGCATTTAGAAGTAAAATAGTTATGATTCATTGAGAAAGTATCTAAGTAATTCTACAATTTCAGTGTTTACAAAATGATTTTAAATAATTTGCCAAGTAGGCATTGAGTGTCTCACAGACAGACGCGACTTTTGCCGTCGCGGCTGGAGTGGCGGCTAGTTATATCCGCATGCAATGTAAGCGAGTGTTCAAACACGACCGACAAAGTTGAGCTGACTGCCTCTGTCTGTGACTCCTAATTTAAAAAAGCTACGTAATTAGGTTAGGAAGTCATGAGTCATGGAGAGTCATGTCTTCTCTATTTCACTTAAAAAGATGTTTACTTAAGACGTTTAAACTTTAATTTGAATTAAGAACAATTTGGTACAAAGAAGCCTAAAGCTTTGTCCACATTTGTAGCATCTTGACGTATCACGTGTATCGTATCAAGTATATGTATCATATTTGTTTCTTAGGTTTTCACGCACATCACTCAGTAAATAAAACTAGTTTTTTACGGGTTAACGCACGAAACTTTATTTATTTATTGACGTTTCGTAGCCTTTACAGGCTACGTTCTTTTTTGTAATTTTGAGTTTATTTATTTGACCCTAACTATGTCTGTAATGTATGAACATGCATTAGGGGGACCAAACCATTACATTAGATTTGATAAACCACAGATCCTTGCAACTGAGCAACGATTCATTCCGAGAATGATACGCGAGGATATTGAGATTGAAAAATATCCAAATTTCAATAGGGAAGATGGTTGGTATATACCACTAGCTTGGGAACCCATTATACAGGAGATAAAATCCCAAACCCAAGCACACACTGCAAGAAAACCGGATACTATTAGTTCTTTTTGTTTGCATAATTTAACATAAGAAGGAGATAGAAAGCCTCTCTTGAGTTTGTTTCGCCGGTTCTTCTCAGAAAGGTCTCCCAATTTTGGAACCGGTGGTAGTTTACGGTAGTTAGGGTCAAATAAATAAACTCAAAATTACAAAAAAGAATTTTAAATAAAATACTTTATTAACTAAATTAAGTAATGAATTCATACATAGACAATAAAACTTTAAAAATTGAACAATGAAATAACAGAACGCTCAATAAAAGTCTTTCGAAGGTAGCTCGACAAAATTGAAGGCCACGAAACGTCAATAAATAAATAAAGTTTCGTGCATTAACCCGTAAAAAACTAGTTTTTATTTTTATGTATCATATCGTATCGAGTAGTATATGGACGCGCATTTTAACTGCGTCATATTAATTAGCCGTATCTTGTAAAAAATACCGACCAAGAGCGTGTCGTGGCCCGCGCAGTGAGGGTCCTGTAGTTGCCTGTATTTACCACAATATTTATATTCGAGCAGGAGTCTTTATTTTCTGTGTCGGAAATTAAAAAATCCAATTAATATCAATCTATTTATCTCAACTAAAATACCTAAATCAAAATCAAACTGCGTCTCAAACTCAAAATCAATTCGATTTTTTTTCAATCCTAATACTAACCGCCGATTTTTTTTTGTTTCGTCCCAGGCGGGTGAGCGGTTATGAAATCCGCATGGATACCCTACAGCTGGCTGTAAGGTTATGTCAGGCTCTTACTGACTAAAATCTTTATCTGAAGCGATCATCCCATGAGAAGGGAATGGTGCGGTATGACCGCCGATCTTTTCAAGTACTTCTATACTTATTATAAAAAGCGCGATTTTGGCGCGACTCAGAAGCCTTTGCCGAACGAAAATTTGCACTTTAAAGTTCAATATTTCGCAAACGAATCCCGAAATCGAAAAATAGTCTTAGGAACCACTAAATCATTTTATAGACCTATTTTACGATATCTCACATGATAAGGAAGAATACGAAAAAAATCATCCCCTGGTTACATGTAGGGGAGCTACCGTAAAAAAATATTTTTCAAAATTTTATTCTACTATTTAGCCGCCGTAATCAATATACATATCGCCACAAACTTACAGCTCTCTAATGCTAATAGTCTCCAAGCAAAACCGGGAACGCACAGACGGACATGATGAAACTATAAGGGTTCCTTGTCAGGACTACGGAACCCTAAAAACGGGTCCATACTTATCGTGTATAGTGTCAATGTAATAGCTTTAACTGAACAGATATGGTCCGTTAAAATTGTAACATTGACACTACATCATGGATAAGTATGGACCGGTTTTTAAGCTACAACTTTTCCTCCTATCCTCGTATCTTTTCCTGATACGTCTGTTTTTCAGATCACCTTTCACTCTCGTTAAGTTCAGTCATGTCTTCTTTCTCAAACGGTTCAGCGATGCCAACGTACGCGATGCAAATGCATTCACTTCAAAACTTGTTCAAAACGACGTGTATCCCCTTTGATGATCTCGGAAAAACCGACACAGTATGGTGATGCAGCATCAAAATACGTCTATACTACTCTTCGTGATACGAATATCAGATACGAGGTGTAGCAAGATACACCTCGTATCAGATACGAAGTGTATCAAGATATACGATCAGTGCGGATCGGGCTGTATCAGATACGGCGTGTATCTTTACCGCGTATCATCTTGTGTCTATACTAGCGATCATGATACACATCGATACCACGCGATGCAGATACGATACACCGAAATACTACAAATGTGGACGAAGCTTTAACAGTACATCTAAATCTAAACCAGAATAAAATACTATTAAATTTAATGTCAAATACTCAGACCTCCATAGAATGCCGAATGACATTAGGAAGATCTCCGGCCATTTATGAATTCCCCAAAACAATGCAAATTCATATTACCTTCGCAAATTAAGCCTCCGTCGGGAAGTTATCGATGTCGGAGTGCCGTGGCTTCCCAGTCCTTTCCGCTCCCAGGCTCCGTCATAAATATTTAATAACAAAGCCCACTCGGTGAGCGCGCTGTGCTATGTATTTGTTTTGTCTAAAAATTTAAATATGATTTTCGCAATCGACATAATAAACAAAACGTTTCGCTTAGCGAATTTTGCCATAAATTGGAAATCTCTATAGATGTACAGAGAGAGATCATCGCTGATTGTAAATAACCAGCAATTTCTATACTGCTGTTTTTGTTGTGATATCGATCCATATAAGCTGTTCTCTTGCACAAATCCCTGATTCATGATTTTTCTCTCGGATTATCGATTTTCTAAATAAATTTAAATTCAGTTTTTGTATGTTTGTTTCGTTTCTTTTTCTATTTGCAAATTAGTCATTCCGTGATCCATGAAAGCCGTGAAGCTTTATGGGTGTTTTTTTGGGAAAACACAAAACAACCCGTTTATCTATAATCACAATAGGAAACAGGTTACTGGAGAAACCAATGTTTTTTTTTGTTAATTTAATGTTTAATGTTGAAGAAAACCAAAAAACACTGATTCCTAACAGCAAGTATATTAAAAAGATCGTGCGTTTTTTTATGTTAAAGGGGTGGCATATATATATGGCCTTATGGTAAGCGGCCACCATAGCTTATAGACACAGGGTGTAAAAAAACCTATGACAAGGACCTAAACTGCGCATTCTGTACAGCCACACAAGTCATATTACAAAATATTATTGATGGGAAAAATATGAAATGAAAGTTTATTTGCATGAAACATAGTTTGTTATAGCTGGTAAATAATATAAAAAGTTCCATATGTTTCGCCCTTGAAAGAACATACAAAATACTAATAAATTATATAAAAATTTAAATTGAGTAATAGTTGCATTCCAAATGTCATAATAACTATACATTATATTACACATAATAATCATACAATACATGTCAATTCTTTTAAGTGAATAGCCATTTCTTCATTATGTCAACAAAATTAAAATTATTAATTCATAGTAAGAATTCATTTGTACTATAAAAACATTTACTTATTAACCAGTCCCGTAACTTTTTTGCCATTAATTTTATAGGTCCATGCTTGAATTGATTTGGAATTCTATTGTATACCTTAATACACATGTTATAAGAGCTTTTCTGATACACCGAGGTTTTTGGTGCAAAGTCTAAAACAAATCTATCACCATCTCTAGTGTTTCGGGGGTATATATCTTTGGCCTTATGAAATAGCCCCGGGTTTTGGCTGACAAATTTAAATATTTCTAATATATATTTAGCAGGGACTGTGAGTAAACCTAAACTTACAAAAAGTGGTCGACAACTATCAAAGGGACCTTTACCACATATAGCTCTCACGCATTTCTTTTGGGCAATGAAAACTTTTTGAATGTCTGTACTATTACCCCACAAAAGAATCCCGTAATTTATAATAGACGCTACATAACCGTGGTAAGCAGACAGGGTCACTTCAGAGACGTTTTTTTAGACAAATTCCTCAATACGTAGACAAATCTATTAATTTTAGTACATACCTTGTCAAAATGACTAGTAAAATTTAGGCTTTCGTTTAATACAATTCCCAGGAATTTGACTCTGTCAGCCTTTTTAATAGTCAAATCGTGATATTTTATGTCAACGTCACCACTTGAGCGGCCTTTTACATTAAAATTCAAATAGTTAGTCTTACTAAAGTTTACGTGAAGATTATTTGCATCAAGATATTTTATTATGTCAAAAATTGTTTTATTTATGTTATTTTCATGATCGCTTATGTCACTATAATAATTAGATTTAATAATAACCGAGATGTCATCAGCAAACATTATACATTGATTTTCTGCCACTTTTGGCAAATCGTTGGTGTACACTAAGAATAAAGGAGGGCCTAGTACGGTACCTTGCGGTACTCCAAATTTGATTTTTTCATATTTAGGGCGTTCCGAGACAACTGTATTCCTATTATCTATTCTATTAATTTCTACGTATTGGTATCTATTATCCAGATATGTTTTAAGCCACGAAAGACAACGTCCACGGATGCCGTACTTTTCTAATTTGTCAAGCAACACATCATGCACTACGAAATCGAACGCTTTGGACATGTCAAAAAGAGACCAGTAGTCCGTTGTTTTTTATCAAGTCCTAATGTGATTTTAAGCACTAGATCAAAACCAGCCTGAGCAGTGGACTTGACCTTCTGAAATCCGTATTGAACCGGTGTTATTATGTTCGAAGATTGAAAAACATTTTTGTTAATCTCTTTTGCATAGATTTTTCGAATATTTTAGATATAACCGGTATCAATGTAACAGGGCGATAATTACTATTGTCAGATTTATCATTCTTTTATAAATTGGTTTTACTATCGAGTACTTGAGAGCATCAGGGAAACGTCCCGTCTCAAAGGATAGATTAATAAGGAACGTCAAAATTTGAGCTAATTCTTTATTGCAAAATTTCATCACCTTTGTTGATATATCATCATACCCACTAGAATTTGAGTTTCTCAATGACTGTATTATATTAATTGTCTGTGATATTGTTACCGGCTTAAGAAATATAGAGTTTAGCGTCGAATCATTGTGGATAGCACCTGACGCTTTTTGTCTCTGTCATATACATACGCATCTACAGTCAAATTTATAAAATAATTATTAAATATTTCTGCTATTTCATATCCGTTTTTGATTATTTTGCTTTTATATTTTATCTCTGTTATATAACTTTTAAGAATATTGCTTTCTGTTTCATCCTTAATTAATTTCCATGACGCTTTACAAATATTTTGACTACGCTGAAGGTACTTGTCATTACAGTTTCTTTGGGCTATCAATACACATTTTTTTAACATCTTTGAGTTAAAAAAAATGTGTATAAAGTTAAAAAAATACATTTGTTTTTCCAGTACGCAATGTATAGCGCGGCGCGCTACCGTGGCGCTACGCAAACAGTGTGCCTGTGAGTATGTGTGTGCGTGTGTGTAAATAAAAAAGTTTCTAAATAACGCTTTGAAAATATTAATGTATAAATCTTGAAAAAAATATTTTGGGTTTTGACTTCCAATATCTCCATAACCATAAATTTCCCAAGTATGGTCAGGAAGAAAAAAAATATCGTCATGATATGGAAAATACGTGGCCTTCGACTTCATTATAGTTTTTTTTACATCCTGTATAATTTAATTTAGAAATCATCGTAGTTTTAAGCCCGTTTTTCCTTTAGGGTGTTATAATAAAGGTTTTTTCAATTCAGGTTGTTTCAATTTGAAAAACTGTGGGCCTTGTCATCCGGTAGTACCTTACATATTTGAACCTTGGATACATTACACTCTTATTTTAGGCAGACGTCTAAAAGAGCAAAATGGTTGGGGATACCGCACCGTTACAAAAGCATAAAAAGAGGTAATGTGTATTGAAGTTAATATGTATTTACCTGGATTCAGGGATCGCAATCACGCCACATGAAACCGTATTGAGACCACCCCGTTAATTTAACAGGTATTATGTTTAAAAAATAAATAAAATCATAACTATAATATATTGTGTTTAATTCTTTTGGGAGTCTGTAACAAGAGGGTAAAGAAGACTCTATTACAGTACTAAGACTCCACTGTCCGTCTGTCTGTCACCAGGATGTACGACATGAACCATGATCGCTAGATAGTTGAAATTTTCACAGATGACGTATTTCTGTTACGTATTTCACAGATGTCGCTATATTTCTCGACCAGGTAATTGTAACTAGTAACAGTTTATTTGCCTGCTCTCAAGTTATTTAATAATTTTAAATGTAAATAACTAAAAAATATCTGACTGTAAATAATAAATATTGCTTTGTACTAAAATTAATGTTATTATCAAAATTCCATAAGATTTAATTGCTAGTTAAGTGTATATTGCATGTCGTAACCGCCTATAATTAAAGTTCCACTAATAAAAAGTCTTACGATAAATGTTTAAATAATAAATGTCTAAGTGTAACTTTGTTGGCGATCAAATGAATAAATAAATAACTGAATAAATTGTATTAGCGTGCAACGGACATTCCATAAATATACTTATAAATAATGGATTATTCATTATTCCTAATTTAACTTCTTTATTACTAGTGTTATATTTATAATTTAAATTAATATATTGTTAAATTCTTTTTCTCTTATTATTATTAATTTTAGTTAAAATACATTAAATTTCTCATTATAATATTCATTTAAAGAGTAATAGCATTTTTGTAGCAGGCAGTGCTTTAATTTGTTTAGAAATTGACTAATCCCCAACCCCTAGCCCTGGTTCCTTACTCACCGAAAAGAATCAAGAAGAATCTGTATAGCTTCGGTACAGAAATGAAAACGAAACGAGCCCGCACCAACCCGGTAAAGAAGGTGAGTTAATGTGTAAAATGCATACATCCAGTTGTATATATAATATATTAAAATTCTCGTGTCACGATATGTTTAATTGAACTATTCCGAAACGGCTCGACCGATTTTCATGAAATTTTATATGCATATTCAGTAAGTCTCAGAATCGGACTACATTTATTTTTCATCCCCCTAAATTTTAACGGTTGTCCACCCTTAAGTTCGCTGGGACAGCTAGTAAACTTTTATAGTTATCCTTAAAATATGTTGCGTTTTCCTAAGTACGATAAAACAGGTAGTTCTAAAATTTCCCTTATGCGATCACTGTATTTTAAAAGGTATGTGTATTTTTGGAAGACCTCTGTGTGATCGATAGAAGAAACCACCTGACTGCAAAACCTACCATCGCGGGAATAGCGTTAAGGGTGAATTTGTGATAAACAAGAGCGTTTAATCCCACTAATGGATTACATCATTTATTTACTAATGGCAATCCGTTATTTTATCGGACGTGTACGCAATGCATTGGGTTTGCTATTATGTAAACGTTTTGAGTTTGGAAGCTGTGCAATTTGTTTGTAAGTATTGATTCAAGCTAAAAGTATTTACTCTATTTTTGGTTTTTATAGAAATTTTATTACTTTACTTGTTACAATTGTTATGGTTTTGTTTTTGTGTTCGATTTTTTTATTAATATCTATTTTTATCGACTTCAGAAAGTTTCATAAAATATTTATATTCTGCAGGTAACAAGTTTTGATCATATCGAGGGACAACCTTGCTTTAGTGTAATGTACATGAATTGAATTGAATTTAATGAATGCTTTAATTTGGGGTCCATTTCATTGGAATATGGTTTAAACATTCGCATGGCAATTAGGTCGAAATCACCAAAAGAGTATGGCGTTGAAATGCCAAGTTTTAACTTTGAAATAATTTACATTTCAGAATATTAACCTACTTTCTAAGCGTAACATTTCGATATTTTTTTTCATTTTAAATATTGTCTGTGTCACACAAGGAAATCATATTGAGAATCACTGAAAATGTAATCAAATTTAATATCTTTTATGAAATCCCTATCAAAATTTGCATAAATTAATTTTAACTTTATTTCAGTTATTATTGCAAATTATTTTTCATAAATTATATACCAACTAACATAATCGAAAGAAGTGGGCAAGTTAAATAGTAATTTGATTGATTGGGAATTTCCGGACACTCAACGAATACGTTGCCATAACAAATGCTTGCTGTCAAAAATTTGTTCATTTGCTGTCTGTTTGCTGTACGATGTTCAACCTTAGGTAAATCTCGGGGTAATGACGGGGTACTGTAAACGTAATTATATTTAGTCAGTCAGTTAGATGATCAAAAAATTATAGAAACGTATTTTTTTCTTTGGGCAATCAACCAAAAAATTACAAAGTTAAAGCGCGTCAAAGTTTGGGAGTAGGGGCTCGTGACGTCACTTATAAGTGAAAATTGTACCAAAATGTGACGTCATGCGACTTTTCAAATCAATATATCTCTGCAATGTTTATATTATGTGAAAAATGATAAAATACGTGTCCAATACTTTTTGATAATCTACCTGATAAACGAAAAAAAAATAGTCATCATCCCTATTAAAGAACGTGACTATACACATACAAAATTAACTTGATTTTTCTAACTAATGGTGAAAACAGCATTAAAAATTCTTGCAATAGTTTTTGAGATTATTGGGAACATACACACATAGCTGCGTTCGAGGACTTCGCTTTATAATAATGTAAGGATTTGTACGTTGCATTTACGCAAAAAGCTACAATTCAACTAACATAATTAAAAGAAGGACGTTTTTTTATGATTTCAATACAGTTAAAATGTTTGCTTTCCAGTTGAATTATCATTTCAGCTGAAAGTAGTAGTTATAAAATCTAAGACATGCAAGACGTTTGTGCTGTATTTTTTCTTCACGACTGCTGAAATGATGGCGTAAAACTTTATTATTATACCTACTTCTTAGTCACGAACAGAGCTGCCATTTTGTTTTATAGGTCTAGCTAGAAGTCCACCTGTGTTAAGTTAAAACGTGAAAGCGTGAAATCTGTGTAAAAATGCCCGTTCACCGATATTGAAGATCGCCATATTATTATACAGTTACTAGGCGTATTATTATAATCTCTTATGAATTATCAAAATTGTCGTGAAAAGAATAAACTCTGCTTGGAGTACACCCGAACATCTAAATACGTTCGCAAACAAAGTACGTGACTGCGTTGCTGTCGTAAAGTCGCTCGAACAGGAGCAGTATCCTTATTCGCCTGAAATTTTGAGAAATGTGTTGTCAAAGCTCAATGACTTGACTAAGTCTAGATTTGCAGAGTATACAGCTGACTCACATGTAAGAACCTTTCGAAATTAGAAACTCTTTCTGTTTTTCTCATTAGAGAAGCAGATATGCAGTTAAGATACTCTTACGTGCCTGACTTCACCGCTACTACATCTACTTTTAACAACACAAATGCAGTTAGGTCGCTTATGGTCCCCAAGCGTGAAGGTCATTATTCCGCGAGCAAAGAAGTTGCTCCTTCGTATTGCCATTATTGTGATAATATCAGAATATGCAAAGAGTTTAAAGTTCTTCCCTTAGAAGACAGATGGCGTTGGGTCCGCGATTACAAAGTTTGTTTCAGGTGTTTGAAAGGCGGCGCACATAGATGGAACAATTGTAGAGCCAAATGCTGCGGTGTCGCGGGTTGTATCAGGCGACACCATGCTCTACTCCATGGCGCAGCTCCGAATAGTTATGCACCATCCGACGTGAAAAGCACAGCAACTAGTGCCAACATTTGTTTACGTGCCCTAAAGACATTCTCGCTTATTCATCGCCAGAAGAGGATGCCCCGCGAAAATAATATCCGATAACGGAACGGCATTCATCGGAGCCGCCAGAGAACTGAAGGCGCTCTTTGGACGACCACTCCAAGACTTCTTGGTTAACAACATGATCCAGTGGCATGTGGTAGACAAGGTGACGTGTCTCTTCATTCCTCCAGCAGCACCGTTCTTCGGAGGCTCTTGGGAACTTATGGTACGAACGGTCAAGACTGCACTTAAAGCCACACTGCGGGACAAGGTCCCAAAAGAAGAGGTCTTCAACACATTTCTGCTAGAAGCGGAGAGCCTTATCAACTCAAGGCCTTTGTCATACGTGGCCACAAGCCATTACCCCATTCCGTTTCCTGATCGGCTCCACTTCATCAGCAAACTGGCTCGCGGGCGAACTCTCCGATGCGGACCTAGTGCGACGTGCTGATTGGCGACATGTTCTACGCCTATCCGATCACTTCTGGAGCAGGTGGATTAATGAATACTACACAACTTTATTGAGGAAACCAGCTGGTAGAGGCACATGCCACATCAAGAAAGGCGACGTAGTTGTCGTTGCTGATGCAACATTACCTCGAGGACTCTGGCCGCTTGGCAGAATCACTAAGGTTCACACTGGCAGAGACAACATTATGAGAGTGGCTGAGATAGCCACTAAAGGAGGAGTGCTTAAACGCCCCACGCAAAAATTAGTTTTATTATAGTCGGCTAACCAGTCAGCCACCACACTTTAGATTCTGCTCTGCACCAGGGAACTGAAATGTTGACGACTGGCTTGTTAATCATAGTCATTTTAATTATATTTTTTTGTCATCCTTTTTATTACTGGTCTCTTTCAGTTTTGCTTTTGCTTGTCATGCTTGTCATTCTTGTTGTTCTTGTTATTGTTCGTATTATATTCTATTTCTACTTGCAATACTCTCTTTTATTTGCCCGTCCACTTATTCGTTAATACTGCTCATTCATCAACAAGATTAGTGGATATTAAAGGTCACAGCTCATTAGACCCACCCGGCAACCGGCTAGCAACGGCTCAACTCGTGTGTTTAATATTCTTTATATGGATTTCTATGGGGATACGCTCACTACATCAACTCCGTACCATTACATGTCGGTAATCACCCGCTGCTCGCACGCTTGCCGTGTGCTGGCCGCTGGTTGCTGGCTCCAGACCTCTTGAACCTTTGGGGGTCGGCTCAACTAGAGGACGTCTCTGAGACTCGGACCTCGGCTCTAGTTAGCCGTTGTCGTGGGGGGCGGGGAAAAACGCCCAGGTACGTACCTGTACCTGGTATAGCGTGTCGTATGTAGACCAGGTCTTCGCACTCTTATCCTACGGGTGCGGTGTCTGCCTAATGCTAAGCTAGTGAGCACCTTTGTTAGCTGTGTAGTGTTGGTGTTTGTGGCCTGTGTGGGAGGAATCGGAGGCGTGCTCCTAAGAGGACCGCGCGTTGCCTGGGACTTGACAACGCATTAACTTTTCTTCTATATTAAGCGTGACATATATTAGAGCCAATTCATGGTTTGTAAAATAAAACATTGTAAAAACACCCGTATAAATCTAGTAATGATCTCTAAGATACTACTTAATTTCAGTGACAACGCGGAGTCAACTACGCGGCGCTGCGCGACGTTCACTCGTCAACAACCTAAATAAAACACCTGAGTTCGCTCGTCAACCACAAATGGATATTGCGCGACGAGACGTTGCTGGGTGGCTCTAATGAGCTATGACCATAACACATACTAGTGTATCTTAATACACTTCTCCCTTAGGACATTAACAAGTTACAAAACATAATTAACTTTGATCAACAAGTATATAATACGTGCGAGCGCTTGAAAATTATTACCCTGATGCTCTTCCCCAGTTACACACTGACTAACTAACGATGTTTGTGAGTGTGTGAGTCGGTTCCTGCGGCTGCGAATTTGAAACCGTCACTGTTTTGCTTACTTCCAGTAAACATACTGGAAACCGTGGTAATAATCATAAAACTATATAATTACTTTTTTATTACCTACGTTATTGAAACAACATGGAATATTTTTATTTCCAAGCGAAACTGCGCACATTAAATGCTTGTAGTAATTACCTTTGATTACATTTTATTACTTTTCCTACAGGCCAGTTAATATTAAAGTAAAATAAACGTAAATTATTCCTTTGTAAATGGTAATTCTTTATTTTTTAGGGTTCCGTAGTAGAGACTGCACTAGAGAGCTGCAATTTTTTTGGGTAGCTCCCCTACATGTAACCTGAGGTCGAGTTTTAGTTTTTCATCGTCTACCCCATCGTGTGGGGTATTAATTAAGTCCTTAAAATTACTAAAGTTCCTAAGACTATTTTTCGATTTAGGAATCCGTTTGCGATAATTTTTGTTCGTGTATGGCTTCGCCCCCTCCTCTAAAAGCTAAACTATGGGCTTGAAAAACCTGGAAAAATTCATGATAATAGTCATTTTTATGAACTTTTAAGGAAAATTATAACGTATAAAATAGATTTGTTAGTTTAAGAGTAATAGTCGTTCAACTTATGTCTTAGAAAATTTTTAACCTAATAAAAATTCTTTAGAAGAAAA
This sequence comes from Chilo suppressalis, assembly GCA_902850365.2. Taxonomy (NCBI): domain Eukaryota; kingdom Metazoa; phylum Arthropoda; class Insecta; order Lepidoptera; family Crambidae; genus Chilo; species Chilo suppressalis. Next base: position 8,281,586 of record OU963899.1, on the reverse strand, counting down.
CATTAAAAGTGACTTAGACGAAGTAATTGCTTAAAATAAAGACTCCTTCCAAAATATATTGTGCAACGACGAGCCTACACTGCGCGTGGCACGACACGCACTTGGCCGGTTTTATATATTTTAATGTCACTTTATTATTTGCGTTACGGTATAACAATACTGTTTTGGAATTTATATGATACAAATAAGTGAAATTTATAGTTTCAGGTGTTTTATATATGTAAGTATTATATATATGTATATAATACTTACATACAACGCCGCGCGCCTTAACAAGTGTTAAGGCGCGTACACAAAGAACGTCTGTTTTTACCCGACTGCCAAAGAGGGAGGGTAATGTTTAGGGAGTGTATGTAAGTATGTATGTATGTCTGTTCCTTTGTGACCTCCTGTAGCCTAAACGGCTTGATGGATTTTGATGTATGAGGTATCGTTAGATTTGTCTTGATTACGGGAGTGTCATAGGATACATTTTATCCTAAAAGTCCCACGGGATAAAGACATAATAATATTTTTTCTAAATTTCCCTTTAAAAAAATATGTATGCGGTATCATTAGATTCATTTTTAGACTGTCTTAAGGTACTTAATAATTCCCGCGATATTAATTCCCTTACTGAAGTAACAAGACTACGGTATATACCGTCTTAAAATACTAACTAACTAAAAAGTGTGAAATAAAAAAGGTAAATTTAAAAAATCAAAAAACCCGACTGCTTAATTATACTTCAAATAAAACTGAAAAGAAAAAAACAAGTCCAGTAGTCTATAATTCTGTTAATAAGGAACAAAGCTACTTTAACAGTCGGGACCCACTGTTGAAAAATATTATGTATTCTTGAATATCTAATGGGTCCCGACTGTTAAAGTAGCTTTGTTCCTTATTAACAGAATTATAGACTACTGGACTTGTTTTTTTCTTTTCAGTTTTTATTTGAAGTATAATTAAGCAGTCGGGTTTTTTGATTTTTTAAATTTACCTTTTTTTACAGGGTCCTTTTTGACGGATCCGTCGCTAGATAATAATAATATACAAAACGATTTGATAAAGATAAATAAGCGTTGACACTCTTTGTCTAGTAGAAAGCAATAAAACGAATTACCACAAGCATCCAGAATCGTGCCATAAAAAGTATTTAAACTTGCATTATACCATTCTATCCACTTTGGAGCTTTTTCACCCCGTAAAAGATATACTCCGAGTGAGATACTCCGGCAAATCCCTACCTTCAGTCAGCTTTTACGACGGACTCGCGATGGCAGCATTCCACGTCTCAATTACACTTCAGTTTAATCACACTTTCCAAAGAAATTTTCTTGCGCAAACAATACTTGTAACAATGAAAGTATCAGGTAACCGAGTTGTAGCAAACAATTAATAAAGTTAAAATTTCTCAGTAATTATAGAGAATTTCAGTAGAATTGAGTGGGGTGTGTCTCAAATAATACTCAATGCAATAATGAAAGAACTTGTTAATTGATCATCGGGGAATGACTTTCGGAAGGGAGGGTGGAAAATAGGTCAACATTATGGCAATACAAGAAGTTAATTACGTATACCCGCCATTTTTGCTACGAAAGAAATTATGTCGTTATTATGTCCAATAAAATTTTTATTCAACATAAAAGTTTGAATTCGGAAAGAATACCTGATTAAAAATTTCATATTTCAAAAGCTGATTTGTCTTATAGAAGAAATTATGTATAATATATAACTATAAAACATCTTTATAGGAGTGAAAATTTTATTGAAATATTTTATTACGATATAACTTGACACCCTGTTGCGTTCGAAATTAGCCAAACAATAAAGCTTTTTAGGTTTGGTGTATTCTTCCTTATCATTTCCATCTTTCAATGACGCGACAGGTTTTTGAAACTACTTGAACAAAAAGCCCATACACTTTGTACACCAGCCGGCATATTCGCTAACTTTTTTGAAATTTACAGTGTGTAACTAAAGAGAAAATTGCATATCCATCGATGCTTTTCAGAACAAGTATATTAGTGGTGTTATAATAAAGCAGTAGTGTGTCACTAAATAGCTCGGTGATTATCATTTCCATCTATCAAAAGCAGTTAGCGAATAGGCCTACAGGTGATTGGTGACAAAACTAAATTGAAACGCCAAATCCAGCTGCGAGGAGAATAACCTTCAATCGCTACAGTAACCACTTTCTCCAATGTTTGGCAAATGCAGCAGTGGTTTTTCTTATACAGAAATTGATGATGTTTCAGATGAGCATTGTTTTTTTCAGGAGGTCGAACATACTAGATACCTCATTCTCATGCTGCTGCCACTACTAAGGCCAATCAGGTGGGCTTGTAGCACTGCATTATCGTTTACCTCCCCACTACAAACGAAACCTGGGAGTCTTACTATTCTTAGAAATCGGATACTTAGTGTTTTTTATTATTTTTATGTTTAAATAGCGCCGCCAGATATTTTGCATTGCAGTTGCAGCATCTTCATTTCGTGTTCCCCCATTAATTACGTAAATATATATTTGTATGTGAGTGCGTGCGTGTGTGCGTGCATGTGTGTGTGTGTGTGTGTGTGTGTGTGTGCCTACATATGATCCGCACAAATATACGAATCTAAACTCTTTTGCATTTACAATTTGATTTACAAGACATTTTTGTTTCAAAGAGGTTTGTTGTGAAAAATGACCGACAGCATTAGCCACTCTCGAGAGAAGTATGACAAATAGTCCATTTATCCTAAAAACGGTCTTTATGAGCTATGGTGAAGCATTAGGGGTCGCTAGAAGCCTGTTGCAATTTACCTCTACAAACAAAATTCAAGCGAATATTCTCTACTAAACTCGAGTAGAATTCTAGTACCGCCTCACTTAAACTTGGACGGGGGTAGAATTGAATTTTGCAACACAAAGCACGCAAACTTGTATTATAATAAGGAATATTGTTTCCAAAAAGTGATTTCAGGAGCATTGGAATAATATATTCAACATCTTCTTTGTCGATGTGTGGATGAATAGAAATTTATAATTATTTGAGGAAAAAAAAATCTTTATTTGTTTTTGTTGAAAAAGAACTCCTTTGATAGTGAAGACTCTATAATACTTTTTGGTAACTATGAAAACCACTTCAGGGTGGTTTTACCAAAAAGATAGAGATCAAAATAGAGGCCTTTATAAACTGCGACTCAAGAACAAACTATCCAGTCCCATAGAAATTAATACAGTGGTTGGAAGAGTTGAAACATGTCTATGTTTACCACGAGAGACTCGTACACCAGAGCAAGGCTCACGTCAAAAGAGTCGTCGAAAGAGAACTTGGCATCAAGTTTGCTAATCAGAATAATAAATTTGCATGTGTGGAATGTATTTATGGGAAGGGCATCGCCTGAAGTTCGGGACGCTGACGTATGTGAACCATTCCAGTATTCCCTATCAAAATATAGATACTACCTCTTATTCAAAGATGAGAGGTAAATTTGCATAATTTAACATAAGAAGGAGATAGAAAGCCTCTCTTGAGTTTGTCTCGCCGGTTCTTCTCGGAAAGGTCTCCCAATTTTGGAACCGGTGGTAGTTTACGGTAGTTAGGGTCAAATAAATAAACTCAAAATTACAAAAAAGAATTTTAAATAAAGTACTTTATTAACTAAATTAACTAATAAAACTTTAAAAATCTAACAATGAAATAACCGAACGCTCAATAAAAGTCTTTCGAAGGTAGCTCGACAAAATTAAATAAAAAATCATTCTGACGAAGCAGACCTGAAAAGGCTGCGAAACGTCAATAAATAAATAAAGTTTCGTGCATTAACCCGTTAAAACTAGTTTTATTTTACAAACTGTGTGTATATATTTAAAAATAAAATGCAGTGAAAGTTTTAAATCTCAATACCTACTGCGCAAAGCGTTTCTATTTACCAATTGGCTCCAGTAACATTAGTTTCTCCGTAACACCGTTCGCCTATACAAATCAATTCTTGCCAGGGAAAAGCCATTCGTCTTGATCGAATAAAAGTCACACTGAGGAAAAAGCAACGTGCAGCTCGGAAGGTAATGTGCAGGTAGGTAGCATCTAAGTATCAAAAATGTAAGTTTAATACAATATACTGTAAGGTAAAGGTTGCTTCCTCAGAAAGCGCTTCAAGCTTTGCCCAATCTCTCTTCATGTAACGCTTCCATTTTAAAATATTGTATAATCTACAAGAAAAAAATATATCCTAGTACAGTCGTGGCACCTTTTAAGAAAATGCTTAAGTATGTTGCTCTAAACATTTTCAAATAAAATAAAGCTAATGTATATAACCCATCCGTGTGTGTGAATTCAAAGTTGAACATTCTAAAGCAAGGTTTCGAATTGAAGGAAACTGCGTTTATTTGAAGTGTACTAAGTCACCAACATGCTGAACTGAAGCAAAGTGCTGTGCAGTAATTATCTCCGCCCCAAGAGTATGCAGCTGAATGAACGCCGTATAAATGTAGCTATATTATAAGTACCCATTTGCAGAGAATAAAATGTAGCTCAGATTATTATTCATGCATTTTATGAGACGGAATATTCCAAATAATTTAGTAAGTTTTTAAAAGGTCTAAATAATCTATACTTATCTATTTATAATATTATAAAAAGGAAAGATTTAATTGATTGTTGGTTTGGGACTGGACCAATTTAAAAAAAAACCTTTCACATTTAGAATTCTTTATTATCCCTGTTGAACATAGGCTATAAAGTATTTTCAAAAAGTTAGGGTTCCGTATGAAAACTTCTATAATGTCACACAACGTGTGAAAAAAATACGTTATTGACAATAAAGCAAAGTGATGTACTAAAGTTTTATAGAGGACATAAATATCTACAAAAAAATCCATAATACCATATGTCTTACTATTACAGTTTTGTCACAGCAAGAAGGATATTGAAGGAAACAGAAAAAAAAATCCAGTTATATTTTCTTTAGATTTAAACATCAAGCAGTTACACGCTTAAAAAATAAAAAATATAACTATAATTGCTATATTCTTTTCATTTCTTTCAAATGTTTAATACTTGTTAAAGTATTCATTTGACATTTGTTGGTTACCTACAACGCGAAGAGATGGCGCTGCCTTGCAGCTTAATAATGGCTAGAGGAGTTTCGACGCGGCCATCAGGGCCGCGGTAGCATAATTGGTCAGTGCATTCGCCCAGATAGCGAAGGGTGCGGGTTCGAGCCCTGTCTGCTGCCTGGTCCGCGTGGATATTTTTCTAGTTACATTTTCTTTAGATGCATACATGCTTAAAAAATAAAAATTACTCTCTTTATTGTATAAGGTCACCATGGAAACATTACTTGGTTAATTCAAACTTGATTAATTATATTTATTTTACATAGCAAGATAAATTTTATTTTATTACATATAATTATACATATAACTAGCAAACCAGTGAACCAAATGTTCACCAAAACCTGATTTAAAAAAAAATGTATTTAATTAATTGAGAACTTCGGAGATTTTGTGTGGTTTCGTTTGAAATTCGTGATTTCTCGAAAACCGGAAGTGCTACGTTGCTCAAATCCGGTTTGTAGTCTTATCAGACTATTCTTAACTTATAACTTAAATATTCTCTTTATCTATCTCTTACGGTTTGGCCGCTGAAACAGCACCACAGACAGACGGACGGACGGACGGACTTGTCTAATAGATAAGAGATACCTTTTATGTTTGGGAACACAAACTATTGTCTACACCGAAGCAAAGCGAGGGCAGACCACTAGTTAAATAAGAAGGAAGAAGTTGTTGCCTGTATATAACTTACATAATTACACACAAATCAATACAGTAAAAAATGTACTGAAAGTAATCCAAAATTCAAAACCATGACTTAGCGACTGTCCAGCGAATCCGGGGTGTTTGATATCAAATTCGCCCCACCCCTTGACTTCTAGGTGCAATTTTTAGATAGCCTGCCTACTCACCGCCACAAGACTTCTGAATTAAATCGCTAACCTAGTGAGTTTGACAAAATAACTACATATATGATTTCAAAACAAAGAAGGCTAAATGCCATTATCAATCCCTGTGTAGCACTAACAAAGCGAGCAAATGACGGCTAATTGTTCCGATGGGCGACGTGACGCCGGGGAACATAATTAGTATCGACCCCAGCAATTAAGTAGAGCCCGCTTCCGAGCGGCCGTGGCGTCCACACGTAGCTTGACGTAATGTAACCCAATACCCGTGTTCTAGGTATACGGTGATACGAAATATTCAGTTTGCCCTCAAAATGTTCGACGACAGTTTTGCCGTTTAATTTAATACTCTTTGGGGGATTTTAAAACACTTTTTAATATATATGTTTCATAATTATAATAACACTCTCTTACCTTACCTTATTACCTTCAAAACTAGAGTGCTCCGAGATGTGATAAAAAAGCCGTTATGACTGAATATACATTAAGTTTGTTATCCCTTTTTTTTCCGTGGGGGAAATGCCTTACGCATAGCCGTCGACTGAAAACTGGTGAGCGGGTTATGTCGGGCTCTCCCCTGCATACCCACTGGACTAAAAGTAACTTTCCCCTAGTCGGTAGGCAAGGGCCTACCGACTAAAACCCCCACGTGCCCCATGAACTCTGGCAATAGGACTATTGGACCGAAACGCACACCTGGCTAGCCGGTGCCAGTTGCCTGCCACATGAGGAAACCCACCTCCGGAAAGGGAGCTAGGTTGCACCCTCCCCGATCACTTCGAAAACGCGCCGCAGGACACATTGGCGCATCATCCTCTCTCATGAACCTAATTTTTGTATAGCTACCAGATAACCCTCGTGCCCGTGTCTGAGGTACCTACTGATGGGACTTTATACAGGTAATAAAAAACCCGGCGATGAACACTAGAGGCGATAGTCCCTATATTAAAGAGCTGGGTTGGGTTGTACTCCCATGCGCGCGGCAAACGCTCAGTCTGCCGATAACAAGCGAAGAGAATGGATCATGATGAACAATTACTGGCTACGATGATTGTCGGTGCTTCATTGATTATCATCAATCATGTGTAGGCATAATTCAAGTGTAGGCTCTGCCGTAGCTGTGTTTTCTTCCATGGTTCGCGCGCGTTCCGCAGTACAGACACAGACAACCCGTCCACACGAGCGCTCCGTACACACTGCGCGCCCCTTTGCGTTCGGCGAAAAAAACCGACAAATGGCGGATCGCGGCGCGCATGAAGCCCGTCACAGACGTAGCTATAATATATATTAATATGAATCATAGCAAGACATATTACAACATATTTTCAATATAAATTTTCGAGTGACTGCACACGCAGCTATAATATATATTTCTATGACGTCACCAAAATATGTCGACAGATATATTTTATATTGGCATATTAGTGTATATTTTGCCATATTAATATATATTTTGATATATTTTTATGATACGGGATGTTCCATTTTTCACCGAACGCCTGCCAAAATATATATTATAGTACAGCTCCCGTATGTGGTAGTTTGTTTAATATATTATCTCGATATATTAATATATATTATAGATACGTCTGTGACGGGATATATTTAAGCATATTAGTATATATTTTTAATACGGAATGTTCAACTTTTCACTTAATGCCTGCCCGATCTCCGGCTCAAGTGCGCACGAGCATTTCTCCCCCACCCTCCCTCTCCTAAAATACTGTGCAAATTTATTGGATGACAAATCACGATACAAATTAAATTCGCCACAAGTTTTCTTTTGTTTTATATGCGACTCTACCCAGATGGTTCTATTTTTCGTTCCTGACAAGGCAACATGCATATCAAATTCAGCATCGGAATCATCCTCTGAGGAACTTTCAATTAAATCTAAAAGTAGTGCTCTTGTCGAATTCATTTCGGTAAGATTGATTATAACGTTACTTCTTAATTAAAACACCCTGTGCTGGAAAATAAGCTTTAAAACCGTGCGCTTGAAAAAACGACCGCAGACCGTGTGAGGGCAAAATATATATTATAGTATAGCTCCCGTCTGTGGTAGTTTGCTATAATATAATATATATTTCGATATATTAATATATATTTCGATATATTAATATATATTTCGATATATTAATATATATTATAGCTACGTCTGTGACGGGCTTCAGTTGAAATGCTCTGTTCGTGCGCGTAGTGTGCACAGTTCGCGCGCGCAAGGCGTCCACACTACATTGCGACAATGTGGACGGGAAATTCTTTCAATGCGTGTTACATTGCATGTTACGTTACATCAGACTGTACCCGCCCTTAAAGTGACGAAATTCCTTACGCAAAAAATCTTTACTTGATTAAAGGGGAGATTTAAGTATGTATTATGTGTATTTACGTGACTATCACCTAAAATCTTATTAAATTATTACATACAGCTGAAATAATAATATTTTTTAAACAAATGATTGATTTTACTGCATTAAATTCCTTGGGGAATGAGTACCACGAACTACAATACGTATACTTATATACTCAACCTTACATTGAAAATTACATTTAAGTTCTAGATCAAGTTTAGATTAAATTTTCTTAATTCTAAGCAATATAAATCCAATCCTTATGGATTACAATTGCGTTTCACATAATTACAAAGTGAATAATGGCCGGTCCAGATTTGCGGACGGTTGAATATTACACAACTGTAGTTCCTGCATTAATGAAGATAAATGTGAGTGGGTCCAGATGAATGCGTGTATTTCACGCGGTATAACAACCTCTTTTGCTTTGGGCTTCCCTCTATCTGGCATAATCTTGTTGCTTTGAAATTCATTTGGAATAACACACTTGGCATAATCTACTTTAAACGATATTTTTAAGGCATATTTGTTTGTAAATATAATTATTGTTTGGCCGAATGTTTTTACGTCCCAATTAACAATGGCGTAATTTTAAGATCGCAGAACTTTATTAGGCTTATTTACCTTTGGCAAAATTTAAATCTGCGTGATTACATTAAACATAATTTTTATTTATGATAGTGGGTTAGGATATGTTAGTGTTGTGATCTAAAATTCAGGCCAGCCAGCCACCTTATATAATAGATAAATATGTAAAATAATGATAAATTAAGTATCCCTATGCCAAAAAACGATTCTGAATATGAACTTTCTGCAATATGATGGTTTTGCTTATTAATTATTGAAGATATTAAATTCATGCCTAAAGTTGATTCTGGCTTACATAACTATGAGTTTTAATATGTGCTAAATGAACGTATGCCAAACTATTTTCTGTGAAATCAAGTTGATGCCATCCGCTGATCTGCATAATAATATTATGACATTAAAGGTTCTGCGGTACAAGGTACACTCTTTTCTCTGCTTGCAGAATTGTAACCAGACAGGCTATTTGTTTTCTCGGCAATCCGGCCTTATTTTACAATTCGCTACGTTCATTTCTTATTAGATAAATTCCGGATAACAACATAGAAATAAATAATGAAGATTATACTAACCTCCGTCCGATGTAATGTATCGTTTTTTATGTTATGTTAAAAGAGTGTCAAACACACATAGGGTTGCCTAATGGTAAGCGGCCAGCATAGCCTGTAGATGCTTGCTTAGTTACCTACCCTGACCTAATCCCCTATCCCGTAGAGCCGTTATTTTACTGTGCTCTTCTCTAAGGTGGAGATAAGTTCCCCCCTCACAGGCGCTCCAAATCGAGCGGAGAATTCTCTATGCGGGCAGGGTACTATTATGCGAAACTACCTCTCTGAAATTCAATTGACTAAATGTATTAGTAAGTTGATAATTTTTATTTTTTAAGCATATAACAGATCTAAAGAAAATATTACTAGAAAAAAATCCTCGCGTACCAGGCAGCAGACGGGACTCGAACCCGCACGCTTCGCTATCCGGGCGAATGCCCTGAGGGCTGCGGTAGCATAATGGTCAGTGCATTCGCCCGGATAGCGAAGGGTGCGGGTTCAAGTCCCGTCTACTGCCTGGTCCGGGTGGAATTTTTTCTACAAATATTTTCTATTAGTAAGTTGTTGGAATATTATGATGAGAATTAATAACATAAATATGATATGTCTTCCTTTTACGGAAAATGGTTAAGATATTCTTGATTATAAAGTAAATGTTGCAGGTTGGGTTCGAACCAGCTTCCTTCGCTATCCGACCGAATACAATAGGTAACAATTGTACCCTTACAGTCATTTTCATTTTTTTAATTGATATATTATTATTAATTATAAAAGTTTTCTCAGACTACCCAAGGTAATTCGGCCAGACAGCAAGAGATGGTTAAATTCCAGCTTATTACCTCAGAAAAATCTTATTTTTTTTTGTAAAAATTTTCTTTATAAATAAGACTGCAACGTCTATATGTCTATTTAAAATACGCTTTCAAACATATCTATCGGCCTTCCTAGCATTTTAAGTTTTGATGGTACCTAGCTAAAAATAAATGTTACATTGAGCAAAAACTTATTACCTACGCAGTTTTGAAGCTCATTTATGAACTAACTTTTCGTGTGTTTGAAAATTTTATTATTTCTCAACCATAAACATATATTTTTGCTACAGACTGTTGAAACTTACAATACAATGTGAGCCGATAGATATATCCGGAAGTATTATATTAAAGAATTTTTATTTCTTTACCGTTGATAAAGCTGCGGCCTGGTTTCATTTTATTGTAAGTATGAGTTATATGTATACCCGTGTAGTCTCACATACGCTTTATTGGATAAGCAGAGCATCAAAGGGCTGTGCAAGTACACTGTGTGTTCCAAAGATTTCGTTCCCGAATGTCAAATAATATTATACATTTCATGTTTAAGTAAACGCGACCAAGTCAGATCAAAGTTTAAATGTAGCGTCGTCGTTGCAAAGACTGAAGTGCCTATTGTAATATCATCATCATCAGCCTATTAATGTCCCCACTGCTGGGGCACTTGCCTTCTCTATGGATGGAATAGGGAGATTGGGCCATGACCCAGCACGCGAGCCCAGTACGGATTGGCGGGGGCGGGGATTAACGTGCCTCCGAAGCACGGAGGAACTCGAGATAGAAGATTGTAATATATTTATTCATATTTAAATTACTAATATTATTTGTAAACCAGTAACAGCTATTTTTTTCAAACAATGGGGCATATCAAAATATCAATATAGTGGTATTATTAACAGAGTAAAATGCCGTATCGCAGTAACTCCGGTACAACATAAGATATTGGGATCCTATACTTCATTCCAGATACAATTAAAAAAAGAAGCTGAAAGAAGCAGGGTTTCAGAACCTTTTCATGTCATGTGTAATGACGAAATATGATAATCATAATATTTGATATTACCTATATGTATTAACAGATACTCTGTAGTGTATTGTTAATTACCTATTTATTATTATTTGTGTCTTTACAAACAACAAACATTAGAACTGGGTCAAATTATACATCATAATAAAAATATTATTTTTTCATAATTATTTCCAACATAAACTACTCTATCAAGTACTTACAAGCAAAACTCATAACACGAGATGAGGACGACAAAGACGTTGATGATTGCCCTATATTAATCACAAATTGCTCCACCATATTATCGCTGACATTATCCCACTGACAAATTCTATCTTCTTCTTTTCAATACATAATAACACAAACGTAATAGATATTGAGGTAATGCTGAACCCTTTAGCCAAGTTTCTTTCATATGTTTGTAAAAATTTAGAATAATATTTTTGTATGATGCGCGAAAAGGACTTTGCTTTGGTCTTTTCCTATTGGAAGATAATAGCAGCAACGCTTCATAAGAATTTGGACCACGACTTCATCGCGGGTTCGGTTGAATGGCTTGAGAGTCAGTAGGGCCCGCACCCGCATCACTCATTTTATAATTCAAAAAAAAACAACTTCAACAAAACGAAAGACAATTCAAAATCATATATAAATATATACATCACAAAAAAACAAAAGGAATTTCAACAATTTCAAGCAAGACGCTGCGTTCCTTACTTTATGTCATTGCATGTAACTGCAGTATGTTTAAATCTAAAGAAAATTTAACTAAAAAAAATTCCACGTGGACCAGGCAGCAGACGGGTCTCGAACCCGCACCCTTCGCTATCCGGGCGAATGCACTGACCAAATATGCTACCGCGCTATGCTTAAGCTGCAAGGCAGCGCCAACAACTATATTATTATCGAACATCCTTACATTTAGTTTGGTTGCATTATACAATGTAACATCTTGAAAGGTTTATGTCATAAACGTAACGAAAAATTCTTAGTGTGTTTATAGAGATGCTGATTGTCGTTTGTTTATTACGGTGCTGAAAATCTATCATTTATCTATTTACAAAAAGAAATGAGTAGCCATTCTCTCGAACGACAACGTGAAGTCTTTCATAAATATTAAAACATTGATCGTCGTTCACATCGAATCCCACATGTGTTTTGTTTCCTCAACAGGACGAATCGGTATGCATGCAACTTTCTCAGCACGTCGCGCGTCCTATAAATTGTACACGTATGGTGGGAATCAAACCATATATTGGCAATATTCCACAAACCAATGCTTCGCCCGCTGGGAAATAACTTTCGCACCGATACATTTTTATTATTGATTGATTGAAATTTAGCTTTAAGTGTTGACTCTGATGGGTATACTCTGATTTATTTCTCTTATGCTTCTCCCACACCTGCGTAACGAAGCTTTTAGATTTGGTACTAAATGCGCTAAAATTTGCGTTCGTTATTTTAATTACTTTTATCATAATGAATTGGGGGCATGAATGGCTGCGTGTCTAATAATGCTAGACGATAGCTTGACCGACAATAATTTGACACGCTTACAGAGGTTGCAGGAGACCATAAATTTGAGCAGCTGGAGGAGCATATTTACGATCCAAGTGCGAATTTTAGCACCAAAGCTTCGTCGCGCAGGTGTGGTAAATGTATTATAATCACACTTATATCATAAAGGCAAAAGTTTGTGAGTGTGTTTGTTTGTTACTTCTTCACGTCTGCACGACTGGAGCGATCTTAATAAAATTTGGTATGGAGTTAATTGACACCCTGAATTAACACACAGGCTACGTTATACTGCGGGCAAATATCCCTAATAAACCGCGGTAAACACCAGGGGGCACAGCTAGTATTGTATATTGCCATTACATTAACCAAGGAGAATGTAGACTGTAAGGTATTCTTGGTAAAAACAAAATATCCTTACACGCTTTGTAACTCTTTTATGAACATTTCATTTAAATGAGGGGAAGGTAATAAATTTCGCATGTGGAATCTACGTTCGATCTTATTACAGCCATCGCGGACGTAGGGGTCGTTATGATCCTGTCCCTATCTGCGCCCATTACTTTTATTTTACGATACCAACTGTAGGTACCTTCTTAACCTTTTTGAACTCCTCTGTTTCGAAAGTGACCCTCCTCGTATCAAACGATAAAATCCAAATACAGGCCGGCAATTAACCTTACCCAGTCAAACAACCCTGGATCAAATTTACTTTATCTGTTGACAATACCGGGAGACCGGCTGAAATGTACCGAGTCGCTGTTGTCACGAAAATCATTAGGCATTGGCCTTTCCTGAGCAACACCTGAACTTTAGTTGGTTTTAATTAATATTAGATTTAGAGGTTCTGTAGATTTTGTAGATGATTATTGAGGTCAAGGTAGGTAACACGCAAAAGAAACCTACTCTGGTATTTGGCGGACGCTTACGTTTTTCACATGAAGTAAACAGTACTACGATATTTGAATGACAGCGATCTACGAAGTATTTTTCACTCTAGAAATTTGCAACTTATCAATTAAACGAATAAACTATGGCGATAGCTTAATAAAACGGTCAGTCCGGACAATGGAATTTCATTAGAATACAACTGCCGGCCGGCTGTGAATTCATCCGCGGAATATATTTTTTTCAGAAGCCCACAGAAACCTAACATTTTCAGAGATAAAAAGTATCCTATGTTTCAATCCAGGTCATAAACTATATGCATACTAAATTTCATGCAAATCCGTTCAGTATTTTTTGCGAAATTGAGTAACAAAAATAATTAAGTAGCATTTCAAAGAGAGAATAGAAATGCAAAATTTTCAACTCGGCGTCTACCTACTACGGTTCATGAGATAGAGCACGCTGACAGATAGATGGATGGAAAGCGTGAACTTAATAAAAAGATTCCGTGTCTCCTTTTGGGAACGGATACATTTAAATAAAATAAGCTCGTTTCGTTGATCCTCCGCGAACCCCGATCCTTCCCGAACCCGAACAGGAATCGAATATAAAAAAGTCAGAAACTGATCAAAATAATTATTTTTGTAAATATTCGTGCGTGTACTTTGTATCTTGAAAACGCCGAGCTCAGCATTAACAGCTGATGCACAGCAATATAAGTAAAACAAAATCTAAATATACAAAATCCGGCCAAGTGTGTGTCATGCCACGCGCAGTGTAGGGTTCCGTGATTATTAGGGAAATAGGCTGAGCTATTTTGTTTCGCATTCACTCTAAATCACAGATATACCTACTAAATAATCTTAATAATATTAACAACATAAAGAAATGTAATAAAAATTTCAGGATAATAGCATACACAAATCTAAAGCGACCGAAAGTATGCTTATGTTTTGGCAAGGAGACAGGAGGAATATGATGTACCAGTATCATAGTTTATATTTCAACATGACATAATGAATGAATGAATGAATGAATGAATATATTCTTTATTGCACTATTACACACAATACAGAGAACATAAAACACAGAAACAAAAACACAAAAGGCGGCCTTATTGCTAAGGTAGCAATCTCTACCAGGCAACCTTTGGCTAAATGAAACCATACCATAAGAATAGTGGAATCAGCGGGCTAGTGCATTGTAAAAATAAATAAATAAACATAAATATAGTAATATACAATATAGTAAGTATGTAAGGAAGCTATAAAATACAATAAATAGTAATAAACAGATAAAAAGATCAGGCAGAGTCCAGCTTGAGGAAATATTCCTTAATTTTAATAGTAAAGGAGTCCCTCGTCTGTGCACGTTTAATATCCAAAGGCAAAGCGTTCCACAGTTTAACAGCTCTTACATAAAATGACTTGGCCACGAAATCAGTGGAGTGGGGTGGGATAACTAAGGATAAGTTATGAGAAGACCGAAGATCACGGACAGGATTAAAAGAGTGAAATGCGAAACGCTCCTTAAGATAGAGAGGAGTGTGAGGATGAAAGAGGATAGAATAAAGGAGTGTTAGGATGTGACAGTCTCTTCTACGAGAAATGGGTAGCCATTGAAGTTGGGAACGATAATGAGAAATATGGTCGTACTTACGTAGACCGAAAATAAATCGAATGCATAAATTCTGCAGACGCTCGAGTTTATTAAGAAGAACAACACTAAGGTCAGAGTAACACGCATCGGCATAGTCAAGCAACGGAAGAAGAAGGGACTGTGCAAGAGAAATTTTAGTCTTGGTCGGCAACATGTTTTTCAGGCGTTTCAGCGAGCCATACGCGCCAAATACCCTCCTACTAACTTCACCGACATGGTGGCTCCAAGACAAGTTATTGTCGAACAACACGCCAAGATTTTTTACAGTGTCCTGAAGTGGTATAGGGATGCCGTTTAACAGGATCGGTGGCAAAGCGCTTTTATTAATTCGAGCATTATACCAATGGCTTCCAATAATTATAGCCTGAGTTTTGCGCGGGTTAACCAACAGACCGTGTCGCCGACTCCAGTCATATATGTGTTCCAGGTCGTTGTTGGTAACTGCGATGGCTGTAGGAAGTTCATCGAAAGAAGTTTGTGTATATATTTGGAGATCGTCTGCATACATATGATAGGAAGAAGAGAGAGGAAGAGTTATTAAATTTATGAAAATAGAAAAGAGAAGAGGAGACATAACGCCACCCTGCGGTACGCCGGCTGTTGTGTCGCACCATGATGAAAAATATCCATCCACACATATGCGCTGCCGTCTCCCATGCAGGTAACTATGAAACCAAGCAATCACTGGTGGAGATACATTGAGAGAAACCAACATTGCCAATAAAATATCAAAATCAACCATATTAAATGCGTTACTAAAATCTAACAGCGTTAATACAGTGAGCTGCCGATTTCCCATACCCACACGTATATCATCTGCGATCTTGACAAGTGCAGTAGTCGTACTATGACCGGGACGGAAACCAGATTGAAATGGATTTAGAAGATTGTTCATGGAAAGGAATCTACTTAACTGTTGATGGACTAATTTTTCGAGGACTTTGGAAAGGAAAGGCAATATTGAAATAGGGCGATAATCATTGAAGGAATCAGGCTTGGATTTCTTAGGTATGGGAATAATATTAGCTTCTTTCCATGCTGAAGGATAAACAGATGACGAAATGGATTTATTAAGGATTTTAGTAATTACAGGAGTGAGGATATCTAGAAGAGGAATGATCATATTACGACTAATGCAGTCGCTACCCACGGCATTGGACGATACAGCAATGATGTTCCTCTCAACGTCACACTCAGTAAATTGCTTTATGATAAAAGGAGTAAAAGATGGTGTTGGCGACGAAGAAAGCGTATTCAAAGTATGACTTTTGATTATTCCATCCATGGACGCAGTTAAGGAAAAGTGAGCATTTAAAGCATTGATATCACAATTTGAAGGAGAGGTAGAGTTGCGTTTAGCTTTGCCAATACCAAGCTTATTGAGAAAGCGCCAAACTTTGGCGGAGTCACCATTTTAGACAGACGTATGAATGTGGCGTCTTTGTTTATTCCTAATCAATGTATTGCAGCGATTCCTTATTTCCCTATATCTGGAACGATTGGCATCTGTTGGATTATTTTTGAATTTTGTTTTTGCGCGGGTCTTTTTTTCTATTATTGTGCGTATGTCCTCCGTAAGCCAAGGAGCAGGAACATGCCTGACGCGTACAGGTCGCACGGGAGCGTGAATATCCATTAAACGTATCAGTAAGGAATTAAATTACTCTATTTGTTCATCAATACTGTTGAGATCATCAATTGCCGACCAATTAACTTTACGAGCATCTTCTCGCAGAATATCGATATTCATTGCACTAAAATTACGCAATAGTTGGATTGACGCCTTACGTTTAGGGGGACGGATTCGATACGATAAATAAATTAAATCGTGATAGGAAAACTGATAGGCAGGTAATTGACCATGTTTCACAACATGGTCGGGAGATGATACCATTATAAGGTCTAGCAGAGAAGGGGTGCAGTTTGGAAATTTATGCGTCGCAGAGAGAGGAAGAATATGCATATTACAAGAATTAATTACCGAACGTAACTCTTTGCATCGGGAATCATTTTTAATCTGACAGGTGTTAAAGTCGCCCATTATAATTGAATGAGTATAATTATGAGAAAAATCTTCAAGGAGAAGCTCGAATGAATGAAAATAATCAATTTTAGAAGATGGGCTGTATAAAACACCTAGAAGAATCTTATTGTGGACTAAGTTGACCTCAATGAAGAGATGTTCAGCAGAATCCTGCGGAGGAGGTTGGGATGATTGACTTAATACAGTGAAAGAAAGATGTGCGCGGAGATAAATTGCTACCCCTCCATGAGAAGAGCTACCACGGTCATTACGGATCAAATGATAACCCGGAAGCGAGTAAGAAGAAGAAGGAATAGAAGGATGTAACCAAGTCTCAGATACTAAAATCGCATGAATATTATTATGGACTAAATAAGTATATAATTCAGCATAATGTGCAGGGATACTTTGCGCGTTTATGTGGATTACGTTCAAATTTTTGGGTAAATCACCAAAAGTATCTTGCAGAAGTTCATCAAGGGACGCAGAGTCATCACTATGAATACTATCCTCAAGACTGGATTGAGAGGAGCAAGAATGAAATATATCAGAATTAATTGAAATATTCATAGTACATAGATAAATACAACACAAAAAAAAACTACTCAATTGGTATACATTTCAATTACCCATAGGCAGTCAATGTTAAATACAATCTAAGCTAAGCAGAACAAAAAAGCAAAAGCTAATAATATCAAGCGACTACAAACAGATAATACAATTAATAAAATATAAGTAACAATATGCAATCCACAGCAGATGTGTGTGGCGTTAGATTAAAAAAAAAACAAACTAAAAAAAGAAAAATAAGTATTTTTGGGAATTGCATGAAAGTTGAAAAAAAAGTGATACGGCAAGGCTGTATGAACTCAACATCTCATGCCTTTGTGTTAGGAAAATTTACAACAAAAAAAAGTTTCAGGTCTATGGTCTGTGTCGCGTACCATACCACTCGACAAGTGCAACAAATGACAACTTTGACATGACTTTCATAAATTTACAAAGGATTTATATCAATTGTAACGTCAGTGTGTAAAATTGTGGCTTGGAACGCAACCCAGTGCCGCTGCAGCGAAGCTGTCAATGTCATACAAAAAGTAACAAAAATCTAATGTTTGTTTGCGTTTACTTAATGAGTGCTTAGTCTACCTACAAAAAATTGTAAAAACAGAAAGCAAGGAAACACTGTATCCAGCTACCATTATAAAATCTTGACAGTAGTTCGACAACATGCAGGCTGAGTCAAAGAACAAGCAACCGCCACTACACCACCATATAAATTTGCATTATCTACTTATTGAAACTAAAGAAGGTTCAAATAGACTACTAGCGATATAAAGTGTTTATAATGATGTGATTCACTCACTTCCTTCTTGGGAGAGCCGCCGTCCTCTGGCGTCTGGAACACGTCTGCTTGACGAGAGGCGAGACTGATGTGCCAGCACCACCACAAGACGGATTAGCAGATGGCACTGCTTCAGAGCACGACGGTTTGACGTTCTGTAGAGGCGAGGTTGGTGTGCCAGCACCACCACTAGGTGGTTTAGTAGATGGTACCACCTCAGTAATCTTATGCCGTGCCTTTTGGGAAGCAGCAACCTTTTCCAAGTCAGCGTGACAAGTTATTGAGTAGCGTTTGTTGTCTGCTCCCAGTACCTTGATGCGACCTCCGTTAGTCCAACAATTAGAAACTCCGAACCTGTCACGGCATTCCAAGAATAGTTTGTGTCGACGCTTAGTTAGAAATTCGGACAGGGTTATGCCAGATCCCTTAAGCCCAACTTTAGCAGCCCATGCTTCATTACAATCATCATAGCTCCTAAACTTGATGAGTATTGGACGAGGCCGTACAGATGAAACTACTCCCATACGATGAGCTTGGGTCAAGTCTTCGGGCTGAATATGGTCTACAAGATGTTGGCGAACAATATCTGCTGCTACTTTAGATGCATCTTCATCAGGCAGCTCAATGACACCATGCAAGAGAAGCATTTTTTTCCTGTTTTTCATCTCCAAGTTGTCACATTGCACTGCCAACATATCTACTTGCTTTTGAAGAGCAGCGAGAGACGTCATAATAAATGTTCGAAATGCATTAAAATCTGCAGACAAGGTGGTGACAGTCTCAACTCTAGATGACGGAATTTTCTTCAGCTCATCCTCAAACAAAGCCATACGTGATTGAACCAAATCTGCCAATGCTTCCATGGTACCCTTAATTCCTTCCATAATGTCAACAAAAGCAGAATGGTGTCAGTGTCAGTTGAATGAAATGTTAAGGTGATGGTGCGTTTTTAATGTGCTTCCAACTAGGAAATATGACTGCAATAGGTAATTAATGTACTACTCTGACATTACGTGTATAATAAATATAGAAAATAAAAATATTACTATTTTTAAAATTAAATTCAAATCACTCTTACTAAAAACGTGTATATTCACTTCAAACTACCCACGGCGAAAATAAATCTTAAGGAAGGAGGAGAATGGAAAACAATCCTAATTCCTTTTAAATAATATATGCTAAAGTTTTCGACGATATAGTGATGAAACGGCTCCGTAGTGAATTTTCCTTCTAACAAACAATTTTGACTGCTTTATTTCAAGTAAGAATATTAATTTGACTTAGGTCTGATAAATTAGTCAAGCGCCAATAACTACCTATTTGACTTCGTTTCGTCACTTGCGCCAAAATCGAAACGGAACACCTAACCTTCACTCAGATTAACCAAACTAAACTGCGTTCGAAGAGTATTTACGTGATGCAATTAATACCGAAGGAGGTGGTTGATTGACCATTGTTCCACCGACGCATGCACAGACAATGGTAGTCTGCATCATAAATGTTCGTCGTTACGGTAGGTAGGCCAGATCTACTAAATTGCTTCGCGGCTTATTATTCTAAAATGGAATCGATAGAACTCTGAAGATATTTTTAATATGATATTAGTTTCTTAGAGATCGACACTGCCAATAAAATAAGAGCTTGAGCCTATTAATCAATTTGTAGCGCCATGTAATGAATTTTCAGCTGGCAGTAAATATCAGAGTTACATAGCTAAAGGAATCTACAGAAGATTCCTCCAAACAATTGCTGACTATGGTAAAAGCTGCGTTCCTGTCGAACGAATAGCTTTCATTTCTTCCAAATTAAATAAACTCAGTAAATTCTCTTATGTTCTATACATGCTCGGCAATGTGGTCCATATATCAACAGTATTGATAGCGTATCATGCGAATATAGCATCGACGTTACGGTATGGAGTGATATTTTGGGGGAACTCAGTTGACAGTTGTATGCATTTAAAATACAAAAAAAAAATTTAAGGTTTTTGTAAAATTAAGCAATCTGACAGTTGTAAACCGCATTTTATATCATTAAAACTTTTGACATTGCCGTATATTTATATTTATGAAATTGCTGTTTTTGTTAGAGCAAATTTACACTTACGAGGGGAGGTCAATAAGTTCGCGGAATGGAGGGGTTGGTGGAGGTAGGTTAACTCGTCCAGATACGCACTAGTTGAGCACCTCATTAAGAATATATATACCAAGTTTGAACCTAAGTGGGTAGCCGCCCTGCCGCGAAGAGGCGTAGCCGCTTGGGCTCAGATCTTTAACGCGGCCCTGAGAGCCAGCTACTTCCCGGGCGCCTGGAAAACGGGACGGGTCATCTCTCTACTCTACTCTCTGACTCTCGGACACTAAAATAATTGATTGACTGAAATTATTGTAAGCGGTACGAAGTTCGCCGGGTCGGCTACTAGTATATAAAATGCAATTACCAATAAATATTGCTCTTAGTTATCAAGCGACACTCTAGCTGTTTGATTTTCCATCTCCCGTCATTAGAAGATTAGAAGACAAACCGTTTGTACATCAAAATCTAGTAAACGTGTCCATAAATGTAATGAATTTGCTAAACAATAATCCACCCTTCACGACCTCTCGCCTCGATGGCTCTTTCAAAACTTTCCTATTGATTTTCTTAATCCGTTTCTCCCCAATTCTCCCCGATTCGTTTGAAGGGGAATGTTGACCAATCAGCAAATAACACCAACAACCTTTAGTCACAATCATTGACAGTTTTGAACAATGAATTGAAGTATGTACAAGATGTTCTTTTTAACTTTTCTGATTGGAAACGTAAATACCTAATGCGTGGTGTGTTATATAAGAGTCACTTTGAATACGTCTCAAACTTGAAATGAAGGGAGGGTTTATTGCCAGTTGATTTTTAGCAGTTTTGCGTTTTGGTTTACGGTTATTTGAAGAGTTCTACATTAATTTATTTACCTACCTAGTCGGCTTCCTTGTAGCTGTACGTTTAAACTAACTCTCATAATTACGTAACACAAGATAAAAAACATTATTATAATACAATAAATATAACACAGTAGGTAAGTCTTTAAGTCACATACTGAAACGCCCTGTAAGTTTGGTTATCTTTCAATCTGCCTTTGTATAAGATAGGCGAAAACATTACCTTCATTGAATTTCTCAAAGTACTTACGTCGTTAACAGCGCTAGAATCTACGTATGACAATGGAGTGAATATCGAAAAGCTTCTGAATTTCACAAGCGATCAAAATTAATTACTTTCAAGTAGATTATACAGTGGTATAAATAAAACACCGTTTCGACGGGTTTACATAAGTATTTAATATTTTTTTAAGCTTTTATACATACGAGTATCTCACTACGTTTAGTATACGGGCTCCGTTCTTAAGAGTATTTTTTGCGTCATTGAGTAACAAACATAAAAACTTTCGCATTAATAATATTAAGTGGGATTTTACACTGAAAGAAAGGTATTCAACATGTTTAAAAAAAGTTTACATCAACAAAAGCAAATTATTAATCTTATTTTCTATCTAATTAAGGTAACAATGGAGACAAAGTTGACAGAAAATGGAAGCCTCGTGGAATTTAACAAATCAAAAAGGGCCCAAGTTTGAATCTGTGACCGAGAGATGAAATTTATTATTCATAACAATATTCTCGGAACAAAGGCCGGTTGGACCGCAGTCTTTTCGTACATTTCACATTCATAAGCAGCGCCCTCTAATAATAATAAACCTTATGTTTCCTTTGTCATGAAACTGGGGAAATGTGTATTAGACAATTGAGTTGTCTTATTATAAACGGAACATTTGCTATTAAGAGTGTTTCTAAGAAAAAAACCGCCAAGAGCGAGTCGGCCTTTTTTTTTGTTAACGCAGGCAAAACCTCTGTTTACAAACGACGGCGCCTTTAAGAGGCACACCGCCAAACGGACCTCATACCTGGCTACCGCAAGCTTTACGGGCCCCCGCAATGGCTGCCCACTGAGGACCCCGTAACTGTTACGGGCGCTTTACGGCATAATACCCGCTAAAAAACCCTGCGAATACCCTCTAAGCTGCTTAGTGCGAAGCCACGGGATCCCCGTTTAGGGATTCATCCGCGTTTAAGTGCGAGTCGGCCTGGCGCACGCAGAGTTCCGTACTATTAAAATATAAATTTAAATTTGCTAATTCACTCTCCAATAGTAACCCCGTATTCTAAATTTATATGTTTACCTTATTTGTCCGTGTTTGGGTCACACACATACATGTAGGTATTGACCAAACTTCAACTTGAACAGTGTGGTAGATTCGGAGAAAATCGATTTTGACAGTCAGACACACAGACAACCAAGTGATCCTATAAGGGTTCCGGTTTTGCCAATTGAGGATTAGATCGAAATAAAGTAGACGAAATAATAATTCTTCGTTGAAATTGTTACAGACTGAATAGTTTTTGTCTCACTAGTAATTTTAATTAATTCAAGATTTCTCAACAGATATAAATAACATTTATAAAATATTGAGTGCGGTTTTGTGTGTGTGGAGTGTATGAGCGAGTGAGGTGTTCATATAATGAAAGTAAATTGATATTCACAGTTCTTGCCAAATCAAAAGGATAAGTAAAATCCACTAACCTTGACCATGACTTGACATGATTTGACGACCTCCGTGGCCGAGTGGTTTGTACGCCGGGTTTTATGGTGTCGCCGACTCGAGGGGTTCCCGGTGGGGTGTACTCCAGTCATGGATGTTTAATAAGTATTTCTATATAAATATACTTATATATGTACAGTATATGTATTCTATCCGTTACTCTAGCATTCCATAACACAAGCCTTACGAAAACGATGATACCCAACCAAAATTAGTTAATCAATTTTAACTGACCCCTCAAAATTAGACAAGAACTGAACATATTGTCATTAACAGTGTTAATTTAACCAGGCAGCACACAGGACTCGAACCCGTACCCTTCGCTATCTGGGCGGATGAACTGATCCATTATCATTATTTTAAATGTTTAATACTTGTAAAGGTATACATTCGACATTGTGAGTTAGCTACACTGCTAAGAGATGGCGCTGCCCTTCAGCCTAAGAAATATTAGAAAGGATTTGACACGGCCATTAGGGTCGCGGTAGCATAATGGTCAGTGCTTCCGCACGGATAGTGGAGGGTGCCGGTTCGAGTGCTGTCTGCTGTCTGGTTGATGTGGAATTTCTTTAGATTCAAACATCTAGCAGTTAAAATATGCTAAAAAGGTATTTTTTTTGCTACATTTTCAAAAGTCGATTTATTCAAGAATTTTATCAGCCTAAGTAAAAAAATTTGCTACTCTCTTCAAACGTTATTTTTTCACATTAATTGATATTCTTTGTTGTCACTCTCAGGTCTTGTCATCTAAATATATACTGTTCACGTCCTTATCGGTTTGATTACGTCTTTGTACTACTACATCATAAAAATATTTTAACAATTTTCAAAACGTTAAAAACTTAAAAGATGGAGTAAAAATTATACG
Source organism: Chilo suppressalis (assembly GCA_902850365.2). Lineage (NCBI taxonomy): Eukaryota > Metazoa > Arthropoda > Insecta > Lepidoptera > Crambidae > Chilo > Chilo suppressalis. The sequence continues at coordinate 8,257,419 of OU963899.1, read as the reverse complement.
AAACGCAAAAATTATACCACCCGCTTTAAAATTTTTTGATTGTACTTCCGATACGTAACGCACAACACAAATATTATTCCACTTAGGACTCTTACACAAATTCACGATGAGCAAAGAAAAAAATCACGACACGACGTCGTACAACGTTGACGGTACTTTATAGTATCATACGTTCAAATGTCGTTAAGGTTCTAGTGCTAGACTAGACGACTAAAATTCACTACACGACATCGCACTGTGCCATGATATCATGAAGTGAATATTACATTGCTCATAATAGATTGCTACGATACGACGTAGCACTGTAAAATGACGCCGCATCGTGCCACGATGCGACGTATTTTTGTGTAAGGGCTTTTATATATTTGCATCCGCACAAATCATTCGCCGTCAGTAGTCGACCCGTAAACTTGGTAATTGTTTTAACGTCATGTTTTCATCGCGCCTGCCGGTTCCCGCCCGCCCTAGCTCGGCGCGTAGATGCCGCCTGAATACTGATACTGACGCGGGTCGCCCTGTCTCATGCGGAAATCGGCAATTTTTATGGGAAATATTAAATCATGCGCAAATAAATAATAAATGATCACCTAAAATACAATTGATACCCTGAAGATTAGATAACCGATTGTATTTTTTTAGGGATCAAATATTATTTTTGATGGCAATTTAAATATGTCCCTTTTTTATATGCACTTTTTTTATTAATGTCTAGTATTACCAAAATAGCACGCACCCAATGTAGCAAGTAGCCTTTTTGTTCCATTATTAGCAATTTAAAATTCTGGCTATTTAAATATTTTAGAACTATACGACAAATTGCTTCCTGCAAGTACTACGATGTAGCAGATTGAACAGCTACGAAAAATAGATACGATACCTCGAGCTTGTCTTTTACCAGGAATCAGAAACCGGTTAAGCCATCAAACTGGTTAAGGTAATTGACCCTAAACCAGAATTGACTACAACCTAGGTATTTTAACCGGTGGTTTATGATTTTTTTTGATCTTGTTGCGTAATTAACCGGTTCTTAACGTCATGTTTTCACTGCGCCTGTCTGCTCCCGCCCGCCCAAGCCTGGCGCGTGGACGCCACCTGAATATTGATACTGACAAGGGTCACCCTGTCTCATGCGGAAATTTGCAATTCCGACCTGCGAGTAGAACGGGGACCCGCAGAATGGCCTCCGAAATTGCATGGTATTGTCATGAAATTATTATTAATAAGATCATTCTGTGGAAACACTTACGTGCTGCGTTGCAGATGTCCGAGACGTTCTTCAAACTTTTTTTTGATGGAAGCTTAATGAAGAATTTCCTTACAGAGTACTTTATCCTAATATCCATAATATTAGGAAAAAGTACTCTGTAAGGAAATTGTTCCTTAAGCTTCCATCAAAAATAAATTTAAAGAACGCATTCACCCGGACAACGTAGGATGTTAATTCTCAATTCCAGACCGTTTAATGGGATACGTTAATTAATATATAGAGGACAGTGTTAAATAGTATTTTATTTTTTTAAATAAAACCTGCTGTATTGGATGTTTTTAGATTTTTTGAATTTAAAATTCAAATAACTTTTGATATAACTTTAAACAACTACCAATTACGCACCATACCGTGACGCTGACTAGGCGCACGGCGTGTACCATAATATAAACTATCTAGTCACAGGGATAAAATCCTGGATCAAATTGTTTTTGTCAAACTTCTCTAAACATATGAACTCGCAAACGGAAACAGTTAACACACAATTGAAACAAATGAATTTAACTAGCCGTGCTATTCTATAAGAAAAAAAAAATACTTTTCACCTCGGAATCCGCGTTGTGATTTCAATTTGAAACAGGAATTTCAAATAAATTTCAAATCACACCGGCGACTTCCGCGGTGAAAAGCGAGTTTATGCTCACAGAGTACACGGACAGATCATTTCAATATTCATCTCCTTCAGTTTAACACGTCATCATGTTCAAGATCCCACATAAAGGAGACCTGTAAAAGTGACCTTATCACATTCTTAATAAATATTAAACTTTCTAATCTAAACGTTCCATGTAATCGTTATAATATTTATGGTCATCCCTCTAACCCAAATTAACCGAAAAGGTAAGGGATTTCGATTACGGTACGCCTATCGTGGACCTTCACTTTATAGTAATTAAATAATATACGACCTAAAAACGGTAATTCTAAACGGGGCAAATAGGTATTAGTCTTTTAGTTAATTACTATACAACCATTATAGCCATAGGTAGCGCCAACTTCTTGAGCTAAACCAAATACTTAAAATCAAATAAACTTGCGCAGAAGACGTTTTTGTGTGTAAAGTTGTTACTGCACAGGCTCTCCTAACTGTGTTCGCAAGTTACCGAAAGAATTTTTATATTCAATTCTAAAAACTTACACATAAAAAGCCGTATGTTCCAATGGTTTCGAGTCCCGGTAGACACATATATTTGTGTGGTAAGCAAATATATTTTCCAACCTAAGGTAGTTCAAATACTTTTTTTATTTTTTACAGGCATAAGCATATAAAGTGACAACATCAGCAACAGTCTTATTGAAAAATTATTATTGAGTGCAGCTATTAAACCGCTAAATCTTATCCTGCAAATTCCCGAAACACTGCATCGACATTATTCCTAAGAGGTTTCTTAAACTTTTAATGAATAAATTATCACGCTAACGCTTTTGGTTACTTATTAAATATTTTCAGTAAGAGAAGACTAGAGGAGCTAATTTCTTGTAACTGGGATTATATTGCAGCCATGTCCTTCTGTATTATTCAGTAAAGATATCACGTTTTTTGAATAATGAACAAGATAGTTTTTTTTCTATGAAGCTCTAGTATAATTAAAATACCACGTAGTCTGTAATTCGTATTCTTTTTCGTATCTATTCAATTTGTTACATCATAGCAATTTATTCTTAAAGCTTTAAATGGTTGTACTTTAAATTGTTAATAACGACTTACTGTGGCCGCTATTCTTACACGGACAAATTTGGTGTCTCACTTCTTTATCGTAGGTTGTAAGTGGAATTCTTTGCCCGCTCACGTGTTCCCTCCTTCCTACACTCTAGGGTCTTTTAAAAGAGGCGTGAAGACGAATTTCTGCAGGCCTATAAAGGTGAGGATGGTTGGTGTGGCAGTTTATAACTGCTGCACTAGCTATCTTCGCGTTTGGATTTTATCACCACTTAACATAAGGTGGAATGGAGTCATTTGCCAACCTGGCTGTATAAAAAATAATAATTGGCAAAGTTGTTATTTATAGTCATGGCTTAGGTAGGCAAATTACTCTAACCCACTTAATATTAAGTGGTAGTACAGTCCTGACGCAAAAATAGCTGGTGCAACAGTTATAAATTGCCACACCAACTACCCTCACCTTTACCGGCCTGCAGAAATTCTTCTTCACGCCTCTCTTAAAGGATCTTGGATTGTAGAATCGTAAGCGGGCAAAGAATTCCTCTTACGAATAGTACTCTTAGTTTTAAATTTCTAAACTTTCTTTTTCGATATAGGAATAGTGGCCACAGTAAGTCGTTACTAACAACTTAAAGTATGCCTATTTCAAGCTTTAAGATCTATACGATAAATTACTACATCCTAGACATATACTATTTATATACTTTGATGTAAAAAAAATGAACAGATACGAAAAAAGAATACGATACATCGTGCCACGCTTTTACAATAACACATTTTTCGTATCCTTTCTCGGTTGGCTGAGGATCATAAAATACACCCTGCAATAAATTATTAAGAATAATGAGCGTCCCATATAAATATTGTTATAAGAAAGTAATATAAAGAAAGGCTCTTTAACGTATAATCGTAATATTAATAATTGTCTATGGATAAAAAAAGAAAGTTGTAATGAAAAGCGCTATACAAAATACTTAGGTTTAAAAAACTGTCTTTCATTAGCTCCATTTGTTTCAGTAACATTTAAAATTTTTACTTTCTCTCATCATACCAATTTTATATAAAATTACTATTCAGCTAGGTCTACAAACTTCGTATATTCCGCTATAATCTTTTTTTTTTATCTACACTCATGTCGAAATATTCGAATTACGAAATTAAAGATGCTTTAATAAAGACGTACTTTGTAAACCGACATACATAAAATTAAAAACAAAACTCATTACTCTACTGCTAGCTGTATTGTTAAAATAACCTTTTAATCATTATATGTTATGCTTTTATTTTTAACCGCGTGGCGGCGTTTTGTATCGGCGCATTAAGTGGCCGGTGCGGGCCACAAGAAACGAGCGTCGATTTGTAGCGTGTGGCGGCCACCGGCGTACCGTGTGTGGCGAGTCCATACAAAATGTATGAAAACTACATGAAATATGCCAGTGGCGGCGTTTTGTGGTTACCGTCGGTGGCGCGTGTGCGGCGACACTTAATGTAGAAAAACAGGCGCACGCATTCGAAATTTGGCAGAAATTTCTCGCGCTTTCCATTCAATTTTCTGCCGATCATATTTTGTTTACGGGATTTTAGATAATTTATGCCGTAAATACTTCTTTGTTATTTTGTTTATTTAAAATTTTCCTAAAAGTGAGGATAAAGTAGTGTATGCAATGACATATAATTTAGGTATTAAAACACTAGAGTCAAACTAGTATCGCTCAACAGACTCTAGTGTTTTAATACCCCTTCTTATGTGACAGTCGCATGAACTACTATTTTCCCCACTTAATTTAATCTCGAGCCCTCTTATACTACTATAGTGAGCAGCACATACATTGCTATATTGCTTCTAAGAATTCTCACCGACGCACTGCATTATTTGCTCAAGTAGTTAATGGCACAACTCAGTTTAAACAACGCCTTAACCTTTAGCTAACAATTAAACCAAACGGAAGCAAGACACGTATTTCAATGAATATCTTGAATAACATGAAGAATGTAGATAGCATACTAATCTCTGCCTCTTGGTTTCATCCTTATTTATATGAATCTCTGGAACATCAAAGCATTTCGTATTAAATTCCAGCATCCATCGAAAATTGTTGTGTAATAAATATTGGTTTCATTTTTTTCTTCCTATCGAGTCTGCGTCGCTTGGCAGCCGACTGCGTTTTCTTTTCTCTCTCTACCAACGGCTGAGATGTATTGTTGTCCTTTTCTTGATAACAAATGGCGAATTAGTAAATAACATTCATGAAAAACCGTGATTTATGAGAAAAAAAAAAATGTTTTCATAGTTTTACGAATGAAAACTGTTGCCATGGAATTTGTGATTTCATCTTGAACTACTTGTGTCCTTTTTAAAAGCATTTAAGGATTTTTTTTTATCTTAACAACACAGAAGATTAGATATTCAAAAATGAATTTATTTTCAAAAATGGGTCCCGTCTGCTAAAGTAGCTTTGTTCCTTACTAAACAGAATGATAGACTACTGGACTTGTTTTTTCTTTTCAGATTTATATTTTTTTAAATAATATTTGAGATTTTTAATATTTTTAGATTTTTTTAATTTATCTTTTTTATTTAACACTTTTAGTAAGGATTAAATGACGGTATATACCACCTTACTTCAGTAAGGGAGTTAATATCGTAGGAATAAGTAAGTACCTTGCGGCGGTCTAAACGATTGATTTATTCAAACTTAAAGAAACCTTACTAACAGAGTCAAGGATGGGCCTTAATTTTCGTAAAAATGTGTGAAATTAAATCAAGTTGTTACCTTTATACTCGTAACTAATACATGTAAATTTTATAGTTAACTACTTACTATTTGTTCAAAAAGTCATATTTTGCTTATATTCTTTTTAGTGACTTAGGAGTAAACATAAAATTCATTTACGTTTATTCGTCGACTATCTAAAATTGGAAGTGGCTGCATTGTCAACGTCCTGCTTTAAGATTGTGATATACACAAATGCAGTGTCATATCTTAGTCTCATAATTTGTTTTACCCATATAATTCACAGAAACCAAATATGTAGATGACAAAGGTTAACTTCAAATATTGTTATTCACCCTATATACAATACCAATACATCCTATATACATGCAATTATTCCCGTCTGTTGTTTTTTTACAAGGGTGGCAGCCTTAGATCGCTAAATTAAATAATTATACAATCACCAAAGCAAAGTGAAATATTATAAACTAAAGGCGCAGAATAAAATTTTCATAGCGTTTTTGGTACAGAACCATAGCAATCCCATTTATTATGAACTAATCACCCAATGTATATATTTACATCTTTGTCGTTCTTTTTTAAAGCGTTCACTAGTTTGAGGTTGCAGACTTCTGTTCCATCTTTTTTTATTGGTAGTGTAAAGATCCAATAATAAGTTCTTCCACCTATCAATTGGGCTGCCAACAGTCTAGTAAGTATTGTAAATGGTGCAATCATTTCTAAGCTATATTATCGCAATGCGTGATGGAAGGGGTGATTTTATCCATAGAACTTTATATTATTTATTCGAAATTTGCAGAATTACCGTTTTTAATTACAAAACCAACAACACCACGAACTGATTAATAAATACAGGCATGTCATTAAATATGTACCTACTACAGCGAATAATAGGTTATTTCTTATATGTTAAGTAGCCCTTAGTAACATGAAGTAATATCGTTAAAATAAACTTTAAAAACAGTATAATTCTGGCTTTTTCATTAAATTTCAATAATCGTAAATACCTATTATGATAATTTATTTTTCATCGTTTAATAAAAAGGAACTGTATCACAGTTTGATTGTAAGTACTTCGTATGGGATTAGATACTGCGAGTAGCCCACCATTCCCGCAGTCTACTCCTGCATAGTACACCGTGCTATCATTTTGTCATCGTTGTAACTTTTTAATTATTAGTCGAAATGACATATTGTAAAAGGCAAAGTTTATTATCTTCAAATATCAAAGGCGATAAAAGTATTTGTATTGATAAAAAATAATTTGATAATGTGCATTTTGAAAATGGATATCAAATAATATTTAATTTTTGATTCACTATTCTAGCGATAACGGCTTACATAGATACATGTTGTAGCGGACTTTTTTGTAGAATTATTTAAGAGATACATTTTCACTATACATTAAATTCATGTAACTTTTATTGTTTTGACGTGACAACGTCTTAAATTAGGTTGCGGCTGGGAGTCACTTATGAAAAAGTGTAACGCTCGGTAACGTTACGATGAGTCTCTCGTGTTAAGTTTAAGTTTACATGTACAATGTTTTAGTAAACAAAATATATTTCTATAGTTAAAATTTGTGCAATTCTTATTTTCATTCAATTCCTTGTTCCTATTGTGCAATTTAATTATATTCATATCAATAAATATTCTACCGAGAAAAAGACGTCACGTAAAATCTTCGCCCGTAAAACCGACTTTACAGGCAACCATTTTTTTGCAGTTCAAGCCAAAGGGCTCGCAGATGGGAGATTTTTTCCGTCTTACGTGACACTTGTAGTTATATTTTGGCCAATTCACTCAATAACTCCATAAATTAGTATGTATATGTTATTATTATGTATTAGCTATATTATTGTTAAGTTTCATTAGAATCTATTTAGTATTTTTTGATTGCAAGAGTAACAAAGATTCATACAAACGTAAGATTGAAATTAAAAGCGCAAGTGGTTAATATACAACTTTAAATCGTTGTAGATCCTAAACAGTCATATAAAATAAAAAATAGTGTAAGGAACCTAAACATGATTTTTGATTATATAGACAATAATACCCCACTCGACATATTTCGTCAACTTATTTTTTTACTTCGTCACAATATGGCGCCTAATTGTCCCCATATTGAATTTTGATTACTATTATATCTTTAGTAGCACTCCCATGATTAAAACGGATCGATTAACGTATGAATAATCAAAATCGGTCCACGCGTTAGGCCTCTAGTGTGCCACAAAGGAACATACATACATATATAGACTGTTAAACACTATATACCCTGCTGCGCGTCGCGCTTCGCGCTCTTGCATTGCGGAGTCGGGTAAAAACAGTGCATTAATGAAAAACTGGGCAATAATGACTTTTATATAACATTTCGGCACTGTTTTGATTCTAAGCAAAAATAGTGCGTCTTTTGTGATCTGTTTTGTAGCAATTGATGATAATATTACTATATACTTGAAAGAGAAATACCTACATTCTATCTCTTTTCACGCAATATCACGCAAACGCAAGATGATTTTTCACTTCCACAATACAAAGTTATTTTGTGTTATATTTATTATACACTAGATGCGTTTAAATGAGACTTCTGCGACCCATGTCAGGTCTATGGTTGCGGCCCGTCGTCCATTGAGCGTTGGATGGGATCCGGATCTGTAGCGTTAATTTATTCAATGTGTGCGACAAACTTCCCTATAGGAAATGATTATTCAGACCGCACTCTGTTCTCTTCCAGTCAACTCTGAATCCGGTTATTACCGCTCCACTATCCGGCATTGATGGATTCAACGCATTAACTAATTAATGTCTGAATAGATAATATTGATGATAGATTTTCGAGATACGGTTTTCAGTGTTGAATTTTGTATTGAGTTTCGTACTTAGTAATAGAATACTTAACGGGTGTTTACATTTACATAGAAACGGGATCGAACTTTTTTTTTTATACCATATTCTGTTATAAAAGAAAATACGCATGCCGTTCCAAATATTTCGGGTTCTAATTCTAGTAGCGAAGGGCGTTTTATTACAAATATAATTAGAAAGGCAGATGACTCCAAGTTACCAGATATAAATTATAATATTTCAATCATTTATTTAATTTCCATAGTACAATCTCGCTTGATTTTTGTCTTAAAAATTGTCGAAAGTTGTATGTTACTTCACATCATTTTTAATAGCCTAATAAACGCTGGACTGAAAGTTCTGTGCATTTAATTGAGGAGCTGGCGAACAAAACAGTATAAATTACATAAAATATTTTTTTACAGGAGCTGTAAAAAAACCTACAGGGAGCTTAATTCACAAAATAATTATTCTAACGATGCATAGTTCACAGAATAATTATTCTGACTTGAAAAGGCTGCGAAACGTCAATAAATAAATAAAGTTCGTGCATTAACCAGTTAAAACTAGTTTTATTTAATGAGTGATGTGCGTGAAAACGTAAGAAACAATTTCAACCTAAAACACTATATAAACTTATTAAATTTTGAAAAAAAAAACAGGCAAAGCTTCACAAAGCCTGGCGAAATTTGCGATACCATATTATTCATGCTCACTAAACCACGCCACTTCAGACACGTCAAGTATACTTTTCATAATGTTTGTTTGCCCCTCACAAACGAAAAAATTCACCATTGAGAAGTGCCATTTTGTGTGCAATCACAACTTTACTGCCAATTTGTGCTTCACATTTTATTTTGTATGCATATGCACAGCTTACAACCGTATTTACGTTTCTGACACAGAGTAACAATGGTTTTAAGAGCAGATGCTTTGAGTTATTGCTGGTTTACATTAATACAGCAACTTTATCTAATTTAGGTACATACCTAGCTACGATGTCATGAGTTTTTATGTGTCCAGTGTCTAGTCCAGAAAGAAAAGAAAAGAGCACCGTAAATCTGCTATTAAACACGAATTAAATAGGCCAGATTATCACAAGCAATACAAATAACCGGCCAAGTGCGAGTCATGCCACGCGCAGTGTAGGGTTCCGTAGCTGCCTATCTATGTCACTATTAATGTTTTCTTCTAAGGAATTTTCAATATGTAAGATTTTGTTTTAACCAAAATTGAACGACTATTACTCTTAAAATAATAAATCTATCTTAACCGTTATACTTTTCCTTTAAAGTTCATGAAAAGCACTACTATCATGAGTTTTTCCAGGTTTTTCAAGCCTATAGTTTAGCTTTTAGAGGACTCGAACAATAATTAACACTTTCGATAGATACATAAATTGACACTTTATTATTACACCAAATACATAATTACACAACATCGACAAACAATAATATTAAAGTTCAATACTTCGCAAACTTATCCCTAAATCTAAAAATAGTCTTAAGATACCCTAAGTAAGTTTAAAGGACCTATTTAACGATACCCCACACGATAGGGTAGACGATAAAAAAAGAATCATCCCCAGGTTACATGTAGGGGAGCTACCCTAAATTTCTTTTTAATAATTTTATTCTACCATTATGTCGACGTGATTGATATACATATCTCCATTAAATTGCAGCTCTCTAGTGCTAACAGTCTCCAAGCAAGACCGGGGATGGACAGACGGACATGACGAAACTATAAGGGTGCCTTGTTAGGACTACCGAACACTAAAAAAACCGGCCAAGTGCGAGTCGGACTCGCGCACCGAGGGTTCCGTACAAACCTCTAGGTATATTTTAATAATTATTAAAAAAAAAAAATTATAGGATGTAACTAAGAATTTACGGTTTTCGCAATTTTTCCTTTATCTGTACTATAAGACGTTACTTCGTACCAAATTTCAAGATTCTAAGTTCACGGGAAGTACCCTGTAGGTTTTGATTCCCGTGCGAGTTTCGAAAATTTGCGACATAAACGGCTGTATCTTTTGATTGCTTTGGCTTAGAAGTTTGATTTTTTCGCAGCTCCAAGGGACAGTACTCCTGAGTATTATATATGAATTTCAGTTTGATACCTCTACGTGTTCCTGAGAAAAACGGTCTTGACAGACGGACGGACGGACAGACGGACAACAAAGTGATCCTATAAGGGTTCCGTTTTTTCCTTTTTAGGTACGGAACCCTAAAAAGGATATTTTGAGCCTGAATTGGTTATTTTACATTTTTTTTTAACTTTTAGAATGACAACACAGACATGGAATTCAGGCTTAGGAACAGTGAATTTGAAGATAGGGTAAAATGGGTGCCCAAATGAAAGACAGTGATTAGATTATCTAAGATGTTTACTATGCGATGATCGGAAGCCAATAAGAAATAATGTTAAACACAAGATATTTCTCTATATAAGCATGAATTCGCACGTCACAAACAAAAGGGTATTATTTTCAAAAACATTGTTTTGAGATAACGCGTTTTACTTTAAAAAAAATAGATTCTGGACTACTAGTTCTAATGTTTCAAATGATACCTAGATTTAAATGCACATTTGTGCTGAGAAAGTTTAGTTAGTATGTCAATAGTAGTTTTATTTTAATAGAATTATTATAAGAATGCAAGAAGCATCCGGGTATGATTATTTACGTTCCAAAATTAAATTTTGATATTATCAAAAGAAAACGAAAATATTATTGTGGAATTATTATATAATTGATTTACTAATAGCGCGAATTGATTAAACGATTTTTATTAAAAGTAATATCGACAATATTATTTCATTGAAAGGGGAATATTTGTATTGTCTTGATCAGGCTGAGTTGAATAAAAATAATATTTATTTTTCTCTTAGATTAAGGACGAAGAAACAGTGATAAAAAAAGAAAACATCCTTAGAATGTAAACTGCTGAAGGATTCTTAGTACAATAATACTGTTAAAATCTTCAAATACACAATGTATATTTATAAAGTAATACGAAATACTTACTTTTTCGTACTGTTCATCAAGGGAGAAGTGACGCATTACCAACAAGGGTGCAGTTGGGAGTCTTATAGTATTCACGAGTTGGATATCACACTCTCTTTCGAGTGATTATGTTGCTATAAACTGCGCCTAAGAGGAAAATAAAAACACAAACCGATGTATGTTTTGACGTTTATAATAAAATTTATATGCAGATACAGGTTTTATAAATATCGGACTCCAACACAAAAAAAACAACAATACGACGTCGCGTCATGCGATGCGAGATCGGGTCTACTGGAGTTAATTACGTTTGTTACAGCTGGTGGATCGCAAAAATAAACAATTATTTTTATATAAGTTTAAGAGAAAGGAAAAAAAAATTGTGTGTGTCAGCTCCGACGCACGACTGGAGTTTACTCCTTAAGTTCGATAGTCTAACCAGACGCAAAAAGAGTTTATTGAACTTAAAAAAGATTGATACTGTAAGAAAGGGTAAATTAACAAATTAATGAAAATAATATACATATATAAATATATATTTATTCATTTCATATACATTTATTATAACTAATCGACGAAATATTTTACATTAAACTTTTTACAATAGTCAATTTCAGATGTGCATAAATATATCATTAGGAATATTGCTAAATTATGTAATTATTATTATCAGACTATTATCATTTTTTTAAATATTAATTAAATCAACATTGTCTGCATTATTAATTACAGTGACAAGTGTAAACCACTAACTAAAATAAGACACATGGACGTTCGTAGATACGTGGTTCACGAATCTTGAAAATACCGCATCAATGGTTGTACCATACCTCGTTGTCCCCATTGCTCTATCAGAAACAATATCTAAATTCGGTTCAGATTTTAAAAAATTTATTAATGTCAATCCGTCATCTTTGTTTGTCAAAGTTGCGCGACATAGGATGCACACCAAAAGCGTAACGGGGTCATTCATCGATAGATTTTACTCCTCACATTTTTCTCATACCGCAAATCGATTCTTAAGGAGTTTGCCTTACGATCGGTTCGAGGTCGGAACCAGAATGCGTTAGAAAAAATAATTTAATTATCCAATATGAAAATGCAGCGTCTGCAACTCGTGGCAGCTTGGCCTTGGTGTCGATGCATCGTAATAAGCCGCGGTTGCTACGTAAGCGATCTTCCTTCCGTCCATTTACGTAATTAGTTGTTAAGGCGCTCTTATAGTGGAAGTTTAGGTATTTGAGGGGGTGAAGCAGACGAAGTGGCTAACACACGGGCGGGGGCTCTGCGTAGCGCCCCCCTCTCGCCCCGCACAGCCCGCTGACGTCCTTATTCTGATGACTGATTCCGGATAGCCGTATTCTGTATTTTATAAATCCGAATTCCGGAATTTTCAGTAGTTCAAAAATTTTAAACCATCTTATAGGTACTATTGAAGAAATAAATTAATATTCGATCAATCAAATTATTTAATATGATAAAAGATAAAGATAAAGACAAAATGATTTTTATTCAATATGAGCATTTACAGTGCATTTATTGAAAGTCAACGACTACGCCATGGCTTCGTAAATCCTACGTCAGGAGACCTTGTACCGAGAAGAAGCCGCAAGAAACTCAGCAAGGGCTATTTTTTTCCTCCTTTGAATGTGTTGTAACACATACAAAATCAATTGATTTAAGGAAACATTTCTAGCGCTAATAAAAAAGCTTTTAGAAAAATTAACTTTACAAAATAAAGTACCAGATAGTTGCATTTAACCTCCTTAACCCCGTGAGGACGATATTGTCCTGGCCCATAGACAAACGCTAACCCCCGCAGCAATAAACCAAAGGACATTACACTGTGAAAGTAACTGAAGTAAACCGTTCTTGCTGTTTCAACATCAGTTATAGACCATATTTTCTTAACGGTATATAAGTCAACTTGACAAGGCATCAATATGGGGACCCCATTACAGTTTTAGCGTACTCGCCTACGTCCGATAATCGGACCGATTTCTGCCTCTTTCTATTATGTGAGTGCGAATGGGAGATCAGACAATATCGGTACAAAATCGGTCATCGATTATCGGACGTGGACGAGCAAACTAAAGTGTAACGTAATATCCAAATATTTTGTAGACTACCAATTCTACTGCTCCGCCATTCATGTTTATCGGCGTATTCATCTGTCTCACATTTGGTAGAGAGAACTTTATACATTTAGTTAAGTTAAAGTTTTAGTTAGGTTAAGTTTTAGATTATTACTAGTAAACCAGTGGACTACCGTGGCGAGAGCATAGTTTACATTGTCAGAGCACATATTGCCTCTGTTAATTTTAAAAACTAAGGTGTCATCTGCAAGGAATACTGTCTCACATCAGTTCTTTGTAAAATAAGGGAGATCATTAATGGATATAAGAAATCTTTTTAATTATCTTTACATTAAATATAATTAAATACTTTCTTAGAATTAACAAAAATTAAAAGTTTTCAAACAATATCTGTCTACTGCAAACAGGCCTATTTTCCTTGTTGTGATCGTGTGGTGGTAGGAGTTCTTCATCTATTCGTTGCCTTTTTGGTGTTGGTTCTCTTTCCGTGTTATCGTAATTTTTAGTGCTTTCATCTGTTTTTTCCAATTCTCTTAGTGGCATTCCCCTCGCTCGCCTAGAATCGACAATTTCTGGCAATAACCAGTCCATGTAAAAAGTCAGTAGCTTTTGCTTCATGTTTTTTTCCCAAAACAAATCATCTCTACTAATCAACTCAGTTTTAACAGCCTTATTTTCGCCACTCCCAACGGCAAACAAACAGTTATTTCTTCGTGTCACGTGAAGTTGTCCTTGGATCTGATAATACCAATTACTATTTGTATTGATATTAATAAGTTCAGTTTTTTTATTGTACCTCCACATCTGTATTTTGTTATCTTTTATTGATTCGTCCAGACCTTTTTTAAATGCAACTATCGGACACTTTATTTCTACAATTGTGTCTTGTCCTATTAAACCATCGGGGGTAGCACCAATAAAAGGGTATTCATCATTTATGAATAATCCGCAGGGTGCAATGACCACTTTTTCTTGAATCGCAAGTTGTTTCAAAGCGAGTCCTTCATTTTCCACACCATGGGCTATCGCCGCTACGTTATTAATGTTCGATTTGTATAAAATATTTTCCACTAATTTTGCTTTGCTGGTATTTTCCCTTCTTTTCACTATTAATCCGAAATTTGATGCTGTTATCATATTTTTTCTAAGCTCTACCCAGTCATCACTATCTCTCTGATTGAAAGTGGATAGCTGTATTTTTTCCTTGTCTGAAGTTAACTGTTTCAGGTTTTGAAGGAAATTTTCTTTGGCTATATTTAATTCTTGTGGTGATAAATCAGGTTTAATACTCTGAACTCCATAATCGTTTTGAATTACATTATTTGTCTTTAGCATTCTATTTTTTTGGTGAAGCCTTTCTTTATTTAATTTTCTTTTTGCCAGTCGTCTTTCTTCAAATCTCTTCAAAACAGATTTTTTTGGGCTTTTGCCTAATATTGTTTTTTTAAGTAGATGTCTTGGATACGGATTATTAAAAGAAACAACTGCTGCATTGCAGCGTGCTTGATATCCTCGACGAAGTGAGAAATTGATTCGCTTTCCTCCTACAATTTTAGCGATTACACTGTTGAAACGCTCAACAGTTTTTGTATCCACGTCCTCAAGCATGCTTTTCGATTTTGAAACAACTGATTGAATTATTGTTTGCATCCTAAACCAAAGCAAAGTATTTTCTATTTCCATGTGGCTCTGTGTTGTCTTTTCTTTCAAACAATAATAGTTATTGCATTTAGCGTGGTCGCCGTAGGCATGCCGAACTGAATTTTGTACGTCATTTCTAAAACCTGCTAATGCTTCCGGTTTCTCTTTTTCTAATTTATGTTTTTCTATTGATTTAAGCACGACTTTACGGATGCTCAAAATTTTAACCTGTGTCAATGTTTTTCTATGTGCCAAGGGGTATTTGGTATCTGTAGACAAGGTTTTCAGTTTATTACACATATTGCGTAGTACGTGATTCCTACATTCTATTTTTTTAACTGTGTGCGTCGGGTAAGGATTACGTGCCAGTATTTTCGCGTAAGTGGCAGAGTCACCATCAGCAATCAGTCTGCCATAGACAATATTATACATTGAGATTGACGTTTCAAATCCTTGACATATGATTTCTGACTCCATGCCACTTGAAGACCCTGTATAATTTTTAAAACAAATGTGATTTGGTATTTCAGTTTTCTTTTTCTCTGCTCGAGCACAAACAAGACAGTACTTGTTCTTGATACCCAAAAAAAGGACTTCACCAAATCTACGTCCAACTATTGCTGCGGCTCCGGATAGTGCCTTATAATTATTTCCATATGATCGCGCTGATCAGCATGCATCGGCATATACATCTATCACTGGTATACCGTCTCTTGTTAACTTGCCTTCTGCTATTGCGGCATCTACCTCACGCTTAGCTGCTACCGCCATAGAATCCACAGCTGTTAATTCCCATTTTTCGTATACTTGGTCTTGCAGTCTTGAATATGTGACCTCTGTAAAAATAGGAATATTTATGGATGCTGTCATTTCTTCGAATTGGGAATAACCAATACCAGCAGAAGTGATTCCTATAGCAGCAGCTATGTTAACATTAACGTCGTGTTTATTTAATGTGTCTTCACTTGTGATGATGAAATCCTTTTGACACATGTTACATTTTAATTTAAATTTTGATATTAATCCAGTTCTTCTTTCTCCTAATAATGAAATACGTGAAAAATTGCAATCAAACAACGAATTATGGTTGGATATGGTTTGAATCTGCTTATAAAACGAATTTATGTCAATAATGCGTCGACCATGCACTGGTTCGTAAGCATCTTCTTCACATGTCTTTTCCGTATGTAATTCGGGGTCGACAGCCTCACTGAAATAAAAATGTATGTATATGCAGATTTATTAGGAATAAAACAAAACAGTGAAATGACATTTACATGGCTTATAAACTTTAATTATTCTTTCGTGATACTAGTTTTATATACCTATAGTTTGAATTCAGAATATTGACTGTATTTGTTAGGGTTACTGGTAAATCCAAATCCAGAAGTGTTTTTTCAGAATTCAAAGTTCTGAAAATAAAATGAATAGGTTAGTTAGGTAATAAAACGAAGCAAACATGAGTATTGTATATAATAATTAGTCTTTATAGATTGAATTCGTAATTACTTACCCGTCATTCTCATTTGATTCCAGTATGTCTGCTGTATGTGTTAAATTTGAAAATGTCCCAGTAGTTCCGTAAAGATAATATTTTTTTCTAAAAATAAAACAAAATGGTTACGAAATAGTACATCATAATACAAGTATGCTTAGTTGAAAACAACGCACGACGTTGACATTGGACAGAAGCGAAGAGAGTACCGCGGCTTTCTGTTACGCGCATGTTAATTTTGATTACTACCTAAGAGTGCGGTAATGTGAATATCAGCAGCAACAGGTTGCTTTTGGTTGGTAACAAGGCTCATTATAAAACAATAATCGGTATAGTAACATACAAATTACGAACAATGGTGTTAAAAAAAATACTTTTAAATGAAATTTATGGAATTCCGGAATTTAAACCATTTGCAGAATTCCGGAATTCCGGTATTGTGTCAATAAGTGTAGCGACACTTACAAATAGAAAGAAGAATAAATCCTAAAGGAACCCAATTTTTACAGATAATTTGAATAATAAATTATGGTTTGTAAAATATAACTTCATCCCTATGACAGTTGTCAGTTTCGTTCGATTATTGATCTAAGCGCATTGGGATAAGGTTCTTAAATTTTAGTATGATGAAATGGAAAACCTTATTCCGATGCAATTAGATCGATAATAGAACGAAATTGAAACGTCATACGAATCGTGTTACAGTTTACAAACTATAACGCTTTTATAAGTCAATTTGATATTTACCCATCATCATTATTAATTTCCTTTATGGCATCTGTACGAGTTGATTTGGTCTGAGAATTTTCATTGTGATTGTCTTTTTTCACGCTAAAAATAACACAAAATAGGTATTTTTTATAAAATCTAACGAAAGAAAATAATCTTTATATGTACCTACTACACTTTATATAATTATACGTATATCCGATTCTGACTGTATGATGTTAGGGTTTAGATAAAATCGCTATGCCTAATCTATTTATTATAAACACACTTTTAGATAGTTATTTATTTATTTAAACACTTAATACTTACTGTCTCTGAACTCTTATATTATCCATATGCTCTCTTAGTTCACGTAGTCGTGCCCTTTTGCGTTTATTCTTTTTTATACTGCGATTACCCATATTTTGATAATTATAAAATGTAAATTACGAAATAGCTCCGTACGAGTCACGCGCGGGAAAAACTTGCATAGTACCGTCGTTGACAGTGGTCACAGGCGTACTGATGGGCCCGACGAGGTGAGTCGGCGAGCGCGCGGTGTCGTTAAAAAGAAATAAAATAATTTTAAAAGATTTAGTGTACATATCGTGAAAATAACAAGCAAAATTTTAATATTACAAAAGAGCTATCGAATAAAACAAATTTAATGCTTATACGTGTAGTAGTTCTTCTAATATTTGGGAAATCGTCAAATGTTAAACATATTTTCGAAAAAAGAATCTATCGAGAAAAAATTTAGCAATCGTGTTTCTGTTAAGCAGAAATATAATTGAAGGACTGAAGATATACATACTAAAAAATTACAGTTGAAAGCTTTGTATAAGTCTAGTAATAAGCTTTCAAAAAAGGGCATTTCACTATATACAGCGCAGTGAGAAAATATGTAAACAAAAACACCCGTCCCGTCTGCTGCCTGGTCCGCGTGGAATTTTTTCTTGTATTATTTTCTTTAGATTTAAACAAAAACAGTTATTTTTTAGGATAATTTCATGTTGAAACTATGAGTAGTATCACGATAAAAAAATAATGGATTTTTAAATTTCGAGACTTCATAATTTTCATATCGTATAATCATAAATATAAAATTTATTTTGAATAGCAACAACAATATAAAAATATACTGCTGGTCTAATGAGTTTCAGGATAAATAACACTATTTTAAAGAAATTTTGATGAGATAAAAATTCCACTCGGTACAAGTTTCAGACTGGATTTGAATACAGATATTCAACTATCCTTGTAAAATATACTTGAGATTAAACATCAAACAATTCAATGTTTACAAAAAAATATTTAATAATCTACTATTGCTACTTCTTTAGTAGTGCTTTTCTATAACAACAAACTCACTTTTCACATCTAAATCCGCGGTGTGATTAAAAATTGGAACATGAATTTCATCACATTAATATTATAAAGGCGAAGGTTTGTGTGTGGGTGAGTGTGTATGTTTGTTACTTCTTCACAACTAAACGGCTGGAGCGATTTTAATAAAATTTGGTACGAAGTTAGCTGACACCCTGATTAACACATACTTTTTACTGTGGTAAAATATCGCAAATAAACCGCGAGTAACACCGCGGGGCACAGCTAGTAATGTATAAATTTCAAAACACACAAAAAGTGTGTTTGTTCTTACAGAATAGCACTGCAGATGTTTAATAGTTGTAAAGGTTAGTTCGTTTATTTAGTTAATTTCGTTTGACATTGTGGGTTATCCACAATGCGAAGAGATGGCGCTGCCTTGCAGGCTAAAAATACTAGAGGAAATTCGACACGACATTAAGATCTCGGTATCATAATTGATTAGTACATCCGCCCGGATAGCGAAAGATACTACGGGTTCGAATCCCATCTGAACCCTGGAACGAGTGGAATATTTCTAGTATTTTTATTGAAGCAGGCGATTTTAAAACAATCTGTGAATGCAGTTCTAGTTATTATTAAAAATAAAATAATGTCTAGTTTCAGTAAAATATCCTATCTTCAATATTTAATAAACTTTCCCTCCGTGTGAGGTAGCCGTGGGACGCCCTGTATATGTATATGTAGGTATTAATGTTTTGTATGTATTTTACACAATCGATGTCAATATATATGTATTGTTATTTTCATTTTATTTTGTTTTATATTTTACTGGCACATTACTCTTCTCTCTGCTAAACTATCCTTTAACTAAAAAGTTGTCTGGAAGAGATTGCTTTCAGCGATAAGACCGCCTTTACAAATCATAGTTTTACTATCTGTTTTGTAAGCTCTTTAATTGTGTATGTGTGAGTAATAAAGAGTATATCTATCTATCTAGAAAAAAATCCACGCGTACCACAACTATGTCAAAAAGGATGACCATTAAAATAACATTGAGATGCGATTATTACGATAACTTAGCGAAATCGACTCTCCATGTGGAGTGGAGCACTTTGCCGCGCGTTATAGAAAACATAATAATGACTTGGGTACTTACATAAATAACTTGAGTTTCCAGGTCGACGCATTCGGCCAATTTCCATTAATATTTTCTGGAGTAGTCTCTTGGGACAGGAAATTTTTTTTGGATAGTAAACTTATAATTTAAAAAATAAAATACATTTTTCGACGTCATCGGATATTATGACGTAACAATAACCTTTGAAACAGAATAATTCCGAGCAGACAATGTAAACCATACATTGACAGGTGTAACTGGAGTTTGTTATATAACTGTTTAACGGCTAACAAGAGTCTGTATAAAATTCTATTGCATACTAATCATATAAAAGCAAAAAAGTTTGCATTAAACTCTTTGTAATGTCTTCTTTACGACTATTAAGGTGGATTTCCGAAGGAAACTAAGTAAATATCTTAATCCAATAAAGTGTGAATAAAAGGCCAGGAAATACTGGGTAATATATAAACCCCAAGAGATTGTATTAATATTAGGAATTTTATAGCTCCGCTGTAATACTCCTCCCATATATCTTTTTAGATTGGATTCCCTCCAATACATCTCCCGCGAGGGAGTGAATTTGGCACAAAACTTCCAAACATGAGGTTGTTTCTTTTATATTAGTAGAATAATAAAAAAAACAAAAGCTTAGCGCGAGACGCGCTCGAATAATTCCGTACTATCGTAAAAGGTTCACCGTTTGTAATAATGGCCAATACAAAGGTCGAGCGAAATCCCAAAAAAACATCACATTACATTACATCTATTATTATAAAAAATAACCCTTGTCCTGTCCACCCGTCCGTCCCTCCATCTGAAATAAGACTGTATCTAATGAATCGTTCTGTAATTTTTATAGATTTATAGAACAAAATAATAAAAATCAAATTTAAGAATAAATGGCAAATACTTTTTTAAGTATATTTGCATGACTTTTATTATTAATAAACTAGCCTTGCGTTGTTTATTTGGAACTCTTGTTGTTCGAACCTGACCCGTACTTGATCCGTTATTTGTATTGAAAATTAACATTTCTAAATACGACTTGATTGTTTGTGTACGAGTATCACTTCAAAACTAGATAACCTAGTTGTGAAAGTGATAACTTTCTATATTTATGATTTTTTTCAAATTCGAAAGTTTTTGTGTATCACATACATTATATTATAATAAACGCTAATATCAGCGCGTTATTGCCATTTCGTATTTTTTTTTAATATAAAATCACTTTAGGAATTTCTTTTACAAGAAATCCGTTTTTGTGTTCTTTGTAAAGATGTAAAAGAAAATAATATGATAAATGGAAGCTGCTTATCATATCTCACAAGTCACAACAGAAGATTGAAGGAAAAGCCAAGGGTAATATTTCTTTTACGTAAGGTAAAGATATGTCGACGACCTAAAGTTATATCGAAAACACTAACACTGAACAGAAGAATGTAACTAAAACACTACTTTTGATCCATGCAGTAAGTAACGATTCCCGAATCCAGTGTTGCCAGATTCGATTTTTAAAAATCGGGAGATGTTATAGAAAAAAACAGTAGGTGAATGAGAGAGCTACAAGAAAAAACAGTAGAAGCAGAGGAGTACTTCCGATTTGCTAGAATTGGTATGTGTTTCTGTGGCTTCTGCCGCCCCTCAAAGCTCTTTTTTTGGCAATTACATATTTATTTTAATACTAGCAAACCCGGCGAACTCCGTTTCGCCACCAGATGGCTTCGTTTTATGTAACATTTCGTTTGGTGATTAAAAGAAGTTTTTTTTTAATTTTTCCTGAATTTTCTTTGCTATAAACCTCACGGAGCCCGAGACCTTTCCAACGAATGCAAAACCGTGGAAATCGGTTCGTGCGTTCTGGAGTTATAGCGTCAGGAAGGAAAACCCGACTTATTTTTATATAGTAGATAATTACGGTTAGCTACATTCTTAATGGTGGGAAACGCAACTCAACTCAATTAAATAAAGGAAATCGTATTCTAAGAAAAATAAAAAAATCATGAAGAAAAACAGAAGGATAGGAGAAATTTCAGAAAAACAGAAGATCTCCTGTAAAATCGGGAGACCTGGAAACCTTGCCCGAATCCCATAGTGTATTTTTCTTTGTTGGCTATGGTGACCACTTACCATAAGGCAAACAATAATCATCCTTGTTTGCCAACATTCTAACTTAAAAAAGCAAAGGGCTTTTCTTCCGCATTTCGACAGTATTAATATTAAAATCCCTAGGCTGCAAATAAGCAAGCACTTTTACGTACGCGAACAGAATTTCGGGTACGGCTAGTGAATTCCATAAATGTCATTCCAATTTGGAACCTTCGACATCTCGCGACAATTTCGGTAGCTTCCCCCGATAAAAAAAGTTACACAAGTGTGAACGTAAAATGTACCAATAATACCCGAAATAAAGTGAGTCCTCCGACCTTATATGGGTAAAAGGGTCTTTTAATTTTTTTTTTATTGCTGTCGTTGTGCTCTTTGTTAAAGTGTTCCCCTTCATTCGTTTCGAATTACATAATATAATAATACATATATAGAATAAAGCAGTATGGTATGCTTGCTATATAAATAGTGCTGGTGAAGGAAAACCTGCTATTTGTAATGAATATTGATATATTTTACGGCCTCACAGTTACATTGAAATGGAAGTGGTGTTATCAGAGCAAAAAATGTATAGTAAAAATTTTTTTTATGTTGCCAACATATATATGTACATTCA
This sequence comes from Chilo suppressalis, assembly GCA_902850365.2. NCBI lineage: Eukaryota > Metazoa > Arthropoda > Insecta > Lepidoptera > Crambidae > Chilo > Chilo suppressalis. Next base: position 8,234,795 of record OU963899.1, on the reverse strand, counting down.
TATGTTTTAATAACATTGAATTCATATGTATAAGAAACCTTGGCGCTTATTTTCAAATAAAAACTAGGATACATCAGAATTGAATACCAGTCAGAGATAAATTCTTGTTAAAGTGATAGAGTCTGTGCGGAAAGAGAATGGGCGTGGCGAAAAACGGAACTAATATTAAGATTTTTATTTGGCAATCAAACCCAGCAATCTGTAAAACGTCAAAGTTTTGTATTGATACGGATTTGTTTGTTGTTGTGATATCTTGCGGTTTTTTGTATTTAATCATGTCTAAAAGGGATAAATAAAACCTTAAAAATACGGTAGAAAAGCACTACAGCGCCCTCCAAATCTAAATCCCATTCTCTTTCCGCACAGACTCTAGGAACCTATTTGTAGTAGGTAGGTAATGTATTGTCACGAACAATCTGGAAACAAATTTATCCAGAACGCCGCAGTCAGTCAGCGCTCGAAGTACTCGTGACCCAAAGTGCCTAAATACGAAAGCCGAGTGTTGCGGTCCACTCGAATATTACCCTAAGAAATGGGGCGTGAGTGTAAAAGTGCAGTGACAGCTGCCAACTTGTTTACAGCTTATGCATGCTACCTGCGTAAGAGTACTAGCCCATACTTAGAAACTCTCAATTGAATCGCATCTCTCTTGAATGCGCCGCTTAGCGTATACAAAGGTGCTCAGTTAAGTTTCAAAGCGGTAGCAGTTGAGTCTAAACGCGATATCAGAACGATTACAGAGGCGATTACGATAAAAGTAAAGTATTCGTGTGATTGTTTACGACGACGTTTGACGTTTGACGACCTCCGTGGCCGAGTGGTTTGTACGCCGGGTTTCATGGTGTCACCGACTTGAGAGATCCCGGGTTCGAATCATGGTGGAGCAGGTGTTTGTGTGATGAATACGAGCATTTGTACTCCAATCATGGAAGTTTAATATGTATTTATATATAAATATTCTTAAATATATACAGTATATGTATTGTATCCGTTACCCTAGCATCCCATAACACAAGCCCTACAGTGCTTACTTTGGGGCTAGGCTAATTGGTGTGAGTGTTCGTAATATTTATTTATTTATTTAAAGACTTGTATAGGGTATAGTGAGTGTGTAGTGTAGATACTATTGCCTGTATACTTTAGAACTGCTGAATACAGAACTGTCAAGCGTTAACTGGCATTATAATTTTGAAACCCATTTCGACATAAAGCAGTATATTTAAGTTCGTGTCTCACGGTGCTACTTATTTTCATTGCTTGCAAACCTGGCCAACATAAAAAGCACTTATAATGCTAAAGTTTCGTGCAAACCCGGCCAATATAAAAAGCACTTAAAATGTTGAAGATCCGACGAACTAAGAACCTACATAATTTTTACCAATATCATTTTGCGTGTATAACTCCCACAGTCACTATAGACAAAAGGGTTAAGTAACAGATCAAATGAAGTGAATCAATGAAGTAAAATGAAAAAGTAGATGTCATGTCTTTAGAATATCAACGAGTGTAAACGCCACTTCACCATCTTAAGACGTCAATTTATCGACGGTCGCACACAATTCGTCGTGTCTTGACGCGAACATTTCCCCGTGTTGCTGTGAGAAGGATAATAAATCTTTTGCGGGACCTCCAAGGATGTGAGACGTGATTTACTCACTACCGACATCCTGCTAAGGAATTACATGAGGTAATCATAAATCAATTGCGATAGTAGAGTAGAAAAACAAACCAAATTACATTGATGTTAAAATAATCTTTATGTAGAGAGTTCAAAAATGTGCAAAAACACAAAAATAATTCAACGAGAAAACTATTTCCTTAACAATATTCGCACAGTGGTTGGATGATATTAAGAGGTACATTGTAGAGTTCGTTTCTTACGTTTTTTTGACAAGCATCATATCTGAGTTACACTATACATCTTTTTCCTATTCTTCAACTGTTGTATAATTTTTGTATATATAAAACACTTATTTGTTTCTTAGGTTTTCACGCACATCACTCATTAAATAACACTAGTTTTAACGGGTTAATGCACGAACTTTATTTATTTATTGATGTTTCGCAGCATTTTCAGGTCTGCATTGTCAGAATAATGATTTTTTATTTTCTTTGTCGAGCTACCTTCGAAAGTCTTTTATTGAATATCAGAACGCTCAAACTAGTTTTATTTAAAAAAACTTATGTTCAAAAATTGAATAAGAAAAAAGAAGAATAAATTAGAACATTACTGGGTTAATAATGCAAATGTAACCCTGTCGACTTGGTCTCGACTATCTCGTAGACAAAAACCAATGAACTGGCATCATACACATCACAGACGTGTACTGTGCTCCTTATTTCATTACTCTGATGAGCAGCCTGAGTAGATTCTAGTCACAATTGTCAGAGCTAATGAAAGCTTACAGAGGGATATATGGGAATTATATAAAGAGCCTTTTTTGCTTGCTATCAAGTTATAACAAAGCGTAGCTGATACCAATTATGATAGTAATGATATTTTATTAAATGACCTCCACAGTCTATTGTGTACGCAGTCCATAATAAAAGTATTATTACAATCAAATATCAAATAAATTGAATTTTAGAATACGGTAATAGCAGAGCTATTAATTCTAATTACCTAGTACTGCCTCCAAGAAATACAAAACAATTAATAAACATGAAACTGTCTAAATTACAATTTGTAAATAATCTATATGGAAACAAAGGAATTTTAACAACGCACAAATTAAAAATGTAAGTATTTTACTTCGCACTAATTAAATATGTCCCCAACTAAGAAAGTGTACGTTTAATATCACATATAATTAACAAAAGGCGGCCGTCAAAAATTTCATCATTCTGTTTTCGACACATAATTTCGAAGTCGAAACGCTAACGACGAATAAATAAATAAAGAAATAATTCTGGCTCTGCTGGTTCTTTGCTTGCCATTTTTTACGAACTAGGTTGTGATAATTAGATATCAGTTGCTTGGCAATTATATAATATTTAAGTACATTTTTTTTGTTGTTATTTAAATACAACCCTTGACAAAGTTTCGGATCCAAGTATATTACTTATTTCGAATAAGTTAACGACTGAAACCAAAAAAGTAAATTCTAATTTCAGCTACTTAGGTTAGTACTTAGGTTTGTTAAAAAGAAAGCGCTCATAAGAATAAATAACAGCTCCTTACTGTATTTAAAGTAAAGCAAAGCAGAAGTGACAATCTGCTTAAAATGCCTGACCATCTTATGCAGCATTTCCACTTAAGCTCAGAACAGCAGTGCTATTTTGTAAAATTTCAATATCATCATCATTATCATCGGCCGCGCGGATCCACATCTGATCCGCCCGGTTCCGATATAAATCCGCACGGATCCACAACGGATCCGTTCGTGAAAATATTACAGAATAGCACTGCTATTCTGAACGAGCAAATATTTGCTTGCTCGGTAAATGGAAACAACAGAGCCATCGAGCGAGTACAACGATATTTGACTGGTCTTAAAGAACGAATTCTCTTTCGCTCAGTCATCATTAAAAGAAACAACGCAACATTGTTCTTAGCATTCAATTTACCGAGCGAGCAAACATTTGTTTCCTCGGTAAACTTTTCTGAGCATTAGGTGGAACCGCAGCATTAGAAGATCGATTTATTACCAGTGGATTAACATCACATCACAGTGAAATCACACAAATTTATTTATTATTAAAGTTATTATTAATAAACTAACGGCCACCCGCGGCGTCGGACGCGTTAAATTTAGTTTTTGGAGAATCCGTCAGGAACTTAACATTTTTCCCGGATAAAAAATATCTATTTTATTTTTTAACCGTTTCACTGTTGCATGTTTATTTTTTGACTTTAAAAAGTATCTTATTTGTCATTCCAGTTCATAAACTATATGTACTTTATGAACTGGTTTGTTATTTCTTGCTTACTTCTCTTTAATTTCCCTTTGATGACTTGTCCAACATTTAGTTCATATTAGCTAACATAACTGATTTATTTAGTCAATCTCCGTGGTCGAATAGTGTGTACGCCGGGTTTCAAAGATGTCGCCCTCTCAGAGGTCCCGGATTCGAATACCGGTGGGGTAAATGTTTGCGTGATGAATACGAACATTTTGGATGGATGTTTATATGTATTTCTATATAAATATACTTAAATATATTTCAGTATGTATTTTATCCGTTACCCTACTATCCCATTATACAGGCCTTACAATGCTTACTTTGGGGCTAGGCTAATTGGTGTGAGTGTAAGGAATATTTATTTATTATTCACAGCATTCATGCCCGAGTAAATAAATATTGATTGGCAAGCAGTGTAGTGAACTGAACATTATTGACAAAACATCGAATTTCTTGAAACTCGTGTTTCTAGGAAATTTCATTTTAGCTAAGCACAAGTATTAACAAATTTCCAAACTTAACTCATGATATTTTAATCGTTACCTTTGCAAACCTCCTAAAATAAGTACTAGAGATATTCTTGCCGTTTTCTAACAATTCCTTTTCGACATTTTCATTTCGTTCGGTGGCAGAATTTGATGAATCGTCCTTCCTAGCTACATTCGAACAAAAGTAATATCAGATCGATCATGATACAATTTTAGTACAATACCAGACAATGTTGAGACCGTCATTTGTCATTGTGCAGATGAGAAGATAAGTAAGTTGAAAAAACTTTGTTTCACAATTCTTATAATACAATGAAAATCAAAAAAAAAATTCTCGAGAGTTGAATTAGAAGACTCGAGTTGAGTTTATAATCAATCATACTTAATCCATAATAAGCTTTTTTTGTGTATATATAATGTTTCGATTTAATGAGAATGTACTTACTTTTGAAATATTATTTATTTTAAAGCTGGAAAATTTATTTCTGTGATTGTTTCCATGGTTGAACGCAGCAATCTCAAGGGCAAGTTTAAGGTCAACTTGCAGCGAATGTGCTGAATCTTGATTCACCTAAATCTAGATTTTACTCATAGAAAAACATCAAAACGTCAATGTCAATTTGAAATAATTGTATGGGCGAAATCCAGTTTCAGTTAAATAAAGATTTAATTAAATTGCTGCAAGTGGCTCTAAATTACACGCAAACGCGTGTGGCGGAATTGTTCTTAATAAATCTTAGATGATGCCAAATTAAGAATAGCGAATTTTATCAAATTAAATACATATATGCCTAATCCATTCATAATCTCACCAGGCTATCAACAACAAATAACGTATTCCAGTAAAAAAAGATAATTATATGGGGATTCTGACAGGATTCAGAAAATGAAATTCTATTTAGTCCGTCAGTTAGATTATCAAAAAATAATGGACACTTATTTTTTTTGGTCAATCAACCAAAAAAATAACAAAGATAAAGCGCGTCCAATTTTGGGAGTCATGGAGGACGTGACGCTACATTTCAAATCAATATGATTAATTATCTCAGATACGTTTTAATGATGTAGAAAATGAAAAAATACGTGACGTCTCTAATAATCTACCTGACAGACGAAGAAAAAAAGTTAATCATCATCCCTATTGTATATGTACTTACATGGAAATAGGATCTTAAATTAACGTCGTTTGTTGCTAGGAAGCGACTTGAGACGAACGCATTGCCTCCGTTAATTCTAACATCTCATTCGCATTACTCCATTACCAACATTGAGAAATTACATTATAGTCACGCGACACCCCGTATGTATGTAGGTTACGCTTACCCTCGAAGGCTTCCATATTATTAACATACATAGTTTATATCATATCCCACAGTGACATAGTAACAGTAACTAAACCTAATTGAAGTGGAATTGGGGTGAAATTATAATCATACAGTCTTCAGGTAGTTATAATTGTAACTTAAGGGCCGAAAATATAGCGTCCGCGCGCAACTTTGTCCGCGTTGACTTAGTTTTTAATGAATCCCACAGGAACCTACTAACATTTTTCGGGGATAAAATGTACCCTGTATATCAATCTAGATTAATAACTATATGCGTACCAAATTTCATCCAAAGTCGTTCAGTAGTTTTTGCGTAATTGAGTAACAAACTTTCACATTTATGATAATAGCTGCTGCGACCTCGTCCTCGTTGATTTGAAAATCCCACAGGAACCTATCATTTTTCTGCGATAAAAAGTTTCCTATTCCTCAATCTAGGTCATAAACTATATGAGTAGTAAATTTCATTCAAATCCGTTCAGTAGTTTTTGCGTGATTGAGTAACAAACATACAACTAACCCGCCCCTGTTTTTCGCTGGTGAAATTTATATAAACGCTTATAATAGCCTCTGAGACTCCTGGTATAGTTTTCTAGTAGTGAAAGGATTTTCAAAATTCGTTCAGTACTTATTTTGAGAAATTACTAGCTTTCAACAAAGGAACTTACAAACTTTACTTCCTAATAATGTGTTTTAGTATAGACAAAGATTAGTAACGTTTACGGGATTATGACATTTTTATCTTAACCCTGGTAAAAACAGAAAAAGGGTAAGCGTTCAAGATTTGACTCTTAAATTACAGTCATTGTGTCGACTAAAAAGAGGTTTCGTGCAAAGGGCACTCTTACAACTTTTAACTTCTTTATTACTTCTTGTTATAGCGGTTATAGAAATACAGCTTTTGTAAAAAAAATAACTGCTGATTCACAAATCACGGTTTATGAGATACACTGACTAAGGGACAGACAGACGCTTAGCGGAGGCTCAGTAGATTATAGCGTTCCATTGTCAGCTTTATAAAAATAAATAAATATTTTAACACTCACACCAATTAGCCATATACTAAGGTAACAAAAAGAAATTCATGACCTATATATAGATACATATCTTCAGAATATAAAGGGCGTCCCACGGGTTTGTCACACGGAGGGAATGTATATTAAATATTGAAGATGGGATATTTTAGTGAAAGAAGACATCATTAGATTTTTACTAATAAGTAGAACTGCATTTACAGTTTTCAAAAATTCGCCTGCCAAAACCGGGAATCAAACTCGTGAAATGTGAAACAAAAAACACATGTATTTTATGATTACCGTCGAAAGTGTTAATCGTAAGGATTGTTCTTTTTTTCTAAATAACATAGTATTTTGAAATTAAAATGAAAGAAAAATCATGATTTTTTTTTTATTAATTGAACACAAATTACAGTAAAAAAGAAACGATGCAAGATTTGTATAAGTATCGCTTTATTATTGCTTTCACGTACTTTTAGTAAGGAAATCCTATATTATTCAGTGAGCAGGTACAGTTAGTAAATACTTTGAAATTATAACATTAGCTGATGGAAGCACGGAAATGTAAGAGGAAATTTAGTTTAATCATTTCATGATCTTCCTTTCATTTAAAATGCTGTATAAAGCATAGGCTCGTACAAATTCTCGTATTCATCGTACAAATATTTACTCGAACCAGGATTCGAAACCAGGACCTCAGAGTAGGCAACACCTTAATAACCGGTATACACAAAATTTTCTTAAAAAACCACGAAGTTCGTCTTTGGGTTAGAGTACCTCAAAGACGAACAACTAGTGAGAAAATATTCCTATCGACATGTCAAAGTTTCTATGGAAAAAGATTTATCTTACGTCCGGTAGGGGCGCTGCTAGGTTTCCATAGAAAATTTGATGTTAGCGATACGATTACGGATCTGTTAAAGATCATGGTTCGGGAACTGTACTCTTAGCACGAACCAATATCGAATTTGTAACGTTTGCGAGTCCGAAATGTCATTGTCAAATGTGTACTAATTTTTAGTTCTCGTTACGTATTTTGTGGCGCTGCTGTTCAAGTTTCCATACAAAGTTTGACATTGACATTAAGCACTCACAAACTATTCGAATGCGATAATGGTTCGTGCTAGGGGTACAGAATACGAAAAGTGAGCATAATGGCTTTCCCGCTCGAATTCGAGACCACAGAGAAGGAACATTACCTTCTGGTGGTGTTGTGCTTCCGTCGGTGATTAAGGTTCCAGGACTCCACCAACAGCGTAGGGAAGGTATAAGTGGAAAAAAGTAAGGTAAGCTATGACGGCCCTTTACTATCGGTTTACCAATACACGTGTCTGCCACCCTTTTTTCATTAAAAAAGAAACCCCATGAATATTACTTCATATGATGAGACTGAAAAACTTTTTGTAAGTTAAAAATTTAACACACACACACGCACACCACACACACACGCACACCACGACACACACACACATAAACACACACACATGCACAGTTTTATGATTTCTATTTAAAATTTGTTTCTACCATAAATAAATATATACATATATCTATTAGGTTTTGATGGAGTGGTTTAAAATCGTTTGGGGTTTGGTTTTGGTTGGAGGCCTGGTGTTCTAAAATACAGGTAGACTACTGCCTAGTTTAGACTCCAGTGTCCTACAGACACTTTAATGTATGTAGGTATATTAATAACCTATGTTTACTATGATCCGTTTAATGTTTGTGGAGAGAAATAAATAAATTATTATTATATTTATTATTATTAGAAATGGATGATAAATTGGTACCTATATAACTTTAATGTTCGGCGGGACCAGACAAATGTTACACTTTAATAGCTACTTGTTGCACGTATACTATGTTCGCCATATATTTATACAGCCGCACGTAACAGGAAAGCGGGATCTATTTTATTACCTCCCTATGTGTTGCTGTTGAGAAGCTCCATCCGTGGATGTTACCTAATGTACCTATATTCGTTTTTGCAACCCCTCGATCTAATCAAAGGACATTTAAGCGGTACGAAGCATCTTAATGGGAGTATTCTCGGTTTTATGACACCCATTCGGTAGCATTTGGAGATTAATCCACCCCAATATCATCAGGAACAAAGGTTTTTAGTTTAACAATGATAAGCCTGTAAGAAATTAATGCTTAAAGTAAAATACAATTAAACACAGCTTCACGTCGTATTCTTTGTGCTACTATGATTAATACCTTAATTGTGGGCTTTCTATATCCCATTGTCATCCTGTAAAGTACGTATTGTGATTTTTTTTTACCCATCTAAGTGCATAAAATTGCTTTACTAAGTGCTAGTGCATAAGTATTTTAGTTTATGCCTTTCAGCGTTTCTTAAAATATAAGAAATCAGCGGAGAAACACTTCAAACCTAAAATATTTCTTATATTTTTAGTTTTTGTTAAAGTCAACTCAAAGTCAAGTATATGTTCTGTTCGAAGCATCAAAAAGCAAGTGTTCTGAATATGAAGTTACAGGCACCACTTCTAAAGATTGGCAGTACCATAGAGTTGAACAGTCAAAACAAAGAGAAATAACTTTTATCCTACGCAAACTACTCCAATAAATTAACCCGGCCTCACCGGTCATATTATTTTATGATAATACACATGTTTTTTTTATTCGTTCCAAAATTAAATTATTTCCAAAAACACATGATCAGTATTTTTACTTTAATAACACATCGAGAAACCACTAAAGTTTGAAAGATGCGTCACAGTTCGCCGCACATCATAATTCAATAATTTAACTATCATTATCACATAACATATTATTTAAAACAAACATTTGAAGTTTATATTTTATATTATGTTCAGTAAAGGAATCTCTAAATTCTGGGTCCATTTTGTTTATGAGGCGAGGTAACAAGTAATCTACAGTGCGTCTGCCGTAGCTAGCTAGCTACAAGTGATCGCCCGGGTGCCTTTATCGTGAATTATGGGTTTTCGAAAACCAGTATTGGACATTCTTTGATATTTGCTTAGTAAATAAATTTTAATTAGTAAAATTCAGATATTCATAGGGCTTAGTTATATCGAAATCAAAATCCATTTAAAACAACAAACAAAAATACAATATTGTTTAATTATGTGTTCAAACGGAAATATAAATAAATCTCCTCTCAAAGATTGAGATATTACACTACGTTTAAATTATGACAAATGATAACCTGTCATGAGATATGACTGCTAAATTATTGTCTTTGATTTTTCGTTGAATATTTATATAACTTAATTCCTATAAGTAAATTTTCAGCTATACAAAATTATAGCAATATTTGCTATTTCAATTACTGTCATTTTCATTAACATTTAGACGGTTCCATTTAAAATACTGCCACGTGTAGTGTTAAGCTTATCATCGTTAAACTTGAGTAATTCTCTTGTCTCATGTTACCTTACTTACATAGGAAATATTCTAAAGCATCACAAGTATTGCAAGTAAAAGTCCACACCAACATTAACATAGTTATACTCAGGGCCGTCTTTAACCTATTGAAGGCCCTGGGCATATTAGGATAATGGGGCCCTTATGACTTTGATGTGTATTATGACTTGAAATGGAGCGAGTCACACTGATAAGTGTGATACAGATGATTTTTCTTTAAAACGTATGTGCTTGGTATACTATTACATATTTAAATTTATCTAAGCATGCTGAAGTCGGAAAGGCTAATTTTTGGGCGAGAGTAGAATAGCTTTGCGCATGTAAAAGCTAGTAAGTTGGTATTGAAGTTTTTCGATTGTTGGTATTGTATTTAGGTTCGATTTCTTCGAATTATATAAGTTTTTTGGTAATAAATATTGGTTATCGTTTTGTGATCTGACAGGAACTATGGACTTTGTATTTGAAAGTGTCCACTGGGAAAGGGGGTCTGGTTATACTTAATGCTTTTCATGTCGCACCGGTAAGAATATTTTTGCTGTTGATTATTAGATGATACTAAAGTGTTACTTCAATTACTTATATACACAAAGCTTGGCCAAGTATCACTTTATAAATAATAATTACTTGCAACTAAGCAGTTTTGTTATTATACAGGCAGATTACTGCCCAGTTTAGACACCAGTCTCTCCACAATATGTTACTTTAAAAAACATATGTTGTAAATAAGCAACAATATGTATGTACCGAAATATTTGTATTGTGGTGCTAGGTAAATAAATATTATTAGTAAGTGTAAGTCGGGCCCACATTTGAAGGCTTCATCGCTCAAGATTTAATACTAGATCGCGCAAAATAAATGAATTACAAAATGACGTGATAAAGCATAAGTAACTAAGTCAGTTTGCTACAATTTCCTAAAAAAAAACTTTTTACACGCAACAACCTGATCCTATTCATGTTTTAGTGTTAGAGGAAATTACCTATTTCACAGTAGGATGAATACCTTATTACTCACGCATACTAGCACTTTCTTACCAAACCAAAGCCCAAAGTGCTCGTAAAGCGTGGAAATAAAAAATAATGCAAATTAATTTATACTATAGGGACAAAGGAAAAAATTACGTCTTAAAAGTATATGTACCAAAAAAACATTTAATCTGAGATTCAAGACGCAGTGAATACAAAGGTAGTGTTAAAAAAATATACCTAGTCAGGTCATAAGTATTGTCACACAGTAAAAACTTTTCTTTAATACGCTTACCACACGCACAAGCTTCACCACAGTTTGGCCTGCGCAAGCATCTCGCACGAAAAAACTGTACACTTTGTGCGTTACCACACGGCACAGTTAAGTACGCGCAAGCCTCATTCTTATCGAAATCATTGGCGTGGAAACAATGTTTCCTAATGAAGAAACATTTCTTATGCTACTATTTTTCAAGTGTTTGCTATTAAAAAAAGACAACGCAAAAGTCAAAATTAAAGCGATCAAAGTGGACAAAAAAATTACTGTTAAATAGAAAAATTCATACACATATTAATCTAATTAAGGATTTAAGAGATGATCCAAACGATTTTCGTAATTGTATACGGATGGATGAAAATGCTTATGGTGAATTGTAACGTTTGGTGACGCCTCTCATTCAACACTCATGGGGGGATGCCTATGGCCATAAAGAGATTTGTATAAACTTATTAATTCAGACGTGAATTCGCGATTGTCGACGATGACGAACGACCTCATGAAACGACGAGCGAGCCTCGACACAAAGTACACTCGACTGTGGCTTGAACACTGAACGCCCAACCACACGCACAGACAAGTACGCGCAGGCCGGGCTTGCGCAGGCAAAATTTCAAGCAAGTCGAAAAGTGCGCAGGCCGCGCTGTGGGGTTGGCGCGTGATACAGTTTTACCAACTACACGCACCGTGCTCCGTGTACAAACCGGCCTGCGCAGGCAAAACTGTGGTGAAGCTCGTGCTTGTGGTAGGCCCATTAGAATGCAGGCCACAAAAAAGTTTATCAAATTCGAATTTCGAATTGTTCATGAAAATAAAAATGTATACTTTTTAGAATTTTACTCATTTTTAAATATGGAGTGGAAGCTTAAAGATTACGACGCGTGGCATCGTTGCGGTTACGCGCCAATTCAAATTTTTGACATACTGAAATTTTGAATATAACCAAAAGATTCGTTTGTCGTACCATCAAACGATACAATGAAGACTAGTGTAGATGACAGGTCAAGAAGTGGTCCCCCTTAGTCTGTTAGGACTCCAGCAGTGATTAAAGCTGTGAAGACGCGAATTCAAAGAAATCCCAAACGTAAGCAGAAACTGTTAACCCTTCAGATGAGGTTAATCAGAACCACGGTGTAAAGGGTGTTAAATGGAGACTTAGGGCTTCGGGCATATCGAAGAAAAACAGGATATCGTTTGAATGCTCGTTTAATGGACCTGAGACTGAAGAGATGCCGCGCTTTGTTGAAGCGGTACGCGGGAAAAAATATCGGGAAATTCTTTTTTCGTATAAAAAAATTTTTACCGTAAAAGAGAGCTACAACAAACAAAATGATAAGGTGTACGCACACAGTAGTAAAGAAGCGAGCAAACGTATTCCACGTGTCCAACGAAGTCATTTTCCATCCTCGCTCATGGTATGGTTGGGAGTTTCTTATTGGGGCTTAACAGAGGTACATTTTTGTGAGAAAGGTGTAAAAACGAATGCAGTTGTGTATCAAAATACAGTCCTGACGAACCTTGTGGAACCTGTTTCTCATACCATGTTCAATAACAGGCACTGGGTATTCCAACAAGATTCGGCGCCAGTTCATAGAGCGAAGAGCACACAAGACTAAGAAAATCTGAGAGAAATCGACTTCATCAGGCACGAAGACTGTCCCTCCTCCAGTCCAGATTTGAGTCTGTTAGATTACAAGTTATGGCAACGCTTGGAGGAAAAGGCGTGTTTAAAGCCTCATCCCAATTTGGAGTCACTCAAGACATCTTTGATTAAGGCAGCCGCCGATATTGACATGGAGCTCGTTCGGTCTGCGATAGACGACTGGCCGCGCAGCTTGAAGGCCTGTATTCAAAATCAAGGAGATCATTTTGAATAAACTTTATTGTCATAAGAACCTATGTTTTGTTAAGTTCATTTTGGTATATAAATGGTTACATAATGAACTTATTAAATTATTTTATATTAAACATGTGACAGAATTTATGATCTGACTAGGTACTAAACTCCTTTACGTAATTCTTTCTTGTTTAAAATTCTGTTGATTAAATTAATTACCTTAAATTCATTGTGATTGGTTGTTTAAAAAATTACGTGACTGTTTGCATCACAGCATGACAGTGACATTTAATCGCCTTTGTACAAAGCCTTTAAGCCAACCTTTTCAATTAACGTATTTGAGTGGCTTGCAATACAATATTTTATTATATTCAAGCTGTGCCGATCACATTTATCTTTTTATGATTTCCGTAGCTTATTGTTATTAAATTTAAGATGCACATTTGCCATAATGTATTATCTGTGTTGCCATAAATTTAAATGTTTAAATGATATTATTATGTGGTTGATAATAAATTCTATTTTTATTTTTAATGAATTCGGCGTATTTTTCTACACATTTATGTGTATGTGTATTACTTGAGATACAAATTTGGACAGAAATGTATGGAGAAAAGAATGGATCCTTTAGTTACACAGTCATAGAATTCTTTTCTAAAGAAATAAAATATCTTCTTTTAAAGTACAATTCGTTTTTATTTTTTTAACTGAACCCCATTACGCAAACCCCGAATAAGCCCCATCCATCCCGAATAAATTATCCTCTAGATTCCTTTGTTTGTCATTTAGTATAGAAAACTTTTAACAGACCGAGGCAGTTTCAAATTTGTTCCGAACGCAACAGCTATGTCCCATTTTGACGGTTATGACAGTGGGCGTACACAAACATCAGGGAAATAATTTTCCGTTCTGCCTTAGGCCGCTTATACACGCTAAGAAATTTCACCGTGTCTGCTGCAGATAGGACCATTTCATCATGTACACAAGAATAATTTTGTCTGATCTAGATACGAACACTTCTCATGTCTATTGCAAATAAGACGAACAGGAACGTGTAACTTTATAATTCTTTTCGGGCAGTCGTGTGTAGGGTGTTAACACTGGTTACCCTACTCTGCCCCCCACCGCACAGCAGCTACGTTCCCGCGTTCCCGTATCTAGCGCAGAAAATATTTTTGAAGTGAAAACTTCTTTAGCGGCGTTGTACACTTTTTTTTTGTATGGGTAAAAAATGTTAAACTCGCGGCAGGTTAAACACGTGGGCTGATCCCATCATGACACACAATAAAATTGTAAAGCTTGTTGACTTTCAATATATTGGACGAAACATAGTAATATTTTATTTTACCGCATTATAATAATAAGTCTCTATCTAGGACGTCCACGTGGCAGCTTTAATGCGAAGAAAATGCATTTTTTTTACAATAGGTGTCGCTAGGTGCGCTTAAATGTGATTCGCGTAAGTTGATTTCTTTACAATAGATGTCGCTAAGTGCACTTAAACGTGATTCATGTAAGTTGACTTTTCTGATTATAACGCAATAAACTTTTATACTGATAATTAAAGCAATTCGTACAAAATTATTCCCTAACCATTCCAAAATATCAAAAATGCACAACGTTAATATTCAAGTTTTCACTTCTGCCAGCACTCCCGGAGTGCAACCCGTCGTTTTTTCTTGATCAGCGCCGTAATAGTGTACACAGTTCGTATGTATAAACGACACGAGTTCTGACATAGGCCCGGTATCTTTTCTTATTGTGTACAAGTGGCCTTAGAATGGAGGGATTACGTTCCTATTGTCGTGCCTCTCCCCAAGGTGCAAGCTCGCAAGATTCTCCGAGGCAACATGTGTTTGGCCCTCTCGTACATATTTTATTTGGGGAATGTAACATGTACGAAGGATTAGTGTAAAATTCCAGAGCTCGCCTCGTCGTTACGATGCTTTTGATTGAGGTCACATTTTGGAACAAGTTCCTGCAGTAGACTAAATGAGCTTCAACCTGGATACGCACTAGAATAAATCGCTCATTAGAGCTGTTTGCAAAGACGTTTCCAATTTATTCTTATAAGTTAGTTAAAAAAATCTAGCGATGGGTACAAGTAGATCTCATCTCAAAGAGGAAATAGTCCAAGATCCCAGTCAGCCCAGATTTACGTGATTTTAGGAATGATGAAATTTTAAAGAGCGATAGTATAAACTTAGAGACTGGATACTCGCTTTGCTGAAAGCGGGGCCGTTTTATAGGTTTCATATAATGTCTTTTATTTGTTTTCATAGGAGATATGAAAGGTTGAACAAAATATGCTAATTTACGTTAATGTATGATATTGTTATGCACAAACATATATGGTGGTAGCACAGAAATTGGTCTAAAGTTTGTGAGGTCTGAAGTCTAAAGGTCCTGGCCCTAATAAAGATCTCACCATTCTATCTCTACTTTAAACCATGAACTTAATAACTTTTTATATTTCTTTTCTTTACAATTATATTAATAAACCTAAAATTATGCTTAAATGGTAATACAGTGTCCTCATATTTTAAAAATGCCACAAAATCATTTAGCTTACCATGACGTGCAAATTTATGAGTATTTTAGACATCAAATGTCACCTAACATGTTTTTATCACTATTCAAAAAATATTAGATAAGACGAAATGATTAGTCCATTATTATACGAAAAAAATATTAATGTTTTACTTTTATTATTTATCCAAATATTATTAAAATAAACAACTTAAAGCAAAAACCCTACTCTATTATAAATGTGTAACCAATATTTTCCAATGTTTGTAAGAAATTAATAACAAAACATTTTTGCTATAGCTAAAATAAATATTAAGAGTAAACAGTATGCCTTGTTATTGAAACCGAACGACAAACTCACTAATGGACTCATTCACAAGGAAAATCCTGTGCTTCAGGAGGGAAAAATGTATACTGTAAAACTCGGAACATTGGCGGCAAGAAAAAATATTAAACTTCAGTGCAGAGAAGTTTGAAATTATGAAATGAAGCAACTCCAATAAACATTATAAGAGTTAAGGACATAAGCAAATTGTAAAGGTGGGGTGTGCAAAGTGTGGAGTAACTTTCTGTATGGGTAGGTAAATGAACAGTCTATAGCTTTCATTATAGGGAAGTGATGTTCACTCGAGATATTTGCTAGCGAGGAAGAATTAATATCGTTAAATTTATAATACTTATTTTTTTTTAATATATTGAATGTTGTAATAGGCAGTTATTTTTGGTTTTTATCCTTCTTTAAACCCTTTAAACAAAGGTTACTCGGATGATACTTTCTTTGCTTCATTCAATACACGACAACGACTTTATTTTCTAAATAAATAAAAGGGGCTGTAGGTAATAGTTTTCCACACCATATTATTTTAACATGCTCTTTTAAACATGCGAAACCTTTGGAAGATCCGTAACGTTTAAGACATATGAAATTTAAATAAGCTCGCCTTTGAAGTATTTTGTTGATCGACTTAAGTGCGCTGAAACAGAAACAATAACACAAAATTGAATATTATTCAGGTGTACTTAATACAGGTTCTGCTTTGACAACCCAAAAGGATTAAACGTGTTTTAGATTCTGATTATCGTGATAGTTTGAATGAGGTAAGGCGTCTTACTAGATTTTCCGCTTGAATTGGAGCACCTCGCTTCAGGCGAGGTGCATGTGGTAGTTTTGATAAAATGGCAGCACTCCTGCCTTCAGGGCTTGGTTCCGATATCTTGAATTTGAGTCCCAGTAGGGGCACTTTTTCATTATATTATCAATATTTATTGTATTCACGCTCCAATCTTTGCTAAGTTTGGGGATAGATAAATAAGAGTTTTGTTTTCATACTAACGTTGTAATATATTATTTATTTTACAACTGATTTTAGTTCTGTTCTCTAGTGGGAAATAAATTCGAAACCGAGAGCGTATTATTATTATATGTTTAAGGTTGACATTGAGGTGTGGGTGTTGCTATAGCAGTGGCATTTATATGAATTTATCTCTTTATATATTAAATAAGCTTGCGTTTGATCACGCCTGTTATATATCAGCTATGTTAAATTATATCAAGGAGCACGCTTGCGTATGAAGAACTTATTCACTCGCGACTTGAATAGACCGAAGTTGTATGTATTAGGAACGGAGACGCCGGCAGCGAATTTCTAAACTTACATTTCTACTAACTATCGAACATGTAACGCTCTGCCAACTGCGCAAATGATATATAGCGTAAATGTATAATATGTATGATTGCGGTAGATTAAGTTGATAACTCACCTTCAGCGATTTCGCGAAACAAGGCGCGATCAATATCCCTGACCCCGTAGGTAAAACACCATGATTTGTGATATTTAGGAATCGATGAAACGCTGAATTATTATATCATCATGGGTTTGTCTACAAGAGTTGATGCCGTTCGCCATAGTTTATTTTCTAACGATATAAAACGAGAAAATATAAATCCGACCAAAAGACTTAGGATGTCTAATAGCCGTATCTTTTAAAAACCCATTTTAAAGTGTCTTATTAAATATCAAAAATCCACCAAAAACATTTTCATGTAAAACGTTTTCAAAACGAAACGCACTGCCAAAAATTAATAAGATTTCATGTAGAGCAAGACTTCTAACTCTACAAGGCCTCACTTTACCTCAAAATAAGTGGCTACGTGGTACGGTAGCGCCTCACCGTGCCCCCAGATTGTCTTTACTTACTGATCTTAGAGGTAATATAATCTTTGGAACTACTGAACAAATTTTAAAAAATCTTTCAACAGAACAAAGCTACATTATTCCTTAGTGATATAGCACTGTTTACATTTTACATTATTTGATAACTTTTTTTTTCATATTTATTTATTTGCTATCGAGTACAAAAGTAAACAGATTTAAAACTTTTCCAATGATTAAACACGTAGGCCTCAGCGGGAAATGCGAAGAGTCATCGAGTATTGTTTTTGTAAGTGAATTAAGATAATGAATGTCGTCGTCGCCAAAGAAAATTGTTATCGATGGACTGTTTATTTTTTCTACCTTATACATTTTTACCGGCTGTAGACAAGGGAAGAGAAAAAACAATAAGTAATTGGTTTGTCATAAGGGTGCCATTCTGTAAAGTGCTCAAAGGAGTACATTTGCTGCTAAGTATGTAAAGACGCGCAAAAAGGATTTTTTCCTTGATTGCCACCTATTTGTTACGTTTTTTATATACACAAACGCTCGTAATTTTCACGTAACCCGTATGATATTTTATAGATCGCAGTTAAGCTAAATTTCTTTTTTACTTAGACGGAACATCTAAGGTCATAAAGGATCCTTTTATGATAGGAACTGATTCCTGGCGCTGGAAATTGATTTTTGTCATAAAACAATGTAAAAATTACAAATTTCTCTATGAAGTACCATGAAGGACAAAGAGATTTCTGATAGCATAAAAAGATGGGTTTCTCTTTATTGTATATTTATTAATAAAAATAATAATATAAATAAACGAAAAATCCCTTCCAGTCTGGTTGTCGTACCGGTCATAGCATACTGTATTGGTTAAGATATCAGATGCGCCGGCAGCGCATCTGCATCAAAAGCATCTTTTCTGCGTGGTGCGCTATCAATGCCGGGGCTCCTCAGAGTGGCGTCTTATCTCCTCTTCTCTTTTCTCTCTATATAAATTCGATCTCACAAATGCTTTCACGTTCCTATCATCTTAACGCTGATGACGTATAGAGACTCAAGTATCGCTAACTGATCTTTGAAACACTATAGCAACTACCAATTCAGATCTAGCTATAATTAGTAGTTGGACTAAGGTCGGCCTTACTAAATATATTATTATTATTATATTATATTATTACTGTAAACCCTTTGAAAACGCAGTCTATTATAACCTGTAGTCCGTACTTCGTTTCGAGGATTGATTGTCGATTATTGCCCCTTATTACCTTTAATAAATAAAAGTTCCATACTTTTATCCCTTTCTCTAGTGCAGTGAAAAATCTTGGTGTGAACCTTGATCAGTTTTTCTCTTGGATGCCTGAGGTGGAAGCGGTAAGAAAGAAAATATTTGCTGCATCAACTCACTTAACCGGTTGCGATGGAAGGTTCTATATGAAATTCTTACGCCTCATTTTCGAGTGGTCCTTCTTGGAAATGTTTTCACATTAGTCGACAAAGTAAACGTTCGATTAGGTCTCACTCGTCGCGACATTTCTACTTGCTTACAACTTACTTACTTTTAGTAATATCACCCCAACTAAGCATCCATAAAAATAAGATCTTATAAAACTCTTTTATTTTTTAAGCATGTATCTGCTTGATGTTTAAATCTAAAGAACATATAACTAGAAAAAAAAAACACACGGACCAGGCAGCAGACGGGACTTGAACTCGCACCCTTCGCAATCCCGGCGAATGTACTGACCAATTATGCTACCGCGGCCCTGACGGCCGCGTCGAAATTCCTCCAGTTATGCTTAAGCTGCAAGGCAGCGCCATCTCTTCGCATTGTAGATAACTCTTATAAAACATTAGTCGGATTCTCCTGTGTATTCATTATTATGATCTTAACACTGCTGGGGCACTGGCCTTCCCTATCAATATAATAGGAAGAATATGTCATGACCACATCGGTGCTGTGTTTTTGGTAGATGCTAAGGCAGTTGTCCCAGCGTGGAAACTATTACTATCGGATATTTTCGCGCTCAAGAAACGCACAATAGATATAAGTACATTCCGTGCAAACAAAAGAGATGCATTATTATATGATATGATCTTATGAATAGTAATGATCACTGGCTGTTCACACTGCCAGCGAGAACTCATTCCACTAGTTGGAGTTTACTCCTTAAGAATCGATTTGCATATGTAAGGGGCCCGGTATGAGAAAAATGTGCTGACTCATTCTCGCTCCGACCGCGGACCGTGCGCCCCGTCGCACCGCCGCCTCCTTGCTCCGTGCGCCCCGCCGCACAGCTGCCTGCTTCGAGTCGACTCGACGCGCCTGCGCTCATTCGTGAGACCCAAGATTGGACCAGTGGATACCTAGCGGTGTTAACGAAACTGGTCGGCGTAGCCCCGGTACGTCTCGAGCTCTCCTGAGCTCGGAAACCGGAAGACCCGATCCCATTTGCACTTGGGCCTTCCCAAGGGTGACGGTTGTTCCCATATTCGCTAGGAATATCGGAACACATCTCTTACAGCTTCAACCGACCCCCTGCCGCGGGCAGGGGAGTCCATCGGTGTCGCATAGGGTGTTAGGACCTGTGGCTTCACGCCACAGTCAGGGCACACCTACACACACATCACACAACAACCTACACAGACCTACACACAAACACATCACAATGGACATTACACAACAGGTACTGTCCCTCTTCTCCGCCCTCGGCCTCACCCTGGATGAGGCCGCCATCAGGGAGCTCGTCGCGAGAGCGCGCCCCATGCGCGACTCGCCCGCCAGCCCCTCCCCCGAACCCCCCCGCCCCGACACCCCCTGCCTCCCCGGGCCCTCGAGCGCGGGCAAGCGCCCCGCCTCGAGCCCGGTCTCGACGTGTGACTCCGACTCAACCATTGTGTCGGCGTCCGATGACTCCGTGTTCACCACTGTGGTGAGCAAGAAGAAGCGGCGCTCCAAGCGCCGCGCAGACACCGCGTCTCCAACGGCGCCCTCTGTCCCTCTCAGCCCTCTCACCCCTCTCACGGTTGCCCAACCGACCACCCAAACCCACCCAACACAGACACACAACACCACAAAACCACACACTAGGTGCACCGCCGCACCTATCAAGGCAAAGCCGCCACCGCCCGTCTTTCTGCGCGATAAGGCGCAATGGGCAAAGGTCGCGGACCTTTGCAAAGCTCAGAATATACATTACACACAGGCGTCGAACACTGGTCACGCCATTAAAATCACCACACCCACAATCGACACATTTAGGAGCCTCACAAGGCTACTAACCACACACTCAATCCCTTACCACACATACGCCCTCCCCGAGGAGCGCAAAGTCCGCGCGGTACTCAGAGGAGTCCCCTTCGAGCTCTCCAACGAGCTCATTCTGAACGACCTAACCGACCAAGGCTTCCCAGCCGAGGCAGTGCACAAGTTGCACAGCCGGACTGGGAAGCAATACCCGTTGGCTCTTGTCATTTTGACCTCGGTCCCGGCAGCTAGGGATATTTTTAAAGGTCCCATTACAGTCTGTGGCCTCGACAATATCAAAGTCGAGGCCCCACACCGGCGAGGCACCCCTGGGCAATGCCACAGGTGCCAATTATATGGCCACGCAGCAGCCAACTGCTCGGCGGCCCCGAGGTGCGTCAAGTGCCTCGTACCCCACCTCACCAAGGAGTGCACCCGCACTCGTGACGCACCCGGGGCACCCGCATGCGTGCTCTGTGGCCAAGAAGGCCACCCGGCCAATTACAGGGGTTGCCCGCGGGCCCCACGCCCCAGGCCCAACACTCACACACACACAAAGCCAACCACGGCGACAAAAATACACCCACCACCACCTAATAACACCACCACAAACTTCCCGGGGCTACCCAAGGCGGCCGCCCCTCGCAGCCCGGCGCCCCCGACAGCCTGGGGACCAGCCAGGGCCCGCCCAAAACCACACCCACCACAACACACCACACCAACAACACAAGCTAAGCCAGCCCAAGACGTCTCTCTGGCCGAGGACATGGCGCTTATTCGCTCCTCGCTCAAGAGGGTGAATATCGCCGAGATCCACACTCTCGCCGCGAAGCTCCGGCTAGCAAAGACACCCCTTGAAAAGGCTATAGCTATAGCCGAACACCCCGAACTCGTTGCCGCGTTCGATTAATTTTTCAATCATTATAACACTGGAAAATAACCAGACTCCGAACACAAACAAAAACACTATACACAAAACACGCGGTGATAACTCAAACAAACACCACTGTTGTTTAAATTATGACCGCGCAAAACACTAACATAACAATCACTCAACTAAACCCCGGGCGTACCAAGCCGAAAGGCGCTTCGCTTGTGTCATTTAATACGCGCAGCTTAAAGTCCAACCTTAACGAAATTAAATTATTTTTGCAAGATAGGGAACCTGACTTTCTGCTCCTTCAGGAGACTTGGCTCAAACCAACTCAAATGAAGGGGCTGTCGATCCCTAAGTATAAATTAATCCGGAACGACGGTGCCAACGCGCGCGGCGGCACCGCAATTTACTATAGACGCAACCTACACTGCACACCTATACCCACTCCCGCGCTCACAAACATGGAAGCCACCATCTGTAGGCTGGCGATGACAGGACACCAGTCCTTAATCATCGCCTCAGTCTACATTAGATCAGGTACACACCCTCACCGCGCAGACTTCGAAACACTCACTTCACTAGGTACATCAGTCATAATGTTCGGTGACTTTAACTCCAAACACACCGACTGGACATGCGAGACCACCACCACCTCTGGCCGCAGATTACTACACATCACCGAGGAGCTTGGCTATGATGTCATATGTCCCTTCGCGCCCACCCACTACCCAGACAATGTACAAAACCGACCCGACGTCCTGGACTTCGCGATCCTTAAAAACGTGTCGCTTCGCCTCAGCTCGATCGAAACACTCGACGACCTGGGGTCAGATCACAGACCGGTGTCTCTAGTTCTAGGTCCCCAAGACCCACTAGACGCCCCCGCGCCCCCTAAGAGGCTATTCACCAACTGGGACGGATACCGCTCCGCTCTCGAGACCGCTTTAGACTCCCCCGAGTCCCCGTTCCCTAACTCACCGGACAGTCTCGACAGCACCGACAAGATTGACGAAACTATAGAGTCTTTAACTTTACTGGTGACCGAGAAGGCGAAGGAGAACTCGCGGGAGGTTGAGCTGCCAAAGCCCAAGCTCCCGCTGGCCATCCGGAACCTAATCCAAGCCAAAAACGCCGCTCTCCGGAGAGCCAAATTATACCCCACCCCCGAGTATAGGGCTACAGCTAATCGCCTTCAGCGACAAGTTAGGTCCCAATTAGCCGCTCTGAGACACTCCCGTTGGGAGGAACTCATGGCGGACATTACCCCATCCCATCTTGCGTACTATAGAATCGCGAAAGCACTCCGTAGCGACGTCACCACTCACACCCCCCCGCTCACTCGCCCCGACGGCACCGTCGCCTTCGAAGACGACGAAAAATCTGAGTGTTTTGCAGACAGCATAGCGGCGCAATGCACGCCTAGTACGCAGGAAACTAACCCGCAACATATTCGCGGAGTGGAGGAGGAGGTCCGCCGGCGGGCCGCCCTTCCACTCATTGACAACCCCCTAGACCCCGTCACGACAGACGAACTCAGACAGACCATTAGAAACTTTAAGCAACGCAAGGCCCCGGGCGCCGACGGCATCTCTAACAAGGCGCTCAAGCACTTTCCCATCCAAATGCTAACCTTGCTTGCAATTCTCTTTAACGCATGTTTTGATCTGTGCTACTTCCCAGCCGCCTGGAAAGAAGCAATAGTGATAGGCATCCCCAAACCCGGAAAACCCGCGCACCTCCCCAGTAGCCATCGCCCTATTAGCCTCCTCAAGGCAATGGCGAAACTTTTCGAAAAAACCATACTGACCAGACTTAGAGAGCACCTCCTATCACCATCCGATCCAATTATCATTGACCACCAATTCGGCTTCAGAGCCAAACACTCCTGCCCCCAACAGATCCATCGCATAGTGGAGCACGCCCTAAGCGGCTTCCAACTTAATAAATATAAAACTATTGCAGTCTTCTTCGACGTCGCCAAAGCCTTCGACAAGGTTTGGCACGACGGATTAATCTTTAAATTATATCAATTAAAATTACCTGACCGCCTAGTTAGGTTAGTAGCCTCTTTTCTATCAAACCGCACCTTCCGCTATAGATACGAAGGTTCACTATCAACGCCCCGCCCACTACGAGCCGGTGTACCGCAGGGATCCGCTCTCTCCCCCCTGCTATACACAGCGTACACCAATGACATCCCTCAGACCAAGGGTGTCGAGCTCGCTCTCTTCGCGGACGACACGGCCCTCTACTCTAGGGGAGCCAGTACCAATCAAATCATAGCCAAGCTCCAACCGGCAATCACAACACTTGGGAATTGGTTCCGCGATTGGAGAATCGACGTAAATCCGGACAAAAGTTCGGCCATTTGCTTCGATCCCAAGCGCCGCACCAAAACCATACAACACGGTGCGCGGTCTCTGCGAATGCAAGGCATAGCAATACCGTGGCACCGCACAGTCAAATACCTAGGGATCACACTAGACAAAAAACTCACCTTCCGTGCACACATCACACGCGTAGTCGCGAACGCGCGCTTTTATATGAGCCGCCTCCACCCGATGCTCGGTAAATACAGCAAAATGTCACTTCGTAACAAGCGAACGCTTTACAAAGTTTGCATACGCCCGGTCCTCACTTACGCGTCACCAGTGTTCGCACACGCGGACGAAGCGATTTTGAACAAACTTCAAGTGCTTCAAAATCGCTTCTGCCGCATAGCCACAGGGGCCCCGTGGTACGTCCGCAACGCGGACCTCCACAGGGACCTTCAACTCGACACAATTCAAACACACCTCACAGAGTGCTCGGAACGGTTCTTCAAAGCTGCAGAAGAGCACTCTAACACACTCATTAGATCGGCGTCGGGATACGCTCCACACACTCCATCTCGATTCAGGCCCCGCAGGCCTAAACACGCACTCACAGCCACACACAATAAACTCACGCGCGATCTCGCGGCCCTCTTGGCCGCTGAGGATCCAACACCCGCGGTGAGTCCCCCCCGCCCCCCCGACACAGAGAGGTTCGATTCCTCTCAGTCCCCTCCCGTTTCAAGTGCACATCTGAGTGCACTTGTCCTCTAAGCGCATTTTGCGTTATTTTAAACTATGCACTAGTTTAAACTAACGCAGCGCCGCATCATCCCCCTCTCGGGGGGTGATCGCTTCAGATGAAGCTTGTAAGGCCCTTCTGGCCATAAGCATGAATAAAGGGTGTTTTTTAGTCAGTAAGAGTCTGACATAACCTTACAGCCGGCTGTAGGGTATCCATGAGGATTTCTCACCCTCTCCCCCGCCTGGGAGGAAACAAAAAAAAAAAAAAAAAAAGAAAAATGTGAGGAGTAAAATCTATCGATGAATGACCTCGTTACGTTTTTGGTGCGCATCCTATGTCGCGCAACTTTGACAAACAAAGATGACGGATTGACATTAATATTTTTTTTAAAATCTGAACTGAATTTAGATATTGTTTCTGATAGAGCAATGGGGACAACGAGGTATGGTACAACACCATTGATGCGGTATTTTCAAGATTCGTGAACCACGTATCTACGAACGTCCATGTGTCTTATTTTAGTTACCATAAACCACTTGTCACTGTAATTAATAATGCAGACAATGTTGATTTAATTAATATTTAAAAAAATGATAATAGTCTGATAATAATAATTACATAATTTGTCAACATTCCTAATGATATATTTATGCACATCTGAAATTGACTATTGTAAAAAGTTTAATGTAAAATATTTCGTCGATTAGTTATAATAAATGTATATGAAATGAATAAGTATATATTTATATATGTATATTATTTTCATTAATTTGTTAATTTACCCTTTCATACAGTATCAATCTTTTTTAAGTTAAATAAACTCTTTTTGCGTCTGGTTAGACTATCGAACTTAAGGAGTAAACTCCAGTCGTGCGTCGGAGCTGACACACACATTTTTTTTGTCACTGAGTGACAAAAGCTATTATAGATAAATATCGCTCGCTTGGCTGATAGAATGCGCGCGCACCGTACATTTTTGTTCAGAACTGTCTCTTCGAGCTAGCGGCGCGAGTAACCCGTCGTATTGGTACACTCGTTTTTCCCAGCGAAAAAATTTTCGGAACTGCTGATTTCCGCAACATAAAAAGATTATCCTTTTCTAAGATATCCGCCATCGCCACACCAGAATTCATCAAAACCCGTCAAGCGGTTAGAGCGTATGTATAATAAGGATTTGATTATGAGTGCTACAGATATAAGACATTATATTACTAGACGTGCCCCACGGTGTTACCCGCGGTTTATTAGGGATATTTACCCATAGTCAAACGTAGCCTATGTGTAAATCCAGCTAACTCCATACCAAATTTTATTAAAATCGCTCCTGCCGTTAAGACGTGAAGAAGTAACAAACATACATACTCACACACTCACAAACTTTCGCCATTATAATATTAGTGTGATTAGACTTTTATTACATACACGCCTACATTATTTCAAAATACTCTGTAATTTGAAATCCTCGCTCAGATATTATTACAAGGTATACACCCAACCATAAACGAGAACCTAACATGTGAAAATATACGTAACTTTATTTTATTAACCAATGAACTGTACACGTTTCATAAAGTCTGTAATTATGCATGTGTAGGAGGAACTGACAGATGTTCCTGTATAAATCTATAATATAAAAATGAATCGCTGTAGTATAGAACTCATCCATATATATATATATATATATATATATATATATATATATATATAGATAAACGATTAGTAATAGTACTTAAAAGTCAATTTGAACTTTAATACCATAATATAAATGTTGTGGAGAGGTTCCGGGAAGGCGAAACAATTGGGTGACGTGATGTCAATATAAGTTTGGAAAAGGCAAATATATAATTTTCAGTTTTTTGTTCGAAGAATATCAGTTCCAGCACCCTATCGGTTGGCTCTAATCAGAACAGAATTTTAGGAGAATAGCGCGTTCAACCAAAAAACAAACAAACCAACTCTCCAGCTTTATAATATTAGTGAGTGTGTCTGATTTCCACTGAAGGTTTATAATAATTATATGAAGAGTCATTTTAGTCTACACTACAGCTCTACATCGAAGCGAAGCTAGGGGGGGGGGGGGCACTAGTCTAAATATAAAATTCTCGTGTCACGGTGTACGTAATTGAACTACTCCAAAACGGCTCGACTGATTTTCGTGAAATTTTATATGCATATTCAGTAGGTCTGAGAATCGAGCAACATCTATTTTTCATCCCCCTAAATGTCAAGGGTCAAATCAATGCCAATGTCCATCCTTAATTCCTTTTTTTTTTGGAAAAAAAATGTTTTTATTTTTTTATAATACATCATACAAAAATACAAACAACTCTAAATTTTCACCCCTCACCCCTCTACCACCAACCCTTATTTTTATGGCGGTACGAAGTTCGCTGGGTCGGCTAGTATGTTTAAAATAATTATGGTCTATTAATGTAAACGACTTCAACTGCTAAGAGGAAAGTTGAAATACTAAAAGTCTTCATGATCCTGAATCCGGTAATAAGATGGTTTTTCTTTGCTTCAAATTAGGTGAATGTGGTACTTTCGTTGTTTCCGTTGTCATGTCTTTATTTTCTTCTTAATTTTTTTGGGTACATCCATTTCTTATTATAAGTGATAATATGTGATATATAATAATTATATTCAAATAATTGTGATGTAACTAAAATTTTACGGTTTCGCAATTTTCCTTTATCCGTGCTTAAGATGTTGCTTCGTAACAAATTTCAAGATTCTGAGTTCACGGGAGTACCCTGTAGGTTTTCATTCCCTTGCGAGTTTCGAATA
This sequence comes from Chilo suppressalis, assembly GCA_902850365.2. Lineage (NCBI taxonomy): Eukaryota > Metazoa > Arthropoda > Insecta > Lepidoptera > Crambidae > Chilo > Chilo suppressalis. The sequence goes on along the minus strand of OU963899.1, from coordinate 8,206,925 downwards.
TTTGCGGAAATTAGCGGCATAAACGGCTGTATCTTTTGATTGTGTTGGCCTGGAAGTTTGATTTTATCACAGCTCCAAGGAAAAGTAGACCTGTGTATTTGATATAAATTTCAATTTGATACCTCCTCGCGTTCCTGTGAAAAAGGTTCTTAACAGACGGATGGACGGACAACAAAATTATCCTATAAGGGTTCCGTTTTTCCTTTCGAGGTACTGAACCGGAGAATAGGAACTGTCTGATCTGAACTTACTTCCCAATAAGAAAAATAAGTATCGATACAATTTAATTTTCATAGAACTGGTATCATGAAAATCATTTATGAATATATATATTTTTTTGACTCCACATGTTTCAAGTCTTATCTTAAAAACTACTGAACGATTTTTATGTAAGGGTCGACCACCCGTTAAATAATAGGGATAATAACTAAATTCTGTTTATTATTATTTATTCCATTTAGGGGTAAATTTAACAAAATTCGTTTTAGTCCGTCAGTAAGATTATCAAAAAATAACGGACGCTTTTTTTTGGTTAATCAACCAAAAAAATATGAAGATAAAACGCGTTTAATTTTGGATGTGGGTGCTCGTGACGTCACTTAATACGGGTCCAATACTTTTTGCTAACCTGATAGACGAAAAAAAAGACAATTGTCATCATTGCTATTTTTAAAAGAAGATTTGCAAGTGAAATTTATGACCAACAACAAAAATTAATATACACCAATGTCGGCGGGTCACTTGGTATAACCATATTAAATTAAATTGAAGACGACCCATTGTTATCATACAGCAGTCTCAAGGAAATATCGTTTTCTCTGCTCCATTTAATTATCTCCAGTTTAGTTAAGTTCTCATTTCTTTGTCACTATCCGTAAATGGAATGCTTCCTCTCTCTCTCTCTGCCCGCTCACGTGTTCCCTCCCTCTTACAACCTGGGATCCTTTAAAAGAGGCGTGAAGAAGCAACGTGCAGGCCGGCAGGGTGAGGATGACTGGTGTGGCAGGTAGAACTGCTGTATCACGTCTGGACTTCACCTTCACTTAACATGGTGGGGTGGAGTAATTTGTCGGACCTATCTATAAAAAGTAATAGTTACTTTAGTTTTGCATTAAATTTAAAATTTTTGATTTATACAAAAAAATAGAGCAATAATTATAACAATCTGTAAGAACTTTGTTTTAAAAGAAAACGTATCAAAGTATTTTATGATATTGAAATGAAATTGTACTGTTTAAAAGAAAAGGTAGTATATCACTTTTTGACTGACCGTAACAACTACAGTATTCAAACACAAGATTATCAAACCCACCAACACGCTGTCATTTGTTCGTTAACAAAATCAACGACGCGATTAATTTAGTCTGTCACAAATCCGAGATCTATAATGAGAACTTGTGCTTGTACGAAGAAAAGCTCTCAAGAAAATGCTTGAACATTTGAATTGCAAATTAGTTCTGGCAACAAGGTACGTGTCGCGTTAGAATCGACTTACACGAGAGTTTCTATGAAAGAACTAATTAATTTTTAAAATATAATGAATTTTCAGACAAACAGACGTTGGATATAAATAAGATGATCCTTTTAATTAAGAAGATGATACTTTTTAATATGTTTTTTGGTAATATTAATTTATCATCAAATTATGGTTAAACGTTCACTTAACATTTACTTGATCAAATTAGATTTTACTTAAAGAGGATGACGAGGATCTTATTTCTCGAAACTACACTTTAATACGCTAGGCCAAATCTCAGTTTGTGAATGAAATTAACAACATTCAAAATATAAAATTAAATTAAATATGCAATAATAAACTATTTTAGAAACGAGAGATATTTCTAAATTGATCTCCAGAAGCTGTACCTTACTACACTTAAATCAACATTTTGTCTCTTGAAGGCTGATCTGCTATGCTTAGATTATGATTACCTATATTTTTGCCCGCGTGGTGTATCATGGCCCAATCACCCTATTCCATTATTATAGGGAAGGCCTGTGTCCCAGCAGTAGGGACATTAACAGGCTGATCTTGATGAGAATTGTTTATCTAAATCACTTTAGTATAGAAATCAGGAAAATTTTAATTACTGATTACCCCCTGTTTTCATCCATACCAAGTCGTTCAAAAACAGGATTCTCTCAAATCGCTGACGGAAAACAATATCTAAATTGATCGCCAAAACAAATAAGCCTTTTGGGATTCTGGAAATGTTTTGACGAAGACTAGTCAAATATTAATAATTTTATTTTCTGGTATCATCATCAGCCTATTAATGTCGCCACTGCTGGGGCACAGGCCTTCCCTAAGGATGGAATAGGGAGATTGGGCCATGACCGACCACGCGGGCCCAGTGCGGATTGATGGGTGCTAACGACTGCAGATGCAGCCGGGACCAACGGCTTAACGTGCCTTCCGAAGCACGAGGAGCTCAAGATAATATATATATAGTAAATATTTGGTCACCCATCCAATGACCGACCAATGCGAAAGTTGCTTAATTTCCACGATCGCAGCCGAACGCGCTAACCACTTGCGCCATCGAGCTCTTCTTCTCTGCTGGTATTCTGACAGTTAATTAATGAGGTTGCTAGAAGAACATTGGGGTACGAAATGACGTCAGCGTAGACAAAGCGGAGATGCTTTCCTTGTTATCGCAAACCATTAGTCATCGATTGCTATCAGGTGGGCGTTAATTTTATACTGCTAGCCTTTTAACAATAAATTTCTGGTTCTAAGCAGATTGTAAATTAATGCCAAGGCAATAAAAGAAAAAACATGAGCCTTAGCTCTACGAACTAGATACTGCAGTGTCAATTAATCCTGACAAAAATACTAAGAGAACTATCGACGAGAACAGTCCTCATTAGGATCAAAATTTCTTGTCTGTGGTACTCCGCAGCATCCTATTCTTATCACTTCCCCTTTTTTATGTATCTCTGTTACCTTCATCTTATAATTGCCCTGGCTTTTAAGTTCTCTTTGTACTTTTAAAATGTCTATAGTATTTAAAATTTCTCCTGTTTATAAAATGTTCAGCCCAGCTAATTTAAAAAGCAAGATACAACTACAGTAATAACCTTTATGCAAATAAAGCAGCAAGGAATTTATCCTTGCCTTGGAGATAACAATAGTTTAAGTACATATCAACTTACTATTAAGGTGCCCATGTTTTAATTTAAATTTTTTATTTACCATACAATGTAATGGATAAGCAGGTAACTTCAATAAAAAAATATATATATTGTTTTAAACTTTCATGGTCACTAACATTATAATAATATAAGTTATTTACGGGATTGTTACCATGTCCCTTGTTTTTAGCGAGTTTCTTATATTAGTTTATTACAAATTTTTAAGTCTCGTCAGAGTCAAAAGTATCCAAGTTTGTCCGCTTTTATAGACATTGAAGTAACTACACGCTATTCTTTTAACCAACAGTATGTAGACGGGCGAAGGATACACAAAATTGAGTTAAACCTAAGAAGCTTTACCGGAACTCTGAGGATGAATTTCTGTCTGTTATTATTATATAGCTTTTAGAACAGTTCTGGACCACTGCAACTTTACGGACCATCTTAGAGCTGGGCTAAGAGTGATATTAAAATAAATTTGAGTGTATAAAGTCCGTAAGTTACAAGTTACCCTCGCCCTACTCTTTTAACTCTTCATCAGTTACTATATAGTCATTTAGTCAACCTAAATCAATTAATATACCCATGTTATTTTTTTGCAAACCGTGAATTGATAAAGATTGATTACTTTCAAATTGATTTATCAACAATAAAATTATTTGTTTGATTTTTCGGAATCTATTGAACCATCAGCATTATCAGTCTTTTTATATACCGAATGCTCGAGCGCAGATCTTTCCTTTTACCTATGGATGGAATAGTGAATAGACCATGACTCACCCACCACGCAGGTCAAGTAAGTATTGCTGGCTAACGACTGCGGGTATACCTTAATGTGCCTTCCTAAGCACGAATAAGATTCAGATACTAAATTTTTTGTCAACCCAACTTCTGGCCGATCACTGGAAATACTACTTGGTATTTCTGCGACGCAGCATGTACCATTAAATCAATCATTGCGCCATCAATCAAACAATTAATGATCACAATATAAAAACATTTCCGTATCCGCTTTATAGCCTACGCAGATTACAGATTTTCGTCTGCGGATTTTTTGTCCACCGAAATAGATAGCTTACAGCTGCATCGACTAATCCACACGAAGTATTATCCCGTGAACAAAAAGTCCCCCGAACAGCCGAGGACACTGAGGTACTCAACAGGAAAAACAATGCAGGTGTTACCGAAAAAAACAGAACTCATATGACAAGACGCACCAACGTACACAGTGAACTTTAGTCCCCGCCTGTCCACGAATATTTACGTCCATAACGTGCGCATTTCTAAATATTCAGGGGCCAAAAATGTTCGCACATCGTGCGCGTTGAGTCCATAACAAGTCCTCAGCGGACATTTTCTTTACAATTCAGAAGCTTTTGCCCTCCGCAGACAAAGTCCTTCATCAGCGCGGGCCATTCAGAATATCCTTACTTTGAGAATACCGAAACAGGATAAATTTAGACTTAGAGAGAGTTTGTACAGACAATTCGTGACTTCCTGACTGACCTTGATCCTCGATGGAGGTATGAGTACCATTCTACCCGGCTGAGAGGTCTTTATCGGATGGGCGGCCCCCGAGGGGCCTCACGTTTTCTTGAACCGAAACGAAGTTAGAATTGTTTTTGGGCTAAATAAATCTACGTGTAAATGGTTTGAGAACAAAACTTCTCTTATGTAATCTGCTAAGCGTGAAATTTACAATAAGTGTATAACGTTGATTATTTTCTCGTAATTCACTACCCTGTGTTACTTTGGAATACTCGCATATTACCTACATGAAAGCCGAATTAGTAACTGGAGTAATTGTTAGGCAGTTATATTGATTTCATTTAGTAATGCAATTTTTAATAAAAAAATTAACCGCCGAAAAGCAAAAATAATAAACCATTTTTATCTTTAGTCAAATTAATATTTGGAGTCAGGTCGGTTTGGAGAGTGAGTTCCCATTTACTACTTGGGTGGGGATGGTACTGACTCCAAAGATTCGTTTAACTAAATTTAAAAAAAGGTTGAATTATACTCTGCTTTTTTTATTTTTTTTGTAAAAACGTTAATGTTTTATATTTTTTTATGGCTATAATTTTAGTAATATACAACTCAGCATTTAAATCTGTGAGTAAACAATCACCCCTATTTTCCCACCCTTAGGGTAGTATTTTTATTTTAACATTTATCTGGGACCAACTTCGAGGAATACCCTATCCAATAAAAAAAGAATCACCAAAATGGGACTACTCTGTTAACAGTTAAGCGTGGTTATAAATTACAATCAGTGAGTGAACAATCAATCATCCCCGTGTTTTCCTACCCTTAGGGTCGGTTTTTTCCCCGCATTTGTATGGGACAAACTTCGGAGTATACCCTTTCCAATAAAAAATAATTATCAATATCGGACTACTCTGTAAAAAGTTATACGTGATCATACATAAAAAACCAGCCAAGTGCGTGTCGTGCCACGCGCAGTGTAGGGTCCCGTAGTTGCCTGTCGTTAACACAATATATTTGAGCAGGAGTCTTTATTTTCTGTATCGGAAATCAAAAAAAAAACTATTAATATCAAACTTTGCATCTCAATTAAAATACCTAAATCAAAGTCAAACTGCGTCTCAAATTCAAAATAATAACCGCCTATCTTTTGCTAAAAACAAGTGCTAAAACGTAACGATAGCGCGATTCAGAAGCCGTTGCCGTTGGTACTCGCGGCAGCTTTGTGGAACTAGTGATATTTAATTGTGGTTTTAAAATTTCGCTTGGCCGACGATTTTTATCTACGTCCTGACATCTCCTTTTGCCGAATCTCTTTACCTTCTTGTACCGCTTTAGTTCGGTCCATTGTAATTTCTGGTTCTTGGCAATCTTTAGAAGCTTAGGCGTGATTTCAGGAATGACATTCTCTGAGGACACATTTGTTTTTTAGTCGGTTTTATTATCATCAGGAGTCCTCTAATTCCTTCCAAATGTTAGGAAAGCAGGAGTATACGCAGTAAATGAGCATGTTGCAATATTCATAGCACACCGGATAGAGAAAAGATGTTACGGCGTAAGGCGATGATTTCTTTCTAAGAGGAAAGCTAACTGTGTGGAATAGTCGAAATCATCTCTTGAGCTCGAAGAATAATCACCCAGGTTTTCCAGGTGGCCGCCCAGAAATGTGTGGAACAATCGTGGACACAGTGGTCTTCCAGGTGTACGTCCAGGTCCTCCAGATGGCCCCACGTTGGGCGCCAATATGTAAGAGAAGTAATAGTTCCGACGGCGAAATGACAGACGATACTCGGTGAAAGGAGATTTACGTGTATTATCAGACACTTATGATGGAACCAATGCTATATCGATGGAATTAATTCTTTCGAACGTTAATTTTAGCGGATATTAGTAACAAAGCTTCGTCGCGCAGGTGTGGTAAAAGCATGAAAGGTAGGCCATTGGGAATTTCTCGATCAATTTATACGGACGATGTTACTTCCCTAGAGGAAGTCAACAGTCAAATAACACTACATTTCGGTTGTGTTATCTTTAGTATATTGGTGACTAAAGTTAGTTCCAACGTTCTATGATGTCGGAGATTAGGTTCAGAATATTTTTTCTGCCACATCAACTATCTTTGTGACTAGAGAGAACACAAATAAATGTAAGGAGTCTTACAGTTCTCGTCAGTTCATAAGCATCCCATTTGTCGATTTCATTAGATGCGATGAGTAATAACTCCATTATTTTCTGCATCTTGTACCAAAAATAATAGAAGAGAAAAATGCTATTTAGCTTCAATTCTCTCTAAGGTTCTGAAATAACTGAATAACAAATAGGATAAAACGAAACATATCCTAATCCAATTAAAAATTGCACGAACAAAGAGTTCGATACAGAAAAATAATAACACAATGAATCAACCAAGCTTGTTATTCCCCTTTTTACAATTTGCGTATAAAATTTCGGAACGCTAGAGTACTTCGTTAGAATTTGAAATGTAACTGAAAAGCTATCAAATAAATTATGTTCTGCTTCGAATTATCAAAGAAATTTTATAATAAGCAAGACTGATTTCGCCGCTAAGATGTCTCGGAATACCTGCTGAATTTTCGTAAAAGGAAAAGAGAAATGTATTTTTTATGTTAATATTAACAATTTCAGCACGCGTGCCTTATCATGTAAACGGAGCGCTTAGATCGAAGATTACAATTTACGACCAGAAAAAAACGATGAATGAGAGGCTTCTAGGAAAAGAGATTTATGTAGTAGTATCAAAAGCGATAGTTTAGTAAACCTGTAAAATATAAATAAAAATATATACAAGTACACCCTTACAAGTTACACAAAGAAAATTTGAGGCGCGCACAAAACCGTTACCTCAACGTACGAGTACAAAAGGCGAAAACTCACAGAATTGTTGAGCGAAGATCACTTTGCGACAAATCTCAAACGTTGCAACAGGTCCCAATTGGTGCGGGCAACACTCACTGATGAACTATGGGCATTATTTTCACAGGGTTAGCACTCAGTTGCGTTTGCCGGTAGCTGGAGCGGCGTGGACCCGCCGCGGTCGCGAGTTCGTATCTGACGCGCGCCCCGCCCGCCCTTCGCGTCGGAGGCTTCGAGCTTCGCGCCCTTTGTGACACTAGAACCGTTGTTCACAAACAAATCTGTGTAGCCATAGACTAATATGACTATACAACTATGGATTGTATAGCCAAATAACACGATTAATTGATGTTATTGGTGAATATGTATTATGAATCAACAACGAATAACTATTGCACAACATAACATTATATTGATCTGACACTAAGGTTACACAACTCGGTAAGGATAAGAGATATAAAGACGTAACAACAATATAAAAGTTATGTTTTTTATTTTTTAAACATTTTACTGCTAGATGTTATATCTAAAGGAAAAAATATATACAAGTGTGTTATTTACATTGATCAATACGAAGCATTGAAATAATTTCTTCTTTGCCTAAATTACGTTAATTTTCTTACTTTGTATTGATCATTTTTATTTATTTGATAATTTTATTTTATTTTAGATCACTTTATAATGTTTAAAATATTTTATCATAATTTAGGTAGAGCTGGATCGTAAAGTAAATTATATTTAAATATTTGAATTTGTTACTTAAAGTTTCTTCAGAACATCGATATTCTCAATCAGCGTCATTTGGTCGTACACCAGGCTTTTCATATGACCCCACACATAAAAACCATTGGCGTTAAATCGGGGCTCCTTGCCGGCCATGCTATGGGACCGCCTCGAAGTGTTCGAGCATAGTTGGACGAAAAGTACCCAAACCGATGGATTGGAAGAGGCGGACCCATAGCATGGCCGACAAGGACCCCGGATTTAACGCCAATGGATTTTTATGTGTGGGGTCATATGAAAAGCCTGGTGTACGACCAAACGACGACGATTGAGAATACCGATGTTCAGAAACGAAAGATAATAGATGCGGCTGAAGAAATGAGGCGAAATCTGCGAACTTCAGTCGTTAAAAGTAATTTAAGGAAAATATTGAGAATGTGTGTTATAAATAGAGGCCTCGGTTATGTCGAAAATGAATTATAAAAATTCTTAAAACATGAATCATTTTGTTTTTATTATAAATTTTTGGCATTTATACTTCAAACTAAAAATTTACCCTTTGCTACCTTAACTGTCATTTGATCAAGTTCTTAGAAATTTAATAGCTATTGTTATACCTCTTTGAAAAGGTAACGAGACGAAGAAGTTCTTTAAATTATTTGCAGAATAAGTTTCATACATTATTTTTTAAATAAATCTCTTCAAAGTTATAAATGCTTAGTTAATTTTTTAACTCTAACCGTTCTTGGGCAGTTTTTTTCCCATTTGTTAGTAGCAGGTTCAGTTTTTTATTAATCAATTTAATTAATTGATGTATCTTCTAACTAAATAAATCAAAAAACGGACCCTAGGAGCTTTAATCCCAAAAAATAGATGAAAAATCAAAAAAAAAAATTTAAATTTATTTAAAAAAAATACTTAACTTCTAAATATCTCCTTAACGGTAAAGTTTCGGCCACCATGTCATAGGACCAAATCCATCAGTAATGACCTGAATAATAACCTCCTGTAATATTCAGTACGACATACCCTGTAACCGTGTATACGTTTACAAACTCAACTATCACTCATATACACACATGTACAAACAAACACACCCACACATACTTTTATAATTTTTGGTGAGTAAGAAAAATATGATATTTTTATTAAATCTATATGTATTATGGAACTTGAAACACACATCTCACATCATCTAGTGGTGAGGTAATAGCTATAACACAATTCTAAAAACTAATATAGCTATTAAGAAACCTAAATTATTCATGTCACTTTTATAAGTTTAAATTGAGATATTTTCAGTAACACAGTAAGAGACGAGAACGGGACGCCACGGCGTATAACTTGTGAAAATATTTATTTATTGCTTTCATCTCCTGAGCAAATAACTCGCAAACGTATAGTTCCGTAATAAATAAATCCTACGTAATAATATTTTATCTTTATTTATGAAAAAGGTAATAAACCTTATTGAGAACCACTAACTGTAAAAATAATATAATAAAATAACGACGGTCTTTATACATGGGATTCTGTCCACAAATATTCTAATTTTTGTATGTCTTCTCTTTAAAAAATGAGGTTCTGTTTTTATGTTCGTATAACATTATTACAAACACATGGTGAATTTTCCTCTCTAATTAGAGCACTGGTCTGGGAAAATAACAACCCCATAACATAACGATGAAATAATTATATTTTTTTTTTTTTTTTTTTTTTCTGCTGCCTGGTCCGCGTGGAATTTTTTCTAGTTATATTTTCTTTAGATGAAATATTTGTCTAGAGTCTGTGCGGAAAGAGAATGGGCGTGGTGAAAAACGGAACTAACATTAAGATTTTTATGTGGCAATCAAACCTGTAAAACGTCAAAGTTTTGTATTGATACGGATTTGTTTGTTGTTGTGATTTCTTGCGGTTTTTGTATGTAATCATGTATAAAAGGGGTAAAACCTTACAAATACGGTAGAAAAGCACTACAGCGCCCTCCAATCTAAATCCCTTTCTCTTTCCGCACAGCCTCTACAGCCAATATGTAATCAATTTATCAGATTATATTTTAGTTTAGTTTATGAAACTGATAATGAAGCATGCTCCTAGTATTTGGCCATCACACCTAAATTATTAAGGCGAAAATTTGTGTGTGTGAGTGTGTATCTTTGTAACTTCTTCACGTCTAAGCGGCTGGAGCCATTTTAATAAAACTTGGTATGGAGTTAGCTAACATCCTGGATTGACACATAGGCTACGTTTTACTGCGGCAAAATATTCCTAATAAACCGCGGGGCACAGCTAGTTCTTAATAAATAAGTATTTCAAAAAACTACCCTTACCATGAACATCTTTAATAAACGTCTATCTGCGCTCTCTTTGTTTTATTTTCTCTCACTCCAATACCGAAGTTAATATTGTTATCGACATATGCCGGAAAGTCGCCGTGCGCTAAATATATCTAATAAAATAAAGCAGTCACTAAAACCCACGCAAACGCGTTAGGCAATTCGCACTGATCTTTGATATACCACGGGTATGTGAAGTCACACAAGTTAGGCCCGTATTACAGAATGACAACTAAGTGTTGATCCTTACTTGAGTACAGTTAGAAAGGGATATCGCTATGTGCTATATATAGCGACATCCCTTTCTATCTATGCTCAAGATTAGATTCCTTTCTATAATATGGGCCTTAGCAAGGCATTCTCAGACTCAGAATGTAGCGCCCAAATAGCTTTGCATAGCAAACCTTCAAAGTTCAGCGATTTTAATGATGTTATCGATTTTCGATGACTCATTGATTGTACAAATAATTGTCTATAACTGAATCTCGTGTGACCTTGGCGTTTGACATTCGTATTGCAAATAAAAGTAAGGACCCCAAGAAAAACATATATAATTCCTTAAAAACAAAACAACAGTGATCGACTTCTAATCGAGGTACATACAACAACAGCCACTGCCCCGAGGGTTTGATACTTTTACAGAAATCAATCCCTTAGTAACCGCCAGGGAAATCAAGAAGGGTACTATTCATCATAATTCTGTTATTTGCTTTATCATAAAACTCAAAGTCGTAAAGTTTGTAGGTAAGTAGGTACTTTACTGTTTGAATTTTTTCTACAACAAAGTTGTAGCATACGCACCACACACAAAATAAAAATGATTGGTGGCTTTCTGCTCAACCGGGGACAGACTATTAGATATAATCTGCAGATGATAAAGGGACTAGATACGAAAATAAAGTAATGAAGAGTAAAAACTCCCTTACCTTGAGATGACAATACCTTCATTTCACACAGCACTGGTATATTCACGAGTGGTTAGAACAGTCTGGAGTGCGATGCAGCTGCATGGAAGACCAGGAGCGTGATGGACTCGCGACGCGGTGATAATATTGCTTAGGCGGCGAACGATATTTCTACAACTTGAGTGATTCTGCGATTATCGATTTCGCGACTTAAGTTAAAATTAGACGGTTCATCAAAAGTGATTCATTTTTTCAATGATTTTTGAATGATGAACAGTGAAATGCATAGTTTATATAGACGCATCATATTTTACTGTGTCGAGTTATTTAATTAAAAAATAAATACCGAGACGGTGAAAAACGAACTGCGAATGAGCTATCGCTGTTTAGGTGTTTCACTTGTCGTTCATTGCCGTTGAATGATAATGACAGATGCATGAAAGATGCTAATGAAAACAATCGGGAGTCGGAAGCTTTCATCGCGGAGGCACATTTCGATGAACGTCAATTATAGACATTTCATTTTCGGTTTTTCATCGATGAAGCAATCAAAACTTAACCGTCTGATTTCAGCTTTAGGCATTCGAGCCTCCGTTAAGTAGTAAGGAAGCGGCCGGTGGATGCAGAAAATAATTTTCACTATTGTCCGCAGCTCACATTCAAGAATACAACTCGTTACATTGAAATAACCCATATAACGGTCTCCATTTCAAACTTAGATAAAACGATGCGATATTGAATGATTTTGTAGGTAAAATTAATAAATAGGCATATATCGACAGAACAATAGTTTTAATAACGGGATTGTTACCTTGTACCTTGTTTTTTATGAGTCTCCGATATTTCGGCATTGTTGCAAGCGCCATGATCACGAAGTAACTTAAGTAATTGCGGGTAGATGTTGGCAGATATACTGGTCTACCCTCTGGCGTCGTCTTTTATTGCGTTTGATACGCCTACCACTGGTCACATTCTCACTATTCACTCGCAACCAGTTCCCGACACACAATACTTATAGTATCAGATCGCAGAACGACACATTTTAGATTTTTGCGGTTTTACACATACGAACTACTGGATTCCAGATACTTGACAATTTAAACCCATCCTCACGATTGAAAGGACATGGTAAAGTTTTGTATGAGCGATTGCTCTGGCAATGTATAAATACTGTACTTAGTAATATTTAATGCTAAATGGCTGAATATTTATAATTTCTATGAAAAAAGGCTCAGGAACTTTTGATAAAGTCACAATCTTGAAAATTATGTACTTCTACTATGTCATTACCTTACTACAGTTGATAAAATATGTTGCCAATTATTTACAGAGTCATCAATTTCGCATTGTCATAGAATCTTTCTTCCCATTTCTCTGATTAACTCTTAACAAAAAGTGTTTTAAAGCAAAAATAAATACAATTATGTATATAGGTAATTTGTTATCGGCGGCCTGACAGGAAACATGTGAAGCTTTATTTTGTTCATTGGCAAAAATTAAAGGATTAATAATCATACAGCCTTGTCTCAAGCCTGATCAGAATAATAAAATCTTTTATTTTAGGCCTTCAGTTATTTGTTTTGATTTAAAATATGGCCAAATATGTCATAGTTTGAAGGACTTTAAAAATAATATTGTTTATTTCGATATACTTACTCAAATATTTTGTTGTGTACATTTATTGTTCATTTATTTTGTAAAACGGAACATTTTGCTTTTTAAACAGACATGAAGTAAAATTTTTAGAAGTTTTTGGCGGGATTTCATCGAGTGCAGTTGACGTCTTATTTTAATTATTCTTAAATTTGTTCATAATGGATATTGTGAAATAAAATTAGTGTGATTTTGTGTTACAACCGTCTGCGCAACTGAAGTTTAGTGGAATCTTTAAAATATACGCTAGTCCGGTCAAGTGGACGTGAGAATTTTATTGTAGTATTGACTACCTCACAGAAGCTTATCGAAAAAGCCAACTCGATATATTTCGTGCCAAACATTCCAAGAAGCATTAGAATGCGTCACACCCACATTCTAATGTAAAAAAAAAGGAAGATTAATATAAAAATAAGACGATGGCTGCATGGCTATGCCTTTGCCTTTCTCAATATAGAAGAATAGAACTAAAAAAAAAGTAAATTTTTATACTTTTAAATATTTGATTATTTCACTAAAGTTGTATGAGAATAATAAACACGTAATAATTAATAAAAAAATATTGTAAAGTTACTGGCTAGTGCGAAATATTTATACACCTTAAGGTCAGTTTCTTAGCCATGTCCTTTTTGTGTTTGATTATTTCAATCGCTTCCCTGACCAATTTTGGAATATAGTGGTGTTCTGTCGAGATAATTTGTGGATTATGGAGCTCAATCCAGTGATTAGAAGCCGAATCAATCAAATATTTTGCGATATCTAATTTAAAATTATTTTGGTTCGTAAGTGTAATTCTTTATTTTTATCATTTTGATCTGCATGCTCCTAGTACATATCTGTGGAAAAGATGTTTTGTAATGGCAACGATTCTGACTTCTTCACAACTCCCAATTCTGGTAGTCATTTGTTAGAGCGGTGAGCATAACAAAGTTCCCCCCGCTGCCGCGTTATTTCGCGATGAATTCAAATACTACTGAACGGATATTCATGCGGAGTTCACTATCAATTCCTTTTAGTTATTTATAAACGGGAGGTTTATGTGATTAACTAGCCGCCTCACAAATGATGTATTGGTCGATAAAACTATAAAGATATCCTAAACATGGCCATCTATTGGGTAGCGTTATAAGTTTTCCTTCTTTTTCAAATTTTCTGTGTAGCTTTCTGAATTGTTTTAACGTTTTATTTCTTTACAACAGCATTCCTATTTATACGAAACAGAGTAAATGGAGTACTTCGTGGCAGTAAAACCCACAAGCAGTAAGAAAGAGAGTCACTTAAAAAACAGTATGACTGATCAAAATCTATGCACAGGTGTATGCTCAATAAGCTCGGGCATAGGGAAAGAATATTTAAAGAGATCCATCCGTTATAGTTAAATGTCAGTATATTTCTTTTTCATATTTCTCTTTAGTGATTCAACAAAATACAAATAATTTGAAGTGCTTCAAAAGGACTTGCAGTAATTAGATCACTTTGACTTATAAAATTCAGATTTATTTATTCCACTTGAAGTCAAAAATGACTTTGATAAATACCTAATATTAATATAAACCTAGACGTCTTATATTTTCAATATTGAAAGAAAGATAATAATGTTTTTAGGTATGTTTTGTTGTTCACACTATTATGATGGTAAACATTAATATAATTTGAAGCACGTAATCAACAATGGACCGCAAAAAACATGAAACATGTGTATAAACGAGCATACAGAATGAAGACAGATAGACAAAGTTTTCATGGAAAGATAGTTAGTAATCTAATTATTATAAATTGATACGAGCAGCAAAAACTCACAAAAGAATCACATTAAAACGTACGATGTCTTAGGAAGTAAGTACAACTATAAATATTTTTTAATATAACAACGATTATAGAAATATGTAGAATTCTAAGTGTCGTACTATCAAATTAATAAAGTTAAATTACAATGTCATAAAAGCTAGATAAAATATATTTTCTTTCGGCTGGTACTTACTTATAATTACAGCTAAATAAACATAAAACGTATTAATAATAAAATATCAAGAGCACAATTAAGTTGTTAACATCTTTTTGTATATTTAAATGAACTGAGCCGTATAATAATCCAGCTAAATAGCAAAATGCTGACGAATCACAAAAGAGACGTTTTGCCAGAAAACCCGTGAACCTTAAATTCTTACATCTCAAACGACGCGAGACTTAATTGATACTATTTGCTACATCAAAAGTATCTTCCTCTCAAAGAAATACCGACGCCAGCGGAAATGTACCAGTACTTCCACAGGAAAAGTTTTATTTATATGTAGCTATGTACCTGTATACAAATGGCCTCTTTTATTCACCCTCGTTGAGGCCAAAGGTTATATCGCGATGTAAAATATGACACCATCTTTTGTAACCGAAAAAATGAGAAAGAAACATTAGGAAAATTCTGGGCATTTCTACTGTAAAGAGAAAATATTTAAAAAATATTTTCGGTCATTGCTTGGCTGAAAACCTTTTCGTATAAAAACCAGAGTTCGTTCGTTATTCAAAGGACAAATTAAACTTTTCGAGACTGCAAGAGATCCCCTAGCATTTCTCTAACCCGTTTCTGCATTTCTTTCTTCGTAAAATGAAAACAAAGAGGTTGGGATTATTTATCTGTTGCCAAATAGAAGCGGAGATGTTTTGACCTTGTTATTTCGTTCCCTTGGGCGCATGAAAAAAGCTGGCATTACATAATAATAACGGCGATATCTCCATTCATATACCGATTAGGTCACCTAATAAATAATTAAAGTACAATTGACGACAAACTGAGAATCGGATTCCTACAAATTAAAAAGTTTTATTGAAAACCACAGGAATTTAGAAAAAGTTCATCTCCCCCTAAGAACTGTTCTTTTAGCACTTTTTTCTATGACGACGATAAAAAATGCATTGCCCTGTGACAATATCACGCACTGCGTACAGTTTATATTAGACCATGGATGGGCAAATTACAGCCCGAAACGTTGTAATTCTGTTTGCCGACATCAAACAAAAATAAAGTTACTCATCAAAAAGTAAAGTACTATTTTTCACACCTTCCGACATGCACCACCCCGTTGCTGAACCTGGTACTTACCTGTTTACATTTTTATATTAACCCTGCTGCTGCTGCAGGCTCCGTCACAAATTCTAAATCGAAAGTGGCCTCAGCAAAAATTTGGCTCGCCATATATTTCTGATAGCGAATGCAAAATGTCAATGTCAAATTTTGTATGGAAACTTGAACAGCAGCGCCACAAAGTACGTAACGAGAACTAAAAAACATTACACATTTGACAATGACATTTCGGACTCACAAACGTTACGAATTCGATATTGGTTTATACTAAGGGTACTGAGCAGCGCTACGCGTACGTCTAGTAGGGACGTAAGAACAAACTGGCTCCTTTCCTCAGACCAAATAAAAAGTATAGACGGAGTCTGCCGAACCAAAAAGTGAAGCCGATAAAACTACGCCTCGCCGTGTACATACACAGTTACACGCACACACATGCAACGAAACTACGCCTTGGCTTCTCAGTCGAGCTATCCCGACGCGCGGAGTGTGACGTAATAATAAATAACAATATTTATTAGAGAAAATGCCGAATTGTGTAGTGAAAACGTGTAAAAACCAATCTTCCAAGAATAAAAAACAGGATGGAATCACATTTCATACGTAAGTAAAGTTATAAACTGCTATTTTCAATTAATCAAAATCAAATTTGAGGTTGTCGCTTTGTAAACAAAACCTGAACGAAATGTTGCCATGATTATTCGTTACGGTTTTACCCTTTTGTTGGGTAGCGTGAAATATAACGTAACGTTATTTTATTAAATACCATTGTGTGGCATACTTTTATATTATTCGAATATTGTAATGCATGGATAAACAATTACACGAAACATCTTTTTTCTTTATGTATTCGTATAAATTTTTTGGGATGTAATACACATTATATATTATACGTTTTTTTTAAGATTTCCTAATCGAGATCAAGGTCTAAAAGAGAAGTGGATTGCAGTCATTCGTAAGGGTAGAAATGAACCATTGTGGCAACCAGCTTCCCGCAGCGTGGTTTGTTCGACTCATTTTCAGAGCGACGATTTGTACTACACAACAAAAGGGTTACGTCGTGTAAAACAAAATGCATATACAAAGGTATTTTTTTTACTATTATTATGGTTACTTAGATTAATTTATATTTTAAAGATTCCAATAATTTATTTGCTAACTGCTTATTGTTTGTACAAGTTCATCATGTTGTGGTAGAACTACTTGCTTCCGTGTCCCCATTTTGCCGTATTATGCTACTAAATTAAAGTGAACTTACTTGAATTAAGTATCATTGTTCAATAAAAGTATTAGGTACAATAGTAAAAATAATGTTAATTTGGTACTTAGCTAATTTTAAACTCAACCTTGACCGCAACTGTGCACACTAGAAAAATGCCTCATCTAATGTGCACACCGTTTTAAGATGCATCTACTTTTTAATGGCCTTTTTGACCCAAAATTCGCGATGTTTGTGGATTTATTTTATTATGTTCTTGTATAGGAACTAGTGATTATATTTGGTGTATTCTATAGAAAATTTCATGTACATTTTAATAAAAGAAACTGTTTATCAACATTTGTACATATATGCTTTTCGTTTTATCGACATAAAGTTGAGATGACTGATTTGTAAGCGATTTCAAGTGCCTTGTTGCGAGTGCTTGAAACTATAAAATGAACAAACCATCCATTCGATCCATGGATCCATCCATTTCTTGTAACTAAAGTAAAATAAACAATCCAACATAATTAAACGTCAACACATAAATCAAGGCACTTGGATCTCGCATTTGTTTTTATCAACACTTGAAACACGACCCTTTTTTTCTGTTGCGTGTTATATTTTATAATTGCATTTGGTAAGTTATAATATACATTCATTTATATATAGTACATTGTATATGTACAAAAACCTGGATTTATAATTTACAAATTTTGTAAATATACCTCATTTTACCTATTTAAACGACTTTTTTATCTTTCCTGAGTTTACCATAATGTAATTAAAATAAATTAAATTAGTGTACTATAAATTATAGACATGACGAATGCGTCACAATGGTGTACACACTGTTTTATTGAAAATTTTATGGAGAATCCAAATATACGTTTGTGAAGGGTATTTTTACAAAATAACAGAGAAATCGGCAGAACAATGCAATCGTTCCCACCCAGCGGGCGAGCGGTCCATAAAGAAGTCCGGCACTTGTAGGTGAGAACGGCGCATGACCTTTGGCTCACGAGAGGTTTAGAGAATAAGCTTACGATATTTCTTTCTAATATTTTATAACGTTATGAAATAACGTTATTACATTTTTCTAATATTGGGGTGTTTTATATGACTATGGTAACACTGGCTAATGCTAATAATGCACTACATACATAAAAAACCGGCTTCACTTTTTGGTTCGGGAGACTCCGTCTTTACTTTTTATTTGGTCTGAGCTCCTTTCATACAAAATGTGTCAATAACAATACGATTACGGAGCTGTCAAAGTTCATGCTTGAGCCTCAGGTAAAATGACCCTTAATCTACTCCTTGGTGACAACGTGTTCAACTAACCAGCACTAATAGAAATATTTTATTTATTTTTTATTTTTTGAGCATTTAACTGCTGTTTTTCAATTTAAAGAAAGAAAGAAGAAAATTTTACTAGAAAAAATTCTACGCGGACCAAGCAGTAAAATTTTCTTTAAATTGAAACATCTAGCAGTTAAATGCTTAAAAAATAAAAAACGTAACTATAATTTCTATTTTTTCTTTCAAATGTTGTATGTAAGTACTTGTAGAGGTCTTCATTTGAAATTGTGGGTTACCATGCGAAGAGATGACGCTGCTTGCAGCCTAAGAAGGGCTAGAGAAAACTCGACATGGCCATCAGGGCTGCTGTAGCATAATTGTCAGTGCATTCGCCCGAATAGCGAAGGGTGCGGGTTCGCGTCCCGTCTGCTGCCTGGTCCGCGTAGAATTTTTTCTAGTAAAATTTTCTTTAGACTTATAGAAATTCAACAATTCCCTTAAGCTCCGGTGGCATAATAGTCAATGCATTCGCTAGGGTAGCAAAGAGTAAAAGTGTAACTCTTCCGGATATTGCCAGATGATGCTTCGTTATTGTTTTGAACGAAAACGAAAACCATGATTGTTTCCTGTGCTAGATACTATTTGAGCACACTTGACAACACTCTTTCCACATCACCTGGTTGTGGATAACTTAGGGCTGATTAATGAGCAGATTGGAGGAAGCCTATGCACAGCAGTGGGCATGGCTGAATGAGGAACCTACCATGAGCTGTAGCTACTAAAATCACTGCAAAAACACTGTAATACTTGCCTGTAGTCTTTTATATGTTATTTTTTCGGGAGATACTTCAATTTAAACGGAAAATCAACTGAGCCTTCTCTTATAACACATATGGAGAAGAATTCTAAGCCTAATACCTTCTAAGCATAAAGTATATAATTGGTTGGCTCGTTATAGATGTCACCCTTTATTTGTCATCGCGATAGCGTGAGACGTACAGGCTCAACAAATATTTTGTTTGTTAGGCATATTGAATTATAGGAGGCGGGAAACAAACATTGTTTTATAACAGCCAAACAGGAATTAAACCACTTAGACCCAACAAACCAACCAATCTTGTATTATTCCGCTGCAGTATTAAAATATTTATTAGACGAGGGGATATATAGTTGGAAATGGACGCGCATTGGATGTGTGAAAAAAACCTAATTATATGTAGTGCTTCCGTGCTTCGGATGACATGTTAAGCCATTGTCCCGGCTGCATATGCAATCCTTAGGACCCACCAATCTGCACTGGGCCTGCGTGGTAGATCATGGTCCAATTCTCCCTCTTTCATACACTGGGAAGGTCAATGCCCCAGCAATGGGGACATTAAGTGTCGCCACACACGGGCCACACGCCACAGCCACAAACGCCGCCACGAGAAGCTAGAAGCGGCTACTAAAGTGGCTGAAGCGCGCGATAACGGCCGACTAAGGTAAGGGAGAGAGAGAGGGGTGGGGAATCGCGCGAGTGACGTGTGGCGGCGTTTTGTATCGACGCATTAAGTGGCCAGTGCGGGCCACTAGAAGCGAGCATCGACGATTTGTAGCATGTGGCGGCCACCGGCGTACCGTGTTAAGGCATGAATATAATAATAAATAATAATGATGATGAAGAGTTGAAAAGATCCCATAAAAAAAAATCTTTTATTTACAAGGGTGGCAAACAAGCGTATGGCCCGCCGAATGGTAAGCGGCCACATTAGCCTATAGATGCTTACGATAGGTACAAAAATATAAAAAAATGGATGCGTGTAACTTATGTACGCGCGTGAGAAGTTATACTTCATAATTTTTATTATTTTTAAAGCATGTAACTGCTTGATGTTTAAATCTAAATGGTCAGTGCATTCGCCCGGATTGCGAAGGGTGCGGGTTCGAGTCCCGTCTGCTGCCTGGTCCGCGTGGAATTTTTTCAAGTTATACTTCTTTAGCATCATTAAAAATATTTTTTAATTGAATGCAAATAATTAATAATTACAATAAAATAATAAAAGGACTGGAAAAGGATAGTTAACACAGTCAATTAAGTTCAGTTTTAATTTGAAAAATAAAATAAATATTCAAAATATTCAATTAAAATCACTACTGAATTTAAGTTATTAGTCCATATGTAATTAGCACTTGTAAGTAACTAAAACACGTTGTGTCTATATAGAAACTAGAAACATGTGGATAAATATTATAAATATGAAAACAGTGATCAGAGGCGACGAGCGTGCCAACATTATTTTTGACAACGCGATCATCTTATGAAGCTCCGTGGATCGTTCAAAGTACCTTTCGAACAGATGTCTAATAATGGTGGATTATTAACCACTAAGTGGTTAATAATCCACCATTATTAGACACTAACATTCATAACGCGCCCGCGGCCAACTTCATTATGTTACTTTTGTGTTACAGTGATGCGCGCGCATCTTAAAATTTCACTCTCATATTTTTTTCATAACGCGGCTAAAGAAGTATAACTTCAAAAATATCACTCTGCCGTTGCTTACCCTGACCCAATCCCCTACCCCGTGGAGCCCTGGAACCTGACTCACCGACAGCAACACAACACCGCTACAAAGGAGGTTAATTTTACTGAGGTCCTAAGTTGGAGGGGCGCTCCAACTCGAGCGAAAAATCCGCTATGCCTTACATAGCCCTTAAATTTTTGATGATGTTTGTGATGATTACAATATTTTAAATAAAACTAGTTTTTACGGGTTAATGCACGAAACTTTATTTATTTATTGACGCTTCGTAGCCTTTACACGCTACGTCGTCAGAATCAAACTTTAATTTAATTTGTCGAGCTACCTTCGAAAGACTTTTATTGAGCGTTCGGTTATTTCATTGTTCGATTTTTAAAGTTTTATTGTCTATGTATGAATTTATTATTTAATTTACTTAATAAAGTATTTTGTTTAAAATTCTTTTTTGTAATTTTGAGTTTATTTATTTGACCCTAACTACCGTAAACTACCACCGGTTCCAAAATTGGGAGACCTTTCTGAGAAGAACCGGCGAAACAAACTCAAGAGAGGCTTTCTATCTCCTTCTTATGTGAAATTATGCAAACAAAAAGAACTAATAGTATCTGTTGGTCTTGCAGTGTGTGCTCGGGGTTGGGATTTTATCTCCTGTATAATGGGTTCCCAAGCTGGTGGTATATACCAACCATCTTCCCTATTGAAATTTGGATATTTTTTAATCTCAATATCCTCGCGTATCATTCTAGGAACGAATCGCTACTCAGTTGCAAGGATCTGTGGTTTATCAAATCTAATGTAATGGTTTGGTCCCCCTAATGCATGATCACACACTGCAGACTTATTTTCGCGCCTATGTTCCATATATATTATTGATATGTAGTAGCTCGACAAATTAAATAAAAGTTTGATTCTGACGACGTAGCCTGTAAAGGCTACGAAAAGTCAATAAATAAATAAAGTTTCGTGCATTAACCCGTAAAAACTAGTTTTATTTAATGAGTGATGTGCGTGAAAACCTAAGATTACAATATTTTACTATAAAACGATGACAGACAAGAAATTCAGTTATCCCGGTTCATAAAATCTATATATATAAAACTCAAAGGTGACTGACTGACTGACATAGTGATCTATCAACGCACAGTCCAAACCACTGGACGGATCGGGCTGAAATTTGGCATGCAGGTAGATGTTATGACATAGGCATCCGTTAAGAAAGGATTTTGATCAATTCTACCCCCGAGGGGATAAAATAGGGAATGAAAGTTTGTATGAAACTTTGTCAATTTTAAACCGATCGGGCTGAGACTTTGCATGCAGGTATAAGAAGAATCCTAGATGAATGTCATTGTGTATAATACAAGCCTGAGAACAAAAACTGTAGTCTACACTTCAGCTCTACACCGAAGCGAAGCGAGGGCGAGCCGCTAGTATAGAATAAAGATAATATTGATTTCAGATTTGATCAACAATACTAACTTTTAAAGTTACAAACAAAGATAAACATTAAGACTGGATACTGAAAGATGATTTTGCATACTTGGCTTTGAGAGATCACAAGTCGAAGTATGGAACGTTCACAATATCTTGAGAAAGAACCTTCTTTATCCCTAAAGATTGAAGGTGTTTTTGCGACAATACTTACGTGACGCAAGTTAGTGAAACCTTACATAATAAAGCTTATAGATAGCTTTCACGAAAGTAGTTCCCTAGGGGTAGTGTTACTGCTGATCTTTCGATACATTTCTCACGTAGTCCTTTGAAAAGCCTTAGGCATCTACCAATTTCATGTTTCAAATAAAAATATATTTATACTAATGTTACAGCAACAAATTAACGTTATACTAAAGATAATTTCACAATCAAATTATTTTATCAATTGCCCCAGGACTTATTGTCTAAAAATAACGCTTAGACGTAAACAAAGGAAAGCTTTGCGATAAGTACAAAGTTTTTTATGTATTCCAAGATTCGTTTACATAATTTGCAAATATAAAACATTATTAACAATCTAGTGGTTTCAAAACAATCTGTGGGGATTTGGTAGTACGTGCTCGACACTTTGTACTTTATTACCTAATCGACTATCTCATGTGACTCTTTACGTTATCGAAATGAATTTTCTTAAGAAAATTGAGTGACGTGATGTCAATAAAAGTTTGGAAAGGGCAAATATACCATTTTCAGTTTTTTTTATAAGAATATAAAGTCATTTTAGTCTACACTACAGCTCTACATCGAAGCGAAGCGAGGGCGGGCCACTAGTATGACCGGCCATTGTGAAAGTCGCTTAACATCAACGATCATAGACCGAATTCGCTAACCACTGCGCCATCGAGCTCTGTTTTTTTTTTAAATTAGTTCAATTAATTAATAAAAAATATTTTTAACATTATTTGCGAAGGACACGCTTTCATTATCAATAGTAATACTTTTTTTATTTGTTAATGGGTAATCCATATCAGCCCGAGAGCAGAGATTAGATCTACGGTGTAGCGAGCTTACCCAGAAGGAGCCTTTTCAAACTGACTTTATAAAGAGTCGGATTATATGTACCTACTCGGAAATATAGACGCAGGCAGGAAATTCCTCTCCTTCGCTGTACGCATTATAAAAGTATTTGAGAAGCGTATGGGGCGAAGGAGAGGAACAAAAACATTGGCGAAGCAGTACATTTAAAAAAAACAATTTCTGTGCATAAACATTATAGAATATCAAAGTTATGAAGAAAAGTGATATTAACTAATTAAACATGAAAAATAAAAAAAAAATGTTGTTCCAACTTTTAGATTACGAAAAATACAAAACTATTTTTTAGGGAAGTGTATAGCATTATATAATATGTTACCACACTGTATTGTTAGTCTACCTCTTCATATGTTATAAACTCATGTGAAAAATATCGAGTCCAAGATTATTTAAATGATCGAAGTATCTGGGAAATAAAAAAACAATTCGCTCATTGAAGTAAGCAAAGTCTTCTCATTAAATTCACAAGGAACTATGTAACACATAATTAATGTACCTTTCTAATTAATTGTATTGGTAGCAACATGATTTTATGTAAATGTTGCTACTTCTGTTATCTTGCGCCTTGAAAGGATGGTAACCTGCCGTGCATCTTGACGTCCGATGGTAGAATGGGGCAGACGGAACGAGTTCGTGTAAGTATAGAGCACACTTCCCGAATTCTTAATTGACGTTTCTAGGCTCTTTGGCTGTAGTCAATACAGAGCAAAAACGTGTGAACCAATAATGCCATACGTTATCTCACACATGCAAATCACTAACTTTTTTTCAAATATATTTACGTTTTGTAATTTCTAGATGACGATGCCAAAACTAAAATTTCATATTTATTAGTACATTACTGCAGCGGCCAAGGGGCATTGATGGACGATCGTTTAAATACGTACTTTGTCAATGCCTGTTTTTGGCCAAGGCTTGTAAAGCACTTTTCTCAAATGATGCACGGAAATTTCAACTAAGTAAAATACATTATAATATCTATACTCATGCATTAAAATGATTTATTGCAGACAGTCATAGAATTTAAACCAAAGTCAAAAAGTTGGGTTATTTTCTTATTCATTCCGGAAATGTTTATTTTTAGTGCAGCGCGCCCTCATGTATAATATATAAGTAAGAATAGGCTCTGTGGCCCAGAATCCCGTTCTTTATGTTGACGTAAGGATCGCCATCCTTATTGGACTGTGGGACAGAGATTGATGCTAAAGTATGCTCACACATATTTGTCACGTTGTCGCACTTTTTATCTCTGTCAAGCAAGACAAAAACGTACACAATCATGATGTGAAACTATGTTATATACCTATGTAGGTGAATAAAGGATAAATAGTTAATCATATTCAGACAAACTCAATGCGGACACAGTGTTTTAGTAAAATACTTATTAAAACTAGAACTTATGTCAACTTCTGAAGCTATTGTAATTTATTAATGTAAAAGATTGCAATCGAATTGTTTTTCTTTTAAACACTAAAGCTTGGAGAAAATTCTCATTTAAAATAATGAGATTTCTCCATTCCATTATACCGTATCCGAATATATTTTATCTATGTAGAATTTTCTTACAAATCCTTTTCCACTGAGGCTTCGCATTTTATTACACGATAAATACTCATCACTGTTAACATTATGATCTTATTTTTAAAGAAATAAAGATAAATTCGCCCTTTGATAAGAGCCTTTATAGACACATGATAAACACTACAATTTCATGGTCGCTTTGATCATACACATTTTAGGATACCTTAACGACCCACGGTACCACTTTCCAGATTATATCGATAACCTCAGAATACAGTCGATAACGTAGTTAGTTGACGTATTCTTATAATCTAAAGTAATTTGTATTTAATAACACTAGGACGATGAAGTGATAGGGAAGTAAGGTATAATAAGGGGAATTCAAATACAGTATAATATATCTCTCTATTTCTTGTTTATGTGAAACTTTTGCACTGCTTTTAGTATATACCTAGATACAA
The DNA here is from genome assembly GCA_902850365.2 of Chilo suppressalis. Taxonomy (NCBI): domain Eukaryota; kingdom Metazoa; phylum Arthropoda; class Insecta; order Lepidoptera; family Crambidae; genus Chilo; species Chilo suppressalis. The sequence goes on along the minus strand of OU963899.1, from coordinate 8,181,199 downwards.
GACTTGATGAAATATCTTTCGGATCTCGTGCGATAAGCATTTGCTTTTCGAAGCCACTAGTTTCTTGTATTAACGCTTGTAACAAAAAGTTTATAAGTTAGTTCCAGTTTGGCTATGTAGCAGAAGACAGGAAATGCTGAGGGCACATGCACCCTAAATATAACATTAGAGAAATCAAAGGCTCATATTTAAATGATTTTTAAAAAAATATTGACGACTGAATAATTGACGACCTCTGTGGCCGAGTGGCATATACGCCAGGTTTACTTGCCCCGGCAAATGTTAGTATGATGAATACGAGCATTTAGACCTATGATTAGAATAAAGTTACATATGAAAATGTTACCAAATTGCTTTTATTGTACTTTTAGACTAAACGGACTCCTATGTTTTACTGGTAAAAACAGTTTTTCTAGAACTTATAGATATCAGTTGAATTAAGGAACATGTGATTGTGAACTATTGCCAGGGAGGGATTTGCTTGGTCTGAGCTATTTGGATGGAATGATGGTGGACCAGGTAACTGAGGCATGGTATGAGATACAGACATTTATCTAAAAATCTCTCACAACAATTTTAGCCTGGTATATGGTGACTTGCTGCTCGTTAGCTACACTGTCTGTGTGCATCCAAACTAGCCACGAAGATGCGGCTAGGGCGCAAGACGAGGTGAGCAGTTTCATCATCTCGGGGCTTACCCCCGTGAGCGGATTTCCCCGTCATTACGCCGTTACGTACAATACACTACCACCCTGGAGCGTATGTTCTACTGTTGTGACTCCAGTCTGGTCGACCGGTTAAGGCAAGACAGAGGCGGAAGGGGTGTGTAACTGTGTAAGCGCATGTGTGTGGTCACCTTGGAGGTATGGTACGTGGTGTCGTCACTTACCACTAGCTCGTCACAAACTGCCCGTTATTAATTGATCCTCAAAAAAATACAATTTGGTACGGTAATAGGATGATAACAAAAAGAAAATCTTTTCCTTCTAGTAGTTCCATAATATTGTAAAGAAAACTGTTATCATTGAGAATAATAAAGACACCATGGTCCCGTGGATATTGATTAGCTTTGAAATGCAACATTATCTTATCATAATAATAATGAGGTATACTTACATTACCCAAAAATATTTGATCATAAATACAAACAATAGATTAAATTTTACCATATCAATGTTAAATTAAAGTACGATAAAAGTAAATTAGTACATGGGGGTATTTCCACCAGAGTTCTGATAAGTGTTCCTTAAGTAAAAAACCGGCCAAGTGCGTGTCGTGCCGTAGGGTTCCATAGTTGCTCGTTGTCACCACAATATATTTTGAAAGAGTCTTTATTTTAAGCAATTACTTCTTCTTTTAATTAATTTTAAAGGACCTATTCAACGATACCCCACACGATGGGGTAGATGATGAAAAAATAAAATCATCTACAGGTTACATGTAGGGGAGTTACCCTAAAAAAATATCTTTCAGAATTATTTTCTACCATTTTGTCGACATAATTGATATACATATCTCCACATAATTACAGCTTTCTAGCGCTAATAGTATCCAAGGAAAACCGGGGACGGACAGACAGAGAGACTTGACGAAACTATAAGGGTTCCTTGTCTACGGAACCCTATAAACCGGACAAGTGCAAATACGACTCGCCCACCGAGCGTTCGTACAAATTTGTAGGTACACAACATAAACAGTCGTATCTTTTTCTCAATTTAACTTAAAAGTTTTATTTTTCACACCTTTAAGGCATTGTAAATCTGAGTATATTATGGTTTAAATTAACTAACTAGATACCTCCTCGCGTTCCTAAGATAAAGGGCCTTGAAAGATAAATAATAGACGGACAACTAAGGGATCCTACATAAGGGTTCTGTGTTTTTCATTTTCAGTACGGAATTAACTAACAGAACTACAAATAAATAATAAAACAATTATGTTACAATGGATACCATCACATATTGCAGTAACTGGTAATGAGAAAGCTGATTACTTTGCAAAAAAGGCTATTTCTGAGGGATCAAAAATATTTATCTTGCCCATGTATTCTGAAACCTAATGTAAGTTTAGGGTCATTTGCTATAGGTTACTTTAATGAAAGGTCTAAGATGAAAGGCATTTGGTACAAGACCATAGCCAGTAAACCTCCTCATATACCTTGGTTCAACAATAGTAACATAGGTCGTATATATATTATGATTATGCACAGACTTCGTTCTGGACATATTCCATTAAATAAATTCTTGTTTCTTTTAAAAAAAAATAGTGAGAAAGTGGAGGATGTGCAACACATTTTAATGGAATGCGTCAAAAATGAAGCGGAAAGGAGACATGCATTCTCCATCCTTAAAATTAATAAGTTTGAAACTGGCATATTGCAGGGCATCCTAGCCAACCCTCTATCGGAGGAGGCTGGTGTGCTTTGCAATATGGTAGCAAAAATTTTATGTAATTAATAAGTTATTAAATAATTTTAAGAAAATTGTATGGTCAGGTTACGATGGGGCTGGTATGGACATTTTGGTCCAAAAGTCCCTAAAACAAAACAAAAAATACGGAATTCTAAAAACGCCTGCACTCAGAGCCGTTAATTAAATTTATGCTTCATAAAGCACCGTTACATTTCAGTCGTAAAGAAATTCTTTCTTGCAACAGAGGATTTTTGGAAGAACCATTGAATTGCTTTCTATAAACAGGTATCGAAACTTGATTTCCACGGCAGTGGCTACAATTTCACCTGTAACTACATGGGCCTAAATAATCTCAAAATACCAATGCTTTGTGTTATATGTTTTTGTACGGCACGCCGCACGGCAGGGGTCTACGTGCAGCAGTACTTTTCTGAAAGAACAAACTCACTTTTCTGATTTGAAAATAGGACTTACACGAATTTCAAAACTAATCTGTCAAATTCGTATTCTAATTTCAAATCATACGCGAATTCCGCTGTAAAAAGTGCGCTGGTTCTTACAGAATAGCGCTATTCTGTATGGGAGCCCCTCCTCTATTTTTAACCGACTTCATTAGTATTTTTTGTTTTAGTTGTTACAGAAATATATCGTCTGTTAAAATTTTAACTGTCTAGCTATTACCCTACGCCACCAAGTACGGGTACATAACCGTACTTGGTGGCGCATGGTGATAGCTAAAAAAATGTGACTTTTACCGTTTTTTGCTATAAATTAATAACGGCAACAGGTAGACGCATGAAATATTTAGTTGTATATTTACTTTAAAAATAAATAATAACATTGAAATTGAATTCATATTTGATTAGGGTCCCATACAAACGACGTGATTTTTTGCCCGTTTTTGCCCGATATTATAATATAGTGTCTAATGTTGTAGACAATAGTACGGAACCCTTCGTACCATTACCTAGTGACTCGCACTTATCACTTATCACTTATCGCGGTAATAAGACGGCGGTCTTAATAGTTTTCATGTCCTATTTCAATGTCAAATAAACAACAATTATCCTTATCTGTATTTAGACACACCGTCACTAATGAACATTGGTTTCCCATTCTTCATAGTTTAGTTTTTAACTATTCGTGACTAAACGAATTGCTCTGCTGCTCCCTGAATAAAATAAAAAATAAAATGAGCTTTGAAAATGAGTATTATCCATACGAAATAATAAAGTTGGACCCGAAAGAGCGCGCGGAAGTGTTTAAACTTTTCAGTGGTGGTAATAATTTTGTTTGTTATTCCTTTAACAATTTAATAGTCAATTTTATTTTATTTTTTTTGTACACACACAATAAAAAAATCAATCTGAGAATAAAATTTAATAATAGTGTAATAATCCGGGGTTTAAAATTTATATTATTTTATATCATTAATTTTCTAATTTCATATGCTTTTTAACAATAAGATATTATGAAAATCCTAAACCGCGCAGTTATGTTGAGAATGAGTAAAACAGAACACTTAAATGAACAAATCTATTTTAGATTGGTTTTGATTTATATACCCATTGACCCCCGTAGTATATGCAAAGCCCACCTAGGGGAGGTGGGCTTTGCATATACTACGGTCTTCGAGTTTTCTTTCGATGTAGAAAAAACATAGTTTATTTCTTAAGATTTTATTTATTAAATGATACGAGTTTTAAAACGCTTTTTTTCTATTATAATATGCTTCCGGTACGTAAACGGTACGTTAACTCACTATTTTTGCGATTATGAAGCCTTAACAATTTTGATTTTATAAATTGATTCAAATAGAAGTACTTTAAAGATCTGCGTACTTTAAACGGATAATAATTGCATAATAGGTATGTTATTAACGAAGTGCCGTTTGACGATATTTTGTAAACGATAGAAATCAATATTTTTCTATGGAGTGTCATACGTTTATTTACACGATTTCAAAGTTTCTCAGGTAACTCAAAATTCACGGTGTATTTTTATTATGAATGAAAAAATAATTTGTTTTAAAACTTGTATTATTTATTAAATAGAATCGTAAGAAATAAACTGCTATATTTTTTTACATCAAATCAAAAAAACAAATGTTAAGCACATACAAAATATTTATTGGTTAGCATAGGATATAGAAGCATAATGTTCAGTTTGTGGTTTGAGCAGGGGATAAGAACAAAACTGTTTAAATAAAACTAGTTTTTACCGGGTTAATGCACGAACTTTAATTATTTATTGACGTTTCACAGCCTTTTCAGGTTTTCAGGAAAACGTCAATAAATAAATAAAGTTCGTGCATTAACCCGGTAAAAACTAGTTTTATTTAATGAGTAATGTGCGTGAAACCCTAAGAAGCAAAAAACTACTTAAGTATAATAATCCAATTTGATTCCTGTCCCACCAAAAGGTTATTTTGTTATAACCATTTCAAAACCATAAGGTAGATTTTCGCTTTACTTACATACTTTCAAAATTAAAAAAAAAACACTGCGTTATAGTCAAATCGAATGAAGACTGGTTGGTGCAACGGCGGATATTAGAATTTCAGTATTTCAATTAAATATGTATGTTATATTAACATGAAGCTGAATAAAACATCCATAACTCAGGAACAAATATTTATGCTGCATCTATTCAGGTTCCACTTCCCTTTTCTATTGATAGACTCTTACTATTTGCAAAGAAGTTGGTGCGCTCTATTTTTTTAAGTGTATTAAGGCAAACGAGCTTGCAATCCACCTGAGACACTTGCAGCACCTCTTGCGTTGCCAGCTCTGAAGGAGAAGGTATACCCGCTTTTTGAAGGCCGTCATATCATAGCTGAGAGGGAAACAAGGTTAGCTAAGGGGAGAGATCTTTGTTATTTTTACTCCCAGTCTAACATGGAACTCATATTGGCACCTTGTAAATTACCTAATCTATAACAAATTCAATAAAAATTGGACACGGACAATTAGAGCTGCGGTAGCATAATAGCATAGTGCAGGTTCGAATCCCGTCTGCTGCCTGACTTTTTAATATTTTTTTCACTAAATTTAATCATTTAGTTATAAGCTTAAAAATTAAAAATATGCATAATCTGTATATTTCTTATGTTTAGCTTCGTGCTTAATCGATGACTTCGTCCGTATCGGTCCAAAAGGCTACTGGCTTCCCCATGGATTTACAGACTTGGCTCCTAAAATCTACAATATGGCGGTTAGACCAGATGACATTTGGGTGACTACATATCCAAAATCAGGTAAGAGAACAGCTCTTCACTCCTACTGTTTTTCCTTATATTTTATCTATGTTCTATCTTAACATATTTATAAAGTTGTCTTGATGATTAGATAAAGCAGTCAATATACCAGCATTATAAGATTGAATATGCAAATTAAATATCTATATTACTAAACCCAATCCATCTCACCCTAATAAAATACTTGAAGATGTTCTTTTCAGGCATTTATCTACACCCATGATTTGAAACCGCTATTAATGATTCGGAAACAGTTAGCTTTTTGAGCCTACATTAAAACATCCAATGTTCTAATTAAATAATAAACATGTTTTTTTAGTATATTTTATAATAACACTCCTTTTCTTTTTAAATCCCTTCCACGCCAAGGGCTTGCTCATCAGACAACACAATTTTAGTGCCGAATGCGTGGTATTATGAATTTCAAAAAAAGAACATTGCAATTCACGCACGCTTCACTACTACAGCGCCGAAACTTTTTATGAAATTTAAGTTCTTAGAACTCCCATGGTTTCAGTATCTTTTATAAAGGATTCGTATCATGGGTGTAGATAAAATCTTGTATGCAACTCTTATAATTAGGTATGAAAACACTCATGTGATACTATTACCCACATTCGTATTTTAATACCCCTCATTATACAACAGTTGTATAAATAACTATTACCTAAAAATATTGTTTCTGGCTGCCCCAATAAATGATAAGAATTGATAATGGTAAAACTGGTACTTATATTTGGAAAATAATCTAAAAATATTATTTTGGCTAACTGTGCATTTAATCATGTTTGCAGGCACAACATTGTTGCAAGAGTTAGTGTGGCTGGTGGCAAACAATTTTGACTACGCTAAAGCTGAGGCTATTCCACTTGTGAAAAGATTCCCCTTTATAGAGTAAGCTGAAAGTCTATTTTAATGTACGCATCTAAATAAAATATTCTGTGCACCTTTTTGTAGAAAAAGGAAGTAAAAATAATGGTACCTTGTGCGTTCGTATGCATGCATATTTTCTTGTAAAAGAAACTAACAAACTAATATCTGACTAATACAAATTATGAGGAATCTAATAGTAGATTGTTAACTAAGGGAGCAAAGAACTATTTTAAAGGCGAGAGCGTTTTTTGAGTCCTCATGACTCTACTTTTATCATCCTCCATGAGAAAATAAGTAAATGCAACTATAAATTTTAAAAAAATACGTTTATTTACTGACATTCGAAAACAACAGGATAGACTTGGAAATAGGTCAAAAAAGCATTTTCTGAAAATGATTTCACTTTTATTTGCATTTTTCCAAGGGATGAAATTTATATAAATGTTTTTACATATTGTTTGCTGGAATTTTTTAGGTAAAAGACTTTGTATCACATTTTTAGCATACTTTTATTATCACTACTCGAAGAAGACACTCATTTATAAAACCAAAAAAAACGAATTTAAGCAAGCATAAAAATTATGAACTAAGGCGGAGTGTATTTCTTGCGTTTGTATTTTTTCACAAACTTTTAAATAGATCCAGTGGTATTTATACTGTGGTCACTGTTATAGTCTTCTGTTCGCCAAACCGGCGTTCCAATGGAAAAAACGCGGAGTCCTGCTTTTTAAAAAAAATCTTATATCTCTTCAGGTTTGCAATGTTTCTTAACAGCGAAAAGGCACGAACTGTTTTAGAACGTGACGCGAAAAACAAGGCTATGTTAAAGGCAATTAATGAAGTGATCGATCAAGTGTCGTCGATGCAGTCACAGCGGTACATCAAGTCGCACCTGCCGCTGTCCCTGCTGCCGCCCGCGCTGCTGGACACCTGCCGCGTGATGCACGTGGCGCGCGACCCCAGGGACGTGGTCGTCTCCTACTACCACCACAATGAGTTCATTCAGTCCAGAGGCTACTCAGGCAACTTTAAACAATTCTGGAACTTATTTATCCAAAACAGGCGTGAGTATCATCGAAGCTAAATTTTATGATTTATTTCTAATCGAACCGTAAGTCATCATTATCATCAGCCTGCCCATTCTCTCCCACGATCCACCCATAAACGGAGACCAAGGGGGGATTAAACGCCACTCAAGATAAAATAAGTTGCATCTTCGACTGCAGGTTGTGTCATTAAAAAGGATAATTTCAGACGATGGGTGATCGTCGTCCAAATACGTGCCGCTTTCTATTGCGCTCACAGTCTCTGAAAACTCTTCCCGAAATACTGATGCGTTTAGATTGGTTATTTATTACCAAGCGGTAGAAGGTCTAGAACACGCACCAAACATTATCGATGACATACGATATATCTTGACAGACTCTGTCGTACTGGCGCGCCAAAGAAAACGTTGTGCGTCACGGTCATGCTCCTGAATTTTGACCTGAGGAAACATTTTCTGAATATCTGCAGGAAATGCTATTTTACCCTCCCTGAACCAATCAATCAGGGCCGGCCAACAAAAGAGAGTTTAGTGACACGCCATGGGACTTAGCCACTGCGTCGTGGACTACACGGAGTTTGACCGGTTTGTTGGGATTTATAACACCAAAGTGTGGCAAGTACCAACAAATTGGTCCTGGTGTCTGCCCTGTACAGTCTTGTGCAAAATCCTTCTGAGAGAAGTTCTAACTTAAAATTGCGAGAATGTTGACGAGAAAATGCAAACTCTACCCATTTTTCCTCAAGAAGAGAAGAAAGCTTACCGAGAATGGTATTGATGAGCCATGACCGGCTAAATACTCGAAATGATTTAATAATTTGACCGTGGTGACACAGTTACGGATTTTACAAGCGAAATTAGCAATCTTCGGTAAAGCTTTCACTACAGACAAGGCATTTAGAACAACAATTTCCGGATTACCAAATTGTCAGTCACATCACACGCTATCAAAAGTTGTTGTCCGCATCCTCAAAATGAACCATAGTCCGCTCGTAACATTTGCGGAAGCAGAGCCTGTCTGTGGGCTAGCCGGAAAAAAATGTTCATAACCTCTTTCGGCCATCAGTTTTCTTGAGACCTACATACAATAAATAACACTAGTTTAGATATACGTAATTTTTACAATAACGCGAAACACAATTCAAGGATAATCAACTTTCGACCTAGTGATTTAACTGGATGCCGACGTTTATTGAGAGAGCTTAGCTTAGAGAGATAGCTACGACTCTTTTTTTCAGGTCCGTCTTTCAGGTCCGGCTGCGACATTCATGATCAGTCTATTAATGTCCCCACTGCTGGGGCACAAGCCTTCCCTATGTATGGAATAGGGAGATTGGGCCATGACCCACCACGCGGGCCCAGTGCGGATTGGCGGGTGCTAACGACTGCAGATGCCAACGGCTTAACGTGCCTTCCGAAGCATGGAGGAACTCGAGATAGATATTTTTGGTCACCCATCCAATAACCGACCACTGCGAAAGTTGCTTAACTTCAACCATCGCAGCCGAACGCGCTAACCACCTGCGCCATCGAGCTCCTCCGCGCTCCGGCGATAAAAGATATGTCACACATATCTTTTATAAAAATGAATCGTCGAAAAGTATCTATGCGCATCACTTCCGAACAACTGAGCCAAATTGGATTATTCTCTTTTTACTTTTTTCGTTATTGTCAGTCCAAGGATGGGAAAAAAAAATATACAAAGTCACGACAAAAAATCAATCCAAGAAATATTTTTAAATAAATTTCGTTATTCCGCCCATTCTGTCGCAATTGACAACTCGCGTCAAGACACGCATGAATATGCTCTCAGAGTTGAACCAAGCCATACTGCGTTTGCAACTTTTGCAGTGGTCGGTCATTGGATGGGTGACCAAAAAACTATCTCGAGCTCCTCCGTGCTTAAGAAGGCAAGTTAAGCTGTTGGTCCCGGCTGCATCTGCAGTCATTAGCACCGACCAATCCGCACTGGGCCCGTATGGTGGGTCATTCCAAACTCCCTTTTCCATCCATAGGGAAGGCCTGTGCCCCAGCAGTGGGGACTTTAATAGGTTGATGATGATGATTATACTGCGTTCGAAGTGTATTTATGTGGTGCAATTAAAACCAGAGTAGACGCATGCACAGTGGTAGTCTGCGTCATAATGTATGAACAAGATGCAATGACATAAATGTTATTATTCTAAGATGTGATCGGTAGAGCTCTGAAGACATTCATCATTTTATCATTGAATATGGCAACTATTTATATAAATTTGACATTGGGGTAGCACTTGCTTCTTCTGGAACAGCGGCCATATTGTTAGAAAAATGTAGGATAGATAAATTAAGGTATTTCGAGTACCTCTGACTAGAGTTACCGACACTAACAGTGACAGCTATTACAAGATCCACTACAGCCAATGAAATAAGGGCTTGCCTTTATTAATCGAATTTGAAGCGCCATGTTATTAATTCAAAGCAGTAAATATGAGAATTATATATAGTAAAAGCTGTGTTCCTACTAGCGATGCGCGACTACGAATGATTTACCTTTCGACTATTTCGTAACTACTAATTTGGCTATTCGAAAGGCAAATTAGTAGTATACTAATGTCATTATTCGAATAACGACTACTGATTAGTAATACTAATGTCAAATTTACAAGAGCGCAACGAATAAGGTTAGGTTATTCATTCGTTCGTTCATTATTTGTCTTAGTACGGAAACTAACTGATAGTTTCCGTACGTTCGTACGTGGCGCCTGCCACAATAGTCTTGTATCTGTTATTAATTATTATTTTTGCAGTTAAAACTATATTAACCAGTGAATTTGTTTATTATTGCTTAATGCGATTGTGACAGAATACCTTTTTATCCGATAAATTGACAGAACAACGGAATCTCAACTTCGTCGTCAACGAACGTCGCTGCGTGCGACGCGCGCCGCCCTATTCCTTCAACTCCAGTTGAATGATATAAAGTGCAGTCGACTTAGTCGAATGATTTGTATTAGTATTATTCGAAGTCGTCGAAGTTCCTGCCGAACGGATAGCTTTCATTTTCTTCAAATTGTTATAAGCTGTACGAAGATCGGCGGGTCAGCTACTATAATATAAATTAAGCTTAAAAAGTGAGGAATGGGAAAATTTATACTGAGAACTTAATTATAGTTACTAATCACCCATATTTTGTATTTTAGTTGACTGGACTCCGTACTTCGAAAACGTAAAAGAAGCATGGGAAAAAAGAAACCATCCTAACATGCTCTTCCTATTTTATGAAGACATTTTGCAGGTAAGAAAAATTATTAGTTGGAAATCCTGTAGTTTGCCTTATTTACTAAGGTATACCTTTCGTTAACATTATATATAGCCAACGCCTACATGTTTTATTAATAAAGTAATATTACTTAGAACTACTGTTCTGCTAAAATCCTACGAAGAGTTCCGTTCCATATCTCCTAAGTCCTTGGTCAGATCATGACAATGATATTTTTTTAAGGAACCACCTCAGGTGTACCCTTGCGACAACAAAATATTTTTTTTCGGCCCTTTTGTATTACTTCCGATAAAAGAACGCAATCAATTGGGGAAAATCAACAAAAACAATATAGTTAACGTCTGCAACTTTTTATAAGGCTATGTGGTGGAAACATTGCCTTATAAAAAGTTGGGCGCGATCGTGGCCCAATCTCCCTTCTTCCCTCCCTCCGCGCCTGTGTCTTATCATTAATGTCCCCACCATTAATGATAATGATGGATTCCAATACTAAAAACCATCCACCAACTAAGATCTTGGGAGGGAGCTGAATGATAATTATAACTATTTATATGTGTGTATGTATCACCATTCCAGGACATACCAGCAACAATAAAAAGGGTAGCAGCATTCCTCGGAAAAACAGTGACAGATGAACAGCTCAGCCGGCTCAGCAACCATCTAAGCTTCGACAACTTTAAGAAAAATAAATCTGTTAACATGGACGCGCTTAAGGATTTTGTTTTTGTAAACAAAGACAAATCTTTCATAAGAAAAGGTAAAAGAATAATAGATTAACAATCGCACTCAGCGACTACTTCATTAAGTCACCCATTATCTGATTAATTAGGAAATTGATTCAATAATGCTTATATTACATATAAAAAAATCACATTATAAAAAAATAAGAAATATAAAAAAATATCCAAAAAATAAATGTTAGGGTAGACAACCCTTATCACTCACTCATATGAAAAATAGATAGTAGCTGATTCTCAAACCTACTGAATATGCATATAAAATTTCATAAAAATCGGTAAAGCCGTTTCGGAGGAGTATGGTAGACCACTAACATTGTGAAACGAGAATTTGATATTATTATATCAAATAATCTTATATTCAATCTTATATTAAGATATTAGTCAAAGCTATTCTTCACACAGTCCTACCTACCATTATACAAGATATTCAGGCAGACGAATTTTCTGCCATTCGGAACTGACCTAGCAATGTCTGTTTTCTAGCCCACAATCTACATAAGTTACCGAAACTTAGCATTGGAAAGTTATAACAGCGGGTGCAGTCTATATTTAACTTGCCCTTCCAGTCTAGCAAAGTAATTTAAATAATGTTCATAGTAAGAAATCTGATGATAATGACGAATGATTTATGATTAGGTTTATCATTTCATTAACATTCATTCATTCATTGTAAAAGCTTTTGGGGCTATGCATTTCTCAATATGCGACCAGAATATATATTGTGACTTTACCAAATAAAAAAATATAGTCCGATAGCTTATGAGGAGTTCAAAAGTATTTCTAGATTTCAAAGATATGATTATCTATCCCGGATGAAGAATAATAACTTCATTTGCGGATTAAAGGTGTTCTTGTGTTTTACTCTCTTGCTTGCAGTCTGCAAACATCAGTATCACTTAATTTAATTATACGTGTTATTATAATTGTTGATTATAATGTTAATATTTTCGTTTAAGGCAAGGCGGGTGGATGGCATGATTACTTTGATGAGGAGATGATGCAACAAGCGCAGCAGTGGATGGAATACAACCTGAGAGATACGGACCTGAGATTTCCCACCGTTAAATAAATTTATTAGAAATAATTAGAAATAATCGTTAATGGTAAAGGTACCTATCATCCTTGCACCGTTTTCACAGCTGACGCAGCTACCTCGTCACCGAGAATAAGACCTGGGACCACCAATCGCATAGATGAAGAGTATTATTATTCTCAACAAAATGTTTTACTTTGTAGTACTATTTAGCTAACACCATTTAACCCGGCGTCAGCACAGTCAAAATATGCATCAACGACAGTAGGGTTGGGTCGAGAGGACCCGTAAGAAAACGCCATAATTACAAAAGTTAAAATAAATTTGGTTTGTGGTTATACTATCTGTATAAAACGATTATCGTTATAGGGTTTGAGAAGAAAAAACACAACATGATACGAAACTATCTTTTTAATGTCATTTTCATAAAAGTGTCACAGAATATTAACAAAATGGACAACCTCTGTCTTAAAGTCATAAAATTTTAACAAAACAAACTTTTTCTATAACATAAACTAATTTGTTACATGTTAATCAAATCTTTAGTAAACTAATAATATTATACTATTTGTATCAGTCTCATACGTCAGTCATAGTATCCTTATCATCTGCGCAATCTCGGCAGTACAACATTGCATGCTCACTGCAGATGTATTTGCATATACAGCTCCGAAAAGTATTAGTTTTCTATCTTTTTTGGCAGAACAGTCTTGGCATCTCTTTCTTACATAAAGTATCTTCACAGGTGGCTCCTCATCAGGTACCTACTCCTAAAAACTCTCTTATTCTTTTGCGCATAAGTCTTGGCAGCTGAATGACATTTTACGATTGCGCAAATGCTCACGAACCAGTATAAGGCTTAAGTTTCTTTAGAAATTGGCGTTATGTAATATGTACGCATTTAGTCCAGACATATTTGCCAAAAATAACAAAATAAACAATATAAAACAACAATAAAAAAAAAATTTAAACGGCGCAAAATTACGACACGAATAGTATGGTTGGGTCATATTTACCTTTTTCGTGTTTGGCCGTGTCTATCACTCGCTGCGGCTGCAACACGACTGATTGGCGAATCCGACGTGGAGGGGGGACGATTAGCTCCAACTACTGAGAAGTTTGGCAAAGTCGCACAAACATTTTAAGAAACACGCTCATTTGAAAACTGCTCGGGTCAAATAGACCCAACTGTGCGAACGCCGGGTTAAATCATACAATCGGATGTAAAAGAAGCGACGGAGTGCAACTTTGCTTTGCGAATTCAGTAGGAGTTAGGTATTGTCTTAACTTTTGCCAATATTCTAGTTGTCTACTATTGGTTTATTCAATTTCCTCGGCGCGAATAAATTAACACAGTTGGACGAGACTGAATCAAAAAGACCTCGTCTGAAGCGATGAACTGAATCGATAAGGGAAGTTTATAGTGGCACGACACAACAATCTGGACGTCTGGCGCACCGCCAAACTGATTGCGTTGTCTTCTGACAAGATAATGCTGCGGTTTTATGGATTTTTTTCCAATTCATTTATTATATAGGAAATTAGATGGCAATTTTGAGTTACTATAGTTAAAGCCTGCACAGACGAGGGAATTTCGTCCGCGGATATTTTTGATCGCCAAAATATCGCTTACAACTGCATCGAGTAACGCACACGGCGTATTAAAAGTACCGCGTACAAAAAGTCCCCCAAACAACCAAGTACACTGAGAGACTGGATTGGACAAACAAAAGTATGTGGGAGTCCCCGAAACAAATAGAAATCATGTGGCAGGGGGCAGCAACGCACGTATTTAGTCCACGTGTGCTCTCGATCCGATTTAAAGAGATGGACCCAGCATTTTCTTTTTAAACATCTTCTCTTTTTCTTTAACTTCATTTTAGTTACAGCACAATGTAATCTGAGAATATTTACTTCCATAGCGAGAGCTTCTCTAAATTTTCGGGCGACCACACCGGGTGCGTTGAGTCCGTGACAAACTCTCGACGGACGGAAAATTTAGAGCTTTCGCTATGGAAGTAAATATTCTCAGATAAAATTGTGTTGTTACTAACATGAAGTTAAAGAAAAAGAGGAGACGTTTAAAAAGAAAATACTGGGTCCATCTCTTTAAATCGGATCGAGCGCAGACGTGGACTAAAGTTCACTGTGTACGTGTCTGCCCCTACTTTTGTCCTCCGCGAATAAAAGTCCTTCATCTGTGCAGGCCATTATAGACTTAAATAATGCACTGAGCGTTGCTTGTTGTTAAGTTTTATTTTTGTTAAAATAGTTTTATTTGTGTCTTTTTTTGTCAGGGCAGTCGTCAATTAGTTTTTTTTTGGACAAAAAAACAAGACCGCTCCCTTTTTCATCCCAGAGAATTATACAATTCAAGTAGAAACCCCAATGTGGCACTGTTATTAAAAAGATTAAAAAGTAATCAATAAACATAGTTTCATATAATCATAAAAATCTTTATTCAACCAACTAGGATCATAATAGCAATGATGACGGAGTAAACTATTAAGTCCGTCAGTTGGATTATCAAAAAATAATGGGCATTCATTTTTTAATTAAGTTATCAACCGAAAAATGACAATGATAAAGCGCGTCAAAGTTTTTGAGTGGGTGGGGCTTGTGACGTCACTTTTTAGTAAAAATTTTACGAAAACTTGTCGTCATGCGACATTTCAAGTCAATATATCTATATAGTGTTTTGAAATGAAATGAAATGAAAAATCATTTAGCCTAGGCTGTTACAAGCGCTTGTGAAGGTCAAGAAGCTACGCCATCAGTTCGCAAAACTACGGCGGGAGACCTTGTACTGAGAACAACCGGCAAGAAACTCAGCTAGGGCTGTTTTTTTCTCCCTGTATTGTTATATACAGATTCGTCAAGTTGTAAAATGACTTCAGGGATACGTCTGAAGTCACCTTCCATTACATCATTTAGAATAGAAATATATAGTTTGATTGCCTACGTAAAAAAATACTTGTCCAATACTATTTACCTACTTGTTAGACTAAAATAGTTACTCATTATCCCTACTGTAGGTAATAGAGATGATGACTAAGGTTTCTTTATCAGGTAGGTAGGTAAAAAGTTTAGCAGATGACTTCAAAGACATGATTGTGTGTTCCAGTCACGTTCCAATAAAGTTCAGACCTGTGTGTCTGCGTGTTATCATAATATTCCGAGCAAACAAATACATTCTGAAACCACACACAAGTATCGCACGTCTTACATTTTAATTCAATTATCTCTAATGAAAACAAAGAATACCCAAACTTGGCCCATTTCGTTTTATTTATCTGACAAAATTTCCTTTAATCTACATCATTAAAACTCTACAGCTTTGCGATTTTAGTGTTCCTGCATGCGAATGTCTCATGTGGTAGCTATGCAGGAGCCATGTTGCTAATAATGTAAATATTATAATTCATTAATTTTCATAATTGCATTATTAATAAAACGGTTAGATTTATATACATTTTACAAGATTCAACATGTCTAAGGTATGTTGTTTAAAAATCAGCAAACTGATAGTAACTTTATAGGAAAGGCACAGGCCATTACATAAAAAAATGCTCACAATCAAAATTAAAAATGAAGATCTGAGGGATGACCAGGATGCATTCTGAGCGGATGCACTGACCATTATGTTACCATTATGTTATCTATATATATAAAACTCAAAGGTGACTGACTGACTGACATAGTGATCTATCAACGCACAGCCCAAACCACTGGACGGATCGGGCTGAAATTTGGCATGCAAGTAGGTGTTATGACGTAGGCATCCGCTAAGAAAGAATTTTGATCAATTCTACCCCCAAGGGGATAAATTAGGTAATGAAAGTTTGTATGAAACTTTGTCAATTTTAAACCGATCGGGCTAAGACTTTGCATGCAGGTATAAGAAGAATCATAGATGGATGTCATTGTGTATAATACAAACCTGAGAATAAAAACTGTAGTCTACACTTCAGCTCTACACCGAAGCGAAGCGAGGGCGGGCCGCTAGTAGAGAATAAAACGGAAAGACTACTGTTAAATTTTCAGCCAAGACAGATGTCAGTATCAGGTACAATTTTTATTAGCTATTATTATAGAGCTCCCTTGTCATGCTTTTAGTACGGAACCCAAAAAATACTTGTACATCTATCTAGTACTTGGCTCAGCGTAATAAAGGTTAAAGAGCTAATTAATTAAGTAACCCCTCCTAAAATTACAGCAGTATGAAAATATTGAAAGTTATTTTTCTGAATAACGATTGAGAAAGCCACTCCTTAAAAGCATTTATAAATTATAAACTAATGCCAAAACGGGTAAAAAAAAATGTTGTAGCTTCCGCTTAACTTTGTTGTTTAGCGAGGTAATAATATCCGTAATGCGTATAGTAAATAGGAATGAGACGTATATTACGATAATAAGTAAGTACTGTAATGATTCCAGAAGGGAATCCTGGGAAAGGCGGCTCAAAAAACATTTATTACGTTTTGTATTATATTTCAGAGAATTTTTACTTAAGTGTCGCCGCACACGGGCCACACGCCACAACCATAAACGCCGCCACGAGTCCAATATTTTAGCCTTTAGGGGGAGGACGCCATACACGAACAAAAATTACAAGTTTAAAGTATAATATTTCGCAGAAGGATCCCTCAATCGAAGAATAGCCTAAATAGATTTCTTGGGCAGTCGTGTAAAAAAGGGTTATTCACTCCGTAGGCTGCAAATGCAGCGGCTGCGTGCAGTTGTGATTGGACCTGCACTACTGATTTGTATAGATTTCAATAAAATTGAATTAAAGTGCTGCTACCTACGTCTTATAGAAATCTTTATTACAAACTAGTACCCGCTATGTATATACGACTGAATGCACGCAGTCACTGCATGGTACAACTTGAAGTTGCAATAAGCAGCGCCCTCTGAAACAACAGGTTTAAACAACATTGCATCACGTACACTATCACCTATTCATGGACTCCATTACACATTCAAAACTAACTAACACACAATTGCCAGATCAATAAAAAAACAAATCTCAAAGAATTATCCATAGTTCGCTCCAGTCTTTTACGATAGATATTAATATGTTAAAATTATGCTTCAACTTCTTCAATGTTTTCATCCGTAAACCATGTTATTAGCCTTTTCGTTAACCATCACCAAATGAGTGTATCGCGTGACATAGAGTGGTCTTGGTCCCTAAACTAAGGCCTAAAGTACCAAATAGACGAGTACAGAAGGTAATCTGCATACAAAGTAAGCTCGAGGCACGCCCACATAGACACTGCTTACGGACACGATGTCTCTGACCAGTTGGGCCCACTGCGAACGCGACTTTCATTCGCTTGAGACTCGCATCTGTGAACATTTCTGTACAAAAATTAAGCAAAAAAAACAAGTTTATATTCAAAAGTAAAGTTTACCAAAAAAAAAATCCACGCGGACCAGGCAGCAGACGGGACTCGAAC
The DNA here is from genome assembly GCA_902850365.2 of Chilo suppressalis. Lineage (NCBI taxonomy): Eukaryota > Metazoa > Arthropoda > Insecta > Lepidoptera > Crambidae > Chilo > Chilo suppressalis. Next base: position 8,163,117 of record OU963899.1, on the reverse strand, counting down.
CCGCACCCTTCGCTATCCGGGCGAATGCACTGACCATTATGCTACCACGGCCTTGACGGCCGTGTCGAATTTTCTCTAGCTTTAGGCTGCAAGGCAGCACCATCTCTTTGCATTGTAGGTAACCTACAATGTCGCGAGGAGCAAAGGGCTGAAATAATATTTCTCTTCGAAGATGGACAAGTATTAGTGATATATCACTATATATCGCGATTCACTGTGAGGTTTTGGATCCGGCGTTACGGCGAAGAAGGGCACTTAACAGATTATAGAAATAATTCTAACCGCCGCGCAAATAACAGTAATGATTCGTCGTTATGAAGAGAACGGTTTCACAGCAACTTGTTATTTTGCTGCTGCTATGATGTGAGTACTCGGACGATCCGACGAGCTTTGCACAGTTCTGGACTACACTACAAACACCATGCTATTAAAGTGGAGCTGAAACCTCACCACAAAACAGCCCGGCTCAACTTTGCGCGACAACATCATGATTTTGCTTGGTCGAATACCATAAGAAAACCTTTAAATCGAGCCAATTCGGAATATTTACTTTATGGCGCTATAAACGAACTCGGTATGATGAAGCTCATATCTTGCCTCAAAACGAGTCAGATCGCAGAATAGTAAACTTATGGCGGTGGATGAGCCTCGACGGCGTCGGAGAACTGGCGTCGTTAGAGAATAGGGCTACTGCCATTAATTACGTGTCGCTTTTGGCAGAATTGATGCTGCCTACTGTGCGCGTAGTGCATCCTGCAACAGAATGCCCGTACATTACTTATGTTCAAGATAATGCATGGATACACACGACCCGTGCTACTATGGCGTGGTTCAACATGCACCGGGACATTCGTCCCATTCAATGGCCCGCTCGATCTGCTGATTTAAACCCTATTGAAAATTTATGGGGGCTTATGTTCAATGCTGGGACTGTCGTAATGAAAGGAACCCTCATGATCTTAGATCAAACTGTGCTCGAGTATGGGATGATATTAGAGGGATCGATCTATGCGTGCATCTTGTTGCATCAGTGCGAGATAGACTACGTGCCGTCATAGCTGCAGAGGGAGGTTATACTAGATATTAAATAAAGTTTTTGAAGTTTCTATTTTAGTATTTCTTCATATTGTTAGTTAAAACACTAAAATATTAGTTTTTTCAATGGTTTTCTATATTTGTTTGACGTCACGGCTAGTGTGGCGGCTATCATGGACTTTAAAGTTCAGTAATTCGCAACCGGATCCCAAAATCGAAAAATAATCTTAGGAACCTCGAAGTAATTTTAAAGGATATATTCAACGATATCCCACTCGATGGAGTAGACGATGAAAAACAGCAAGTTTACGTGCCAGACCAGCTATCCTCACATTGCCGGCCTGCATATTGCTTTTTCACACCTCGTTTCAAGGATCACGGCTTATAGGAGGAAAGGAACATGTGAGCAAGCAAAGCATTCCATTTGCGGATAGTGCGATAATGAAATGATTCACCATATTTCTTTGTTCGTGGCCACAGTAAGCCGGTGACAACGTAGGCCAGCGCGCGTGGCCCTCTGACGGAAAGGGGATTTCATGCGCAAGCATCTTTTCTCTAAACTAAGAAACAAATATCTTTTTTTTGCTAAATACGCCGAAATACTTATTCTCGATTAATCTTCGAACCCAGTACTAAGGGTGAACGACTGCAGTATACAGCCACCGAGACCAACGGCTTAACGTGCCTTCCTATGCACGGCGCCTAATTATATTTAACTTTCGGGCAACCATCCCTTGTCAATTATTACGAACTTAGCTTAATTTTCTTGGACGCAGACGGAAAGCACTAACTACTGGGTCATCCAGCTCATTACCCACATCAAATACCTAATATGATCGTTAAGAATTGATTGTTCCGCTTAGATAACAGAAGATGCAGGTTTCCAATACCGTCTGAAACCGAGACCGAGTTTATGGCGGTTTTTTTTTTATTTTTGAAGTGATAACTTCTTTAGCGGCGTTGTAGACTTTTTTTTGTATGGATAAAAAATGTTAAACTCGCGTCATGACACGTTGCCTGATCGCACCACAGGCCACGTATGCTGATCGTAAGGCGAAAACAATAAAATTGAAAAGGTTGTTGACTTTCAATATATTGGACGAATCATAGTAATATTTTATTTTATCGTGTTATAAATATGAGTCTTTATCTAAGGTGGCAGCTTTATTGCGAAGAAAATGCATTTTTTTACATTAGATGTCGCTAGGTGCGCTTAAATATGATTCATGTAAGTTGATTTTTTTAACAATAGATGTCGCTAAGTGCGCTTAAACGTGATTCATGTAAGAGATAAAGGTTTCAAATGTAATATAAATTGGCATGTTTGTGTACGATAGCGCAATAAATAAATATTGTATTCTACCACATAAATGATAGTACTTTTATACTGATAATTTAAGCAATTTGTGCAACATTATTCCCGAACCATTCCAAAATATCAAAATTGCACAACGTTAATACTCAAGTTTTCACTTCTGCCGGCACTCCCGGAGTGCAGCCCGTCGTTTTTTATTATTGATTTTCTGAGTATACACATTGATTATACATAAAAGTTCCTGCGGATAACGATTTATTACAAATTTCTTACAATGTGTTACTTATATTAAACAAAACAAGTCAGTAGTTACTATTATAAAAATACATCATAATTATACACTGAAAACCTTTATTTATAAATAATCATTTATATGAGGCTCCTGTGATATTCTCAAAAAAAACTAATGTTTACGAGGACGAAGTCGCAGGTTGTTGAAGTATAATTGTTAATAAGTATGTTTGTTAATCAATCACGCAAAAATGCTGAACGGATTTAGATGAAAACCGGCACTCATATAGTTTATGATCTATGATCAGCAATATTTTCTTTGGATATAGTTGTTTTTTCATCAACCCAACTACGACTTTTTTCTAAAAATTATATTTGAATTAAAGTGTATCGAAATGAAAGAAAAAAAATGAGCTAAGGTTATCTTTCCAACGCACCAACATTGCCAGTGAAAAACCGCAACAAACCCTTACCCACTAAATTATTGATAAGCAAACCTCTGGCTTCTAATGGATCAAATACATTACTCGCTTTAAAAGACCTAAGGTGATCTACTGGAGTAATCTTTCTTTTATAATCGTTTGGTATTAAACATTCCATTTTGTTCCTATAATACAAAAAAAATAGCGAAATTGTGAATTAACTAACCTAGCCTAACCACTAATACCAATTTTTTTAATTTGATTAATAAAACTAAATCATATAACTACGAACATAGAATTTTCCTTCAGCTTTTCTAAGTGATTATTAAATAAAATTTTAATATGTATTTTCCTAACTGGTTTTCTTACATATAGTCCAGTCATTATAGTAAGTTCACCTCGGAATTCGAGATACCCAGCTGTAAGTCTGTAAATACTTGTATATTGACACCCTAAAAGTTGTTTCAAAACAATGGTAGGGTGTACGCAACTATTAACTTTCAAGGTCAAAGCTCACAAAAATTGGTATTTTGCACTTTTTTATAAATATTTCATTTCATATGGGTTTTTTGCTATTTGTATTTATCATCAATATTGTAGAATACAAAATTCTTTACAAATTTTGTTTAAAAAATTTTTTATACGGTGAACCGTTTTCGAGATAGAGGGCGGAGAGCGCGCGGTCACAGCATCACTTCAGGTCAACCGGTGCCTCCGATCGAAAGCGCGCCATATATAGTTGATGAACTATCGATAAATCAATGATTATAAATATTTGTCAATTTTTATTAACTATTATATTATATTTTATCATTTTTTTCTAACTTATCCAAAATATTATAGGCAATGTTAGTGATAAGCTGGTAACTTGTTAGCTATTCTTTCCAAGCAACAGTTAAAATTTCATTTGTTTTGCAGCATTTTATCAAAGCATTCTACATTTAACAGATATACATTGATGACTCATGCTGCCAGCACCTTCAATGCACTGCAAACCTTGCAAATTATAAATGTCACACCATTTCCACCTGAACTAGTTGTTTGCTGCCTGAGACTTTGTCTGTGTGATGTGACTTAGTTGCAGAAATCCCTAAACACCGTTTTTCATACTTGTTTTAGCGGCATAAAGTACCAACGTATGTATCCACTTTATTTAAATTAACTGCTATTTCTTAAAAAGAAGTGTAATGATTCAGGCGTATAAGCGTAACAGGCACATAAACAGACAGAAAGATCTTAAATAAAACATTTTCTTTCTTTCTTAAAACTTGACAATAATCACTGCCGGATTTAGGGGAGGGCAACCGGGGCGAAAGCCGAAAAGACTTCGAAAACTTATTTGGAAAATAATTCTGGACCTCTAAATCCGGCCCTGACAATATTTTTTATTTTCTAAGCGAAAGAAAGGCTCGAAAGAATTCAAAACGGCCATTAGGGCCGCGGTATCATAATAGTCAGTGCATTTGCCCAGATAGCGAAGGGTGCGGGTTCGAGTCCCGTCTGCTGCCTGGTCCGCGTGGAATTCTCTAGTAATATTTTCTTTAGATTTTCACTATTTTCTTTTTTCTATAGAACATTGCGGTCGGTTGGTGGTGCGAGTGACGCACGGACTCCTGCAAGGTCGCTAGCGGTTATCACCGCGCTAAAATATTATGCCCTCTTGGCAGCTACGGGCTATGACACAGTCTTGGTCTAACCACAATATAGACAGTAGTCAGAGGGTCGCCTCTCACCACCATTGAAAATAGATGCCTTAACTTACTGTTATTGATTTTGTCAATACGTTTAGTGCTCTATGCTTACCAGGCGCGAATAAATTCTACTTGAAACTGCGTGAGAGTACCTGTGAACGCAGTGTATGCGTGAGAAATATGACGCACTGAGGGGTGAGCTCGAAGAACTAGCGACAAAGTATTTGTATCGCCGTCGTTAAAGCTTCTATGGAAACTAGGCAGCGCCCCCACTGGACCATAAACTTATGTCATCATCATCATCAGCCTATTAATGTCCCCAATGCAGGGGCAAAGGCCTTCCCTATGGATGGAATAGGGAGATTGGGCCATGACCCACCACGCGGGTCCAGTGCGGATTGGTGGGTGCTAACGACTACAGATGCAGCCGGGACCATCGGCTTAACGTGCCTTCCGAAGCACGGAAGAACTCCAGATAGTAAATTTATTTGGTCACCCATCCAATTACTGATCACTGCGAAAGTTGCTCAACTTCAACGACCGCAGCCGAATGCGCTAACCACTTGCGCCATACACGAACGCTGTCGTAGCGAGACGCCAACGTTAAGTTACATTTCTTGTCAACATTTCTATGATGGTTGCAATAATTGAGAGATGAGATCATTCTTATAGCCAGCTAGCGTCACACAGCGCGATCGTATCGAGAACTGGCTATACGTAACGAATCTGCAAGTTCGTGCTTGAGCTACTATTCTAAGCGGAGTCTCTGCTTTGGCGTGGTAGTTACGTATTTTATGGTCTAACCTTGGTCTAACTAAGCTGTAACGATATGTTAATTTAGTAGGTAGCTGTCCTAGTGCTCGTATCTGTGGAATAAATATTTTTTTTACTGTCCCGGAGCCACGTTATGTATAAAGATAAAACGAAGTTACTTTATGGTAAGAACAATAAAAACTGAAATACTTACCTGTTCTCAAAGCGCAGTAAACAGGAGGAGTTTTTCTGTTCGAATTGGAGCAACCGCCTGGACTCAGAAATGAAAAATAAATCGAACAATCTCTGTCGTGCATGCTGTTTTAATACTTTATTCAGACTTAAATAAGAGTATTTTTTCCGTATGGAATAAATATTTTTTACTGTCCCGGAGCCACGTTATGTATAAAGATAAAACGAAGTTTCTTTATGGTAAGAACAATAAAAACTGAAATACTTACCTGTTCTCAAAGCGCAGTAAACAGGAGGAGTTTTTCTGTTCGAATTGGAGCAACCGCCTGGACTCAGAAATGAAAAATAAATCGAACAATCTCTGTCGTGCATGCTGTTTTAATACTTTATTCAGACTTAAATAAGAGTATTTTTTCCGTACATTCCATAAAACCACTCCTACGAGAGGCTCGTCACACGAAAAGTACCTAACAACAAATATAACTAGAAAAAAATCCACGCGGACCAGGCAGCAGACGGGACTCGAACCCGCACCCTTCGCTATCCGGGCGAATGCAATGACCAATTATGCTACTGCGGCCCTGATGGCCGCGTCGAAATTCTTCTAGCCATTCCTAAGATAACATCAAGCAGTTACATGCTTAAAAAACAGTTTTCTAAGTGGAAGAACAATTTACATCGGAATAAAATATGGTCCACTTTGGAGGTCTATGACGCAGTGCCTAGTGAAGGGTGGCAAGCATGCGTATGGCCCGCCTTTTTGTAAGCGGCCACCATAGAGTATAGACGCTTGCGATGTACCAAAAATATCAGTCACACCGCTGCCTACACTGACTCAATTGACTGCCCCGTGGAGCCCTGGAACCTTACACACCAACACAAAAAACACCACCAAAAGGAAGTATTATTTTACTGTCATCTTCTGTATGGTGGAGGTTACTTCCCCAGGCGGGCGCTCCAATCCGAGCGGAATATCCGCTATGCCCTACCTCGCATAAAGAGGTCAAAATTTCCACAGTCGTTTGGTAGGTGTTACAACACAGACGCAACCGAGCGCTTTCTTCCTATTCCAACTAAAAGGACGGCCTGTATACCATCAGTGGGGAAATTCGTAGGCCAATAATGATGAAAAGTAAATACTGCGCTCAGCTCACTTTCTTTTTCAGTGTAAGCACTTGTAATAAATTCGGTGGCTTCGCTGGTAGTGGAAAGCCGGCATGAGGTAAAGGTAAAAGTCATAAACCTATACCTAACAAGGTCGTTTTTATTAATTAAGGTTTTCGTACCTCAAAAGGAAAAAGTAGAAACCTTACAGGATCACTCGCACTTGTCCGGTTTTCTTTAACTTTTAAAGACCTTTCAACAATACTTATTCTTAATTAGGTAAAAACTATCACGTCTTACCCACCTACCCCAGCTTATTATTTTTTGGCAATAGAGGAAAGGTTATATTACATATCACATGAAATCAATAAAAGCTCAAGGTCATGCCGAGACTTGAAATCATAAAAAGATGTTGCTATATTTATATAACCATGACCACGTTGTAGAAACTCTAGTGCTTTAGAGAGCTCGATAAATAAATATGTATTACGAAAGTTGATAAACATTGTCAAAGGTCATAATAAAGTTTAAGTAGCTGCAGAAGTAATTTTGAATCACTACTTACTTTGCGGCTATTGCATTAAGGTGACAATTACCTACGCTTACCATATCAATCTGTATATCCCACTCGAATCGGAACACTCATTTATTTGAGTGAGATTCCAGGGCTCTGCTTGCCCTGCAGGTTGTGTTCAGGCCATAAAGATGAGGATATCTGGAGCGGCACATATATCTCAGCTATCTCTGCGAATGAACTCCACTAAATCATAATAACGCATCAGATAGAATTGTCGACACCTTGTTCACCAAGAAAAGGTGGATAAACGATGGGTTTTTATTTTATATCCTTTTGGCCAGACGACCACATGTTTTCATTAAATGGAAGCACACTTAAATACTAGTATCGTTTTGGTAAGTTATTTAGAAAAATCTTGACATCATTGCGGTTATACTAACAAAGCGCCATTTAAAAGAAAGCAAAAATAATTAATTAATATGACCGAATTACCGAATACAAATTCACTTATTTGAATAACAATTTCTGAAAATTTGTTATCTTCAGCCAGTTTATGCATTCTTCTGACAGAATAAAATAAGGTCAGGTGTCGAGGTCGAACTATGTCTGGCGACTGACATTCCACACAGTGTCCAGGCAGACTACGTGGCATTACTTTAAGATTAAGGTTGTCGACAACGATAACAAGATTTAGAACATGTCGTAAATGTTTACGAGAGATGTAGCACTCTGCCTTAGCCAGCAGTGACATCGTAGCATCGAACGAGTATGCTTACATAATACCAGCAAATTGCACAATACTGAACTTTATAGCTGTTTTAAATTTCAAAGGTGATTTATATTCTGGTAAAAAAGTGTTTTAAACGTTTTAAAGTTAAACTTGAGAATATGATTGTAAAAAGTTGGGGTATTTACTAACTACTGAATTAATTATGGCCAATCCCCTAGAAAATACATGCATTTCTATAGTAGCTACGTTAATAGGCTCTTAATAATTATACCATTAATTCTCCTCCACTAACAAAAATCAACTACTAATGCTAATAACACTTATCCTGTCCTCATTCGGATACATTAATCTTTCGTAAAGAAAGCGATATCCTTTCATACTTCGCTTTTTTTTCAAAGAGCCGCGGCGCTCGCCGTCCTGTTTATGTATATATACTTGCGTTCAAAAAAACTATTTGTCGTGAAATATGATACGTTTACAGTTGAACACCGGCCAAAGGAGGCCTCCTTTATGCCACCTGAGTGATCTTCACCCTCGTCAGAGCTTCTCCGCTGTTAATATTTGACACTAGCTCTCTTTACAACCAACCTTTTTTTTATTTATTTTTTTAAGAACACACACCAATTAGCCTAGCCCCAAAGTAATCACTATAAGGCTTGTGTTATGGGATTAGCGGTGGGCGTTTAAACGATAAGCGCTTAATTAAGCGCGCTTAAAATATTAAGCTTGTAAGCACGCTTTTCAGTATAAGCTTTTCACTTAAAAAGTGTGAGTAAGCTTTTCACTTAAAAAAGTGCAACTATATTTTTTACTTAAAAAGTGCAAATCCCGCCATCTATGTCTTTGCCAGGAAACTACATACTTCGATCCTTCTAGTCCACTACAGTATCGAAAAAAGGGTACGCGGAATTCCTTGGAACTAAATATTTCACAGCATCACAGCCATAGAACGCGCGACTACAGCGCCGCGTCGGCGTGCCATCTTTCGTGAGCCGGTTAATACAGCATGCGAATGATTATAATGCGACGTTAAAATAATTGCACTTTTTTTAAATTTGGTCGGATAACCAACGCTTTTTTCGTCTAAAAGCGTTTAATAAACGAAGTTGAAAAGCAGTACGCTTGTCACTGTGACGGGCTAAGAGCGCGTGGATGTTGTACGGTGTGTTTGCATGCTTGCTTGTGTTAATGCGTTTCGTGTATTGGTTTAATGTGCATATAAAATAGTTAAAAATTTGTATATAAAATCAATGAACTTTAAAGTACGCCTGGATCACTAGTATTTACGAGTATATTAACTCCAGACAGTCCTAAGCTTGTAAAGTACGAAGGAAAGTTCATTTGACTATTATAAAAATGTTTATTATAAAATCTAAGTCCAATTGACAATCTTTCGTTTTTAATGCCAATCAATTCATTAGGTTTAAAAAATCTTTTTAATAAAAATTTCATTAATAAGAACAAAAAACGCAATAAAACACTTAAACACATTAAAAACGACAATAAACTTTTCACGCTTTTTTAAACGATATACCTAAACGAAAACACAACACAACACAACGTTGCGCTTTTTACGCATGCTTTTGAACGTTTAAGCCAATAAGCGTTTAAACGAAGAAGCTTTTTTTCAAGCGCGCTTATTTTAAAAAGTACAACGTTTAAACGCTTTTAAGAAATAAGCCGTTTTTTCCATCTCTATATGGGCTACTAGGGTAATGGATAGAATAAATATACTGTACTTATATAAGAATATTTTTATAGAAATACATATTAAACATTCATAACTGGAGTACAAATGCTCGTATTCATCACACAAACATTTGCCCCTACCGAGATTTGAACCCGACCTCTCGAGTCGGTGACACCATGAAACCCGGCGTACAAACCACTCAGCCACGGAGGTCGTCACTCCTTGTTGACGATGAATTATGAGTTAAAATTATCCATGACACGCTCTAACCCGTCAAACACTAAAATCAATATGTCGAAATATTTCCTGCTTTACTTCGTCAGCCTAAAAAGGTCAAGATAAATTATTGTAAATGCAATCAACTGGTAGTTTTTTAAGAACATGTTTTAAGGTAACAAGGTAGCTCGGCAAAATTAAATAAAAATTATTATTCTGACGATGCAGACCTGAAAAGGCTGCGAAACGTCAATAAATAAATAAAGTTTCGTGCATTAACCCGTTAAAACTAGTTTTATTTAATATGTTTTACTAAAAGAAGACGGAATTGCCTAATAACTTTTTCTTGGAGGAGCTCGATGGCGCAGGTGGTTAGCGCGTTCGGCTGCAATGGTTGAAGTAAAGCAACTTTCGCAATGGTCAGTCATTGGATGGGTGACCAAAAACATCGATCTCGAGTTCCTCCGTGCTTCGGAAGGCATGTTAAGCCGTTGGTCCCGGCTGCATCTGCAGTCGTTAGCACCCGCCAATCCGCACTAGGCTCGCGTGGTGGGTCATAGCCCAATCTCCCTATTCCATCAATAGGAAAGGCCTGTGCCCCAGCAGTGGGGACATTAGTAGGCTGATGATGATGATGATGATGAACTTTTTCTTGGGTACGTGATTTTATTTGTTTGTTTACTTAAAAGCCTTTTTGGACGCTGCTCTGAGTAGAAAATTGTAAATTTTACGTTTCAGTTTGTTCTTTGGTATAAACATTAATAAATAATTACGAATTACAAAAGAATATTTATTACTTTTATATTTAGGAAGTGTTGTTGGGAAATTAAGATATATATTAAAAAAAACATCAGAATTCCAAAAACCAAATAGTATTGAAAAAAACAAGAGTTCCATATTGTCCATGAAGAAAATTTCAATTTACGGCTTGGGAAGCCAACGTTTTCCTCTAAAGGACAATGTTAAAATTGGCCTAAGAACCAACACCAATTTGGCATTTATGATAATTCTTAATATATTTTTTGGGATAATTATCAGTATTTAGATTGTGACGGACACTTCCAGTTAAGAAAGCTAAATTAAAAAGTAAAAAAATAATCTGAGACAATACCATTTTATGTGTATAATCTATGACAGCGCTGCAAACAAAACACTCTTTCTTCCTAATGGCGGCACTTCACTTGGCTATTCGTATTTGCTATTTTATAACATGACATCAGTCTGTCCTTTTCATTCCTTATTAAGCATGACAAGGACAAACTATTGTCAAGTGAAGGGCCGGCATAAAACACGATACTCTGTAGTTGTGGTGCAAGCAGGCAGTTTGCATTCGTAGTAATCTGTGGCATTCGTGCATTCAAAGAGAAAAGGTATATAAAGCGAACGTGCATTCCAAAAGAGTAGTATAATATACAGGAAAGTGCATTCTCGTTTGATATTACCTGTTGTGTGTGTTTATTTGCGATTGTTTTTCCTATAATTTAACTATTTCGGCTATCTAATATGCCATCGATGTTACCAAAGAGTTACCTTATTTATTACAAAGTGCTAGTGAACCTGTGCCAGAACATCCTGAGAGGATCATACTGCCAAATTATTCAGAAACACCTGATACACCTTCACGCTGCATATTTACACAATATACATGTGATATATAAATAAATACCATATACAATATGATACAATTATGTGAAAAATAGTCAATAAATAAGAAGCAAAACTACAGTTTTTATTTTATTCATGATTCCTACCTATCCAAGGTTTTCCTAATAGTTATTCTTTAAAATCGCACCGGATAAAATGAATTAGTTGTAATATTAATTCACTTCATACTAAGTTCATAGGTTGACCTATGTTTCATTGAATATTAAACATAACCTCAAAAAACATTTAGTTTTCCTAATAATTTATGTTCTCAGAAGTGTCCGTCAATAATCTTTGTTTTTACAGTTATTTACTTACGATTTCGAACCTAGAAAATAATATTTCATGATTGTTGGTTCTTAGGCTAACTATGTATGGACGCTGAACAATGTCCTTTGTTAAATTTCTTAATTACAAATTTCAAAACACATTTGGTTAGTTTAGTACGTATTAAGACTTTATCTACTCGTTGGAAGTCCCTCTAAGATTCATATCAGTTCTTCGGAAGCAATTACTTGATTAACGCATTTGTATAAAGCCGATCTCAGCAAGGAAACGGCAAATTTGATTAAGTAATTACCATAAACAACACTTTGCTTTTGTTGAATATAAAAACGTCTAAAATATGACTATAATTTTTACTATTTAGTTCATCATCATCATCATTAACCCATTATTAATGTACTGGTGGAAAACAGCCCGTCCCTATTATGGATAGAAAAGGGAGAACGGATGTAAACCCACCACATAGATCCAGAGTGGTATGATGCTTACGCCTAAACATGCAGCAACGATCAAAGGCATATCATGTTTTCGAAGCACTTAGGAACTCGAGATACTGAAACGTTGGTCACCCATTCAGTGACGAAATGCGAATGTTAGCCTAGCTTCCAAAATCGCTTTTTCCTTCATATTTTTATGTTTGCTTTTTCTGCTAAAAATAATTTCACTTTTTGTAACAGAAAAGATAATGGTCACTCTGTCTCATTCTAAAATTAGAGTCTACGCATTGAGCGATATTCGTAACAAATACAGTTTCAAGTAAATACACACAAAAAATGGACGCAAGGAACGTAACGGCCTCGTATGCAAACTCGGAGAAATCTTGATACACATATCTTTTCTAATTAAAACTATAAGTATGCCTCAAATTGAACCTTGTTATGAAGAAATTAAGAATCAACCCAATGGGCCAATCAAGTACATAAACTTGACTGGCCCATTGGGCGTTGTGAACGTCGACAACAAACAGCTTATTGATACCTTTGCTTTTGGCAAAAGTGAAAGTAGTAGGTACTTTGCGTTGGGTGAGCAGGTTCCGTTTTTGTTTGGGTACAAAATGCCCTAAAGGTACAAAGGCATTTAAATTTCCGTTTTTGTAAAACTATTACAGTTTACAAGTATTTATAGAAACAGTTTTATTAATTTTGACTTTTGTAAGAGTTTACATTAAATGACTTACGTATTTGTTTTTCTTTTCAATTAATGTTGTTTTTTGACGACCTCCATGGCCAAGTGGTTTATACGCCGGGTTTTATGGTGACGTCGACTCGAGAGGTTTCGAATCCCGATGGGAGCAGTTGTTTGTGTGATGTATACGAGCATTTGTACGCCAGTCATGGATGTTTAATATGTATTTCTATATAAATATACTTATATATGTATCAGTATATGTATTATATCCGTTACTCTAGTATCCCATAATACAAGGCTTACTTTGGGGCTAGGCTAATTGGTGTGAGTGTTGGAAATATTTATTTCTTTATTTTTTGTTTTATATTTAAAGATCGGCAGACACACGTATGGCCCGCCTGATGGTAAGCGACCACCATAGCCTATAGACGCTTGCGGTATAAAAAATATCATTTACGCCCTTGCCTACCCTTACCCAATCTCCTACCCCGTGGAGCTCTGGAACCTTACCTACTAACTAACCGACAGAATCACTATACCACCAACAGGTGGTGTTATTTTACTGTGATCTTATTAATTTATTTTATTATCTAAAGTACAGTAAATAGACTTAATGCCATAGGCATTCTCTACCAATCAACCAGTAAGGTATAGGAGACGAATATGATGGCGATAGAGAGCAAGCTACTAAAGTTAGAAAATATAATAACAACATCTTCTGTAAGGTGGAGTTTACTTCCCCAGATCGGAGCTCCAATTCGAGCGAAAAATTCTCTATGGCCAACCTCTCTTGTCGTGTCGTATATTAATTATAATATTTTTTTATAAGTATTAACTGTAAAAAGTATATGACTTACTTTTCACACTACACTACGTAAGTACATACATATATAAGCGTATGCAAAGTTGAAGTACCATTTATTTACTTCTGAAAAGTGCAGCGTACATTACATAGCAAAAACGCAGTCATGGCATTTTCATCTTCTTTTCTCGGCTAGCAACTTGTACTGCAACTATTACCTCTTTGATGAATGGAGGTCTACTTTATAAGTCATTAACCAAAATTTTTATCATATTTCTATTCAGATTCAGATGTAGATATAGCCCGCCTTCTAAAGGCAGTTAGTTCGCTAGTCGAAGTCAGCCACTGCACGTCATTCAATTTCCGCATTTTGCACGATACGTGATATATGCATGCCATAGTAGACATAATAAGTACATACAAATACACATCAAGTTACTACAAAATGATTTTTGTCCTTACATTGTGAATCTGGGTTCAAATCCGGTAAGGGCATTTATTTTGTGATGAGTGCATATTTTATATCTAGTCCTTGATGTTTCTATACCTAGGGGAAAATCGGGAGACTTGCCCAGGTGGAGAGTTGGACCATCTTTCAAAATTGTATTTCGTCTAATATGCACTACACGTCTAACATACACTACAGGCAAACGGTTGATTGTCTGGGGTGACTTCAATATTGATTTATTAGAAAAATCTAGTTCATGTACTTCAATAAAAAAAATATTTCAATCATACAATTTGAAAATCTTATTCATTGAGCCTACTAGAATAGCTGCCATTTCAGCCACTTGTATTGATAATATATATACAGATATTATACCACAGAAAAAACAAATTATTAAAAAACTAGATAGTGATCATTGTGGCCGGTTGATTACATTTCCGTATCAGCTCAAGCAGGTGACAAAAAAACACATCACTGTTATACCAAAAACTGCTAATAGTGTGTAACGTTTTAAAAATCAATTAGATAGAAAATTGTGTTATCTAAAATACAAAGACAGTCCAAATGATTTATATAATGATTTTTTTAATATATACTGCACTGAATTTAATAATGTTTTTGTACCCAAAAAATATGTGTTAATGATGCGGTAAATTTTAGTAAGTGGGCTACGCCTGGAATTCATAAAAGTAGAAGAACACTTTATGAACTTTATAATGAACGAAACTCTAACACTAGGGAAAAATTTAAAGAGCATGTTCGTAACTATTCCAAATTGTTTAAAAAAGTATGCCGCTTAGCAAAATCAAATTACTTAATTCAAAGATTAAGAACAGTAATGACAAAATTAAAATGACATGGAATATTATAAACAATGAAACTGGAAAATCCAAAACTCGCAAAAATAATTATAACCTAAATATTGATAATAAAAAGATTACATCAGATATTGAAGTTGCTAAAGCATTTGAAAATTTCTTTACTGATATTCCAATTTCAACTACGAAATCTTTAAACTCTTCCCCCATTGCTGCCGAATCAATCTTAAGAGAAAACGTGAAACCTTGTACTATTTATTTTCATTTTAAACATGTTGACTTTAAGGATGTAGTAAAAACGTTTCACCAATTAAATAAAAAGAAAACCACGGATCTGTGGGGCAATTCCGTTGATGTTTCTAAATCGGTAATTGAGACAATAGCTCCTATTCTGGCTTGCATATTTAATGATTGTGTTGACTTTGGTGTTTTTCCAGACCTCATGAAATACAGTAAAATTACTCCTTTGCATAAAACGGGAAGTACATCAGACCCCACAAACTTTAGACCAATTTCTGTACTACCCACCTTTAGTAAAATTTTCGAAAAAATCATGTTAGATCAAATGTAATCACATTTTAATAAATATAATATACTTCACTGTAAACAATTTGGTTTTACACGGGGTCGTTCAAGAACCGATGCCGGTGTTGAACTTATACAACAAATTTTTGACGCCTGGGAGAACTCGTAGGACGCTCTGGGTGTGTTTTGTCCAAGGCTTTTGCTTGCGTTTTTCATGAAACATTACTCAGGAAACTCCACCACTATGGATTTAGAGATACTGATCTGGATCTTATTGCATCATACCTGAGGGATAGGATTCAGAGGGTTGACATTAATAGTAATAAGTCTCCGGGTTCGCCGGTTAAGATGGGTATTCCGCAGGGCTCAATCCTAGGTCCTTTCTTATTTTTAATTTATATTAATGACTTACCCGACTATGTAAGAGATAACCATGAGATAGTATTGTTCGCGGATGATAAATCACTTTTAATTAAACTCAAACGCAAGGATAAAGTTATTGATGACGTGAACAATTGTATCTCTAAGGTAGTCCACTGGTTCAATGTTAACAATTTATTACTTAATGAAGGAAAAACGAAATGTATGAAATTTGTATTTGTAAAAACCAGTGTGGATGTAAAGGATAGGAATGTGGGCCTTGTAGACACCACAGTATTCTTAGGGATAACTTTAGATTCTAAGCTTCAATGGGGCCCACATATTGATAAATTGTCAAATAGACTTAGCTCTGCAGCATATGCCGTAATGAAGATACGCCAGTTAACGGATGTAGATACGGCCAGAATTTTATTATTATTCGTACGGAATTTTATTGTGGGGAAATGCCGCCGACATTCAAACTATTTTTGTGCTGCAGAAGAGAGCTATTCGATCAATTTATAATCTTAAAGTTAAAGAATCATTAAGAGATAAGTTTAAAGAATTTGGAATAATGACGGTCGCATCACAATACATATACGAAAATTTATTACTTGTAAGAAAAAATATTAATTTGTTTCTTAAAAACAGTGATGTTCACACAATTAATACAAGAAACAAAAATAAACTAACTTTACCTGCTACTAGGCTTCACAAAATTAATAATTCATTTAAAGGTCTTTGTGTTCGCTTATACAATAAAGTCCCAAGCAATATTCAAGAGTTAGCCATAAATAAATTTAAAGATATTATAAAAAAAGCACTTATTAAAAAAGCTTATTACAAAGTGTCTGATTATATTACAGACAAAAATGCTTGGGTTTGAACTGTTCCAATCATGCCAACAGGTTTTCTATATTAAATAAATCATAATTGTATTGACGTTGTAACAACATAATGATTTGTAAATGTTGTTACATTAGACTTTTAATGTTGTGGAGTTTTTTTCGCTCGTTTTTCTCCGCAGCTAAAAAATATGTCCATAACGAGTGGTAGGGAAAAAACATTTTTGGACGATTCAAAAGAGTTGTACTATACATCCAATTTGAATAAAGATATATTGATTTCTGATTTCTATGCGAGACGCCAATCACATCAAAATCACAGTCTCCCAAGTGACCAATTAACGAATTAACATTTTGTTTGCGCCAAATTTAAGTACAATTTTAAAAGATGGTTCAACTCTCCCACCTGGCAAAGTCTATGTGTGATGTGCCACAGAAATAAATGCCCATCCGTCCGTTTCAAATCCGAAACTTCAATTCATTCAAATATAATTTACTATTTCGACATGGACATAATAAATATTCACCTACTAGCGGCCGCCGGCGACTTCGTCCGCGTTAACTTCAAATTTTTAAGAAACCGTCAGAAACTTTATATTTCCGGGAAAAAAGTATCCTATGTCTCATTTCAGATCATAAAATTCATGCGTACCAAATTTCATCCAAATTTGTTCAGCAGTTTTTGAGTAATCGAGTAACAAACATACAAACTTTCACCTTTATAGGGGCTGGTGGTGGAAGGGTGAAGCTTTAGGTTTGTATGTATTTTGAATGCCACATTAAAAAAAAAATAATGCGAGGGTTGGTTTTGTTTTGATTTTTGTTGGGTAAGGGTAAGGGTTGTCCCTTATCACTTAGGGTACTAAAAATAGATAGTAGCCGATTCTCAGACCTACTTAATATGCATATAAAATTTCATTACAATCGGTCAAGCCGTTTCGGAGGAGTATAGGAACTAACATTGTGATACGAGAATTTTATATTTAAGACTAGCTGACCCAGCGAACTTCGTACCGCCATAAAAATAGGGGCTGGTGGTAGAAGCGTGAAAAGGGTAGTATGTTTATTTTGATGCCACTAAAAAAATGTTGTTTATAAACAAGTAGTGTAAATAATGAGAAAATGTTTTCAATTTTTTTTTATTTTTTACGTCATATTTTATTTTTTATTTCAACTACCACGTAATCTCATATCAACTTGCCAGCGAAGCCGGGTATCATAGCTACTATAAAAATAAATGTTAGGGTTAGAAAACCCTTATCACTCAGGGATATGAAAAATAGATAGTAACCGATTCTCAGACCTACTGAATAATATGCATGCATATAAATTTTCATAAAAATCGGTCAAGCCGTTGTTTCTTATTGGACAACGAAAATTGCGCCAAGGATTCCAAAGAAACAATTATTGAATTAAGAACAACATGGGGAAAATGGGTCTGGTTTTATGACACCACAATGCAAATGAAACTTTTAAAATCATTAATTTAAAAAAGTTCTTTCTCGGTTGGGAATCGAACCCGGGCCGCGCCCGCGTAACAGGCGAGCTTTCTACCACAAAACCACCGATGCTTGTTGATAAGGCCTAAATTTTTAATAACAATTAAAAACGTATTTCGACATGCTAAAACAGAACGAAACAAAATGTGGCGAAATTTAAAAGTTTTGCTTTAAAAAATTAAGACAAGTAAACACTCACCTACTTACAGTAGTTGGTCAATTTACTTTAGAGCAAACCTCTGTCGTAATAAAACACTTAATTTTTTTAAACACTAAAATAAAGGTGTGCTTTAGTTAAAAAGATTTATTTACACTTACTTATTTATCAACTACGACTAAATCGTTGTATATGAAAACAACTTCTCCTACAAACAAAATAATAATTTAAAAATAATGACCATAGGTTATTTAAAAATGTTCTGAATTCAATCAAATGTTTTATCACTCAATTAAATTTAGTATAGACATCACCATCACAATATTATCTAAGAAACTTAAAACCTAAAATTATGTGATTCCAAATCAATTCATAAATATCACAATATGCAAAGTACGAAACGAATAACAATTTCCATAGCAAACAACCGTTATGTTGAATTTCCTTAAATTCGTTAAATCATCAATCATCTCACCAAAGGTATGAAACTTGAGAACTTGACATATATATTTCACATTTTACTATCACATAGTCATAATATTTATAACCTTTATCTATCCTTGACAGTTCGATAACAAGTTAACCAAATAAACTGGATTCATATCAAAAAATATTCAGGTCCTACATAAGACCCACATTTCGGGAAATCCGTTGGGGCTTGGACGAAATCTCTTTCTTCGCCCACTTTAAGTATAAAGTCTAGCCCTCTAGTCCAGTGAGTCGACCTTTCATCCCGCATCATCCAGTAGCCCGGATTATCAGCTTTAAATCGAAGAGCTACGGCTGCAAATTTGGGTATAACGATAGTATCTTTCAAAATGGGATCAATGAGATTTCTATTGAACAGTGTACCTTCTTCGTCCATTCTCTTTATATCGTCGAGGGTCTTGCTGGAATTAAACGCTTTAATACCGACGACGAAGAAACTATAGCCGTGCAAGTGAAAGATGTGATCCGATTCTCCGCCTGAAAACAATAAACAACGGTGTTAGTGATTGCTGTGTAACAACAAGTGCTTAATCCACGATGAATTGATGTAAACAAATTAATCTAGCTCGGCCTGAATTCTCAGTCATTCCATTAGATACGTTTTTTTTATTAAAGTCAACTGCGATTTTGTATAGGTATACGATAATTACTCCTTTTTTAGGATTAATTGTCGGGTTATAAATAGTTTGAGTGATAAGTGTGTGAAATTCACTATTGGACTATTAGCAGAAATATTTAATAAATGCTTAATTATAGGCACACAGTTAGTGCTTTTTCATCAAATCAGTTAAGTATTTTCCAAAGTTTTTCACGATAATAAATAAAGGATTTTTTAAGGAAAAGAAGACTATAGTAATATTTTTAAGCATTTAACTGCTAGATGCTTTAATCTAAAGACAATTTAACTAGAAAAAAAATTCACGCAGACCAGGCAGCAGACAGGACTCGAACCCTTCTCTATCCGGGCGAATGCACTGACCATTATGCTACCGCGGCCCTGATGGCCGATGGGCTGATGGCCTCGAGCCTAAGAAATGCTAGAGAAAATTCGACACGGCCATAAGGGCCGCGGTATCATAATGGTCAGTGCATTCGCCCGGTTAGCGATGAGCATAGTAATTTTTATACTGACAGATCGCTTTATTATACATTTTACATCATTTATTGCATTTTCAAAATGTCAGTAGGTAAGAATATAATGTATGTTCATATGAAAAAACAGATATTTCATAGTCTATGTATGTACCTACTGGTAGTATTATTATATACTACTCGTAAATACGTACATAGGTTTGAAATTATAGGTACCTGTATTACATACTACTACAAACATAACAAGCCACTTAAAAGTTTTCGCGTTGTTGTTACTGTATTTATGGTTACAGGTCCCTACGTTTATTGAACTCCCCCGTCCGTACAAGGAAAAGCCCAGAAGCCAAATAGCCGCCATAAATATTCAAATAATTTCCATCAAACAAGCTATTTAAACAATTTGATCAAATTTGGTATGAATTTGTGTGAGAAATTTTGATCAAAATATGTTGCCAATCGACATGAAGAAATATAATTTTTCGAATTTCTGTTTTATCAAACTGTTTGAAACAGCCTGTTTGATCAAATTACTTGAACTTCTATGGCGGCCATAATGGTTATTGCTCAGATTTTTTCCAACTTACTCAGACTTCATAACTATGTTAAAAGTCGATCTACTATTGAATATCATTTATCTATCAAATAAATATGGACGTTAGTATACCTACATAAAAGTATTGAGAATTCATGATGTAACTTTATGCTCAGCATGCCTACATAACTATTTAATCCGATTAAGGTGTTACATCTGTTAAACCTACATAATTTTACCAGCACGAATAAAAATACAGTGTCGTAGAAAGTGGAACTTTTGAAAGAGACAGCGGTCCTGTAATAAACGTATAAAAATATACAGTCATCATAACTATGTAGTTTTTTATAGTGCAGAATAAAACACCGAATGTTGGGTCACGTGCCAGTCAAGAATAGCAACAAATGAAAGTTTAAATCCGGCAGTAATACCATTGTTAGACCGGTATTCAAGTATCTATATGAACATTTACGATACAAAAGTCTTAAGTATTTATTGATAATAGCACAATGCATTCAAAATAGCAATAGATTGTATTTTATTAGATACAGTTAAACGTCACATGCGTTTAGATAAGAACTTTCCAGACAACTTTTAAAATTTAATGCCCTCGAAAATTAAGTATCTTTTATCATTTTTTTAGCACTTCAACAATAAACAAAATACACAATCCATTTATTAACACGAAGTAAAATTCAGTTCGCCAGAGTTTCTGATTGCTTAATCACCAAGAATCTGTTATTAAAATGTTTGTATAAATTAATAAGTGCAGTGGAAGAATGAGTTCATCGAGGTTTCAAACATTAAATTTCGGTCGGGGATATCAAATATGTAAAAAGTTTCGGCGCTGTGGTAGAGAAGCGCGCGAAAATGACAATGTTTCTTTGTTTAAATTCATACCACGCATTCAGCAGCGAAAACTGTGGCTGCCTGATAAGCAAGCCCTTGGCGCGGATCGCATTTAAAATGTGAAGGATCATCAAATTTATTTAAAAGAAAACAGTATAACACTGGACACACGGGTCTTATATTGATTTTTTTATTATTATAATATTGGATGCTTTAATGTTGACAACAAAGCTAACTGTATTGTTTTAAACTTTCATGGTCACTAACATTATAGTAATATAAGTTATTTACGGGATTGTTACCATGTAGCTTAACTCAATATCGGAAACTTGCTAAAAACAAGGTACATGGTAACAATCCCGTAAATAACTTATATTACTATAATAAGCTAACTGTTTCAAAATCTTTAATAGCGCTTTTAAAGCATGAGTGTAGAAAAAATAAATAAGTTAATAAGAATCTTTTTGCTTTAAACAGAAATGGATGTCCAGAATATACTTTATTAAATTACTAATAGAGGTAATATCATATTATTGCAATCAAATTATAAGTAAAAATATTCTTGACAAGATGATTATGCACCATAACTGACCCAACGAATATTGTAAAGGTCATTAAACTAGTTATTCGGTGAAATTTTCTACAACATGTTGCTATCAATTTTCGTATCCTATACTGGACTGGACTGGGTGCGAAAGTAAAACCAAGGCCTTAAGCTTAGATTAAAACAAAAGGGAATATACGGCACTCATGGATCTTAAGTGATCCGCTTAAATTGTGGTGCACGATCACAATTCGCTGTAGTCACAATTGGACATTCGAACACGCTGCATGTGCGCTCAATACAACAATATTGCGTATATTCTGTGTTATAAAGATAAAACAATGGCTTCGATGCTTATATAAAGAACACAAATAGTTTAAAATCAAATAACAAATGCCTCGGCAACACTTGTCATTCGTAAAATATATAAAACTGTAAAATAATTATTTTCTCAAAAATCACGGTTTGTCGTGAATGTTATTTAAGTAATCGCCATTTTGTTATCAAGAAAAGGACAACAATACAGCTCAGTCGTTCGCACTCGGAAGCGGATTCGTCGTTTCGCTCTCTCTGCGTTGAAGCGTACAGTTCTGTCTTGCTCGCTCGATTGAATGTTATTTACAGACGTGTGAGAGTTGCTTATGTAGTTGAGCCGGATCATATATTATTTGATGGTAGTCTGAGCGTACCGTATCTTCCCTTTTTGTTTTAACCTAAGGCCGTAAGTGATATAGGCGTTAAGATATTTTATTTATAAAACTTGTTGCAAATATCAGCCCGAAACCCTACTACAAAACATGACAGAGACATGTAGATATACATGTCTCTGTCATGTTTTGTAGTAACGTTTCGAGGCATCCTGCAACGTCTCAACTTCGTCCTAGTAAATTGTTTTCGTAGATAATAGAAATTCATGTGGCAGTCCTCAACTTTAACCCACTCAAGTATGAACGCTCACATTCTGAAAGATCCAGCACTTAAACCATTCGTCAGTTATGCTTAAAATAAGAGTGTACTGCATACGGTACTGCTACTTTGCGCTCGTCTAGGGCAGAAACCATCTTAAACCACGGGGTAAGAAAATTAGGCGAATCGGTCATTTCACACATACATAGAACTGATAGGAAAATGACTGGATCTTTTATACAACTTTGAACCCACGTTTTACCCCTTTAGGGGGTGAGTTTTGGAAAATCCAAAACTCTGTGGTTTGAGCTGTGCGTTGATATATCAGTCAGTAATGATTGCCTTTTATATATACAGAAGATGAAGTAAAGGTATTTACGCAATTTCTCTTAACACCAAAATGATTGCAACAAATTCGCACAATCTATGTCTAACACAACAACAAAAACCTTAAAGGCCACTCGGAATTTTTCCGTTAGATGTTCACTTCACACTCAATAAAACATTTTGCCGAAACATCTGTGTATCTTGAATAATTTAACAGATCTCGCCTTCTGTAAGTTGACACTCTCAGCTATCCAAATATCTTGAGATTTTCACGAATATATTGTACCTATCCGAAATATTCTGTGGGTATGTAAAAATGCATGACTCTAAATTCTTTTCAGGGCTGGTATTTTTCAATCTTTATTTATGTAAAAAATAGATCATTTTCCATACTCAGCTCCTATTGAAAAATATGTTCTAAGTTTGTATTGATAAATTCAATGTTTTGTCTCTAACCGCCGAATTAATATATAACTGCTTATGAACTAATTATGAACGAAATCACTACGAAGTTTGAGCGATGTGAACGAAATACTAAGAAACTATTTCGAGCATTTATTATTATCATCATCAGCCTGGTTTCCCCGCTGCTGGGGTACAGGCAATTCCTATGCATGGAATGAAGAGAATGAGCCATAAAATACGACGTGTGCCTAGTACTGATGGGTGGTCTGCTTACCACTACAGATGAATCTCTTGACTAGTATATAGGTATCTGTGGCCAAGACCAACGGCATAATGTGCTATACAAAGATAAGGTCGATGTAATATAAAATTTTGGGCACCCATGCTAAGGCAGGGCATTGGGAAAATTGCTGAACTCCCACGATCGCAGACCAAATGACTGTACCTCGCTTTCTTTGTTCATTAGCTATAAAAAAACATATGTGAAATTTTTATTACAGCAAAATTTTTATGTCTAGAGAAACTGTTAGATATGAAATTTATGGTCTGTCCGTCAATAGGGATGATGACTAACTTATTTTTCTTCGTTTATCAGATAGATTATTAAAAAAGTATTGAACGCATATTTCACATAATCAATACATTATAGAGATATATTGATTTGTAATGTCACATGAGTTCACGCCTTGGTAGAATTTTAACTTAGAAGTAAGTCACGAGCTCTCTTAACCTTAACTTTGTAATTTCTTGATTGATCGACAAAAGAAAAATATGTGTGCTTTATTTTTGTTAATCTAACTGAAGGACTAAAAATAATTTCGTTTACTTTACCTCGGCGTCATATTCTATTTA
Organism: Chilo suppressalis; assembly: GCA_902850365.2. Lineage (NCBI taxonomy): Eukaryota > Metazoa > Arthropoda > Insecta > Lepidoptera > Crambidae > Chilo > Chilo suppressalis. The sequence goes on along the minus strand of OU963899.1, from coordinate 8,138,714 downwards.
ACTTGTGAATCTAGACCTTCATAAATCTAAAACCTCAGCGCGCAACTGATTTAATCTCCCTTCAAAATTACGTAAATATAGAAAACATTTCCATTTTTAAAACCTGCATATCACGGTAGAAATCTTACTGCTCATTATACTACAAAAATGACACTCCGAACTACAAGGCAATTTGTCGATGACATTGTGGGCAAAACAATAGCGGTAAAGTAGGCATATAAAAGTTTCAACTTTACAATACCAATACCTCATATTGACCTCAATCTGTCACAATTTGCCTTTCACAAACAACGCCTCTGCTTTCGATGTATGGAAATTAACAGTCGTAAAACGTGTATAATCAACAAATGAGATAACCACCATTGTTTAAAACCATATTATGTAATTTTCTCCAAAAATGACCATGTCAATAACTTTTTTTTATAATGCTGGTTATTTGATATAATTTTTAAATGAATAATATCATTATTTTACAAAGCTTTCCCAATATTTACAAAATAACTTCAATGTGGTAGTTACTTTAATTCTCAATTGCTTCTCCCACACCTGCGTGCGCGGCGAAGTTTTGGTACTATTGTAAATACGCTAAAATTTGCGTTCGAATTTTTAATTAGTTCTATCGTAATGTAATGATAAATATAAGTCAGCTAAATGAATATTAATGATATTCGTAGAACAGTAGAGGTACTGTAACTCATGTACTTATGTTTAGAAAGGGAACTCGAATTCAATAGCTCCATCATGTAACTATATCTTGTTACCGAGAAACCATTACCATTTGATACTAGAACATGATACTATTTAATTCCAAGTATCTTCTATAAACACTTATTTAATTTGGTTCTAGGAATTAAATTATAATATTATTGTATTCATAATTATCTTGCATAAACGAGGATTATCAAAATAAAGCGTTATTATGTATAACAGCATGAGAATTAATGGAGCGAGATCGTCACATCACAACGGAGCTAAATGGTAATTAATACATTTTTATTTCAATGGGGCATATCAAATTAGACCGTCCACCTCATAGGTAAATTATTCTCAGCACATTATCGCAGAAGACTGTAGTCAATAATATTAATATGGTTTCATATAAATAAAACAGTTTTTAACGAGTTATGTTCACTGAATTTATTTATTTATTGACATGCAACAATGCATCTTTAGAATAATGTTTTTTTTATTAACTCTGTCGAGCTACCTTCGAAAGATTTTTATTGAGCGTCCGGATATTTCACTAGAATATTTTTAAAACTTTATTGTCTACGCTCGAATTTATTAGCTAATTTAATTAATAAAGTAATAGCGTATTTGACAAGTTTTAGAAAACGATCTCACATTCAGTTTCGTTGTTTCGTTTTGCAGTAAAAATAACCAAATCATAAACTCCATTTTCAAGTTGCCACGAAAACGTTTCTCTAGAGAATATGGCATCTCACTAGTGTGTGACGTCACACGAATGTTATTAAAACGTCAAACGATGCAATGTAATGTCACTTTAACCGGAAGTTTACTTGCGTGTGACGTCATTTTAGGCTCCGCCAATCCCAAGCGTTTTGGGTCACGTGACAATAGATAAGAAAACTATTATCTTTCTCGTTACTTTTTAGTAAAATTATGAATGCTTTTTTGCAAAAATAGTAAAAACCCCTGCCAATATTCATTCTAAACACAGCTGCACAGATGCTAACAATTGGCACTTTATTTTTAACACTGTCAAATACCCTATTTATTTAATTATTTTTTATAATTTTGAGTTTATTTATTTGACCCTAACTACCGTAAACTACCACCTGCTCCAAAATTGGGAGACCTTTTCGAAAGGTCAATAAATAAATAAATAAATTCAGTTCATATAACCCGTTAAAAACTATTCTATTTAATGAGTGATGTGCGTGAAAGCCTAATATGGTTTTATATTCCTACAGACTAAATTGTCCGAATTCATGGGGTTGCGGTATCCGGTCAGAACAGGAACACCTTAGCGAATAATCTAAAAATGATCCCTAACATTACAAAATTGTCGTGGCAAATCATTCTTACATTGATGAGATTGGAACATTTGCAAATAGGGACAAATTCAACAATTAAATAAACGACTATAGTTTTTACGCGTTTTACAAACAAGTAGCAATCATGATTTGAAAGTCGAGATGAAGTCATTTTGAATAGATATAATATAATCGATCATGCATAATAGGTCTATAGATACCTACCTACTATTTATTGTTCATAAATCTACTGTTGTTGATTAGGAAACAGTCGCAAAGATCTGTCTTTTATGGGGGATTAAAACTTAATTACGAGCAATAAGCCTCTCCGTGCTTAAGAATGCAGTTTTAGTAGTTATCTCAGTTTTAGTACCTATTAATCTGCACGAGACATAAGCGATCATTTATATGATCTATTCACTAATTAGGACTAACTACCAGAGAGAGTTTTTATAGCTGTGATAAGTACAGTGGACAGCAAATAAATCTGCTCACTTGCTACCACGAAACTCTGATTAGATTTTCTCAAAAAGTATAAATTTTACCATTTTCAAAGTTATACCTACACAAAGTACGTTTCATGATAAATAAAATGAACAGTGTTTGAATAAACTATTCAGATTAATGATTAATTTTTCAAATGTGTATTTTTTATTATTTCTAAAGTTTTACAAGGACGAGTCATTTTCCAATTGTGTTTATTGGTAGTAAAAATGTAGCCAGAAAACACGCGTCTGAGAAATCTGTGGACACAAACTAAAGAAATGATAAAAAATCTCAGCCTATCTTCATTTTATAGAAAAGAATCTCTACACAAAAATTAGCAAATCGTTAGCATTGTGTTTTTTGCTTGATTACACAGTAAAATGACAATACTTTAGAATAAATTTTTACTCATGATAATCATCATGAAAGGCACTTCCTGTAGGTTTTGCTTTGATAGTTGTAAGTTTTATACTTTTTGAGAAAATCGCATCAGAGTTCCATGGTACTAGCGGGTGACCCGTTTCCTTTGCTGTTGAGTGTAAATATTAAAAAAAAAGCCTTCAATAAGAGAGAGAAAAAGAGAGAGAGTACAAATGAATAATAACTATGATTTTGTAATCAAATAATTAATTTTTAATACAAACTTTCAGCCGCTACCTGACCCCATTAAAGTTATTATTTAAAATTATTCCTTTTCAAGGTGTCTATTATCAATATACAAAAAATCATTAAGGCTCAATAAACAGACAAACAGATTTACTTTCGCATTTAATATAGTTAAGAAGAACTAGCATGAGGATTTAAACAATAAAAAAATTTCCTCATACATGAAATCGCGTGGGAGCCCCACTTAAATATTTATTTTATTCTGTTTTTAGTATTTTGTTGTTATAGCGGCAACAGAAACACACCATCTGTAAAAATTGCATTTGTTTAGCTATCAACACAGCGAAACAGCCTGATGACAGATAGACAGACAGACGGAGAACAAAGTGATCCTATAAGGGCTCCGTTTTTTCCTTTTGAGGTGTGATAAACCTTAAAAAACGATTTTCACACAGAATTCAATTAAACAAGCGATATAATTACGCATATGGTTTTGACCATATTTTATATTACTTTTTTTACAGCGCGGAGGTTTTGGGCCAGCTGAATTCGAATTTCAACTCATGTCAATCAAAACCGCCTAAAATAGTGTTAAATTTACTAAATTAAAAATCGCGCCAAAAGCTCACTGCAGGTATGTCATTCAGTTTTTACTGCTCCTGTGAACTTTTATTTTATGTAATTATTCCGTTTTGTTAGCCAGCTCCTCAACTATTCTACTGGTCGTAATGCAAATATACTAGAGACTCCGACTATAGCCATTGTCTTCACTGTAGGATTTCACTTAGACATTAGATTATTTATAACGTCTTACGAACGTACAAATAGATTCGGCGAAACGACAGTGAAAGGCCAATTTCATAGCTAAGCTTGATCGTGCCGAGCCACAGACACTTGTATAATAAATAATCTCTTTGTTTCAGCGAGTCGGTATAAATTTTGCACAAAACTTATCGATTGATGATATATAAAGCAACATTTCATATGCGCATCACTTCCAAATGCCTGAACCAAATTGGATATATCTTTTTTTAATGGATTCGTTATTTTCTTTTTAAAATTACTTTTAATGAAACATTACAGGATATCTAAAAATCCATACGTAATAATTGCTTTTTAATCTCATAATATGAAAAAAGGCTCACTGTCAAGATTGACGGATATGGTGTAAAATACAATCACCGCATCCTTTGCAACAGCAAAAGGGTAATACAAATTCATTTGGTGCAAATACAATTGAAGAACGTGATTTCAATACAACTTTGAATGTATTTTTAATTCTATGACTTTAATTATACATACTTTTATTTCTTGTACGCCTCGATAGAGCAATCCAAATAAATCACGCAATGAAAACGGCTATGTTTCGCGCAGTGTATGCGTGATTTCAATGTCAGATTGTACTAAAGCAGTCATTGTGTGCGAGTGTAGCGATGAGCATATCTGCCATTTGTAGTAGATATTTTTTGTGCCGCTTCAATGCAGTTAATAAGGTATCTTGGCAAGGGCGGATCCAGCTTTGGCGCCAGGGGGGGGTCATATAGTCGTGGTATATTAAATATTGAAAGTACTTAAATAAAATCCCCCTGGGTTTGGTCCATCTGTACCCAGCCCAGGGGGGGGTCATGACCCCCATGACCCCCCCCCCCCGGGATCTGCCCTTGTATCTTGGGTGTATATAATCAAAGTATACATATTTATGGTAACTCAAGTCGCAAGTAACATTTTCGTTACATTTTAAGGTGGTACTAAGTTCGCCGGGTCAGCTAGTTTCAAATATAAATAATTAAAATAAAATAAAATGAATATTTGTGTTTATATTTCCCATACGAGAGACTTGATTTTTTAGCTTGATATTATAATAATATAATGTCTTATATTGTATAGAAGGTATATATTACGTATAATTAAAGTATACATATTATAAGTACTTAAAATTACTTCATCCCGACTTTCCATTCTTGAGCTACTTATTATCTTAACGCAATTAACTTCTCACGACGACGACGCAGTTAACTGAAATACTTTAATTCCTATGGTTTGTATATAATCGAGTCTCACGAATGAGGCGTGAATGTCGCTTTTATCTTCTCAACATTAGAACATTTATTTCCTTAACGATTCACTGTTGCTATGGTGGATGATCTTAACGAATCTTGAACTGTATCACCACCGAGGGAATATAGAAGAGTTATATATATAATTATGTTATACATATAATGAAAAAGCATAATGAACTATGCTGCTTTTTACAAACTTTTATTTAACTTGCAATGTATGTTTGTTCGGGTGGAATTTTACAACTCTATTTTAAGGCACTTGCCCTCAACCGATTGAGCTGAAATTTGGTATGCACGTTCAGTTCGGATGACAATGCATGATTAACAGTGTGACGTTATTCTAAATCCAACATGGCGGCATACCCATAATGGAGGACCAAACTTTTTTAATGCATTCCTACAATATGGGTATCAAATTAAAGGGCTTGCTAAGAGTAACTCGAAATAAATGTGACGTCACTCTTAATCCAATATGGCGGACTTCTAAAACTTGAAAATCAATTTTGAAACAGATATTTTTAACCGATTGAGCTGAAATTTTGCATACACGTTCAGTTTGGATGACAATGCATGGTTGACTGTATGACGTCATTCTAAATCCAACATGGCGTCATATACAAAATGGCGGACCAATAATTTTTAATGCATTCCTACAATATGGTTATCAAATTGCTATGGCTTGCTGAGAATAACTCGAAAATTGGACAAAATTAAGGAATGACAACAATTTATAATGAAATTATATTATACGAAAGAATATATTATTACCACGTTCAGGTTTAGTTAAAGAATATGAGTTTTATACAATATTTGTTTCTTAGGTTTTCACGCACATCACTCATTAAATAAAACTAGTTTTTACAAATTAAACAAAATTAAATAAAAGTTTTATTCTGACGACGTAGCCTGTAAAGACTACGAAACGTCAATAAATAAATAAAGTTTTCGTGCATTAACCCGTAAAAACTAGTTTTATTTATACAATATTTTTACACAAGTTACAGCCAATATTAGCAATGATAGTAAGGCGGCAGAGTGTTTTTCCTCCCTTCAGAAGTAAGTCTTGTCCAGTTAGAGAAGAAAATTCACTTTTCCTTACCCCTTTACAAATATATAGATATGGACTTGAATTATGAGTTAGTTGTTGTTGAAAAAACGGACATGTGCTGTTCACATGCAATAGAAGTGAAACCTACAAAAATGTGAACACCTTAAAGTCCTTTATAACTAGGTACGTCTTAAAGACAACAACTGTGTTAAAATTCAACTCTAGGTCAACATTTAATATTTTATATTATTTAAATTGTTTTGATAAATGAATAATAGCTTAATAAAAGGAAAAAAGTGCCACTACCATTTGGCTAGCCGTCTCTTATTTACTTATTTATTTAAGGGACAGTACACAGCTTATATGTATATTGGAATTACAATCAATGATATATAATTTGAAAGCCAATTACGACTATCCACAGATTACAATAAGGTTTTAAAACGAATAGACGTGATTACAAAAGAAAATATGAGATGCTGACAGTTGCTAACATAGTGAAAAAAAAAACTCCAAAATTATAATAATATAGACCTTATCAGTTCTGTTCTCAGGGGAAAATATAGGTGTACATTAAGAACCTAATATATATATATTTTTCCTTTGCCCATATATACATACATATATATACATACATACATATATACAGGGCGTCCCAGGGCTACCTCACACGGAGGGAAAGTATATTAAATATTAAAGATAGGATATTTTACTGAAAGAAGACATCATTTCATTTTTATAATAACTAGAACTGCATTCACAGATTTTTTAAAAATCGACTGCTACAACTGGGAATCAAACTCATGAAATTTCGAAAAAAAAACGACATAATTTATGATAACCATTGAAAGGATTTATCATAAAGATTATATTTTACTAATTAACATAGCATTTTAAATAAAAAGAATGTCTTATTACGTGATAAAAAGAATAAAGTGATATACAAACTGTAGTACGTATGCATTTCTTTTTGAACTCAGTTACAATGCGATTGGCGGAAATTTGTAAAATAATAATTCGAAAATACATTTTCAAGCGTCTGTACCTCTAGCACGAACCATTAACGAATTCGAATAGTTTGCGAGTGTGAAATGTCAATGTCAAATTTTGTATGGAAACGTATACAGCAGCACCACAAAGTACGTAACGAGAACTAAAAATCAGTACACATTAGACTCTAGATTTAGACTCATTTCGCACTCTAAAACTATTCGAATTCGATATTGGTTCGTGCTAAGGGTACTGTTCTTTTTTTTGTGTTTTTCATTTTAGTTAAAAACCAGGTTCTCTTAATACATTTTTACAAAGGGAATCTAAATACGGAAAGAAATCTAGAAATACTTAATATTTTAAGAGGTGAGATCAATAATCTTCCTGCTGCAAATCGACGAAATCTCATTTTTCATCAAAATGGGACTCATAACAGTAGGAGAACTGCCGAGTTTCTTAATGAACACTTTTCTTATGGACAAATAAGATGACCAGCAAGATCCCCAGAGCTTTTTGTCCCCGCAGGACTTTTTTGTGGGGTTATGTTACAGATGTAGTATACAAGAACCGGTAAGACAGTGTGCAGGAGTTACAAAATAACTCAGACGTATTATTACAATCATTCACCACGCAAAGATAATGAAATCGACAGACAGAGAAAACATTAATAGAGTGAGAATTTGCATATAACAAATCTGATCACATTTTGAACATTTTATACATTTCGTTTTTTATTACTTTTTGTCGAATATTTGTAATAAAATGTGTAATTTTATGACTTTTCTTTCATTTAAAATGCTATGTTATTTAGCAAAAAATAATTGTAATGATTAACTCTTTCGATGGTTATCATAAAACATGAAGTGTTTTATTTTCGAATTTTCACGAGTTTGATTCCCCGTTTTAGCAGGCGATTTTAAAAAAATCTGTGAACGCAGTTCTAGTTATAATTAAAAATAAAATGATGTCTTCTTTCGGTAAAATATCCTATCTTCAATATTTAATATACTTTCCCTCCGTGTGAGGTTCCTGTGGGACGCCCTGTATACATTCAATACACACACATACAATACATATTTATATATTTTAAGTGGGGACTGAATAAGCATAATACAATATGTGAAATATACATATTTTTAATGTTTACAATATGAGGGTTCTATAATTCACGATCATGAGGATGTTGCTGTTTGGAAGTTCTTAAATAATAATTGTTTCACTTTATTCAGAAATTGTTTTTTGAACCGACAATAGGATCGGCTTCACCAAAATTCACGTTATAGATTTTGGTAGACGAGAAAGCACAGCATTTTGACCATATTTAGTGTAATAATGTGGGACATATAATAAATTGGATGACCTGTTACGACGAGGAAGTGTATTATAAAATATTAGTTTAAGCAGTTCCGGATAATCAAAGCCACCACCAACGATATCATGCAACAGACCCATATTAAGGACCTCACGACGCTCCTCCAGGGTAAGCAAGTCGTGCGCTCGGCAAATTTCCTCATACGTCGATTTAACATGAATTTTCCGAAATCTAAAATTCAAGTGGCGTGCAAATTTCTTTTTTATGCCTTCGATACGATTAATGTAAATATTGTAACACGGGCCCCATATTGGGGCCGCATATTCTAAGAGACTACGCACGTATGCATAATAGACTATTTTTAGACTTAAGGGACTATTAAAAGGACGACATGTACGCATAACAAAACCAAGGTTGCGATAGGCCCTCCCCACTATAGTGTCTATATGTGTAGACATTACCATTTTACTGTCAAAGTACACTCCTAGATCACGGACCACATCAGATCTCACAATCGTTATATTATTGAAATTGTAAGGAAACATTATAGGATTAGGTTTACGGGTAAAACTTATGCATTGAAATTTACTAATACTTATTTTTATATTATTTTCGTTATAATAATAGAAAAGATTATTTAGATCGTCCTGCAACTTTTGGCAATCAGCAACATCGCGCACACTCATGAATATCTTTTTATCGTCAGCATACAGAAGATGGTTTGAGTTCTTGATTACCTTATTTATGTCGTGGATATACGCATTATAAAACAGAGGATCTCGTCTCTTATGGTAAACGCCAAATTACGGATACCTATCTTGTGTCAAATACTCTACTTCCGTTTCATCGAATCTCAAATCACAACGGTGCTAAAGAAGTTTTCACTTCAAAAATAATGGCTCAATTTCTCGAAACTGCCGTTTATGTGTTATATCGTGAAATCACCCCATTGATATTTTTACTTTGGTCGATCTTAGTTTTTGTCGGAAAAAAATTGGGACTATAATCCTCGAAACTGACTTATTAGAAGATCTTAAAATGAAAATAGACTACCTGCTTGGAAATGACAGCAGCTGGGGTGCAGTACACGAGAAAGAATTTTAAAAAATAGTCATATTCTATCAATAATTCATTGCATATCTAACACCATAAGGAAATGACGCTTCAATAAATAAGCATACGTTTCAAACAAGTTAGATTTTAACAATTTCCCAATATAGGATGACAAACATCCTCAGACGCCAGATACTCAACATCTGTTTGCCAATAGCAGTGTTCATGTTGACACATGTATCACCATTCGTAACGAGAGTTATAGGAAAACTAGTGTCTTGTAGCTTTCAAACCAAATGCGAAAGCCGTTTAAGCGGTATCACAGAACAAATAATATTTAATGCATTGTGGAACCTGGAAACGTGCGGTAGACTAAGGAAATTTCATAATGATAACTTGTTTATTGCAAAGCTAAACGTAGGAGTGATGTAAAATGTATGTACGAACTTTCAATGCAGCAGTATGACCTGCGCAATCAAAGGACTTTTGTTCACGGAGGAGTGCGTTGCTGCGCCGAGTCACATGAGCTCAAGTTTTTCGGGGACATTCTCATACTTTTGTCCAGTCCGGTTTCTCGGTGTCCTTGGTTATTCGGGGGACTTTTTGTACGTGGTACTTTTAATCCGTCATGTGCGTTACTCGATGCTGTTGTAAGTGATCTATTTTGGCGGACAAAAAGTACGCGGACAGAAGCCCAGGGTCTACGCAGGATTTTATGCTTGACAAAGTGGTAGGTATATTATATCATTCAATTTCAATAAAAAAGTGACAGCATCAACATTAATCAAGCTTAAAATTAATTGACATAACTGAGTGCGGGTGGCCGTTAGCAATTTATTTATTCTTTCATAAAAATAACTTTTCTTAGTTCTTTTCGTCGGTATCGCGACCGCAAACGTAGCGGAGCTTAGCATGATTAAAATAATTGCTACCAATCATGGGCGTAATAGCAGAAATGCCTTAACTCTAAGAGGTCCTTAAGAACTTTCAAACAAAAGACAGCAGGTAATTATTTTGATGTCTCAAGCAACACGGCGCGGCGGACGGGAGGCGGTGACGCCGGCAGCGGGCGGTGGCCTTTAACTCAACTTTGACTTTCACTTTTTTATGGTAAGATTCATCCGAAATCAATCATCAATAAAGATCACCATTTATTATGGCGTAACATATTGTAACTGGAAAAGGAATCTTTGTCGTGAGGTGTCCGTACTTTCTTTCGAATTGATCCTCAAAATATTTCAATGAATGCCTTGCTTATGTATGTAGATACTTAAATTTTGTGATTATTTGAACTCTAAAAAACTACCTATACAAAAAGAAATTTAATATCAAGTGTCTCTCGACTGACACACATACATAGCTCACTTTTTATTTAAAAAAAACCGGACAAGTTAACCGAGGGTTCCGCACAAGTTTGTAGGTACGCAATACGCATCATAAACAGCCATGTCTTATTTTTACGTTAACTCAAAAGTTTGATGTTTTCACAGCTTCAAAGGTCCGTAGACTTAGGAAGAACGAAAGAAAAATGATTTTATTGTTGACAGCACATAACATACACATAAAATGCAAAAATAACTATAATATAAGACTTATATGACTTGACATATTTAAGTTCTTAGTTGTTTCTGGTTTGACGTTTTTAGACATTATGTAGTTTTAAGCTTTTGTAATTGTAAACTCATATATTTTATTCCGAAATAAATAATATGATTTGAGTATATGTTTTTAAGTTCGACTCGATACTTTCACACTTTCCCGAGATAAAGGATCTTGACCGACAGACGGCCGTATCTTTTATAACATGTAAACTAAGGAGTTTGATTATTTCCCAGCTTCAATGGACCGTAGATTTGAATATAGGGTTTTAATTTCAGCCCGGTCGGTACCTACACGTGTTCTCGAGATCTTCACAGACAGACAGCAAAGTGATCTTATAAAGGTCCGCGTTTTTCCTCTTGATATATGGAACCCTAAAAAACTTTTTACTATATAAAAACTTTGCCGTAAAACTTGCAATGAAAAAGACATAAAAGTTGAATACCATTAATTATGTTAGTAGGTAATGAAAATGACATAAATCCGCAATATACGCCAGTGAAAGAGTTGAAATATATAAATTCACGTTTGCTATCTGACACCGTTTATTGGTTTATCGCTGAGGTTTATCGTGTCGAGATCGCACTCATGTCACAGCGAACATGGTACGAAACAAATGCTGCATCACCCGGCAATGCAACTGGCAGCTTGAGATAAAATCTGTTACAACTCAAACACCATAATAATAAGTACTTGTAATATCATGCCCTGCGAATATGTGATTACATAACGCATTTAAAATATTATGTAAAACAACATTATATCGCACAAACGTGTGTATGTAATCAACATTAAAGTAATACATACGCGAAGGAAAACTTTCGTAGTTGCCACTTTTTAAGCTCCTTTAGCACACTGAGTAAGTAACAAATTGAAAAAAACTAAAAACAAATCTATTTTTTGAATAGACGGAATTTAAGTGTTTATTTTGAAATGCCATCGGCAGACCCGTCTTTCCCAGTGGGCACTTTGGGCCAGTGCCCAGGGCCCCGCGATCGATAGGGGGCCCCTCAGATCAAATACAAAGTCCTGTTAAATCACCAAACGGAAGTCATAGGGGCCCCATTATCCTAATATGCCCAGGGCCTCCAATAGGTCAAAGACGGCACTGGCCATCGGCTAATAACATGCAGCTTAAAAATTGTCTGATCCATTATTAGCCCTTGACCTAAAATTTAAAAAAAACGGTATAACCATATCAAAATTGTTTCAGCGGTAAGATAAAAGATAGGCATACAGACGAACAGAGTTGGATTCACGTTTATAATTTTGTACCTACTTTAAGTATTCAACTCCCACAAACTAAGTAGGGAAAAGGATTTTTTTATTTGAAATTCTTAAATCAAAGTGATTCTTTAATCGCTCATAGATTGATAAAGGATTTTAGCCTTTGATGAATAGCTGTACCCGGATCAGTACTATGTTTAATTTACTATGCATTAATTTCTACCTTAGATCTTTTTCGGTTGTCCTTTGATGTGAAAATATCAAAGGTTTTGTAAGTAATACTAGAAAATTTATTTTGATAGCTAAAGCAATGCCTTGAATCTTGAATTTGGGCGCTGGCCTGATTAGATTACTACTTGAGAACAAAGATAAATGATTGATCTCGTTTAGCGAGACCAATAATTCATCTATGCTTGAGAATTGAACATTATTGAATTAATCAAATTCATTTTGAAACCTAAATATTTGTTTAATTATAGAACTTCACATTATTTATAAATCTTTTGTAGTTTTTTCTTAGTTTGAAAGAAAACAATTATTCATACTAAACTTGAACGTTTCCCAAATATACCAACGATAAATTATTTATCAGTGTATCGAATAATGTAAGGAAAATTAATGGTGGCCATATTTCTCATCATATATTGCACAATCACAACACATCCGGTTTTTATACAAGGTATTAAGCGACTACAATCCGATTAGAAGATAGCTGGTAAGACCCTGTTTCCCCACTACACAACAATTTTATATTTGACTTCAGTTGTTTTTTAGTTAATAGTGGCGACAAATGAGTATTTTATGATCCGCCTGATGGTAACTTTTTTTTATGTTATAGGGGGCATACGAGCAGACGGCTCACCTGATGGTAAGTGATCACCGTCGCCCGTGGACACTTGCAACACCAGGAGTATCACAAATGCGATGCCGGCCTTTAAGGAAGGAGTACGCTCTTTTTTTGAAGGTTTTTGGGTCGTATTGGTCCGGACACTGCTGGCAACAATATATTCCACAGTTTTGTCGTACGTGGTAAAAAATTTCGACAAAAACGCACGGTTGTGGATAGCCATGCATCAAGATGATGGGGATGAAATTTTTGTCGCGATGTACGATGGCGAAATGCAGCAGCTGGAATTAATCCGAACAATTCCTCAGAACACTCCCCGTGATAAATGCGATAGAAGATACAGAGCGAAGCTACATCCCTACGCAAAGCCAAAGGATCAAGCTGATCGGAAAGGTCCTGGTCCTCGAAAAGGGAGAAGCTGGTACTGGGGTGCCCCCGCCCAAAGATGAGAGCTGCGGGGCTATTCTGTAAAATTTTCACGCGTGGATCCGATGCGGTTCCGCGCGAATCTGTATGGGAAAGGCTCGGATCCGCATCGGATCCGCGCGTGAAAATTTTACAGAATAGCCCCGCAGTACTCCATGTGAGGCCGAACCTGTGCTTTATAAAGATGCAGTCGGTGGGCCGTTGTAAAGTACATTCTCGATCTATTGAGCACACCAAGCTTCTTAGACGCCAATTTGGCCTTGCCCTCTAAATGATCTGACCTCAAAACTATGGGCTACAGACGGAATACTTTCTGGTACCACAAATTCTAAAGCTTTGCCTACTCTGACCCCATCTTTTATGCCGTAGAGCTCCAGAACCCTCGAAAACAAAATAGATTCGAAAAAATACAAGGCCGTTCAAGGCATCACTTCCTGGCTCCAAAGAGTTTTTACCTATTTTGACGACCTTTGTGGCCCAGTGGTTTGTACGCCGGGTTTCATGGTGTCGCCGACTCGAGAGGTCCCGGATTCGAATCCCGGTGGGGGCATACGAGCATTTGTACTCCAGTCAGTTAATATGCATTTATATATAAATATATATGTACAGTATATGTATTCTATCCGTTACCCTAATAATCATCTTATAACTCAAACCTTACATTGCTTACTTTAGGGCTAGGCTAATTGGTGTGAGTCTTGGAAATATTTATTATTATCATCATCAGCCTATTAATGTCCCCACTGCTGGGGCACAGGCCTTCCCTATGGATGGAATAGAGAGATTGGGCCATGACCCACCACGCGGGCCCAGTGCGGATTGGTGGGTGTTAACGACTGCAAATGCAACCAGGACCAACGTCTTAACGTGCCTTCCGAAGCACGGAGGAGCTCGAGATAGTAAATTTTTGGTCACCCATCCAATGACCAATCACTGCGAAAGTTGCTTAACTTCAACCATCGCAGCCGAACGCGCTGGCTACCTGCGCCATCAAGCTCCTTATTATTATATATTATTATTATTATAATATTATATCATAACTATAAAATTCGAGAATCAAAGAGAATTAACTCAGCTGAAAAAATATGACAACCAAACTTGGCTGTATGTCGTAGATATTAACTTTTACTGAATATCTATCTTCGGAACTAACTGATATGTAAAAAAAATCGGTGTTTTTCAATTCGCAATTTTAACCACTACTTGTTAAATTGTTGTCATTAAATAAAATTAAACAGAGAAAAGTGTCCAATGATAAAAACGGAAGCTCAAAACATTATTCACGTGATTTGCCCGAACAAATCCAAAGATCAATTATAAAATTTTATGAAGAGTTTAGAGGTACTGCTCCTTCCTTGCCTACCCTAACCTTATCCTTTATCCCGTAGAGCCCTAGAGCCTTACTCACCCATAGATTAGATACACAACACCAATAATTTCAGCAATGAAGTATCTATTCTCTTGTAAGCTGGAGAAAACTTCACAAGGCGAGAGCTTTAATTCCACTGGTCGCATACGCAGATTATTTGCAATGCAATGCTATGTAACAGGAGCTCGATGGTTAGTGTCTCCGATCGTTAAAATAAAGAAATTTGACAACGGCCTGTCATAGAAAGCATGACCAAGAATTTATTATTCCTCATTGAGACGTTGGTCCAAGCTTCATCATTCTGCTCTCTTTAGCCGCTATAAGTAGCGGCAAACTTCTTGAGCAAAACAACACAGACAAATAAACTTGCGCAATAGAAGTTTTTGTATGTTGTTATTGCGCGGGCTTCCTTGTCTATGTTCGTTGCTTAAAAAGTTTGCCGGGGTGTTTACCAATCCACCCAACCTCTCTATTTCATCCATAGGGCAGCCTTGCATCCGAGCGATAGGGACACTAATAAACTGATGATCATGTAAATGACACAACTATTAACAAGAACACACTAAATGCATTTTTACATTCGCGACGTGTTCACTAAATTGTTTCGCAGTTTATCGGTTTTCAGATGAAACTGAGTGATTTGGAACATTCGCGCATCGTATGTAATAGTAACATAGGTACAATGTACGCTGAAAAGTGCACGAGCACGGACACTCGATTCTTTTTTTTTTTTTTTTTTTTTTTATAGTTAGGTCCGACAAATGACTCCACCCCACCTGATGTTAAGTGAAGGTGAAGTCCAGACGCGAAGATAGCTGATACAGCAGTTCTACCTGCCACACCAGCCATCCTCACCCTGCCGGCCTGCATGCTGCTTCACGCCTCTTTTAAAGGATCCCAGGTTGTAAGAGGGAGGGAACACGTGAGCGGGCAGAGCATTCCATTTACGGATAGTGCGACAAAGAAATGAGTCACCAAATTTCTTTGTACGCGTTGGAATTGTGGCCACAGTAAAACGGTGACAACGTAGGCCAGCGCGCGTGGTCCTCTGAAGGAAAGGGGAAGGTGGGATAAGAGAGAATAACTCCTCAGAACACTCGCCGTGGTACAAACGATAGAACGCGCTTAGTGACGCCACGTCACGGCGTAATTGAAGAGGCTCAAGGTGTTTAGTCACCTCCTCATAGCCTATGATGCGGATCGCGCGCCGCTGTAACCTATCCAAAGCATCGAGCAAGTACTTGGCGGAGCCATCCCAGAGGTGCGAGCAATATTCCACGCAGGACCGCACTTGCGTTTTGTACAACAAGCACAGTTGATCGGGCGTGAAAAAACGCCGCACCTTGTTCAGGACTCCGAGTTTGCGTGAAGCTGTTTTGATCACGGTTTCGATGTAGTCCTTTGGATTCAGGTCTGAGCGAACTTCCATACCGAGCATGGAAATGTTGCTCTGCAGCGGTAGTGTTGTGCCCTGAAGAGATGGAAGGGGAAGGAATGGCGATGTTTTTGCCGTGAAAGCGCAAGCCTGAGTTTTCTTGGCATTGAACCCAACCAAGTTCCTGGTACCCCATTCGGAAATGTGTTCCAAAGCCTGATTGAGTTCAATGACAAGATTTTCCCGTTTCTCCCTGGTTACTGCATGCCCAGCCGCTGCTTGTCCGAGATACCCCGCATGCACTGTACTATCGTCTGCATAGCAATGAATATTCCCAAGAGGAATCAGGTCATTGATATGCAGCAGAAAGAGAGTGGGGGATAGGACGGAGCCCTGGGGAACGCCGGCATTCACTGACATGAACCGCGAACTGCTACCATCCGTAAGGACACGAATTCTACGCTCATGCAGGAAGTCAGCTACCCAAGAACAGAACTGGGCTGGCAGACCGTATGCCGGAAGCTTGGAGAGAAGGCTTTTGTGCCAGACCCTGTCGAACGCCTTGGCAATGTCAAGGCTGATAGCCAACGACTCGCCACGCTTGTCGATAGCCTCACCCCAGATATGAGTTAAGTACGCTAGAAGATCACCCGTCGATCGTTTCGGTCTAAATCCATATTGACGATCATTAATCAGGGAGTGATCCTCTAGGTAGCGGGTCAGATGGTTATTAAGGACCTTTTCTAGAACTTTACATAAAACTGAGGTGACTGCTATTGGCCGATAGTTTGCCGGGTCCGAGCGATCCCCTTTTTT
Organism: Chilo suppressalis; assembly: GCA_902850365.2. Classification (NCBI taxonomy): domain Eukaryota; kingdom Metazoa; phylum Arthropoda; class Insecta; order Lepidoptera; family Crambidae; genus Chilo; species Chilo suppressalis. The sequence goes on along the minus strand of OU963899.1, from coordinate 8,121,503 downwards.
GGGTACCGGTTGCACGTTAGCATCTCTCCAAGTCTCCGGCAAACGCCCCAAAGAATACGAGCATTGGTACAAGCGCGTGAGCACGGGACACAACTCCGCTGCACATTTTTTAAGTACTACTGCTGGGATGCCATCAGGTCCACTAGCTTTCCGGACGTCGAGTGATTGCAACTCGGCACGAACCTCACGCTGCCTGATTTTAATATCAGGCATCGTTGTGCCACAGTGAGGTAATGATGGTGGCAGTGCATTGCAATCATCGATTCGGGAGTTAGCCGCAAAGAGTTTTGCCAGTAAATCGGCTTTCTCCTGCGGCTTATGAGCTAGTGTTCCGTCTGGGCATCTCAGAGGTGGCAGCGAGGGCTGGCAGAAGTTTTTTTGCACGGCCTTAGCCAAACGCCAGTAGCTACGGGAGCCCGCAGGATGCGTTATAAGTTCCTGGCCAACACGTGCAACACGCTGGGCATCCGCTCTGATGTAAGCCTTCTTACAGGCCTTGGAAGCAGAATTGTAGGCTGCTTTGAGTGAATCGACCCCGGGATCCTTGAGAGCGCGGCCTCTGATCCAAGCACGATATGCCGCTTGCTTACGCGAAGCAGCTTCAGCACAGTCGTGATTGAACCAGAGGTTACGTGTGCCCTTACTGATGAGATCAGAATGAGGAATATAGTATTCCATACCCATTATGATCTCCTCAGTAATGGCAACGGCACTGCCCGATAGGTCCCTGTCACTGAAGCAGCGCTGCTTCCAAGGGACGGACGCAAAGTAATCACGCATACCGTCCCAATCTGCCGACCCATAATGCCAGATTCGGCGCTTGACCACTGCTGGACGCGGAGGCTTGGCCTGTGGTGCTTTGGCGGATATCAGGCAGTGGTCGGACGAGCCCAGGGGGGCTCTTACCACAACCTGATAGCCCTGTGGATGGGTCGTGAGCAGAAGGTCCAGTAAAGAAGGCGCTTGACTTGGAATATCTGGGATCCTGGTGGGCTGATCAACCAGTTGCTTCAAGTCATGCGTGAGAGCGAATGTGTGAGCAGAGATCCCTGCATGGTCAGTTTTGGAAGAACTTAACCACAAATTGTGGTGAGCATTAAAGTCCCCCAAAAACACCAATTCTGCATTGGGAAATCGCTCCTGCGCGTCATCTGCTGCCCGACTAAGGTGTTCAAAAAGTCGAGTTGTCTCAACATCGCCGGTGTGGGATCTGTAGAGGCACACGTAGACTCTGGCCCGGGGGCCAGAGTCGACGTGTACCCCCAGCATGGAGAAGGAGGGATCTTCCAAGCAGCGGAGACGGCGACAACAAACATCCGCCCGAACATACAGGCATACACCGGCTTTCGCTTTGAAGGACTCTTCAAGCACGTAGCCGGGATAATTAAGGTAGCCTGTGTCAGCAGGCGGAAGTATTTGTGTCTCCGTCAGGAACAACAATGCTGGCCGTGCTGTCTCGAGATGGTGGTGGACAGCGTTGAGGTTAGAGTGGAGTCCGCGTATGTTGCAGAACTCGACCTCAAACAGCGTTGAAGGCGTGGGGGTGTGCACCGCTGTACGTCCAAACTTTGTTTTTGAGGCTGCCATGGTGGAAGTGAAAAAAAAAGAGACGCGAAAACGAGCGGACGCCGTCGCGAAGAGTCCGGGCAAATAAGGGGGGTTTGTCTTCCCGATTGACTGCCTGCAGTGGAGATGCGCCGACCCGCCGGACGGAAGGGCCCCCGCACCCCCCCGGAAGTGGCCGCCGGGACCCCACGCCCCGGTCACCAACCGGCACGACGGTCCACCCCGAGATTATGCGTGACATGATGGGGCAGCCTCGCGAACTGGTTAGGAACGCTTGGGCCCCTGTACTGTGCCACGGGCGGCCAGCGGGACAGCCGTTTCTACGGGTCTCCCTGGCCGACGGGTCGATGCAGTCCTCCCGGCATCGGTTCCACGGATGCCTCCCCTGGACCGAATCCTTCGCGACAACTTCCACTCGAGCTCTGGTTGTACGCTGGCTGACCCCGAAACGCGCGAGAAGCACTTCACGGGTTTTTCACCATGCGCACGGTGGTAACAAACCAGGCGGGTGTTAGGCACCCTACCACCAGAAGAGCGGATGGAAGCTCCGACATCCCTTAGTCGCTTCTTACGACACCCACGGGAAGAAAAGGGGCGGTGAGTTGTATTCTTTCTCCGTCACCGCACGGATAAAATTCGAATCTTTGATTATTTATACACCTAGTTTTTTTTTTGTTAAAAGGGGGGCAAACAAATATATGGCCTACCTGATGGTAGGTGGCCACAATAGCCTATAAAATGCAAAAATGATTGCAATATTGAAAATATCACTTACACCGTTGTCTACCCTGACCCAATCCCCCACTCTAATGTCATATTGTACTAAAGCAGTAAATGTGTGCCTGTGTAGCGACGAGCATATCTACCATATGTAGTAGATATTTTTGCGCCGCTTCCGTGCAGTTAATACTTTATGTAGGGTGTATATAATCAACGATTCGAACCTTATATTCATTGGTTTTTACATGTATTGCGTTTCAAACTCATACTCAACTATCATAAAACATAGTAGATCGAAAGTCCTACCTTGGTCGAACATGATGATCTCGACAGTGGAGTCCAGCCGCACGTTCTTCACATGGACGCATTCGTCGCCTTGCCCCTCGCCCTGGTGGCACAGCGAGCTGGGATTGACGTCACTACCCTGGGTGAGTAGGGGTGACGCCGGATATGTGAACCGGTGACCGTCCGTCTGACCCCAGCTCTCTGTAACCAAAAAGATTTTTTATGTTAAAAAGTGATTTGTAAAATATCTACGTGGAAATATGACCAAGAAAGTACATAAGTATAGCCAAAATATAGCTTTTATGGATTACTACACTTGAAAACGATAATAACTTTGTTGCTGCATATCTAATTGTTTTTTCGCTAACCCTTTTTCCATGATTTTGTATAGATGTTGAATAAATGTTTGTTTTTTTCTAATAAAAAAGGGAATAAACATGATGTAGTTTTATTATCTAATAGTGTTTGATGTTTTCAAAATAATGGTTAGTAAGTGAATAACTCAAATAAACACTGTACTATTTCAATATTTCTCGCATAACACCAATGATACTACAGAAAAAAGCCGTACATAAGTATTCGAAGCTCGCTTTCAATCGATACAAACCAATTACTAAAATCGCAAAGGCGGATGGATGGAAATTGCTGTGACGTTTATTGGGAGCCGAACCTCGATACGTAATAGAGTAGGTACAGCATATAAAATAATAACCTTTTCTCTTTAATACAGAATATAATGGAAAATTCATTTTCAATTTTACTGAATAGACGCTTCGCAACAAATTTTTGCTTCGGAGAAAATTATTTCAAAACACCTCTTAAATGTAAGAAGATAGTGTACAACAATATTAAACGCTTATCTAATATTCGTGTGAAAGATCAGTATTAGCGTAGGTATAATTTTATTTATTGTTATTATACCTAAGTGTTTATTATTAGATTGCGTAATTTATTGATATCGTTAGACTTTATACATTCAAGGTCACTTTTTTCTTCTAATACGCAGTCGCTGACTCATTGCTATAATACATATTTCCAATGCAAATAGAGTTAGTGTTTTTTATTGAATTCCTACCCCAAAACACGCACGCAATATGAACACTTTGATGTCTGTCCGTCTAACCGTCCGTCTTTCAGGACCCCTTTTCTTGAGAATATACTGTGTGAAGTTTATATAAATATTATCAAACTAACGGCCCGTCCTGCTTCACACGGGTGTATTAAATTATCAAATGTGGTCTACAATTAAGGTTACCTACTTTTTTTCTATCAAAAATGGTATTTTCGAAGCTGCATCTTAAAATATAGCAGATGACAAAAAATGGAAAAAATATAATACCTATGTAGTGAAAATATTTACTTTATATTTGAAATGAGTATATTTTTGCTGCTCTGTACTTCAGTTTTTGTTTTAAGAAAGCTTTTACTGGCAAAAGTCTGCTTTAAGCAAAATATAGTAGTTTCGCCTTCTATATATTTTTTCAGAAATATAGTATTTGTTCCCCTAATACAGTAGGATACCATATTAAATAGTAGGGTTGGCAACCCTATCTACAATCCTTTTCAGAGCAATGAAAAAATCACACTTGATCGCCTTCGTGTTAACCTAGAACCATGTTTGGAATAAATAATAAATATTTTTAACACTCACACCATTGAGCCTAGCCCCAAAATAAGCACTGTAAGGCTTGTATTATGGGATACTAGGGTAACGTATAGAATACATATATATCACATATATAAGTATATTTATATAGAAATACATATCAAACATCCATGACTGCAGTACAAATGCTCGTATTCATCACACAAACATCTGCCCCCACCGGGATTCGAACCCGGGACCTCCCGAGTCGGCATGTCCATGAATAAATCAATGAGGCCACAGGAATAGGAATAATAAATAAAAAAACCGTAAAAGATGTTGGTGGACCCGCGACTTATCCTTATTTTTTACAACAGTCTCCTGAAGAACATCAATAGGGATGATGACAAATTTTTATTTCTTCATTTATCAGGTAGATTATCAAAAAGTGTTGGACACGTATTTTTTCTTTTTTCACATAATATAAACATTGCAGAGATATATTGATATGAAAAGTCGCATGACGTCACGTTTTGGTACAATTTTCACTTAAAAGTGACGTCACGAGCCACTACTCCCAAACTTTGACACGCTATAACTTTGTCATTTTTTGGTTGATTGCCCAAAGAAAAAATACGTGTCCATTATTGTTTGATCATCTAACTGACGGACTAAATAGAATTTCGTTTACTGTACCCCGTCATCACCCCTATCGAATCTCTAAATAAGAGAGAGGAAATGATAATGAGTAACACGTTTTTATTTTGTTAACGTCCACTAATTCTATAACAGAAGACAAAAATAGAATTTTACATTTGCATGAAAACGTTATCATCACATCTATTCTCATTTTACTTTCGCTACCGTCTACCGTTCCAACATTAAAGAAGGTTCACCTTTTTTGTATCACTAAATTTAGTTAATTTGGCTACTTTTGAACGCAGTTAGACACGCTCTACAAAGCACTGACGAACGGTAGCGGCGGCTAGGGTTGCCAGATCGGCTGGATTCTCCCCACATTTCATTTGATATGCAGACTAACGACAAGTGACGAAATCGCCTGACAAACTGACATGACGATTCACTTACGACTCTGAAAATTCTACATGAGACGTGGGGATAAACTGTCCTTTCTCGTCACTGTCACTTTCGGCTCGAACAAGAACCCCCTTGTTAATAAACAAATAATAAGTTTTTTTTATGTTATAGGGGGCATACGAGCAGACGGCTCACCTGATGGTAAGTGATCACCGTCGCCCATGGACACTTGCAACACCAGGAGTATCACAAATGCGATGCCGGCCTTTAAGGAAGGAGTACGCTCTTTTTTTGAAGGTTTTTGGGTCGTATTGGTCGGGAAACACTGCTGGCGACAATATATTGTTAGTTTTGTCGTACGTGGTAAAAAATTTCGACAAAAACACATGGTTGTGGATAGCCACGCATCAAGATGATGGGGATGAAATTTTTGTCGCGATGTACGATGGCGAAATGTAGCAGCTGGAATTAATCCGAACAATTCCTCAGAACACTCCCCGTGATAAATGCGATAGAAGATGTATACCGAAAACGCAAAGCCAAAGGATTAAGCTGATCGGAAAGGTCCTGGTCGTCGACGATTCGAGCCGCTCGGCGCTGGATGCGATCCAAAGGGAGAAGCTGGTACTGGGATGCCCCCGCCCAAAGTTGAGAGCAGTACTCCATGTGAGGCCGAACCTGTGCCTTATAAAGTTGCAGTCGGTGAGCCGGTGTGACTTAGACTAGTTACGCCATGTTTTGTTCATGTCACTCAATTGCTATTCGTCATTCAATAAACAGAGAAAAAACATGGAGTAACTAATCCAAGCGTAGTCTTCGTTTATTAATAAGGGGAGAGGCGTCCAACGAGGAGAGGGGGCATATGATTCTCCCGAAAACTTTACCAAAATCCCGAAATTTTAAAATATTATCCACATATTATGACTTTTCGATCTAGCAACCCTAGCGGCGACGGACAACGGGTGGCAGCAACGCTCTTCGTTACCAAATCATTAAGTACTTTCGCTGCTTTTTCGATTGATACTCGAATTAATCCCGCAGGACAGAAAGTTTATTTACGGCCGGCTGCCCAGACTTTATCGATAAAGAGTTTCGAGCGATTTATTTGACCATTGGATTAAGCGCTGCCCTTTCAAATGGTCCCTCTGGTAGCTCGAATGCACCGATAGATGCATGATGATCGCTATATATTACAAGTAGGTACGTTTTTTCTAAATATAATGCTACCTAATGGTACTAAGCCGACAAAAGAACAAAACGAGCACAAATGAAGTTTCAGTGCTTGAACATACAAAACGAAGTAAATCACGCTAAATATTTTAAATCACAATCGAGCAACGAGTAAATCAACGATAAAGTGTTTAATTTATCACTAACTGGTTTCAAGATTTTAAATATTTATCAGTTCTTTATATATTTATTTTTAAGCATTTAACTGCTAGATGTTTAAATATAAAAGCCTAAGATATACTAGAAGAAATTCGACACGGTCATTAAGGTCGTCGTAGCATAATTAGTCAGTGCATCCACTCGGATAGCGAAGAGATAGGGGTTCGAGCACAAAATAGGACTGTGTACTTTTTGATAAAAATCAATGGACATTTGTTTCTTTATTGTTTTATTATTATTTTATATTAATAAATTTACGCATTTAAAACATAAAAGAGAAAAAAACGTTGAAAATCAAATTAAATGATACATATTATTAACTGAGCAGATGTTTTATTTACATACATTAACTGCTACATATAAAACGATTCCGATATTCTCATGAACATAAACATTTCTAAAGTTAAAGGAGATCTTTCTTGGAATTGAAATTGGTCTCATGAAGTAATGAACCGTTGCTTTCCTTTTAGAATCGTTTACTTATCTTCGTTTTTGTGAACACTGTCATACATAATAATAATACTGATACAAGATAAAGTTTGTTAACAAATAAAATGACTGCCCGGCCATGGGGCATAAATAAATAAATATTTCCAACACTCACACCAATTAGCCTAGCCCCAAAGTAAGCACTGTAAGGCTTGTGTTATGGGAAGCTAGGGTAACGGATAAATTACGTATACTGTACATATATAAGTATATTTATATAGAAATAACTATTAAACATCCATCACTGAAGTACAAATGCTCGTATTCATCACATAAACATCTGCCCCCACCGGGATTCGAACCCGGGACCTGTCGAGTCGGTGACACTATGAAACCCGGCGTACAAACCACTCGGCCACGGAGGTTGTGAAAATAAAACGTGTATACCTTGTAGGCATCACAGAACTTTTGTCATAATATTATCATGCATATCAGCGGATGGCATCATCTTAATTCCGCAGAAAAACATTTGGCATTCACTTATTTCTCAGACATTCAAGCCAGAATCACCTTTAGGGGTAAATTTTAATATCCACAATAATCAAAAAACAGAGCCATCATATAGCAAAAAGATCACGGCCAAAACCGTCTTTTGGCATACAAATAATTATTTAACTTTCCTTGCTTTATTTATCTATTTTACTTCTTATTCTATAATCATAAAATAAGAAGTAAGAAAAAGTAGTTTAATATAATTGGAAAACAATGCCTCTGTCTGTCAAATATCTAAGTTGCCGTAATATAATAATTAGCTCAACCCACTTATACCTATATAAGTGGAGCAACAGAAAAGTGTGCCGCTCAAGCCATTCTCATTTTGCTACCCTAAACTCAATCCCCTAACTGTGAAGCCCTGGAACCTCATTTACCAGATTAAAACTTTTCAACAGAAACATGACATCCGAAAAAGGTAATTTTAATAAATTACTCATCTATAAGTCAGTTTTGGCGGTCCGCTCTCTCTGATAAACAAAAGTTCTATTCATCCTTCAGGAATGCGTATCTCTTTTTCATCAAACTTTAGAAATAAAGAAACATCAAACTCAGGATACTTACCTACTTATTTACTTTGTTTACTTGACCAAAGCTTTTAATTGGAAAATTTTAAAATCTAGACCAACATCAATATTAAATCACGATCAAATCTAATGGTAACAACTCGAACATTAAAAGAGAGTGAAATTACTTTCGTTTGTTACGCTTTCGCGTGCCGAGCATTGATCTACACATAACTACCGTAATTTAAAATGTATCTCAAGAAAAGTTGTAAATTATGCAAGAATATCTATTCCAAAGATTACCCAATCCATTCCAAATAAATTTCGTACCGTGTAGGCCACTTAATGATTTGTATGTTATTTTGTGCCTGAAGAAAAAAGATTTGGAAAACATAATAAACTAACTTAGATTAAACTATTAATTTATCTCAAATTTTAATTATCAACTTTATAATCACATTATGAAGGCAGGACAATTATCCGCCTTAATATTTTTTACCACATCTATATGCAGCGAATACGGTACTACTCGAACCGTAACCCCATGTGGTAGGTGCTCTGTCAGGAATCAGGATATTCATGTTAAGTAGAGTACCTACTCTGTATAACTCCAAGGTATTCTTTAAAGTTAACAGACTTCGGTTTCTCAGTTCCAACTTGCTACACAAAGTAGGTTATGTGAGTGTTGTCGTGTTGCATAAATGCTGGGTCGAGTTTTCGCAACTGCGGCGTGCCCTGCTTGTTGGATATTCTGTCCAATATCGCACTTGCTGTACGCTGTACGTGAACCAACCTATTTATTTGGGGAAGTTGCATCGGCGACATACTTACTATGGACATACTATCCGCGAATACTATCAACTATACTATACTATACTATCAACGCTAATTAGCACGAATTTTGTGCATACCAATTAATTCACATCTCACGTAGGTGTATGAAGTAATTAGGACACTTACGTAATTTACAATCGCGTATTTGCGTTTAAAGGTTTCTTTTTAACGAGCTCCGTGGCAGACTGATATACTGGTTTTCAAACTGTCACCTGTTCTGGGGTAGACTGTTTTTGTTATGTTGAATGAGAACATTTTTAATTGAGTCATGGTTATTTATACTATATACTTTCTACAAAAATATATTTATCTTTGTATCATAAGGTATATCGTCGTTGTGAAACCAATATAATTATATGCTATGTGCACTTTTTGAAGATCTCGACATTTCGATTAATATGACTAGTACACTCTAGAATACAAACCAATTTTCGAAAAGAAAGACTACTATGCGAATTTTTAAGGTTACTTCCCCAGACGGGCGCTCCCATTCGAGCGGATAATCCACTACGCCCTACCTCTCAAAAATTAGCAGATAGGCAAATTGGTGAGAGTGTAAGAAATGTTTATTCAGTCAGAACGTTTGGATGCGTCAGATATAATTTTCCTTAAATGACAACAAGGGTATGAAGTTAAACACTGTATGTATTATTGTATCTACTACGACGGTAGCTTCGACTGCACAAAGTTGTTGTGCAGAGATGATCATTTCCCTCGAGTGCTGACCTGAAGGCACTTTAGGCGAGGCCTTGGACAAGGTACCGAATCCAATCTAAGCCAGTATTCCTTTACTATGCAGGTTATTAAATTTAAATTTTACTGTATATACATATATATATTGTTTACTTTCACCGTACGCTAAACATAAGATATATCTATACCTTGAAGCAAATAATTAAGAATAGAAAAACCAAAATCTTGAAATTAAGATCAGCTATATAGATCAGGCTATGAAATATACTTCCTTCCTATCTTCCTCCGCCAAAACAGAGCAAGAGAATAAAAATAAATAATTTCCCATTAAGCGAAAAAAGTTTAGCTGCATTTCTGTTTTTCTATGAAAATAAATTCTCTCGGCACATAAGTATGGAATTAATATGTTTCTAGTTTAGAAAAATCGCTTGTTATATCATCTAGCAGTTTCATGCTGAAATATAAACACTATTCCACTTAGTTAAGAACTCTGTACTTTTGGTGGTTAGCGCTTTCGGCCTGCAATCGTTAAAGTTAAGCATCTTTTGCAATGGTCGGTAATTGGATGGGTAACAAAAAAAATGTTATCTTAAGCCTTGCGAAGCACGTTCAACAACGTTAAGTCGTTGGTCCCGGCTGCATCTGATGATTCCAGTGGCATTCGCAATGCGTAATAAAATGCCCGCAACTTTTTGTTTGTTGTTTGTTTCGTTAGAAAACAATGCGAAGCGATTTATTCTTGTACTGATAAAGCGCTCTAAGTGCAATCTTAAACAATGACACATTGTCTTATATGTACGCAGTCAATCATGATCAAATACATCGGCTAATCGGTTGGAAAGTTTCGTTGATTGGTGTCCGGCGAAGCTTTGTCACGGGGTGCGGTGTAGCAGAAGAAAGTGAAGCAACGACGTGTAAGCGTGCGCCTGCGCCTCGGCGTCGCCCGATAACCTTAATCGACTAAATAATTAGACACGTACTCTGCTTAATTGATAACAATCAAAAACGAGAAATAAAGATTATTACTTTAACTACTCGATATGAATGTTTATTTCCCTTAAAACAATTTAATTAATAAAATTTCGTCGTCATTATCATCAACAGCTTATTATTGGCTCCGCTGCTGAGGCAGAGGCATTCCCTATGGATGGACTTATGGGTACTAACGACTGCAGACGCAGCCGGGATCAACGGCTTAACGTGCTTTGCGAAGCACGGAGCAGCTCGAGATATAAAGTTTTTGGTCACCCATCTAATGACCGACCATTGCGAAAGTTGCTTAACTTCCACGATCGCAGGTCGAATGCGCTAAATACCTGCCCTATCGAGCACCTTGTCTCGTCATCGTCATCATCAGCCTATTAATGTCCCCGCTGCTTGGACACAGATCTTCCGTATGGATGGAACAGGGAGATAATAAAACAATAAAATGTGATGATTATTATGATATTCAATCTAACATTCAGTGCTTTATCGCCACGTATATCCATCTTAAATATTAATTAACGGTTACTTCTCCAAACTAAACAAATATAACGAAACTTGGTCTCTTTAAATAAATTTGTAATTTAAAATATTGTTTATTGTAGTTTGGCATACAACACACCTTGGACATATACATCATCCTCAGCCTATTAATGTCTCCACTGCTGGGGCACAGGCCTTCCCTATAGATGGAATAGGTAGATTGGGCCATGCATGACCCACCACGCGGGCACAGTGCGGATTGGCGGGTGCTAACAACTGCAGATGCAGCTGGGACCAACGTCTTAACGTGCCTTCCGAAGCACAGAGGAATTCGAGATAGAAGGTTTTTGGTCACCCATCCAATGACCGACCAATGCGAAAGTTGCTTAAGTTCAACGATCGCAGCCGAACGCGCTAACCACTTGCGCCATTGAGCTCCTCATATACATAATGGTACCTAACTTTATTATAAGTACATTTAAAAAAATCGCAAGCTACCAAAAATGTGATGTGTCCTGACACCAGTTTTGTCGAAATAATGTAAAGTATTACCTTAATTTGAATGGAAGAGTGTTCATAAACTTAATAAACAACGTTGTTTTAATGAATCAAATTAATTTCATTTAAATGCTAATTAGTTTTGCGTCAATACCAAAAGAAATATGTGTCTGACGTTTCTTGTTGATTACTCTGGAACGACATGAAATCGTTTCTTTCCTCCTCTGCTAGCTGTTCTCTCAGTCGCGTTTCAACAGCCTACGTTGTCACCGTCTCACTGTGACCACAATTCAAATGCGTACAAAGAAATTTGGAGACTCATTTCTTTGTCACACTACCTATAAATGGAATGGTCTGCCCGCTCACGTGTTCCCTCTTTCTTACAACCTGGGCTCCTTTAAAAGAGGTGTGAAGAAGCAACATGCAGGCCGGCAAGGTGACGATGGCTGGTTTGCCAGGTAGAACTGCTGTACAAGCTATCTTCACGTCTGAACTTCACCGTCACTTAACATCAGGTGGGGTGGAGTTATTTGTCGGACCTATCGATATAAAAAAGCTTATGGGATTTGGTATGCGCTGCGTTCCTCCGTTTTCAAAATACAAAGGTAAGCAGTTGATGACTCTGGTTTTGGTTTTCAAAATTCAGCATCATCATCATCATCATCAGCCTATAAATGTCCCCACTGCTGGGGCACAGGCCTTCCCTATGTATGGAATAAGGAGATTGGGCCACGATCCACCACGCGGGCCCAGTGCACGGAGGAGCTCGAGATAGTAATTTTTTGGTCACCCATCCAATGACCGACCACTGCGAAAGTTGCTTTACTTCAACGATCGCAGCCGAACGCGCTAACCACTTGCGCCATCGAGCTCCTCGAAAATTATTTCAAAATTATTGATTGCTATGGTACATTTTCATAAATTATATACTAAGTTGGCACGTTAATCGATTGATCAAAATGTTTGTATTGGGAATGTTGAAATAATGTAAAACTATGGATTTCCTTGTGCCAAAACCTTTATCATAATTTACGAAAATGGTACGTTTTTGACTGTTATGGCATTGATCGCTCTGGACTGAGTGGCCATAGCGATCAATAAATTTTGACAGGAGTTTGAGCAGCCACCTTATTGGGCACCGGTTGCACTTTAGCATCTCTCATTTGATCTGAGATTTAAATTTGGTCAGTGGAAGCTCAATCAGATCTTGGGGAAATTTATTAAACAATGTAATACTACACCCCAGAAATGAACCTCTTGATTTTTGGAGTCGGAAACATGGAACGGCAAGCTTAAATCTCGTGTTAAAGTTATGGGTTTGACATTTTTTTGCAAATGCCTCATAGGTTTTTCTTACATATATTATATTTTCATAAATGTATTACGATACTCACTTCGAGTCCCGTCAACCTAACCTCAATCAGGTCAAGATATAATTTAAATGTAGCTATTAATATTTTACATAAAATGTAAACAGGTTTAGAAACCTAAACAAATGAATCTTGTAAACCCATGTCATGGTTTAGCTTTAACAGCGGGGATGAAGTATTGGACTGAATCATAATTTGTAAAGTAAAATGGTAACCAGTATTTTTTTGCAATTATATGTGAGTACAACAAGATGAAATATTTTATTTTTTCACGTAATTAACTCACAGAAGACACAGCTTTTTAAAATCCTCTCATATATTTACCTACCATTACACAATAAGTGAAAATGTAGAGTTAACATACGCTATAAGTTGCCGAGAATTATTTATAATGCAAAAAAGCATCATTACGTTTCATCACAGTGTTAGAAGTAAATGGAACCAGTGATACATTTTCCGCAATGACAGTGCCACAGCCACCGCAAATAATATACCTTGATTGCGCCTGGTCGTGTCGCGCTTACGTAGGCAGGTACAGTTTATAACTCATTCAGTAGTTCTACTCAGTTCAGTTACGACAAAATAAATATCAAGTTTTACCGATCGACTGTGAAGCTTATATCGAGTGCGGCAAAGCAAAAAATCGGTAGGAGACATGACAGATTTGGGTATCTTTTTTGCGGCTGATTTCTGTACCATTGCGTATGTGGCCTGCAATAAACGCTCGTTATTTCTGTACGACTAATTTTAACGTTTTCACATTTTATACCACTCTCACTTCTGCATTTTTGTGGGAATATCAACTCGTATAGGAAATGCAATGCAGTTTTAAGCTTTAGCATCAGTAATTATTTTAATTTAATATTAATTACCAACGTATACATACATAACTAGAGTCTAACAAAGTGTCAATGACTAAACAAAGGCCAATAAAAATATTTTTCATCTATATTGATATAGATGAAACACAAACTATCTTCGTAATTTTGTTTTTGTTTGCATAGTATAAGTACTCAGTTGGTTTATACAAACTCGGTTATCGTAGAAAACCTACGTAGGTTAACACATTTTTAGATCCTTGGGTTCTAAGATCCCCATCGAGTTATGTTACAACTTGAGAATTAAACTAAACGCCGTTTTCTCTTCCACCTATCAGATTTCCCCTACTACAATGTTTAATAATGAATATGACACAATCTCGTTCGATCGCTGTCGAGACTTATTTATATAATTATATACATGAGCCTATCTCATTGGCAAAGTTATTGAATGGACTGTTTTCACCGTCGCCGGTCGTTCCTGAGTGTATATAGGTAAATATAATGTACCTACCTATTTATAATTGCAATAAATAGGTATCTTTAAATCTTTTTATATCAAGGAGTGTCCAAATACAAACTTCCACGTTCTTGGTTTTACCAAAAAAACTGTGATTTATATGTAGCCTTTTAATTCGTTTAACATTCAAAATGTTAATATATATTCTGGGTGCTGACACCGGCCAGTTCTCTTCAAGTAACGTAAGCGATAGGTTGGCCCAAACAATGCACCGAATACAGTCCAAGGCCCAACAGGACTGAAAATCATTTTATGATGTCATTGAAGTTAAGAGCTTAAAACAATTTCTCAAAATGCCCTGTAGATTTTTCGTCGGTCAATAAAATCCAGAGATATATTTCATTTATATCATGATTTTATTATAAAACTGAGAAATTGTGATTAACTCAACCTAAGTCAAAGTTAAATACGTTATTAATTAGGGTTTGCAGTAAAAAGGTTAAACGCCAAAGTTAGCATAAAAATCCATTATGAATAAAGATATCTAGACAAGAAAGTGAAAGGCTTCTTATTTTCTGAAAGCCCGCACATTGAATAAGATATTTATAAAAATAAAGCTTTTCAACCAAAAATGCTATTCAACTCGAGGCAAACTAAAATGACTACTCGGGTATTTCTTTTGTTCGGAAGTTTGTGCATATTTTTTATCTTTTTCAACCACATAACATTAGAAAGCTTTACCACTACGGTTCAAAAACTAATGAGTGTTGCAATTAATTATTATCTTACTTCCTACGACAAATTACTTATTTCAAAACAGCAATTCTATTTTTGGTAAAAATCTAGCCTACTAGCTCTAACTTACGCACCCGAGTGTCGCTTCTGCTTAATTATAATCGTGTATCAATGGTGTTTTATTAGTATTGGTTTTTGACACAGTTATTGTTAATAAAACACAAAAATAAAAAATGCTTACACTTTTCTGTTATTGATATTATTTTTGTTTGTCACAATGCGATACAATTGAACCATTATTCAGACGCGATTTTTAAGTTAGCTTAGTAGAATCGAAACCCTGGTGCGGTAGAAAAGTTGCCACTTCCTTCAGCTATCCCCACCCTGCTGGCCTATTGAGGGTGCATGTTAACGACCTGTTTTCCGCCGAGTGTAGGCGGTTTCTACCTTAAGCCCGCTTTGTTCACGATCACGATTTGTACGTTTGTACCGACCCCAAACCGTCGCTAGCGCCAGTGTTGTTAACAAATCTCCATGGTGTCCTATACTGACTTGATGATCGAACGTAGGCACGGTTTAAAACCGTGCCTAAACATGAAATCGTCTCATTACCACGCGCCCTAAACCTTATTTCGGTCGGTCTTAAATCCTGAAATAGGCACTCGAAATCGAGTCAAACCCTTTAAAAAATCCGTAAAGAAGCATTTCTGCTGTGAGGATGGTAGCTATCTTCGAGTCTGAACTTTACCACTACTTAACATCAGATGGGGTAAAGTTATTTGCCTATCTAGCTATATAAAAATGTGGAAAATCCGCAACGCTCTACCTCTCTCATCTCTCTTAAACGTGTATAAGAAAAGAAATCGAATTGTTAGACAAAGAAATGAGTCGGCGAATTTCTTTATGTATCATTGATATGGTATTGTAAATCTCATGAGCACACGATATGCACGTAAAACTCGTTCAATTCACTCTGAAAAACAAGTTAACCCTTCGCTTGGCATTCGCTCTCTAAAAGTGAACATAATAACAAAAATACTGTGGACGTCTACAAAATTACAACTTAAATTAACTTTCACGACTCCATATCGGTATTTATTTTAAAATCAACACTGGTAGGTATCCTAGGGTTTTAAGGTTTTTTAAACTATATAAGTTTTATTAATTAATTATGGGAAGACATCAATATTTTAGAATTATTGAACATTTCATGAAGAATTATAGCTTAGGGTTGATGTTCACATGACATAAATTATATTAATCATGTCTGATCGAAAGCAGATCGGTACTCCTAGCACGAACCAATATCCAATTCGTATCGTTTGCGAGTCTGAAATGTTATTGTCAAATGTGTACTGATTTTTAGTTCTCGTTACATACTTTGTGCCGCTGCTGTTCAAGTTTCCATACAAAATTGGACATTGACATTTCGGCTTGCAAACTATTCAAATTCGATAATGATTCGTGCTAGGGGTACGGTAACTATTCGAGACAAATCGGCTTAAGGTCTTTACCCATTACAACGTACCTTAACATGACCGTAACCCTACTGACACATACAATAAAATATTATTTCATACAATTTATATGAACCACAAGACTGTTCCGTCGGCGGTAATGCACGTCCTACACCACGATAAATGATACGGTCCTAGCGTGGTCATGGTTTGGTACGGTATAGTGAGTAGAGAGTGGACATACCGCAGGGCTCCAATGCACTCGATGGGACCACAAGGACCACGGCTCTAGTAAGGTGGGTGGCATTACTGGATTTTCAGTTGGTAGGGCCTTTCAAATCTCTCTCTCTCTCTCTCTCTGCAGGGAGTAGGATTCCTCCTACTCTCTTTTGCAAGAGTGGAGCGCCACATAACCTCATCAGCATTTCCCGGTGGCGGGGAATGCGTCTTTCATTTTACTAACATAAAAAAAGAAAGAAAAAAAAAGGTGCTGATCCGCACCGATTACTTGGCGGTGGGCGTACAGCTCACGGTTTTGTTTTCGCTCATTTGTTCATTACATTAGTTTAGTTGATGACGGATTGTGTTGTATTGTGATGTTGTGAATTCGGTAGTTGGCAAAATAGGCCCATAAGAATCCGAGGCTGCGTCCAGATGCAGTCATCCCTCTCGCATTGGCCGGCAAGAGAGAAAGAGGCTCTCCTCTTTCTGCAAGGTACTTCTTGCTACTGCAAGGTAGTAAGCGATACGGTAAACTTAACTTTTCCGTTTTGATATACATATATGCTTAAGTACCAACCTTTAGTCCTTCCCGGGAACAAAAGTACGTTCTCAGCTAATTTGTATTTAAAATTTGTACGTCTTTTTGGTAAATTAGTTAATATAACAATATTAAAGTTCACCCTACATCTTTAATATTTATTTTCGGTGGTCGGAGGTGAAATGGAGTTAATTTAATTAATATCGTTCTTCATAAAATTAAAAGAAGAATATATACGGTTTTATTTACCTACCTATAAATATTATAATATGGTTCTCGAATTATTCCCATAGCCGAGTTGGGATCGGTCTTTATATTTATATTTTTTACAGGTCGAAGGATAATTGTATATAATGTGTGTAATGTGTTTGTTAATATTGATGCCTGATTCATTAATTTCTGTTTTCACCAAAATATTCGTAGGAAAAACCAAATAGACAGCCGTAACTTAATTGTTGTACTAAATGGTCATCATTGTAGCTACACGCTACTTGTGTGTTGTTTACTAATGTGTTACGATTGCCTTAACCACTGAGGTATCAAGGGACAATACGGCGTTACCCAATACCTCATCGAGCTCATATTTGTCACACCGAAGTTGTCAAAGATACAAAACAGACATGTTGCTGTTCATTATACAATCGAAGCCGTATTTGTGGATACAATTTGATTAAACCGAAAATTTTATATTATTATGTAGGAAAACCCAATTAGACATCCGTTACTTAATCATTGTACTAAAGGGTCATAATTGTAGCTACACGCTACTTATTTGTTGTTTCCTAATCAAGTAAAAGTCAAGACAAGTCAATTAATCTTATGATATTTTTGAAGTGAAAACTTTTTTAACAGCGTTGTACACTGTTTTTGTTGTCAAAAAATTTTAAACTCCCGTCAGGTTTTAAACACGTGGGCTTATCGCATCATGACGCACAATAAAATTGGAAAGGTTGTTGGCTTTCAATATATTGGACGAAACACAGTAATATTTTATTTTACCGTATTATAATAATAAGTCTCTATCTAGGACGTCCACGTGGCAACTTTATTGCAAAGAAAATGCATTTTTAAGGTGCGCTTAAATATGATTCATGTAAGTTGATTTCTTTACAATAGATCTCGCTAAGTGCGCTTAAAAGTGATTCATGTAAGTTGATTTTTCTGAGAGATAAACTTTTTTAATGTAATATAAATTGTCATTTTGTGTACGATAGCGCAATAAATAAATATTGTATTCCACCACATACATGATAGTACTTTTATACTGATAATGAAAGCAATTCGTGCAAAATTATTCCCTAACCATTCCAAAATATCAAAAATGCACAACGTTAATATACAAGTTTTCACTTCTGCCGGCACTCCCGGAGTGCAACTAGTTGTTTTTTTTTATTATTTATTTATTGATTTACCTATTTTCATTTTTTATGAATTACACAGACAATCTTCTATGAAAATCAGCATTCAGCATTATTTATCTAAAATTGTGGAACCCGTAATGAAATGTTCTATAAAAAAAGTCCTTGAGTTATTTACAATAAAGAGAAATATCAAGTTTGTTTAACTTTTCTACAAATTGGGTTGAACTACTACAACTACAAAATGGTCAATGTACCGAGATTCAGCAACGGAACGGACACAACGACGCAAACGCTTCAATTTACACAAACAAACTTAGTTGGTCTGCGCGCTGCCACTGGAGGTTGACCCACATCGAGCTAAATACACTCGGTGTTACATAACATTGGCTAACATCTTTTAAGTAGTATGGTCACAGACCTAGATAATATATTAATATTAATTTGTATTTAGAATATCTAGTCCGGTTTCGGAATAGAACGTATTAAAATTTATGATAGATCATTAATAATCTTCGCTCGATGCGAGAGGCGAATAAGTTGTGAGATCACGTCTATGGGCTATTTATAGATCCTGCCGTGCAATTCCGCAAAAACAAACTTTTTAATCTCTTCTAATAGAAAAATTAAAAATATGAATGATATGATTAAAAGAAAGTATTTCTGATTTATCCGTATGAAGCAAGTGAGCTAAAAGATATGATAAATATTATGAGCTAAATTGGGCGTTAATGTGGAATATATTTGAATTATAAGGTGGTCAAAAATGGCTCAAAACGGTTCCTGTAATATTACACACGATTACTGCTCGCCGGACGGACTTGGCTTGACGTGTCTGGATTATCCGTGTCGTATAATCATTCAACAATACAAATACAATTACCACTTATATCACTACACCCATTATTATTACGCTACTTAAATCGTTATAAAAGTCAATTTGATCAGTTTTCCCAGTTTTTACCACTTTGGTGCATATGATTTATGATGACGATTTGCCCTAAAATAAACTGAAATAGTAATTTCTTATACAGTAATATATTATGTTTGTCTTACAACTTTTTCTAAAAGTGAAAAAACAAAAAAATATCGACAGAATTAACTTAAAACGTAGGTATCACTTTATACTTGTTAGTATGAGGTCAATTCAGTGTGGTGTAATATGATTTACGTTCCATTAACTTTATATCACTATACACTAATATAAAGTTTCGTGCTGAGTGATTTAACTGGGTTTATTAAGTAATTTAAAAAAACCATAAATGTTATTTCCCAGACTGGCACACTACCTGATTATTTCCAACATCATCTTTCATCAAAACATATTGCACTTACGTACTACTATACCCGTAAGGTATAGTACGGGTTACGAGTATAGTAAAGGTTTTCGTACCTTCTTGATCCCGACATGTTTCAACCAGTTTACACCGGTCGTGGTCACGGCGCGTCACGTAAAATGTCATATTTATAATGCAACGCGAAAGTTTCTTAATGTATATTGCACCAAATTTTTTTTTTTACTTTAAATGCGATTTCCCAAAACTCACTATTTTCAACTTAGATCCCTTTACACTGAAGTTACAGTATTAGAATAATTAAAATAAAATAGCAACGCTGCATTGTTTACTTTTTCATAAATTAGGTATTTGTACGTGCTTTTGTAATGTTTAATTTTATTATCATTGTTTATGCTTAGCATCTGAAGCGAACTTATTCAAGAAGAATCTTTTATCGTTTGTTTTTGATTTGGACGTGCTCTTACTTAATACACTCTTGTATACATTATTGATTTGCACAAAGAATGAGAACTAGGTACCTATTTTGTGTATAGGGACACCTACGTTTCTCTAACCAATTTATAGTAATTAATTTGCATAAAGGTTGGAATGAGTGAAACGAAACCTTTCCAAAACCGGTTCATAAAATCTTTATCCGCTCCAATACCCAAACTTCAGGTTATCTCGCTACTTTATTTCAAAACCTGGTTGAGCGTCTTTGTATATATAAACTGATGAAATGCTTGTAATAAAAATGACTACTTTAATCAGTTTAATAATGAAAGTGAACCTCTTTTTATTAATATTCATTAACATGTTTTATGATTATAATTGAGTACTTCCACGTACTTTATTGCGGAAACAAAGATGAGAGCTGCTCTACTCTACAAATCCGTTTCGAGAGTCTTAATAATTAAGTACTTTATGATTATTAATGGACTTACCCACGCGTTTCGCTGAAATCTGTCTGGTGGAGTAATTAAATGGCACGTAAATCAAGTCATCTAGTTTCCCAGTTAGCTCCTTCGGAAGTTTCTCCGCTGCGTGCATCTCGTTCAAACACAACATATTTTCAGTCGCGCACTGTTCACAATTCACTGTTGAAAACTCGCGATTTACCACGAAAGCCTCGTCGTCATCCTTATGCAACACTTTAGAGTCAACTTTATCGTATACGAGTTCAGCTACTCCTACTAGATCACCTTGACATGCTTTATCCGCTATCACTCTCATCGTGTATGTACCCGGCGCCTTTTTAGCATCCAAAACGAAATCAGCACGTTCACCTCTACCCAATTCGATAGATTTTACGATTTCCGGTTCTATTCGGTGTCCGTCTAAGGCAACAAGTTTGATATCATGTTGATCGATTGAGAATTTCACCGAGCAACTTTTGGACCCACCGCCGTATGCTAAACGGAAACGATAACGTTTGCCGTACTCTACTTTGAATTTGGATAATGGTGCGTCCGCGGATTCAGTTGTTTTTCCTTTACCATTGATGAGAAGGGATTCCGCATTCGGTAAATTTGACATCATGCCGGCCAAAGGGCCCATTGAGTGGCCCCACTCAGCTATGAAAATGGTGTGGTCTGTGGAGTCTACGTCGTATAGTTCGTGAAGTGGGTCGAGCCGCGGGGATTGTCTGACGACGAGAGCACCAGCTAGTCCATCGGCTGCGTCGGCAGCGGAATGCGCATGGTACATGTGCGTGCCCACAGATGAAGCGCGGAACTTGTATTGGAATGTGGTATAGGCAGGTTGCGGGCACTGGGTGAGCATGGGCGCTCCGTCCATGAAGGGCGTTTCCTTCTGTGGTTGACCGCGCCAGTGGATTGACAGCGCGTGAGCTGGTGCTCGGTGCACCACGTCTACGACCAGGATGTCGTTCTCGCAGACGTGCAGCGCCGGCGCAGGCAGCACCCGGTTGGCAGTGAGTACGCCGCGCTCGCGACCATCTGCAGATATGCACATGGCCGGACAATCGCCGCCATTTTTCTCCGTACAGCTACCGCAAGATCTGGTAAAGCAATAAATGTTAATTTATAGGTCCAAAGTTATTATAGATTTAACATTTTAAAAACAAAACTTAAAGGTGTTATAATTACTTACTTGCTAAGAGTTTTGTAAACTTCAATGACTAGTTTTACACGGCAAATCATCGGCCAATCCAGTTCATGACACTCTCGATCGCAATTCTCAAAGTATTCCTCTGTAATTAAAAAAGATAATATTATTGTTTAAACCCGTAATGTTAAAAAGTATTGATTGAGTTTATACCATATCAACTTTGTTTTACATAATCTAAAAAAGAATTGTTTTTGTCTCAGAACAATGGTCCTCAAGGAATGCTATAGTAATTATAATCAAATAACAATTAGTTCTTTACGTTGACCTATATTTTATAGAAGCAATATAAGATCTTAATTTTTAAACTAGTATAAATTGTTTAAGGGATCGGTATTGTTAAAGTTAACAGTCGCTCGTTGACTGTTGAAGTTCTCCAACTCATACAGCTTATTATCAAACATCATTGAATCAAAATAATTATATCGTAAGTAGCTCTAAAAACAAATCAAACAAATTGTGAAAAAAATAATTAAATAGGTTTCAATGGAAAATCAGTAATAATTACCTGGCATTGGTGTATAACGCACAACAATTAAAACACCAGTAAAGATAACAAACAACACGAATATCCTTTGCAAGGACATAATCATATAATTTGGTTTCTCCACAACCACCACCTCTTCCGTCTTCTTTTCGGACTCCATGGTAACAAATTCCTTTAATTATTAAAAAAATCTTTAAAATATTTAAAGTTTCGCGCGCGTTTTCAAACGTTACATGTTTGATTCGGAACGATAGTTGTTTGACAGTGCGACTACGCGAGTCGACCATCAGTTGGCGACTGGTGAAGTGTCTGAGGTCTGAGCAATCACCACGTTCGGTTGATGCAACACTGCACCATCATCTCCATGCCTTTTGGTCCCAAACTGGATAATTCGGAAGCAAATTGCCGCATACAAGCCCTCTCTCTCTCGTTACCCACGATTTATGTAACATTTATGCAACAGCAGCAACATGAACTCGCCGCGCGCCTTTACTCGAACTCGGCATGTTACGTAGACGCGCGCTAATTTTAGTGTAATTAATTACTAGTTCATATTAAATAATAATCTAAGTTTTCCCCTGAACCACTTACTGGGTCGGACTATGACAGAACGAATATAAAAAATTGGTCAATTGCGAGTCGGATCCGGGCACTATACAATATGTGAATATTTCAAGCGTCTACTTGTTGCCGTTATTAATATAGAACAAAAACCGTCAAAAAAACTCGTTTGTTGTATGATAGCCCCCCTTGAATATTTATTTTATTCTATTTTTAGTATTCGCTGTTTTAGTGACGGACAGGGGAGTCCTAGTATTAGGGTCCCGTTTTTACCCTTTGGGTACGGAACCCTGAAAAAACTATCAGTCAGTGAACGCTAATCCTTTTCGGGAACACCTCTTTAATTTGTTTTTACTAGAAATTTCAAAAATAAATACACTATACCCTTAGCACGAATCAATATCGAATTGGTATCGTTTGCGAGTCCGAAATGTCATTGTCAAAGGTGTACTGATTTTTAGTTCTCGTCACGTCCGTTGTGACGCTGCTGTTCAAGTTTCCATACAAAATTTGACAATGACATTTCGGTTTGCAAACTATTCGAATTCGATAATGGTTCGTGCTAGGGGTACTGATATATTCTAATAAAGAGAGTAAAGTTTTTGTTAGATTCTTACCAAGTTTCCTTTTCAAGTCATTCATATTCTCTAATATAGTAACTTAAAAACTTGATTATGATCCCCGTACCTTTTTGGAAAGATTGCTCATATTTTTACATATAAATATTTGGTAATTTTGGGAAAATACGTGCTTTAAAATAAAATTCCTGCTTGTGCTGTAAAACAAACATATTAAAACCATAGTTAGGTACAAAATCACAAACAAAATCGTGGCCCAAACCTGTTCTAAAGGATTACCTTAAGTTTTAATCGTACTATTAAGGGAGCCCAAGATGCAGCAGAACAACACGGTGGGGCAGTCTTGCACCTTGTGAAGTACTTCCACCATACCTGAGCCCTTTATGTAGGCCCAAACGTCTAGGGCAACAAAAGAAAATCATCATGATGACCATGACTTTTGGTCGCACGTCTTGATCGTCAGTCTTTTGAATAGAAGCTACTGGAGGGTTCACGTAACGTTTTTGATGATGGAAAAAATAATAGGTCTTTACCTATGTAATTGCCTTTCTGCCATACTGGCTATTTCAAGGCCAATTTTTTTCTTTTTTCTCTAAGAATTCCAAGTTAAAATTATTTTATTTTTAAAATATATCATTTGTTTAATGGTTAGCGGTTTGTTTTCAGCACATTTGTATATTTTTCGTCATCATGGATACGTCAAAAATTCGAGTGATTATGGAGTATGAGTACAGTTGTGGCAGCAAAGCAGCACGCAACATCAACAACCGAGAGGCAATTCAAAATGCCTTTGAAGACTTTGTTGCCGCCCGTCCAGTATACTTTTTCAAAAAGGGCATTAATAAGCTTTCGCTACGTTGGCAATAATGCATTGATTGCATGGTAATTACTTTGGTGAATAAATATAAAAAATGTAGAAAAAAAGGGCCTTCGATTAAATACCTATAATTATCTGCCGGTTAGCATGATGTAGGGGTGGTACAAGGGGGTAGAATATAGGAAAAAAAAACAAATAATTCTTACATTTACAACCTATGTAAATATAATTTGGTTCATTCCGCCTTCGCTTCTCTACTACTGACAGTTCGATTCAATGTTTGGTTACGTAAGCTCCCTTCTGTAGTTGTGATTTAATAAGATGCACCTGTAAGTGAATGAAATGGTAGGACTGGGCAGGCAGGGGTCGCATATTCATAGTTAGCCTAGGGCGGTCAGAAATCTAAATCAGGCCCTCTTTATATCGTACCCGATATAAATAAAATAAATAAATAGATAAATATTTCCAATACTCACACCAATTAGCCTAGCCCCAAAGTAAGCACTGTCAGGCTTAGTTATGGGATACTAGGGTAACGGATAGAATACATATATAAGTAAATTAGTATAGAGATAAATATTAAACATCCATGACTGGAGTACAAATGCTTGTATTCATCACACAAACATCTGCCCCCACCGGGATTCGAACCCGGGACCTTTCGAGTCGGCGACACCATGAAACCCGGCGTACAAACCACTCGGCCACGGAGGTCGTTAAAATATGAAAAAAGATAGCGCATAGTGGATTTCCCGCTCGAATTGGAGCGACTGTCTGGAGAAGTAACCTCCACCTTAAGTACGCAGAAAAAACAATGCTATCTTTTGGTGGTGTTGTGTTTCTGTCGTTGAGTAAGGTTCCAGGGCTGCATGGTGTAGGGGATTGGGTTAGGGTAGGCAACGGCTCAAGCGGCGACTCATAACTGGACCCCGCAGTTACGCCTCGAAGGTAAGGGGTAGATCGGGGAGTTGGTTTACCTGATAGGTACGGGAGCTGGTCAGCTGGCTAGCCGCTCGGACTGCGGACCGTGAGACTACTCAGGTGACGCTGTGTACGGAGAAGCCCAGGATCGGCTAAAACGGGTGCGGAGAGGCGAGGTGGTTTGACGTATGCCACGCTTGCGTGAGTGCACGTCAAAGTATACCCGCACCGACTAGCGGCCCTCGGGCTGCTCGCCGCTTGCCGAATGCACCACGCAATTACCTGCGTCGCGAGGGTTTATTAACAGAAAACCAACGTGACGTTGGTCATTGTCGTGGATATAATACATTTTTTCTCCCCGTCATCGAAAAAAAAAAAGAAAAGGGTAGGCAACGGCTCGAGTGATATTTTTTAAATAAAACTAGTTTAAACCCTCCAGGTCTTTTCAGGTCTGCATTATTCTGACGATGCAGACCCGAAAGGCTGCGAAACGTCAATAAATAAATAAAGTTCGTGCATTAACCCGTTAAAATAAAACTGGTTTTATTACATAAGTGATGTGCGTGAAAACCTAAGAAACAAATGTGATATTTTTTGTATCGCAAGTGTCTAAAGGTTATGGTGGCTGCTTACCATCAGGGGGCGATATGCTTGTATTATGCGATTCAAATCACAATAGGAAAGCCGATGACCTCCATCTGTCAAATGTCACTTGAAAAGTACGGTTTGCAAAAAAATCTTGAAACCCTTTCTTAACACTCAGCTAATCTATACTTATAATAAATCTGTAGAGATGTCAATTCTGTACATGAAATATATTTTTAAAATAACTATCAGGGCATGATTAGTGATCGATACTGATGCCAAAAATGCAATCAGTAAATTTTTTGTCTGTCTGTCTGTCTGTGTGTATGTTCCTTATAGAAACAAAAACTACTCAACGGATTTTAACGAAACTTGGTACAATTATTCTTCATACTCCTGGGCAGGTTATAGTATACTTTTCATCACGCTACAATCAATAGCAGCAGAGTAGTGAAGGGAAATGTTGGGAAAACGGGAGAAGTTACTCCATTTTTTAAGTTTCCGTCGCCTTAATGGTTAAAGTTACATAGAAATCATGTATGACGGAAATATTCTACATAAAATTGTCTAAAAAATATCTCGCAACAGCATATGTCTATCTTTTATGGTTGACTCACAATAACACGTGTAATTATATAAATAAAGTCATTCTTTATAGCACAAGCCTGAGAACAAAAACTATAGTTTACACTACAGCTCTACACCGAAGCGAAGCGAGGGCGGGCCACTAGTTCTAGAATAAAAACCAAACATTTGTAAGCAAACAATAACAAATATTGATAAATAATATTGGTTGATATTTTTTTTCATATATTGAGCTTTGGTTATGAATGTTTCTTATTCTAAATCATCAACCAAATGTCACTTTAAGTTGCGTTCAGGAACTCGATTGAAAACTTTTTATTAAAATAATTTTCACCCCCTGGGAACCACTATTTTTACAACAGGTTTCAAAAAATATAGCGAGTGAGCTTATGACTACACGACTGAAGTGATCTGAAAATCATAAAGTTAACCTGAAGATTTGTTGATAGAAAAAAAACACATATCCGCGCTGGGTCCGTTATCACCCTCCAATCCGCACTGGGTCCATTATCACCCTCCAATCTGCACTGGGTCCGTTATCACTCACCAATCCGCACTGAGTCCGTTAACTTCCACCATTCCGCGCTGGGTCCGTTATCATCCTCCAATCCACATTGGGTCCATTATCACCCACTAATCCGCGCTAGGTCCATTATCACCCACCAATCCGCACTGGGTAAGTTATCACCCCCCAGCCCGCGCTGGGTCTGTTATC
Source organism: Chilo suppressalis (assembly GCA_902850365.2). Taxonomy (NCBI): domain Eukaryota; kingdom Metazoa; phylum Arthropoda; class Insecta; order Lepidoptera; family Crambidae; genus Chilo; species Chilo suppressalis. The sequence goes on along the minus strand of OU963899.1, from coordinate 8,094,330 downwards.
ATCCACCAATCCGCACTGAGTCCGTTATCACCCACTAATCCGCGCTGGGTCCATTATCACTCACCAAGCACTAGATTCATGTATTTTGTGACGGGTATTGTTATTCACCATCGATACAAGGATCCATGTATACCTATCTCTGAAATCTTCTTGAGGAGAATGTCGTGATTTATTACATCAAATGCCTTTGCTGAAATCTATTTAAATAGCATGTACTTCACCTCCATTATCAATAGCGCCTGACACATCACGAACAAATCCAACCAAGTTTGTCATTCTTGGACAGGAAGCCATGTTGATCAGGTTGGATTTTGTTTGATATGCCAGTAGATTCTTTATTGCACTATCGACTCCAATAACTTGCTTACCATCGGAAAAATAAATTCAGGACATAATTTGAGACCATATTTACATCACATCTTGTGTATTGGCGTTAATTGTGCAATTTTGCATTGCAAAGGAAAGATGCCATAATTTAAAGATTTATTATAAAATACACAGGTGTTCCGATATAGTATCCGAGCACGATTTCAGAAATGTGTTTGGAATACCATCCATGGAATACGATAAGGTTCCTAAAGAAGATGATGAATTGTTCTGAGATGTTACGTCTTGCGTGCATGGATTGGCATTAGTGTAGGGGTCTGGGGACGCGTCCCGATTTGTACCTGATCGGGACGCTAAATGTCCCGATTAATCAAAAAGTGAAATTTAGGTAATTAATGGTTTCGATTCTGGCGTGATTCTCTAAGGATGCACTATTGTCAAATTTAAGTTTAGCTTTAGGGAATCATGCCAGAATCGACATCACTATAATACTATACTTGCACTGGTACTTTAAAACGAAATAAATTGAACCCATACTTAAAACCCCCTTGTTTTTTGTTTACTGTCTCGATCTGCAACCCATCCATGCTATATCATCCATAAACTTTAGATTATAAACTGACTGAAAATATTCAGAGAACAATTCACCTATCTCTTATCCACCACTTGCGGCACTGCTTTCCAGCATAATCTCATTTGGTATCGAACCACTATTTTTTTTCAGGTTATTCACAAACGTCCAAATGTGCTTGGGATTACTTTTAATAGTCTCTGCAGCATTCTTTTTAAAATTTGTATAGCGATCTTTGATCGTCCTATCATATCTCTTTCTAGCGTCTCTTTCTCACGTAGGTTGCCATATCATTTATATTTATATCTCCTGTACTATTTTAGTTTTTCTTTTGCACATTTTACCGGGGAAGAACTAAACCAGATGGAGTATCTCGTATTTTTGGGTGTACTAAATGGTGTGTTTTCTTAATTATAGAATTATAGGCATGATATTTAAATAAAAAAAATATTCCATCTGGTCCACGTTGGTGTCTTTTTTCCATATCTCATCCCATTACAGGAGCTAAAGTTTCTAATTGATTTTATCATAATTTGCTTTTTTGAAATTGAATGTGGGATTTCGAAGTCGTTTTAACATTTCTATGATAAACCTAAATATAATTAACCATGTGTCCGCATACCGATTTCTCTTAAAATGGATGCCCATTAGGCAGCGCAGAAGTATGCGAGCTCTGACCACCCTGTTCTTTTTGCTGGATTCTCCAAATGCTCCCCCTTATCTCACTTCTCAATTTCAGTACTTATGTACCTCTCATAGTAAAAATCTTCGATCTTCTTCTAATCGTTCCATCACACTGCTCCGATATTATTCACTCTTCCTTCTTCGTAAAAACGATACTTTTGTGGAATGATCTCCCGTTAGATATCAGAATGTCCCCCAGTAAATATACCTTTAAAACCAAACTGCGAAGCTTTTTATTAGAACAGGCGTTTCATTGAGTGGTTTGTCGTCATTATTTTGTATTTATTTTGGAAATATGTATGTATTTGTGTATTTATTTAAATATATTAACTTATGTATGTGTATGTTTATATATTATCTACTATATAAAAATAAGTCGGGTTTTCCTTCCTGACGCTATAACTCCAGAACGCACGAACCGATTTCCACGGTTTTGCATTCGTTGGAAAGGTCTCGGGCTCCGTGAGGTTTATAGCAAAGAAAATTCAGGAAAAAATAAAAAAAAAAAACTTCTTTTAATCACCAAACGAAATGTTACATAAAACGAAGCCATCTGGTGGCGAAACGGAGTTCGCGGGGTTTGCTAGTTATTTATATTTATTATTTTTATAAACTTATCTTTCAATGTGATTTCCACTTCAGTTGTGCACCCTACCACTAATAATCTCAACAACATCCTATGGTTGACTGGTAGAGAATGCCTACGGCATTAAGTCCGCCATTGTACATTTGTGCATAAAGAATAAATAAATTAATAATTTCTTTATGATTTTATTTATTTTTTAAGCATTTAACTGCTAGATGTTTAAATCTAAAGAAAAGTTTACTAGAAAAAAATCCACGCAGACCAGGCAGCGGACGGGACTCGTACCCGCATCCTTCGCTGTCCGGGCGAATGCACTGACCATTATGCTACCACGGCCCTATTAGCCGCGTCGAAATTTTCCTAGCCTTAAGCTGCAAAGCAGCGCCATCTCTTCGCATTGTAGGTAACCCACAATGTCAAATGAATACTTTTTCAAGTATTAAACATTTGAAAGAAGAAATAGCAATTATAGTTATGATTTTATTTCTTTTTTAAGCATTTAACTGCTAGATGTTTAAATCTAAAGAAAAGTTTACTAGAAAAAAATCCACGCGGACCAGGCAGCGGACTGGACTCGAACCCGCATCCTTCGCTATCCGGGCGAATGCACTGACCATTATGACGCGGCTAATAGGGCCGTGGTAGCATAATGACATTTTCTGGTCTTAAAATAAAATCACGATTTTTTTTTTAGATCATTTCCCTTTTTGTCACTGTCACTCCCAAAAACATAATTTTAGCAAACAAAACGAAACGATCCCGCACCGAAACCGAGCCAGTCAGTGCAGTGTCGTTTCGTTATGTTTGCTACGAAACGATTTTAATTGCGGGAGTGACGGGACGGGCTACTCGTATTAGGCAGCCCCCCTAGCACTCGGTACTCGTACAACAATCTGTACGGATTCGGTACAGAAACGAAAACGAAACGAGCCCGCAACGACACGGTGAGGAGTTGTAATATTTAAGAATAGTTCCTCTTCGTTTGCAAATCCGGCAAAGACATTAAATTAAAACACATTTTTACCAACCATTCAATAATTTATTATTTATAAACAGTTAATCGATATTTTATTTATTTTGTAAATAAAGACAAGTTTTGTTCATGGGTTTTGTTTTCTGTTATTTTAGGATAAATTACCCATTTTATTTACTCTAAAGTTACGTTTCGGACCCTCTCTATGACAGCTGTAACCTGAAAACATTTTTATTAAATGTTACCAACTTAGAAATTTTCCCATCAAAACCAGGGGATAACGAAATGGGGTGGGGTATCATTGGTGCCTAAGAGTATTTTTGCTGGTTTTTAAAACGTATTACCATGTTAGGTACTAAAAAATAACTGATAAATGTGAGTTATCACCGAACACCTGGAAGATAAAAAAAAATGTGTTTAAAATAAAAAGTAGTAAAACTATTACGAATTATGAAAAAGAAATTATATTTAGATTGATCATATGCTACGAATTTTAATAATTGCAAACAATAATAAATAAAAAAACAGGTGTGAAGTTTATTTATGTTTTGTATCTTACAAAGTAGTGCCGACCAGTTGTCCCAAATGAGCAGTACGTTTAGGTAACTTTTTAAAAACTAGGGAGATTTTGGGTTCTTTGCTTTAGGGGTAATTATATTTGTAAGTATGTTACATTGATTTTGACATTTGTCAACGTATTTGTTTGTTGCGGCGAGCGGACTGAACTAACCTAAAACAGATTTTTCTTTGAAAAGAATCTTGATTGAAGCTTGGTAAAATAAAAATTAAGAGTTCTGATATTGGCACAAACACTGTTAAAAGTAAAACTTGTGATCAAAATGGAAATAACGAAAAAAAATTTTGCTGAAGAAATAGATAACATAACCAAAGATTTGGAACGTTCTTGTTTTATTGGTTTTGATGCTGAATTCACAGCAATTTTAAGTGGAGAAAATTTCCAGCATAGGTAATAATAATCCTCCTTTAATTTTTTGTATACCATGGATGTAGAACTTGGAATAAAAGAGGAATTTCATAACTTTTAAAGAACATTCCCACAAGAATTTTGAGCATTATAACTTCTATTAAAAGCTTTCATAAAGTGTGAACTGAAATAACTTTTTATGTACTAAAATTCTTATTACAAATTAATTTTTCAGCTTATTTGATACAAATGAAGATCGCTACAATAAAATTAAAACAGAAGTTAGTAAGATGTTAATGACACAGATTGGTCTTACGATGTTCCAATACGACAGAGATATTGATACTTATGTGGCAGTTGGATACACATTTCATCTCTGTCCCCAAGTTTTTGGGGAGATAGACCAGTCATTCATTTTCCAAGCATCTACCCTCAAATTTCTTTGCAAACACAATTTTGATTTCAATAAGGTAAAATGAATTTATTGTTTCCTTTAAAATGTTTTTTTTCCTGCCTTATTGTTCTTGCTTATTTCTACTACTTTCTGGTTTAGTTAAGACACTATCAATAAAATAAATAAATTATTATTTCTAACACTCACAGCAAATAGCCTGGCCAAAGCATGCATTGAAAGGCTTGTGTTATGGGATACTATACACACATGTTATCCTCACATTGGACTTTCACATCAATGTGTTTAATTTTATTTTAGCCCTTAATTTAGTATAGGAAACACAATCAATTTTAATTCTCTTAATTTTCAGTTTACATATGAAGGTCTCCCATACCTCAGCAAGGAAGAAGATGCCTTAATACAACAGCATTTAAAAAATAATAAGCTTATTGAAAACCTTTCTCGGACAATGGAAATGGATGAAGAAAAACAACTACAAACATACTGCTCTGAAGTTTCTAAGTAAGTAATGCATGGGTCAAGTTAGGGCTCAGCTTTCCATTATATGTAATTGAGTTGCAAGCTGAAATTTTTGTCACGCAAAGTATTAACTATTAAAAACACGTACACGAAATCTTTTTAGGCGGAAACGAATAGAACTCGAGAAAAAAATTATTGAAAATTAATATTTTTGTAGGTTATGAGTCAATTTTGACAGCAATTTTGATCAGTGCTGCCATTTTTTTATTCAAAAATAACATGTTTCTCGTTGTCTATGCTAAATATAAGTTTATTATGTTGGTACTATTGTCAAAATGTGACAATTTACCGCCATTAATGAGATCTGTCAGTCAGTGTTTGTGTTTGTCGCAGTTGAGAGCTTTTTCGTACTCCTGTTGATATTAACATCGTCTGACTACCATGGCATCCTCAAAGCCTTCGGCCTCGAGTTCTGCTGTCCCTTCTCCTGAAGAGTCGAGTGTAGTGCGAGTTTTGGACTCTAATGAGCCACTTTTGTGGTGATACTTCACACTAGGTTAGGTTAGTGTTGTGACCTTAACGCGCGAGCCGAGCGAGCGAAGCCCCAGAAAGAAAAATTCGTTAATAGAGACTTTTTCTACAAAAAAATCAAATATCACCTCTAGGCCCTGGAAGTACAGTTTTACCTTTTAAACCTCTCTAATTTTTTATAATTATCATTTCTGTAAAAAAAACGACCCTTCCCTCTGAGGGGTCTTCCCTAATACCTATCCCCCTGAAATTCCACTACATTTAACAGATTCAATGAATTTTTAGGTTAGGTAAAAAAAACTGCATTTCCGCCAAAAATCCTTTATGGCGGGGGTCGGTCGGGAGGAGCCCCCCCTCCCCCTCCCCTACAAATTACCCCGAAATTCAATTACATATAATGGAATTAAGTACCCAAGTTAGTCTTCAAATAGTGTTTAACAAATCTATTACAAAATATAAAAGGGGGGGTACTGAATTAGAAGGTAATTGAAACTTCAAAAATCCCTTAGTACTTAGCACATGTTTCTAGAGAACTTGTATCTGCCATAACCATACTATACTCGCAGCATAACCAATGGCAGGCTAGTTGTACTATCCAATGATAGCACCGAAAAAAAAAATTAAATGGTAAGCAGGTAAAAAAAAAAAAATACCTACTTAAATTTCAAGTTTAGATTAATACTGGACTAAACCTAAAATTTAATTTGACTACAGTGTATACTTATCTTGCAATACAGAATGAAAAGGAAAGACTTGTCAAATTTAGTTTTAAGATAAAAGAACCAAACCAAAATTGGGGTCACTAAATATGTTCTTCATAAATAAATAATCAGTATTATTATGCTACTTGCACCAACATATTCATGTATTTTTAGTGGTTAATATTATGAATATCATGAAAAATATAATAACAAGTACCAACAAATTATTTAAAACTTTAATTTTTTTTAAGCATTTCAATGTTAAATGCTTTTTTTAACTAGAAAAAATTCCACGCAGACCAGGCAGCAGACAGCACTCGAATCCGCACCTTTCGCTATCCTGGTGAATGCACTGACCATTATGCTACCATGGCGCTGATGACCGTGTCGAATTTTTTCTAGCCTTTGGCTGCAAAGTAGCGCCATGTCTTTGCATTGTAGGTAACCCAAAATGTTAAATGAATACCTTTACAAGTAGTAAACAATAAAAAAAGAAAAAAAAATTTTGATGTTCTACATGGTATCTTACCCATCTTTATACCTTTACTTTTCAGGTGGTTAGCTACCAGTGATGAAGGCACAATGTATATAGATGTCAAGTCTCCAGTCCTTAGGTACCTTGTTCATAATGAGGTCCGATCAAGGTTTCCAGATGTACTGACAACTGATAGCTTAGGTAATAGTAATAAGGTAAATTATTAGTTTGGGAAACTGCTTCTTAAATTTCCATGCTTATTGAATCTGTTACTTTTTTAAGATGATGAATCATACTAAAAATAAATGAGAGTTCTCTTCCATTATTTACCACTCTTTCTAAACTTATTTAATAAAATAAGGTAAAGTGTAAGAATATCTGTAAATTCAGTCACATTTATTTATATGAAAAAATACAATTAATTACGATCAGGTGTCTTGACTTAAACCTGTCAATGGAGCTTAAAAAAAGAGGTTTAAATTCATACAATAGTTACAACAAATTTAGTTACCGAAAATTATTTTAGTGAGTATGACTCACTCATAAAAAAATATTCAATGTGATGACTTAAGATAGTCTGTCCATTTCGTGCTGTATTCCCGACAGGACAAACGGAACAGAATATCTTGCGACGTAATTTTCGATTCGATTCTTTATTACTGCAAGTTATGAAGTTAAAGGAGAGCTTATTTTCTTGCTTTTGTCTTTAAATAATATAAAGAATTATATTAATACTAGCTGACCCAGCGAACTTCGTACCGCCATAAAAAAATTTAATTAAAAAAACATTGTCCAGCGGACAAAATTGTGAATCTAAACCATTCTCAGATCCCCTTGAACACACACAAAAAATTTCATCAAAATCGGTCCAGTCGTTTAAGAGAAGTTCAGTGACATACACACTCACAGAAGAATTATATATATAAAGACTAGCAAACCAGTGAACCAAATGTTCACCAAAACCTGATTTTAAAAAAAATGTATTTAATTAATTGAGAACTTCGGAGATTTTGTGTGGTTTCGTTTGAAATTCGTGATTTCTCGAAAACCGGAAGTGCTACGTTACTCAAATCCGGTTTGTAGTCTTATCAGACTATTCTTAACTTATAACTTAAACATTCTCTATATCTATCTCTTACGGTTTGGCCGCTGAAACAGCACCACGGACGGACGGACGGACTTGTCTAATAGATAAGAGATAAAGAAACCTGATCCTCATATATTTTTATTACAGGTTTTAATATACAGAGATAAGAATGTGGAAGGTGCAAACAGTGCCCCAAAAAATGTTTTAGAAGAGAATTTAATGAACAATCTTTTAGGTTTTTCACAAATCATCTACTTACTTGAAACATATAAAAAGCCGATAGTAGGCCACAATTTATTCTTAGACACTGTTTTACTGCATAATCAGTTTATAGGATCACTACCAGAGAAATATTCCACGTTCAAAAAGAATATCAACAAAATGTTTCCAAATATTTATGATACAAAATTTATTTCCCATGAAATGTCAAAGAAATTGTCATTTGATGAAGTGTGGAAATCTAATGCACTGCAAGAGTAAGTACTTTTGTTATTTGATTTTAACTTTATTCTCCTTTGTTTTGTGTACATAAAATTATTTGGTAAAATTTCATTACAGCTTGTATGAATTTTTTGCTGAAGGGAAATGTAAGAAGCTGGAACTAGGTGTGAACCCCATCAGGTTGAGCACTCCGTTTGATGTAAAGCAATCCTACCATGAAGCCGGGTGGGACTCATTTTGTTCTGGTAAATAAAGAACCTTATAATAAATCTCGAAAAACTAATTAATATATGTCACCTGATGTTAAGTATGCCTGGCGAATGTAATCAGAGTTAGAGAATTTAATTTTGACTAAAGTTATTGTTATCACTTTCTCGATTGTAACAATAGAGTGAGATAAAACATTTCTTTAAAACCATTGTGGGTTCAAGTTGCGAAATTAATCAAATAATTCGTGAAATTCTGGCAATCTGAATTACTGCTATAATGTAATGCTATTCAAATTTTGAGGAGCTCGATGGCGCAACTGGTTAGCGCGTTCGGCTGCGATCGTTGAAGTTAAGCAACTTTCGCAGTGGTCGGTCATTGGATGGGTGACCAAAAATTTACTATCTCGAGCTCCTCCGTGCTTCGGAAGGCACGTTAAGCCGTTGGTCCCGGTTGCATCTGCAGTCGTTAGCACCCACCAATCCGCACTGGGCCCGCGTGGTGGGTCATGGCCCAATCTCCCTATTCCATCCATAGGGAAGGCCTGTGCCCCAGCAGTGGGGACATTAATAGGCTGATGATGATGATACTAACATAAAATAAATTTTGAATCATCATCATTAGATGATGATACAATTTTATGTTATGTGATGTATGTATCCACTATATACCAGTCAACGAAAGAATGCGATCCTTACTGGTCGTGTCAGTTCCTTAAGTTGACTAAATAAAATACAGTTTTGATCTTGTAAAAAAGAGGTGCAATAATAAATTCTAATTCTGTTGCTCAGATTACAGAACAAAAGGCAGATGGAACGCACGTAACACGAAACTGCAGCCTCCAAAGCAAATATAAAATCAAAATTAAGTGACCAGTTTTTACAAAGTTTGAACAACATCTTGTTCAAACAATGTAAAAACTGGCCAACTGTGCCACAGCACAGTTTTGATAAAAACTTAATATTCACGGCACGTATTCACAAAACGATGCGTTGTAGTTACTGACGCAAGTTTATACTCGTTTTTTACTTTTTATTTGCTTTGATGGCCGCACGTTGCGTGGTCCGTGCGTACCATCTGCCTTTTATTCTGTAATCTGAGTTCTGTTGTATGTAACCGGCACGACCTGTCAGCATCGAATTCTTTCTTCTTTAGCACCACTACACAGGTAGTTTATGAATTAGGAAATTGTCAGTATGTATGTAACACTGTTCAGGGTACTGCTTTATTCGCCTGGGCCACTGGGCAGCGAGCGAAGCGAGCGGCCAGCACCGGCCGGTGGGGCCCACGCAGACGCTGGCCGGGCTGCGCGAGTACTGCAACCGCGTCAACGTCATACGCGGCGCCGTGCCCTACATGGTGAGTGTGGGCCGCATAGCTCGTGTTATACTGCGGCCAGCACCGGCCGGTGGGGCCCACGCAGACGCTGGCCGGGCTGCGCGAGTACTGCAACCGGTGTCAACGTCATACGCGGCGCCGTGCCCTACATGGTGAGTGTGGGCCGCATAGCTCGTGTTATACTGCGGCCAGCACCGGCCGGTGGGGCCCACGCAGACGCTGGCCGGGCTGCGCGAGTACTGCAACCGCGTCAACGTCATACGCGGCGCCGTGCCCTACATGGTGAGTGTGGGCCGCATAGCTCGTGTTATACTGCGGCCAGCATCGGCCGGTGGGGCCCACGCAGACGCTGGCCGGGCTGCGCGAGTACTGCAACCGGTGTCAACGTCATACGCGGCGCCGTGCCCTACATGGTGAGTGTGGGCCGCATAGCTCGTGTTATACTGCGGCCAGCATCGGCCGGTGGGGCCCACGCAGACGCTGGCCGGGCTGCGCGAGTACTGCAACCGGTGTCAACGTCATACGCGGCGCCGTGCCCTACATGGTGAGTGTGGGCCGCATAGCTCGTGTTATACTGCGGCCAGCACCGGCCGGTGGGGCCCACGCAGACGCTGGCCGGGCTGCGCGAGTACTGCAACCGCGTCAACGTCATACGCGGCGCCGTGCCCTACATGGTGAGTGTGGGCCGCATAGCTCGTGTTATACTTCGACCAGCACCGGCCGGTGGGGCCCACGCAAACTGGCCAAGCTAGCGTATTGGAGAAATAGCTAGTTGTAGTCTAAAATTCTGCCGCTCGGAAAGATAAATAAATATTTGTTCATACTGCTAAATCCTTATGAAGACTATGTATTTACATTTACAGTTCTTTCTCCTTTTCTCGTATGATTATAGACTATTTTGTAAATCAAATGTATCAGCTAAATCATCTTAACGTGACGAGTCATCATCATCAACCTTCTTCTAATGCACGCCACTGCTCTCGATTTTCTGCCACTCTCATCCAGCGCACTTCAGCCAGCCTACGAATGTCATCATTCCATCTTGTCTCAGTGCGTCCTACACTACGTTTACCGAGTCGCGGTCTCCACTCAAGAACTTTACGGCTTTAACGACCGCCTGTTCTGCGGCTAATGTGACCAGTGGGACGTGAAGATTATTTCACTGCAAATAAAACAAAATAACTGCACCATTATAATAATCATATTCAAAATCATTTATTCAGTTAAGGCTGTTACAAGCACACATGAATGTCTAGAAGCTACGCAATCGATTCCATTATCTACGGCGGGAGACCTTGTACTGAGATGAACCGGCAAAAAACTTAGCAAGGGCTATTTTTCTCTCCCTTTATTATTTACAGAGTCGTCATGTTGAATAATGACTTCAGATATGACGACCTTTTATTGCATAATGTGAAATATATATTAACTGTTTACCTGAATTTCGATGGCTGTATTATACAGTATTAATACAGATACTGTTATTTATATTAGGTATAATTAGACATTAACATCTTCTATAGCAAAGTACTCAGGGCAGACTCATCTCCGCTGGCAGCACCCGTTCACGAGCATGACGCATGAACTAGCCATCGCTTCGCTCAAACATATATTACGGATCGTAATAATCCGCCTCACACGACATTGTAAAAGAAACTGAAACTGTTATCAAATGACCATCATTGCCAACTGTTCCATTGTTGAGAGTAAAAATATTTATCTATCTAATGCTACCACATTTTACGTTAACGTCTCAAGGGGTAAATGGCATAACCTATATAATTATATTTAATAAAAAATATTATGCTTGCTTAACAGAATCTAGTCGAAGAAGATCCCTTAACGCATCGTCCAAGCGTGCTGCATGTCAAGTCCTTAAATGAGCGTGTTATCGACATCAGCAAGGTGAGTTCCTTATCTGATTTATTTTAAATGGTTCCATTTTGTTAAAGTGTTAAAGCAGTGCTCCTACCGAACGTATGAACAAACCTTCCATACAAAATTTGACGATGACGATACGTTTACGTAGCTGTCAAAATACTTGCTTGGGCCTCTGTGCATTATTGAAGGAATAAGTGGGACCATGGTGGCCAAGTCACCCGGTTTTATAGGAGATCTCCTGTTTTTCTGAAATTTCTCCCGTTCTTCTGTTTTTCTACATGAATCTACTGCTCTTTTAGAATACGATTTTCTTTTTTAAATTGCATGTTCGAGTTGCGATATCCTCCATTAAGAATGTAGGTAACCTTAATTATAATAAAGTAAATGTAATCTACTGCTTTTTTCTATAACACTCCGATTTTTAAAAATCGGACCTGGCAACACTGAATGGGACTAACCTTCCGCATGCTGCAGAGCCTCACCGGTCATGGGTGTTTCGGTCATTATCTGCACCAGGTCGCCCGTCGGGAGGAGACGCCGCGGTGTCACCACTACGACGATGATACGAGCGAGTATAAATACGCGTACAAAGAAATTTGGGGACTCATTTCTTTGTCGTCCTATCCGAAAATAGAATGCTCCGCATGCTCAAGTGTTCCCTCCTTCTTACAACCTGGGATCCTTTAAAGAAGGCGTGTAGAAGCAACATTCAGGCAAGGTGAGAATGGCTGGTGAGGCAGGGAGAACTGCTGTACCAGCTATCTTCACGTCTGGACTTCACCGACACTTAACATCAGGTGGGGTGGAGTCATTTGTAGCACTAATATATGAAAAAAAAACTCCATATTTGTTAAATTCATAGACATAGATCAGTAAAAAATGTACTGCGGTATCTATGTTCTAAAATATTACTTGTATAAATAGAAATATATTGATCGAGTATAGTACGAGTATACTCGACCAAATAATATAACCACAAAACGACCGGGCGGACGTTGGTGAATTAAGAAGGTCTCAACTCTTATATGTAAACTCTATTATGCTATTTGTAAACTTGACATCATTGTGTCCTTTTCTTTCCTAATAAAGCAATGATAATGGCAGATTGTTGTTAAGTTTACAAAAGCAACTACGAATAGCCAAGTGAAGTGCCGGCTTAAAAAAATGTGTAAACATTTGGCCGTCATTTTGTAAAATCCGTAATTCGTCTATTATTAGTTACGATGCGACCTCACGTTCGATTTGTTTATTGTTATAAACAGCTATCACTGTCCGTCGTCAAATTACAGCATCCCACATTAAACGCCAGCTGTTTCTCAATACAACTGGCGCTCTTATTACCGTCACTGGTTTGATGGACACCAAACGAATTTATGCGACATTGTGTTTCAACGTGTACGACAATTTATATTTAGATGGAAACAATTTCCTACGTTACTTCCCTTGTGTGCGTGCTAATATTGTTATATTTACTTATTTTCTAAATAAGCACTTAGGCTTGTTTCACACGTACCACAACCACAATACCTAGATGGTCGCTAATTTGGTTCATAAACTTTCCAATTTTATTATTTTTCATTGTATTTTCAACTAGCGGCCGCCCGCGACTTTGTCCGCGTTAACTTTTAGTTATTTTTTTTTAAATCTAAAGAAAATATAACTACAAAAAATTCCACGCGGACCAGGCAGCAGACGGGACTCGAACCCGCACCCATTCGCATCGCATTTAGATTTAAACATCAAGCAGTTACATGCTTTAAAAATAATAACTATAATTATTATTTCTTCTTTCAAATGTTTAATACTTGTAAAAGTATTCATTTGACATTGTGGGTTACCTATAATGCGAAGAGATGGCGCTGCCTTGCAGCTTAAGAATGGCTAGAAGAATTTCGACGCGGTCCGTGAGGGCCGCGGTAGCATAATTGGTCCAGTGCATTCGCCCGAATTGCGAAGGGTGCTGGTTCGAGTCCCGTATGCTGCCTGGTCCGCGTGAATTTATTTAGTTATATTTTCTTTAGATGTAAACATCAAGCAGTTACATGTTGTAAAAATAATAAAAAATATATTTTATTTTTATTATAAAAGATTTTTTTTTAATAAAAGTAGCCTAAGTTTCTCCTTGTTACATCAGCTACCTGCCAAAAAAAGTCCCGTCATAATCAGTCTTGCCTCTAGCCATTTTAGAGATTAGCTGAAACAAACAGACAGACAAAAATTATTAAAATAAAAAATGGTGTATGTATATATATTATATACAAACAGACACTCCAATTTTATTTATATGTATAGATAAAGAAGGATGGTGTGTAATAATGTTCCCTTAGACTTACGAGTACTATAGGTAAGAAATCTAATTCTCAAAGTTCAACGTATTGAAATGGACTAATTGGCGTCGATTATATTAACGACTTCCTAACATTATAATTATACGTTATAATTTTCCTAATGTTAACTGTTGCGGATACAATAAAAGCTTTGCACATGAGTTTCTTATAATGTGTCTTTACAATAATTATCTAATATTCTCCGTTTCCTAAGCATGATGGGCCGCTCAGCCTCGTCAATCATGTGTGCGCACGTCACAACTGTTTGCTTTTGACTGACTTTTCCTCAAATCAAAATATTTGACACCAACGTATAACACTAATGAATTTCCTGATATTTGTCGCTCTGATAATAGATTTTTTCTTATCATACACTTTACGTTTACAGCCATCGCTTTGTATGCTCAAAACGAGACCTTTAGCTCCTGTCAGAGAGTGCTCGAAACGAGGGTTCACTAATACTCATACCTAGCCTTCACATGGCTATTTATGGTTTCTATTTGTAAAGGACAATGGGTAATGCTGGGCCCACCTCTCAATAGAAGTAAGATACATATGAATGAATAGGTATTTTTATGCTGAATAAAACTTAGTATTGCAGCAAAGGTCAAAACTCAGTACTTTCGGAGTTATGCTAGGTAGTACGTACCTATTAAACTGCCATAAAAGTATTCCCAATCTAAGCAATTAATGCTCGCAGTTTACATCAATAAAAGATTGACATTACCCAGACTCAAACCTGCTGATTTTTAAATGATATGATTGTAATTGATTCCCAAGACCAATAATAAATCTTTTTTGTTTTAAAGTGAAACACGTGTAGGTACTATTACTATTCTACCTTATAAATATGCATAAAGAATATGTTAGGCAGAGCCGACTTTATAGTTTATAGGTTTGTTAGTAACTAATGTTTCGCTTAAAAAGCCTCAATAGTATATCACATATTACTATTGAGGGGTGGGCCCAGACTCCATACATTTGTTTCCCACTATCCTTTGACAGTAAGTATTTCCTATCATGATCTATAGAAAATTAAAAGTGCAGTCAGCTGTTAGCAGATACTTTCCCAAAAGTAACATGAAAAAGCACCTTAGTGGCCGACAAAATCAGGGTACTTAAGTGAATACTTTACTGCAATTACTATCTTCGCTAATGAACTCTATTTAGTCATTAAAAGTCCATAAAAAAAGTCTTACTAATAAATTTACATAACGCAAACAAATTTATCGGAATCTTACGCCAAATGTATTTCATAAACCGGCGAAACATTAATGCAAAGCTATTGGGCATTGCCAGTAATTACATCCTGTTAAAGTCGTAACTCGTAATGTTGCAATTACGCGCTACAACATTGTTTACCAATAAAGTGGCAAGTTCAATACGCGTTTCATAAGCAAGAGAAAAGCATAATTTTGTGTTATTATTATAATATGGTCTTGGGTCATCCGCGTTGTCTCAAAGTTTCAATGCTCGATGCCAAAATTAACTTCCGTATGTTACGGAACAGTTATGGTAGCAATAATGGTCACCTCGGTTGATCTGCCAGAGTTGTTTCCGACACGTGTATCATCCGTCAACACACTAGTTTATAAAACAAAATTCAGCACCATGTCTTTCTGTCTCTAAACAAGGGTTGCCAGCACCACCACCCATCACCCCCCAGAATTAAAACATCATGCTGGTGTCATTCGTTATTAGTTTATTTTGTTACAAAAGTAGCACATTATCGGGATCCGGGACAATAAGGTCTAATTACTGGACACGGGACAACACGCAAAATTCCGGGACAATCCCGGAAATCCCGGCCATCTGGCAACCCTACTCTATACTCATGATCCCAAAATTTCTGAACAAATTGTCGTGCAGTTTTCACCACCATCGAGATTATTTATAGCACATTAATTAAGAATTTAAGTCATTTTGTGAATTTTAAGTCTTGTATTATGTACCTACTTTAACCGACAAATACTGCCGTGTGGGTTCTCTCCTCCCTCTCTTTAACCATTGCCTTAACCTAGCATTAAGAGTTCACAAAAAACAGGCTTTGCAATTGGTAATTATTTAGCTGGTTAATCACACTAATATTATAAAGGCAAAAGTTTGTGAGTATATATGTTTGTTACTTCTTCACGTCTAAGCGGCTGGAGCGATTTTAATAAAATTTTATATAGAGTTATTTGACACCCTGAATTAACACATAAGCTGCGTTTTACTGCAGGATACTTTATATTCCCACAAAGTTTACTGAAAATACATACTAAATTATTTATACGTCACACCGCCAATTGTATTCTCTTCCCCAATAGATTATCCGTGGCACGTTTCCTTGTGTTTTTCTAATTAATTCTATGGTAGTGACACTGTGGCATCCACAAAAGCGTCGTTGGAAAACCGATGACAATTGGCGGGTCGCCAGCTGACGAACACTGCACACATTCGAATTACACAACCACACACACGCATACCTACACCCGCTGTGCACATTTTCCCGTCACTAGTTAAAAGCAAATTGATAATGCCCAAGTGTCATACGCGGAAAACTTTTATTTTTACACTGAAATGTTTTCTTAACGGCACTCGAGTGTTCGAACACTGGCATGTACGATATACCATTTTTCATGCCACTGTCAAGGTTGATATAAGGTTAGGTTATAAATACGCAAATCCCAGTGCGAAAGACGTTCACGTATTTCATTACGTGATAGTCTTTTTGTCACAGGCACTAATAGACTAAGCCAGTGGTTTATGATACTTGAACTAGAACCAGTTTTTTTTTACTTTTTGTACACCACACATAATCTAATCTCAGTCTCTAATGTCAGCCTATACGAAAACCCACTGCTTTTGGAAGAATCCTCCACTTGAATAAATACACCGCATCAAGGTATCCTCAGGCGAGTGATCGATATCAGACTGTCAAAGTTTTAACGGGTTGCAATATTCGTGCTATCAGAGGTGGTATCATCTTCCAGATATCCATTACCAACAGGTTTGTGAAATTACGACTAAGTAGCCTATCTACCATAAAGCTGGGTTTTAAGACTTTAGACATATAATTGTTACTCACAGCATCTTCAGAAGCTGTTAGAACGTGAAACACCAACCTCTATCGTTTATTGATACTTCCGCAAATAAGAGAACCCTTTTTAAAAAGCAACTGTTTACTTTAAGGCCTTCTGAAGCATAAGAAAAGATTGATGAATTCCTTTGCGACACTTCCGCAAACGCAGACTACTATAATCACTGCGCATCGTCTATGATTCGTTCCATAAATTAGCAGATTTATTCACTTCATATTATTGTACTCTTTAACTGCATCCACTGCTGGGCGGGTGTTGTGTGGCCAGTCCTAACGTGGCTCCACGACCACATCAGGGGACCAATCGCCTAACGAGATTGCAATGGCTTTTGCTTTCGCTTACGATATCATTTTGGTATTTCTGACCGCCCGGTTTTCAATACCTCACGCTCATTTTCTTTAATATTGGTTTTACCAATGCAAAAGAAAAAAAAGTGCGCGGGGCATATGAAAACCTTGGACGGTCTAAAATAGCAAAATTAAATCGTAAGCGATAAAGGCAGCCATAGCAATCTTGTTAGGCGACTGGCCAGTACTCACGGCATACCTCGTGAGCTGCAGGACTATTATCTGTGGTTTAGTGGGTAGAGTCCCAGGTCATTGCGCCGAGTTCGGGACTACCACCTATAGCGATTTCTTTGGCTATTGCTATATCTTATGATTTCAATTTGCTATTTCTGACCGCCGAATTTTCAAATGGCTCGCGCTCTTTTTGTATTGAAATAACAACCTTGAAAAAAATGAGCGTGTGTTGAAAAACTTTGGCGGTCAGAAATAAAAATTTTAAATCATAAGCTATAGAAATAGCCAAAGCAATCCCGATAGGGCGGTAGACCCCCTAAATTGAACGAAATGAACAGGAAAGAGTGTTTCCATATCATCGTTGCAACCCCGGTAGCGGTGAAGGCTTCATTTACGCTTTTCCCAGATAGAAAAATGCTTCCATGACTAGGATGCCACAATTCGTATCCTTGAAAGAATACCTGTGTTCATAACTGATTGTCTATTGCAAGGTGGTCGCAGCGCTTTCGGGCATCGGCTCTATAGACGTGAAGCCTTACGGCCGTAGAACGGCGCTGATAGCAGCCGGCACAAAATTTACGTGAGTACATATTGAATTTTATTTTTGCATTAAACTTTATGGATTTTATAGTTATGAGTAGTATTTAATTTATATATAAAAATCTTAAAATTTATTGAATTGATGAGCCTGAAACCAACAGAAACAAACAAGTAAAATACACAAATCATCAAAGATCTGTCATTGTTGTAATGTATGTTTTATATCACTTCTGTCTATTATAAGTATAGATCGGATTATCGGATGCATATCATATCATATTATGGAAAGCATGTTTTTGTCGAAAAATTTCCGCGGGAAATTCAAATTTAAGTTTAACCTCCGTGAATCTAATAAACCCATTTCGACACATAAGTGCCACCGCACATGGACCACACGCCATAGCCACAAACGCCGCCACGAGAAGCTAGAAGCGGCTACTAAAGTGGCTAAAGCGCGACTAAGGTAAGGGAGAGAGGGGTGGAGAATCGCGCGTGTGACGTGTGGCGGCGCTTTGTATCGGCGCATTAAGTGGCCACAAGAAGCGAGCAAAGACGATTTGTAGCGTGTGGCGGCCACGGGCGTACCTTGTGTGGCGAGTCCATGTAAAATATATGAAAACTACAAGAAATATGCCGGTGGCAGCGTTTTGTGGTTGAGGTCTGTGGCCCGTGTGCGGCGACACTTACAGTTGCCCTGTATGTATAAAATAAAATATTGTGTAAGATGCCCTTGATGAATAAATAAATTTGTGATTTCTTATTAACCACTGCACCATTTCTCTAACACCTTACATACACTCATACACATACTCGAATGGGAAATTCACAATTTTTAATTTAAGTAAATATACATCCGATTAGTTATGTGATCCCGGAGTCCCGGGATTTTATTTATAACTAGCTGACCCGGCGAACTTCGTACCGCCTTAGCGTAGCTTTGATGCACTACTTTATTTTGTATAGCTGACCTATCTTATGTATGAGTACCTATTCATTGTTAGCGCGGTTATGGATGTGTTGTCACAGATTACCACAGATTTTTTGTTTTAAATTGAATGACGTTGACATTCGTTATGTTATATTTTTCAATCTTTCTGAGAGAATTTCTTTATATTTTTTTCCGTAAGAACCTTGCACAGAGTATTAGAAAACTACAAAAAAAAAAACAGCCAAATCGGTCAAGCCGCTTTCATGTTATGTCGTGACAACGGAAAACGGGTTTCATTTTTATATATATAGATTAAAATATACTAAGAAGCCACTTCCATAATTTGTTAAATAATTACTTTGGTAAATATGCATCCGAATATCCGTTCTCCAATCATAAGATATCATTTAGTATCTCTTATCTAATAGACAAGTCCGTCCGTCCGTCCGTGGTGCTGTTTCAGCGGCCAAACCGTAAGAGATAGGTATAGAGAATGTTTAACTTATAAGTTAAGAATAGTCTGATAAGACTACAAACCGGATGTGAGTAACGTAGCACTTCCGGTTTTCGAGAAATCACTTTCAAAATTTCAAACGAAACCACACAAAATCTCCGAAGTTCTCAATTAATAAATACTTTATTTTTTTTGGTGAACATTTGGTTCACTGGTTTGCTAGTATTTAAATTAAAAGCATAACGAGCAAGCGATCAATGACCATACATGATGACCTCCTTGGCGGGGTTTCAAGGTGTCGCCTACTCGAGAGGTCCCGGGTTCGAATCCTGGTGGGGGGTAGATGTTTGTGTGATGAAAACGAGCATTTGTACTCCAGTCATGGATGTTTAATATGTATTTCTATGTAAATATACTTATATATGTATCAATATTTATGTATTCTCTCCGTTACCGTAGTATCCCATAACACAAGCCAACAGTGCTTCCTCTGGGGCTAGGCTAATTGGTGTGAGTGTTGAAAATGTTTATTTATTTATTTATACATTATTTTCTTTACAGTGCAGATAGAATACTGAAACAGTACAAAGACAGTCCCGAGTACCGCATCTCTGTGTTCAACTACTACCGACACAGCGTGACCGGCCGGATGGCTCTATGGTACGTACGTTAACAAACATCGACAGCCTCCCATAATCGCGAGATGTTAATATATTATTTACTAATGACCCGCCCCTGCTAAAATAGACTATAATAGCTTTTGTTCCGGGGCTTGTATTATATTAGATTAAAACTTTCCTTTAAGGAAGAGGGCTCTAAAGTGGTAGTCGGTTTCCGGCAGCGATAAAACATATATCATTTAATAGCTTGTTTTATGTAATAACATGAACAGATATTGTTACTTATTTATTTAACCCCGATTGATTTTAAGTCGTGTTTGAAAATTTAACAATTTCGTAAGAATACTGGTCACCCTGATATAGGTAACGTCACATTTGTAGTATGTGGCAGCTTATAGCGTCAACTCAATCACTATGTCAATTGTCAATCAGTCTAGGTGAAATTATAATACCAATTTATGATAGATTTTTCTTGAAATAAAATACCTAATTATACAACGAGAGATGAACAGAATAATTATTACTATTTTAGTTACATATTGACTAGAATATATTTGATGCTTTGGCAACAAACAGTAGATAAATAAACTAGCAATTATCCAATTAATATTTATGTAATTTTAAATTATAATATATTTTATTAATGGACTAAAATAATTTTTAGTTTTTTTCAAACGATTTATAATTAAGTTCGCAACATCTCATAAAAAATTGTGTTCTGGCGGAGACTGACTTCCACCCTCCATACAAATATGAACCGTCTCCTTTCTCTAACTGACGATGAAAACCGCTTTAAATTTCAACTCAGTACTTTTTAGATCATCACAAACATACACATGACTGGGGACCTAGCTGTCTGTAATAGGATATTAATATCTTAATAGTATGATATAAGGCTCATCAAACTTGTCACCCCATAATTGTGAGGAAAATCCAGACACGCCTCAAATTCCTGCTCCGAACGCAATTTCCTTATCACGCGTATTGTTGTAAAAATCACTTAAGCTATTAAAAATTAATGCTTAAATAATTAGGGTGACTAATCAACATTTTCTTTTACATGGCTCTGTTAAAATGAGGCCGCTAAAAGAATACGTTCGTTATAATGTCGCATTACTTTCTAAACTTTCTTTCTCGTTGACAAAATTGAGTTTATTTCGTACATTTTTTAGAGACGGAAATTGTACTTTATTCCGTTAACATAAAGAACTAACACGACCTGTCACGAACACATTCTTTCAGAGGCCGCACTGTGGAAATAAAATATAGTCACATAATTTTTTTTCTCACTATAATGTAATGCTAGCTGCTGTAGCTGTACATGTATGCTGTAGCTGTACATGTTCTGTTAGATAGACAAATATCCTTATTAAGCAATATATGGAATGAAAGGGAGAGATCTGTCAAATTCACAAATAGCAAATTTAAGAATAGCCACGTGAAGTGCCTATTCACAAATAGCAAATTTAAAAATAGCCACATGAAGTGCCAGTTTAAGAGGTTTTTATAATATAAGTTATATATTATATAAAGCGTGCATAGCTCGTGTTAATTTTGTTCAACGAGCAAGTGATACTTTGATTGAATATATTATACCAAGCGTCTGCAGTCCATGGGTCTGCTTACTATCAATCGGACCAAATAATTTCTTTTCCATCCTTAATGACATAAAAAAATCTAAAATCAATTAAATTCACCTTTCTTGTTTCAGGGGAGGAGCTCTACTGACTGGCAGTCTAGTCATATATTTTTTGCATAATAATCTTAAAACTAAAAGTAATTTATTATAATAGCCGTTGTTAATATAGAAAATACTCAAATCAACACAAACTAATTAATAGCATAATATGTAACTATAGCAAGCTTTTCATACAAACGACAAAGTCGTTTTTATGTACATCCCATTACTGTTATTATTAAGATCAATTTAAAGACTGTTTAGTATCTAGTTTTTTTATAAGTCATAAAGTGAGTTTATTCTTCCATAAATGTTTAAGTCACGTTGATAATTGCAATTTGCATTTATACTGTTATTTTTATACTTCATATTTAAAGCAAAATGTATTGTTGTTTTGTGAAATCGCTTTTCTGTTAAATCAGGTAGAAGGTTGAAAATATAGTATTTTGGTTATAATAAATCCTCTGTTTTACTTTCTACCATTATATCATGACAAAAGTTTTCTTTCTCACTCACTAAAGGCTTATTTACACTTCGGTAAGTACAGTAGCGAGTTTAGAAAAAGGACAATTACAAAGAAAAAAATCAGTTCGGACTTGCATGGCGCTGGGCTTTTCATTGTAGCTGTGGAAGCGCTAGTATTACATCATTATCAGCCTATTAATGACCCCACTGCTGGGGCACAGGACTTCCCAATGGATGGAATAAGGAGATTGGGCCATGATCCACCACGCGGGCCCAGTGCGATTGGCGGGTGCTAACGACTGCAGATGCAGCCGGGAACAACGGCTTAACGTGCCTTCCGAAGCACGGGGGAACTCGTGTTAGAAGATTTTTGGTCACCCATCCAATGACCGACCATCAAACCATGCGGTTATCAAACATTCGATGCTGTAATGTAGGTAGGTAGTGCAATTGAAATTTAATGGTGGCTATATACGAAATAAGCGCAAGTCGCGGCGCAGTGAAAGCGTTATAGTTACGCTCGCTGCTAACTTCATGGCCGCCATAAGGTTTGAATCGCACAAGATTGGCACGGATGGCTTAAATGCTGGATCTGTAGCACTCAATTTATACCGCCTCAGAAGAAGTGTGCGTAGCTTAATGAACTTTATGACAATTGAAAAAGATACAAATAATACGAACGAAAAATGGTCGGGCGTCTTCTGCGGGATTTTTGCGTATTCTCGAAAATTCTCTAGTTATTGGCTTATTGTATTGTATTGAGAGTGGCTATTGCCTAGCTTATCAATATCGTGGCAGTATGGCTCCATTTTCAGATGGATAAATAGTTTTTTTAATCATTACAATATTCATCATAACATTATAATTTATGATCGAATAGACAGAATGTGCCAAGAATGACCCACCACGTGGGCCCGGTGCTAACAACTGCAGACGCCGCTGGGACCACCGGAGCCCTATTACAAATCTGCACTCTGCGAGAATGGGTATTTGAAGCGTTCCCGACAACTCATTAAAGGTCACGAGTTTACAATACTGTGTTGAACCTACGATCAGGCGATTTTGATACTTTTTTCCAAGTTTTGTATATTTTTACTATTTCTATGTAGTAATTCGTTATCGCTATACCCGCACATTTTTAGAGTGCCATGGAGGTTCTCATATGTGAATAAACAGATTAAATGAAGATGATACCATAAATAAGACAGATGATATTTGTTCAAAACAAAATTTATTTTTATGTTTTTCGTTTTAGATTAAAATAAAAGATTAGATATTTATTATTATTTATATATTATTATAGATATATATTACTATTATGTTTGATTATTTGTATAAAACACCCTAAGTCAGAACTACCTATTTGCCAAATTTCAATCTAATCGATCTAATGGTTTTTGTGTGAAAAAGCAACAGTCATGAGCTTATTTCAGATTCATCATATTATAACCTGCCCGCTGAGAGAATGCGTTCTTGACATTTGTCAGTTAGTCATATTATAACAGTATATTACTCTTAGCCACCGCGTTATCCTGCTGAGGTGGCCAATAGGAATACCCTGTTACGAGTAACTCACAGATGTCAGAAATGTACTCCCTCAAAAATAAAACGTTTTTCTTGTAACAAATCAAACTCTAACTCAATATCATTTATTCAGTCTAGGCTGTTACAAGTATTTGTGAATGACGAAATGCTATGCCACCGGTTCGCAAATCTACGGCGGGAGACCTTGTACTGAGAAGAACCGGCAAGAAACTCAGCAAGGGCTCTTTTTCTCCTGCCATTATATACAAAGCCGTCAAATTTAAAAATGACTTCAATATGAGATAATTCATGAAGTCATTTTCCGTCACAAACACAAATAAAATATATAAAAAAATACTAACATTTAAAAAATACTTATTAAACACATACTTTAAGAACGCCGTGTAGGACGCCTAAGACATAATAAAAAGTACGATTACAGTGAAATATAACGATATCATTATCAGCCGACGGACATCCACTACTGGGCATAGGCCTCCTCAAGGGATTTCCATAAGAAACGATCTTGCGCTCTCCGCATCCAGTAGGTCCCCCTGACTCGCTTGATGTCGTCACTCCACCTCGTGAGGGGTCTACCGACACTGCGCTTCCCGGTTCGAGGTCGCCATTGAAGCTCATTGGAACCCCATTTAATGTAGCAAAAGCAGACCCATCTCCGCTGGCAGTACCCATTAACCAGCATGACGCATGAACCAGCCATCGCTTCCTCCATGTTTTAGGGAACGTAACGATCCGCCTCACTTGACACCGCCAAAGAGACTTTTAAGAGAGCATGACTACTCCCAATTACATATGGATACTAGATTGCAAATAGAAAAAAAAAGTACCTGTGTAAATTATTACAAAAAACACAATTGCAGGACATATGCATGTGATTACCTATACACTATTACATCTTAAATAGAAAAATATTGACACTGCAATCAAATGTAGGTCAACAACTACATATTAGTTGTTGACCTACATTTGATTGCTGTGTCAAAAATCAATTAATTATCATTACAATAATACAGTAGTGATAATGTCGGGATATTCTCTTTATCCATCGGAAATAATAATGTTTTCTTGGCAGAGAAGTTACTCATTCTGAAACAGTGACATTATAAATGATTAGTGCTGAATATCTCTTATACTTTAGCAGGGTTGATAGAGTTTCACATCAGGTGCACCAGACATTCGATTTTTAGGTCATTAAAAAAATACTCATTGTGTCTACATTTGTATCTTTTACAGTTTGGCTGGGCTGCTATGGTTCCGAATTAGTTATTCCTAGCTTCAAAATAATATTTATTACAGAGGACGAATAGCAATACAAAAACAAAATTTCATCAAAATCATAAGAAACAATTTTAAAAAAAATGCAATATTGGCCCGTTTACATTTTTATTATATGTTAATATTATATATCTATGGTATGCTAAAAATAATAAAATAAATATTAAAAGAATAATTGAACACAATGCTATGTAGATTCCATATAAAACAAACACTTAAAAGAATTATACTTACCTGATCAAAACTTGTTGGTCGCACTATACTCTGATGCTCGATCGATTATGGCGCAAAAAATGTGAAAAAATTTGACACAAGTCCGACGCTCAGGAGCGCTCGCGCAGTACTGAGTTCGGACGACCGGCGCGGCGCATCGCATTTTGTAGTAATTTTGCAGTTGTATTTATCGTATTAATTGAAATAAGTGAATAAATTCATGCTTTAATTTATATATATTATAAAATCTTTATTCCTCATGAAGTAACAAATGTTCTGGTATAAATTTTGCTTAGTAATATTATCGTAATTAGGAGTAAATCGCAATTAACTTTAAGCGATTTTCGAAGATTTTTAGGTTTAGAATAAGTTTTTTTCTATATTAAAACAAAGATATTTCAAAATTCTAAGGCCGCTACGAACTATACGACTATATAGTAGATAAAATTCATTTTTTTTTATTTAATTTGCTTAGAACAGTAGTTCGATCCAGCTCAAGAAAGTGCCTTCGCGCATTTTATGAAAATCTTTCTCTGCAATATTGGATTTAATTAAAAAGTTTAGCAAAATTTACAAAAAGCGAGTCCGCTACGAACTAGGCCAATAGTTATTCAGCACTATTCAATAGATCAAAATTGTTAATGTATATTTGTTTCTGAGATCAAGAACGCCAATTTACGCAAAAATCACAGTCGAGATGTAATATGCCTCTTAGCGTGTATTTCGAAGCATCGTTTTTTCCCTTAAAATAACGCTATTTAATAAAAGAAAAAAAAATAAGAATATAATATTTTTATGTATTTCATTTCTATTTAAAAATACTTATCTAAAAGAAGTACAGTAGGTAGGTATAACAGGGACAAATAAATGTATTTCTCAATTTGTTTCTTAGGTTTTCACGCACATCACTCATTAGATAAAACTAGTTTTTACGGGTTAATGCACGAAACTTTATTTATTTATTGACGTTTCGCAGCCTTTTCAGGTCTGCTTCGTCAGAATAATGATTTTTTATTTAAAATTGTCGAGCTACCTTCGAAAGACTTATATTGAGCGTTCGGTTATTTCATTGGAAGATTTTTAAAATTTTATTGTCTATGTATGAATTTATTATTTAATTTACTTAATAAAGTATTTTATTTAAAATTCTTGTTTGTAATTTTGAGTTTATTTATTTGACCCTAACTACCGTAAACTACCACCGGTTCCAAAATTGGGAGACCTTCCTGAGAAGAACCGGCGAAACAAACTCAAGAGAGGCTTTCTATCTCCTTCTTATGTTAAATTATGCAAACAAAAAGAACTACCTAATAGTATCTGATGGTCTTGCAGTGTGTGCTCGGGGTTGGGATTTTATCTCCTGTATAATAGGTTCCCAAGCTGGTGGTATATACCAACCATCTTCCCTATTGAAATTTGGATATTTTTTAATCTCAATAGCCTCGCGCATCATTCGAGGAACGAACCGTCGCTCAGCCGTCAGCTCAGAAACGTCAATAAATAAATAAAGTTTCGTGCATTAACCCGTAAAAACTAGTTTTATTTCTCAATTATTTGATTACAAAACGTAATTCATGAATAATGTCATTTCCAAATGATTATGATTGAAGGCGATACTTACCTACTTACAATTATTTAACACTAGTGGCCCGCCCTCGCTTCGCTTCGGTGTAGAGCTGTAGTGTAAACTATAGTAGTTTTTTTCTCAGGCTTGTGCTATAAAGAATGACTTTATTTATATAATTACACATGTTATTGTGAGTCAACCATAAAAGATAGACATATGCTGTTGCGGGATAATTTTTAAACAATTTTATGTAGAATATTTCCGTCATACATGATTTCTATGTAACTTTAACCGTTAAGGCTGCACCCGCGACGGAAGATTATAAAATGGAGTAACTTCTCCCGTTTTCCCAACATTTCCCTTCACTACTCTGCTGCTATTGATTGTAGCGTGATGAAAAGTATACTATAACCTGCCCAGGAGTATGAAGATTAATTGTACCAAGTTTCGTTAAAATCCGTCGAGTAGTTTTTGTTTCTATAAGGAACATACACACAGACAGACAGACAGACAAAAATTTTACTGATTGCATTTTTGGCATCAGTATCGATCACTAATCACCCCCTGATAGTTATTTTAAAAATATATTTCATGTACAGAATTGACATCTCTACAGATTTATTATAAGTATAGATAGATGTGATGACCTACTTTTTTTATTCGTATACATAAAATACATGTCCGATACTTTTGCATAATATCAGGTAGATTATATTTTTTCTTTATTCACATAATGAAATTATTAAAGAGATAAATTGATTTGAAATGTCGGATGATGTCAATTTTAAGTACAACTCTTTTTTTAGATGTGAATTATTCATCTTGTGCTATAAATAGTTTATTTCTGACGTCTTCTCTAGAGTAATAAATAAATAAATAAATATCATGGAAAAACTGTAGTCAACAAATTAGAATCCGGCTTTTTTTAAATATACATTCAGAATAGGGTGACCTGTTTTGACACTGCCTATGTGCATCTCTGGTGCACCTGTTAACCGTGTTAGTCTTATAACGTGATGACGTGCTCCAGATTTTCCAAACACCGTTGATTGCATGTTATGGGTTTTGACGGCTGCTCAAAACACCGGGCAACAACAAGCTCTCGCGTCTGCTAAACCCATTGCGGCGTTTTGACATGCGTGATTTAACTGATTTATGTTGATTCGAATCTCAATGTGCTCGAATTGCTTCTGCGAAGTCTCTTGCCCCGGCTCAATAGAGATCGAATTCTTAACAAACTTATTATGGCTGTAATGAGACGTTATGGTGACACGATCGCCTCTTTAATAAAGTTACTACAGGTAAATGGTTTTAATTTATATACCGGTAAGTATCTATTCAATACAACTAGTGTCAAAGAAGTCTTTGACTGATCTACTTTAAATGTCTTCAGCTTTACATTAGTTGTAACACTTCAGTATCGTAAGTACTCAATTCTTAAAATTTTGGGAAGGTACCATCGCCAGTTTCGAAAATATAATACTTAATAGTAGGTTAGGTTGTCACGCTTTGGGTACGAATTCCTAAACATGATTTGTAAATGCTAAAAGTAGAATGATTTAATGCAGTTGTAAAATCTCAAAAGTTTTTCTGGAGCAATTCTCAAATTCGTTCCAGAATAAACCCCCTGTTTTGCAGATTGTAAATTGTTAGTAAAGAATGTTTTTAATAGAGACAAAACACTTAAGAAATTTGGTTTGACTCTCATTTTTTAATTTAGGAAAGCTATTAATGAACTCAAACTAAATTAATACACGCGTAAAACTAAAGTAGTAGCATTTGTTTACGTAACGGTTAACGTTTACTCATATTTAGAATTCTGAGTGACATTCTTGTAAGCATTTAGATGACTCTTAAATAATGTTTAGTCTAGCCATTGTTTGGGTGCTTCGCAATGAGTGATTACACAGAATACATTTTTTTATACATCATAGTGCTAGTGGATGGATGAGGGCTATTAAAACCAGTTATTTATAAATTCTAGTACGAAGCGCACGGTAAATAAACATTAGTTAGGGAAGTCAATACCAGATGCCGTAAATCTAGGTAGCGCCACCAAATTTTATTACTTTCAGCTTACATAAAACAATCTATAAAAAGATAATTAGGCAAGCATTACTTCGAGGAAACGGAAAATTATATCACATAATGTTTTGAGGGCAATGTACGATGATACGGACGGTATTCAAATATAAATAAAATACAAGTAGATATTTCATACTTATTTCTTTATTTTCAGTATAGCTAATTATATAAAAATAAAGGATTAGAACTCTTTTAAAATAAGATTCAGTTTTGTGTTCGTCTAGAAATTGAACTTGGAATGTATTTGAAGTGAAATAGTTATTTGTTCAACTAGAGAGGAAAGTTGGTTTTCCAAGCAAGTGCTAATTTTGAATCCCGAGTAAGCGAAGGGTTTTAATAATTGAATCACGAACGTTAGCGAGTGATTCTACATTACAATCCTGAGCGTCGCGAGGGATTCTAAGGTACGAGATGGAAATAACTTTTCTCTCGCGTGACACATTTCAACTTTTCACCTTAGCAGTGAGAACATTATTAGATAGATAAAAAGATACAATATGAATAAAAATGAAACCACATATATTTGCAAACAATAAGTATCTATCTACTAAAATTTAAAATTGCAGTTATTAAAAGTCATATTTTGAAAATTTATAGTTTTATTAGGAAGTGAAGTGACATGTGAACAGAACATGTCCGTTTTTAACCTGCATAAAATAAATAAATGGAGATATCTTTTGGTTAACCTGATGGTAATCTGTACTATAGCTATAAAGATCCTCTAAAATTGAATGCTAATTCTGACTTAATTTATGCTGCTGAAAAAAATCATTGTAAATAAATAAACAAGAAGTACGACTTCTTATAACGTATGACTTAACTGCTTTTCTTGCTTGTTTGTTTTCCGCCCCCGTGGCCGAGTGGTTTGTACACCGGGTGTCAAGGTATCGCCTACTCGAGAGGTCCCGGGTTTGAATTCCGACGGTGGCAGATGTTAGTGTGATGAATACGAGCATTTGTACTCCTGTGATGGATATTTAATATATATTTCTATGTAAATATACACACATCAAAAGTGTCTAGGGATCAAGCATTTTTATGCGGATTTCTTGAGATTGAGATGTGGCTTTGTAATAAATTTATGATTTTATAAATTTATATGGATCCTTTTTGGTGCATTTCATAATTTGAATCAGGAACTGTGAATCAAATTCGAGTAAAAGATGAAAATCAGCTGTCAATATTTTCCCTATAAAAACATACAACGCATTGAAGACATTATTAGTGCTACTGTTTCCCTACTACTGATTAAAACCAACGTTATTATGGAGCGGCGACGTCATTTAAGCAGGGAAGAAATGCTCAGAGCCGTGGGAATGATAGAAGCTGGTTCCCGGCAACGTACTGTGGCTTTAGCTCTGAATACAAGTCAGAGTGTTATCAGTCGACTTTGGACACGATACCGAAGCACTGGTACCGTGGCTGAGCGCCATGGAGGACGGTATCGCTGCACCACACGGAGACAAGACCGATACATTCAAATCTTAACTCGAAGAGCTCCAACAATAACCGCCATGATGTTAGCCGTGAGGCTTCATCACTCTTCAGGGAACTTAATTAGCGACCAAACAGTCAGAAACCGCTTGCATGAAGTGAACCTTCATTCCCGAAGACCGCTACGGTACCACCTATAGCAATGCACAATCGTAGGATTCGATATCAATGGGCTCTTGAACACAGAAATTGGGCAGAAGAACAATGGCGTTTCGTGTGCTTTTCTGATGAGTCTCGTTTTGGTATGAGACCGGATACAAGACGTATACGACACTGGAGAACCCCTGGACGCCAACAGCGATTAAAATCCTGCCAGGAAGTCCATCCTTATAGTGGTGGAACCATCATGGTATGGGCGGGTATTTGGATCGGCGGAAGAACTGAGTTGATTTGGATCAGAGGCAACCTCAACGCTCAAATTTATGCTGAGACGATTGTATCAGACGTCATCGTTCCTCTACAAGTGCAAATCGGTCCCTTATTTCAGTTAATGCATGATAATGCACGACCGCACACCGCAAGAGTTGTAAGACAGACTCTCGCCGCAGCTAACATCAATGTCCTGCCCTGGCCTGCTCAGTCGCCAGACTTGAACCCGATTGAGCATGCATGGGATATGCTACAGAGAAGAGCTCTGCCGAATATGGAGGGTATCCAGTCGCAAGAAGACCTTTTTTTGTTGTTGCAACGAACATGGGCGGCCATTCCACAGCGTGATTTGGATGAACTCATTTTGAGTATGCCAAACCGATGTTCTTGTGTTGTTAGTGTTCGCGGTAGAAATACGGATTATTAATTGTTTAAGTTACCCAATAAAATTTTAGAGAAAACTGTTATTTCAGTCTTTTTTTCGAACTTTTGTGTTAGTGGTTCAAATGTCAAAAATCCCTTTATTAGGAAAATGGCAAATTTCTTTATTAATGCAAAGGTGACTTGGTTTATCGTTACTGTGACAAACGAAAACACTTTATTTGATGAATCCTTAAAGAAAATTTTAATTAATATCAATCAGGAGAAAAGTTATTGCAAAAATATATGTTGATCCCTAGACACTTTTGATGTGTGTATTTATGTATGTATCAGTATATATATTCTATTCGTTAGCCTAGTATCCCATAACACAAGCTTACTTTGGGGCTGAGCTAAGTGGTGTGAGTGTTGGAAATAATTATTTGTTTAAAAGCTAGGCCCTTTTACAGAAAACGGTCTCTATAAAATCGTGCTAACCTACGTTATGGCAGCAAGGCAAAATTTTATGTAGGTACTAGTTTATAGAAAATTATCTGTGTGCCACTGTCTACTAAGCAATAAACAGTTATTTATTTCTTAATCTGAGGACGTGTGATAGTACAGTCAATCTGTAGGTTGAGTGGTGAAAAAAAAACCTAAAGGTAAGTCTTGTTTTTTCTGTTGCCAAATGACGTCAGTAAGCCACCTTGGCGATGGGCATGTTCAACTCGTAGGCGTTTTTTGAAAAACTCAAAAAAACCGTCAAAAATTTTTTGAAATGCATTTTTCTTGTTTTTTATGCATTTTAGAAACTTTTTTTTTTCGACCATAATTGTAGAGGGCGTTGAGTACTACAATTTATGTCATTGTTGCAATCTCGTACAACAAAAAATGCGAATTGTAGGTGGCGCTAAAGTCTCAAAAAAAGTGTTTTTTCACTTTTTCACCCTGAAAATATCATTTTAATGGAAAACTTTAAATGGCAAAGTTGTTTCGTACATAATTACCAACAATTTTTGTATAAACATTTTTTTTGTATTACTTACCGTTTTCAAGTTATAAATTGCGCAGGTATGAAAAATCCAATAGAGCGGTTTTGGGCAGTTCAAGTACACATTTTCAGTGCACATTTCAATGTACGTTTTTACTATTTTTTTTCAATCATGAAAAAAAATAAAAATATTTTTTTTTTTTTAAATCATGAAAAAAATAAAAAATAGTAAAACGTACATTGAAATGTGCACTGCAAATGTGTATTTGAACTGCCCAAAACCGCTCTATTGGATTTTTCATACCTGCGCAACTTGAAAACGGTAAGTAATACAAAAAAAATGTTTATACAAAAATTGTTGGTAATTATGTACGAAACAACTTTGCCATTTAAAGTTTTCCATTAAAATGATATTTTCAGGGTGAAAAAGTGAAAAAACACTTTTTTTGAGACTTTAGCGCCACCTACAATTCGCATTTTTTGTTGTACGAGATTGCAACAATGACATAAATTGTAGTACTCAACGCCCTCTACAATTATGTTTGAAAAAAAGTTTCTAAAATGCATACAAAACAAGAAAAATGCGTTTCAAATTTTTTTTGACGGTTTTTTTGAGTTTTTTAAAAAACGCCTACGCGTTGAACATGCCCATCGCCAAGGTGGCTTACTGACGTCATTTGGCAACAGAAAAAACAAGACTTACCCTTTAGGTTTTTTTTTTCACTAAAACGATATTTTTTTCGACAGATTGACTGTACTATGAAGAAATATTGAACGTCACGGAATACAGACACGCCTTCAGCCTAACGTCTACTACTATATTAGAATCAAATTTATTGAAACCAAATGTGATTACGCCCTAATTGAATTCGTGAAGGCACTTGACCTACAGCCGGGAAATCGTATAACATTTTTACATAAATCTTATCGAAACTAGTAGCCAAAAGTAGAGTGGAAAACCAACGATAACTAGTAGTATAACTAACTATAATAACTAAATGTAGTTACTACTAAATATATATGTTAAAATAAACTATAAACATGGCTAACTCTAAGGTTCTAATGAAGTAAACAGAGAGTATATTTTGTTTATTTTTGGCATTTTAGTGCAGTAAATAAAAGCGTGTTTTTAGTTTTTTTTAAACTATTAATTTATTTTACTCTTTTTAGTTTCAGTCATCAGGAAAAAGGAAGAATATAATATGTTAAGACGAATCTAATGAGCCCAAACTCGATATGTTTACTAGTAGGCAGTCCAAGGTTCCATCAGCCACCTTCCAGTCCCATCATCAGACCAGCTCAATGGTACCATAATATTGAATTGTCATCTAATCTACATATAATTGCCAAGTTTCATGATGATACAAGAATTAGAAGTGCGTGTAATTCAGATTCCTAGATTTTATTACATAGTTAGTTACATACAAGTCGACCTAAGAAAAGCGTGTTAAAAAAAGATACAAATGTTCAATAAGAATGTTTGGATGAAGATGAGTTTAAAAACTGGCATGTGCCAGCTTATAAACTAGGAAATAATTAACTTGTCATATATTTTCTATATAAATCATAGATTTTTCGATCTCAATTTCGAAATCTGCGCATAAAATAGATAGAGTATTAGTCGTGTGTTAAGAGGTTTGCGTCGGTCGTCACTTCGCGGTAGTTGGCTGCTGCAAATAATTTCCATGAAATATATTTACCGTGTCTCGTTAAATACTTTGTATTCCGAACCAAATAAACTAAGCGCTCATTCGCACCGACAAATTAGCTGCCAAATGTAACCCAGTGTTATGCAGTTCGGCAATGTTTATTACTAATAGGACCGATATGAGAATTTAAAGATTATTTTGTTATCCTTTTTGGAATCGGCTAATTTTAATCCATCATCCATAAAAGATACCTTTTATGAGTGCCCAAACTGTATTTCAAATGTTAAATTGTATGATTGGGATTGGGACTCCGTACCGAAATTTCGTTCGTTACTACCTAATTCTTTAATTTTGTTGAGCGTATTTCACCAGTTCTTCTCCACTGCTAAAAGAATTAATTATATAGGGGTCTATTAAATGCTTCATTAATCGACTCCTTTTTTGTATAAATCCGTATTTATGTCCGTACATTAAGGATGAATATAGCCCCGCCATAGCCTAAAAAAACTTGCGATGCTAAAGTATCACTTGCGCAATTGTCTACCCTGATCCCATCTCTATCCCGTGGAGTGCTGAAACCTTAGCTGAAACACCCTACTCAACGACAGAAACACAATTTGGTTGTTGAAAAAAAAAGTATC
The DNA here is from genome assembly GCA_902850365.2 of Chilo suppressalis. Classification (NCBI taxonomy): domain Eukaryota; kingdom Metazoa; phylum Arthropoda; class Insecta; order Lepidoptera; family Crambidae; genus Chilo; species Chilo suppressalis. Next base: position 8,059,924 of record OU963899.1, on the reverse strand, counting down.
TCTTATCTATTAGACAAGTCCGTCCGTCCGTCCGTCCGTGGTGCTGTTTCAGCGGCCAAACCGTAAGAGATAGATAAAGAGAATGTTTAAGTTATAAGTTGAGAATAGTCTGATAAGACTACAAACCGGATGTGAGTAACGTAGCACTTCCGGTTTTCGAGAAATCACGTGATTTCTATTTTAAACGAAACCACACAAAATCACCGAAGTTCTCAATTAATTAAATACATTTTTTTTGGTGAACATTTGGTTCACTGGTTTGCTAGTTTTTGTGATAAACGGAAAAATCACGTATACGTTTTATAATTTGATTTCTGAATTGATTTCTATCACGGTTAAAAAGCAAATACTGTCGGGAGGACCTGTATTTTTTTTTTGACTTTTCATTCGGTTCTGGGCAGGACAATCATGTTTATTTTAAATTTTTCAATTATTTGCTTTTACTAAAGTAGCTTAACTACCAGATATTTTTGAAGTGTAACAGAAGTATCGCAAAACACTTGCGTGTTTTTGTAATCCATTTCACAATCAATTATCCAGACTCGAGTCGCCCGTTGTTACGATCATTAACAAAAGTATATTCATTGTTCTTTGGGTTTGGGTTATTCATCACGATTCAGTTGACAGACATGAACAATAATAAATAATAAATAAATAAATATTTCCGACACTCACACCAATTAGCCTAGCCCCAAAGTAAGCACTATAAGGCTTGTGTTATGGGATGCTAGGGTAACGGATAGAATACATATACTGTACATATATAAGTATATTTATATAAATACATATTAAACATCCATGACTGGAGTACAAATGCTCGTATTCATTACACAAACATCTGCCCCCACCGGGATTCGAACCCGGGACCTCTCGAGTCGGCGACAGCCATGAAACCCGGCGTACAAACCACTCGGCCACGGAGGTCGTCTCTGTATATATCTGATCTGTATCTTGCAGCACATGATTACAGAAGGCACAGAGGGAAATTTAAACTTCATGCAGTGCGCGTGTTTGCTTGAGCACTGGCGGCCGGCCCTTTGCCGCCAATAGAAACGTTTCTCTGCGTACCCGACAGGCCGCCATTGCCAGTCTCAGAACAAGAACTAAAGCATATAGAAGAAGATCCGAACCTACAACGACCTTCATCCAGCTGAAAAAATACTTTTTAAATAATTTACAAATAAAAAACCATTTTTTTAATAATTAAAAATAGTCTGTCCAGGTTTTTATAGGCAACCGTTTTTTAATATACATGTTTTGTAATATACTAAAGTCATGATAAAATATGTTTTATTCTATTATCAGCTCGGTGAAGGTCGATGTAGGTTCGGATCTTAGACCAATAGTTATATTATATTTACATAAAGTCCAAAAAGGGACAAATATGTTGCTATGAACCACACTATGAACAGTACACGCGTGTGGAAACATTGGTTACCTTTACAATACCGAATCAAAAAGCGTTCTAATGTCATATTATACAACCTGCCAACATACCGTTAATACTTTTTGATTGGGTAATTCTTTGTTTGGAAATCTTTTCGTTAACCTATTGTCAATGGGAGTGTACGCTCAAACGTCATAACATTACTGCTATGCTTTAGTTCTTGTTCCGAGCCGCTAGTGCTCACTCACACACGCGCATTGTATGATTCTTTGTGTCTGTACTTTCTTTACTCGTTTTCTTGCATGGCGGACAGACGTGGTATAAGGTATAGGGAACACGGCCGCCGGACGTGCGACAAATGCCGTGCGCGCGCGACGTCACCGCCGACCTTCCCTTGCACACCCATTGTTCATAAAAGCAGAGCCGTTGCTAGGGCCAGGCAGTTCGGTTAGGCTACAAGGTATGATTAAGAATAATCTTATTATGGATATAACCTAAGATATATTTTTCAATAAGACAAATCAGCAGGGCTATTCACACACCGGTGAATTCCGCGGTGAAAAGTGAATTTGTTTCTACAGAATAGTACTGCAGTATTATAAAGTGTAAATCAACAAACCTACTTACTTAATTATAATGTTTCATTCAGAGCATATTTTGTAAAATATATAGATATCGAGTTTTGTGTGTCTTCGACCGCTGCGCCCGGCGCTTGTCACATTGAAAACGGTTTTAAATAAATAAAATTGGTTTTCTTCTCTGTATTTTTCTTTCTTATAGAGCTTAGCGAAGCTCTTACGGTCGCAGTAATTACTCGAATGAAAAATATGCGAAAATAACTTTGTTCTCACGCTTGAAAAAGTTAGAGCGATTATTTCATCGTCTCTATTTCACAATTTTCCACCGTAAATGTATGCAAATGTTCATAATATTTGTCATATTCATATAGAATATTATTCTTCCTTGAAACTCATGAACATTTTTATCGAAATTTACTAATGTTGAAGAACTCATAATATATATTATCATCACATTTCATAACAACGGAACATTATGTAGAAGAAGAAATAACTTAATTTATGAACCGATGAACAAAACACTCGTAGTTAATTAGTATGAGTATTTTACCAAACATCTATTCCCTAAGCGAATCATCCATTGTTGATCCTTAAATAGTATCCAACCAAAGGCATACTAGGTTGCTAAAATTGATATTTATGACTACTAGCGGCGACTCTGTCGAATCGTATTGTTCACGTGTCTGTCGGACTGAAAAATGTATTCTATTTAATTTCTTTGGCAACGGCAGTCGTCAAGTATATTTTCATTTGGTCAGCGCGTGGGCCGGGCCAGTGGCTATAGCAGGGGCAACTGACTGAAGCTGATTTTTATTGCGTTTGCGATGCAATATCGTATTGTTTTATTGGGGTATAAAATAAACGTACCTAGGTAATGTTTCACACCTATTTTCGTTGAAATTTCTTGAATAGCTGGTTATTTAGTCTCCATGTTTCATTACATTAGTTTAAAACAATGTAAAATTACAAGTCTATTTGAGGACTATTTTATAGATACGAGTTTTTTTCTTTTTTTGACGTAGAAAGGTTCTCTATTACTTTTTTATGTAAATGACATATCAGGAATGTTAACTGAAAATAATTGCAAACTCAATAATGATAAACCTAACTGCTACGCATTACATTTGCGTCGATATATTAATAACTTTAGTGTAGCTTCCGGAACATGTATAAGTATCATTTTATCGATACCGCAATCTCAATGAATCTTGGCACTATTGAATTATTTATTCATGGAAAACAATCAACATTTTTTGCAGTGTGTTACAATTAGAGTATTATATCATAGTTGCCATGCATAAAGAAAAAAACATATAATTATATACCTACTTTTCTTGATCGATGTAGCAGACGTCATCCACGGCATGTGCATTTGCATCGATCGAACTTTTAGTATTTGGAATACAAAGAAAAAGAACAAGAAAAAGGACATTGCTCGTTCCCCATACATTGAATGCCCTAGAACGCCCAGCAATGAGAAAATGCTAGTTGTGTTCGGAATCATTCATAAACTCTAAATAAGCATTTGTTGAGATACGGACAACTTGAGGAACCGTGGCCTACTACAGAATGTATTAGATTTTGAGGTTATAATTATTATACTTAATCATAAAAGATGTACACTTTATATATTCTGAATAGATTAAGTGTTTACCTCTATGTAAGCACTTAAATAATATGCATTAAATGAACATAAAATGCAATTAATAATAAAAATAATAAATGCTTATATTCATATTGATTTATGAGTGTTGTCAGTTGGTACCTATGATACCTGTAGTAAGTAATGATAGATTTCTTTTCAAATGAAACGTTCAGTCTTTCCATTTACCTGTTCCTACAGTTTACTATCGGTAATTAGGTATGTACCTGGTTATCATTATGATTTTCATAAAAATAAACAGATATTACATGGGATGGGAGTATAAACTATCTTTAGATAATTTCAGAAATAATCTTTTCATAAATATAATAGAAATACTAGTAATAAGTATTATTAACTAAGGTACCTAGTTCTATTTTTATGTTGATAAATACCTATGGTCGCCTATTCGCTATGTGCACGACAGTAGCGCCACCTACAATGCGCAACTTTCCGGGATTATGCCAAATAATAACATCAGTTTGTATTTTATTGATTTCTAGTAAATATAGTAAGGTAAAGATAAATAAAAATTATTATATATTGTATAATAATTTAAATAATGTCGGATTTCAATTCGGAATTCAGTACAGTCAATAATAACTCTTGTATTGATGTAATCTGGACTGAAACACTTGGGCATTGGTGCTTGTACGGTGGCTCTATTCGGCCAAAAGATTAAATTAGCAGTTGAACAAGCTAGATTTTGTAAGATCGAATGAAATATACGTGAGATTGTGGTTTTTTTGTACACCAAATAACACACTCAATGCTGAAAATGTCAAGCCAGTTTTCATTTTTATCAAAAAAATCAGAAGTCGGTCTTTAGTGGAAACTGTACATTTTCTCATAGTTAATCTTGTTAATAAAAACTCAAAATTGCTAAATGACACACCAGAAGGATCTAGGAGTTCTTGATCATTTGTTATTGATGAAATACCAACAAATTCTTGACTTTTTGTTTCGGTAGATTGATCCTCATACGATTTTTTGTCAGTGCCACAGCTTTTATCTTTCTTTCTTGAATTATTTGTCATTAAAATTCTTGATGTTGGATCACAGTGATCACTGTAAATTAATCTAATACAAATAAAAGTTGTATCTCTTAATTTCGATTCAGAAAACATATTGACTTGACATCCTTGATCGATCATAAAAGGTTGAGTTTGATTTAATTCACTCCCTTCTTCAATTATTATTTGACTTGATGTGGTATCTGAGACTTTTGTGGTTCTTCGTTTTGTCAAGCGTGTATATCTAGCTAGGACCTGTGAATCATTAACCTTCCTCTTTCGATATATTTCAGGGAATATCGTAGGAGCATAACTCGGATTTTCTTCCTCGTCTGATTTTTTGTTTCCCATAAAATGTTCACTACAAATTGTGTCGTCAGGTTTGGGATACCATGGCGACCCATCAACACTAAAATAATAAAGACAATAATGAATATCACATAAAATATATAGCGCAAATAAAATTGATCATAATTTAAGGTTATTTCGCTTACTTATTTCTTTTTATGGCATCTATCCATTTATTTCTTTGATTTAATTTCCAGTCCAATGTAGGAAATATATACACAGACTATTTGTGCCCTTATTTTTGCAATTCACAACACAACAACATCTATTAATAGGCATTTTAAAAATTTTTTGTTTATTACGAACTCCGTGCAAATTGACTTTACTTTCCCGGATTGTTGCGTATTTCTGCCACTATAAGCGCTGCGATCGCTTCACTATACCCCCACCATGTACTTCGCACATAGCGAATATTGCATTACTAAGGTAAACAATCTTGGCACAACTTTTTAACAGAATCACCCATTTAATAATAAAGTATTAACGAAGTCAATAAACTATTAAAATAAATCGTTATTATAGACTGAAACCTATTGAATCCAGTTATCAGTTGATTTTTAATGCTGTATTTTCAATAAAAAGGAGTGCCAAGTTGGATGAACAGACTGTAGTATCTAGTAACAGAACTTTTAATTTTTAAACAGATTGTCCGTTTACTATGATTAATTGCTAATAAGTTAAAAAAATAATAGAAAAATAATAGTGAAGGACATTCTTTTGGGCATGCTAGGGCCGATTTCGTCGATGTCCTTTAATGAGAAAGGAAAATTCATAGCGTATCTTCTCTACGCGTAGACAATGGAGGTACCTAGGTAGTATTGTTTAAAGCAGTTTTAATTTTTGTCTTCACTTCTGTTTAATTTGGTCTAAAAAACAATCACAATGAATTTCATGATTTGGAAAGAGCAAGTTACTTAAATCCTAAAAAACTTTGCCATTTCAAAATATTTGTACGTTCTGAAGATGAACCCTAGTTAGTAGTCTTCATAGCGTTTATGCCAATATTAATCATATTATCAAAAAGCATTACTATGATTGGTTGGAATCCTTTATTATTAAACCTTACATCCGTAAAGAAAACGGTTCCAAACTTAGTTTCTATAACTAGTGGGCATCAAATATATAGTATTATTTGCATGCAAACACACTATCGGTACGGAATATTCGGTAATTTGTTAACACTCTATTTTTTTCAGTGACATAGAGTTGATGGTCAGTGACAGTGGCCGCGGCTATATTGTGCGGATCACGCTCTCGACGGCTGTTTTGCTGCGCGGGCGACGCCAACGCAAGTCGGACCGATTTCCTACTCTCCGCCCAATCGGCGGCGGCGGGCGGCGTCACGGCTGCGGCACCGACTGCTCTGCTCCCACGACCGGCAATCCTTGTCATTTCCATCCTTACCCAAATTACACTTGCTGACGGACGAAGTCAGAAGCATTTTTTACATAATTTGCAAGCTTCACCTACTCAGTGAAACCACGTCAGTTCTCAAACGAATTAGCAATTGAACGGCGAAACTATATAATTTTTTCAACGAAATATTTTTGAAGTTCATATTAATTCTAGCACCTTAAAGGTAAAATGGCATTGAAAAAGAGTTTTGGGTACCCTAAGATTTATGCTGTTGATTGAATATAACACGGAATAAGGTCGAGTCGAAAGTTATCTTCGGAAGAACAAGATTTGTGTTTGACGTTAGTATTATTACAGATTATTAAGAAAAATAAAAATAATAGGTACCTACTTATCTACTTATGAATTCGGTGTCGAGACCCTTGGTCCGTGGGGTCCTAGCGCTGTAAGGCTTTTTAAGGAAATAGCAAAAAGGTTGGTCGACATCACAGGAGACCGAAAAGCTGGCAGCTACCTTGGACAAAGAATTAGTCTAGCTATTCAAAGGGGGAACGCTGCCAGTATCTTTGGAACCTTGCCTAAAGGGACTCCTTCTAATAATGTATTTTAGTTATTATATATTTTAAGATTTTTAGTTATAAATATTTAGTTTAATTATTAAATTTATAACTTACTATGTATTTTGTTACTGTGCTTGTCACATTGGTTCATTCGATATTTTCTGTTCGACGCAGACTCGTAAAAACTTTGCAAGCTAAAATGATTTGTGAATATAAAAAGGTAATAGAAAAGAATAAGTAAGATAGATGACCTATATAAAATTTATTGATTTCTCCTATTTGCATTACAAATTAATACACGTTAATGAATTTTATCAAATATAAAAATTTCAAAGATCACATTTTAAACACATTATGTAGTCATCCGCCCGTATGACAGTGATACAAAAGACAAAAGTTTAGCAATGTTTTCCCTTAATTAGCGTTGCTTAAAGGAAACGCAAGCCGATCTGAATATTTTCTTTTTAATACTTACCTAGTTGCTATGACATCCTTTAATATTTACACAAATCATACAATAAAGCTAGTTCGAACCGACTCAGGAAATTCCAATTAATTATTATTTTAAAAGTAACGATTAACTCAGTTTTACCTTTATCTCGATGATTTCCGATTCCGATACTTAAGAGCCCACGTGGCCGCAAGATAAAATAAACTTTCTTTAAAAGAACAGGTTGCACATGAATCAATATCTCAATCTTAAGTTATTTGAATGAGCTTAATGACAAAGAACTCGATCTTCATGGAAGATAAGTAGGTAATAAAATTTACAGACCCCTTATAATGTCTTTAACACCAGTAAATAAATCATTAATATGCTGAGGTACTTAAAGGAATGCAATTATCAAAAATAAATACTTAACATCAAAGCTTAAATTTTAAGCGAACGAATTACGACGCATTAGGTAGTTATTATTAAGATTTATAGCCCATTACATTATTACGGGTTTATTTACTTTAATAAATCCCAATTATATGATATGTGTGCACGATCGATAGTAACATCAATAACAGAGCGTTTTGGCCGAAGTATTTTTCGTGTCGAGTGCCAAACAATAGGAATACGTTTGCGAACGTCACACACGACACATAGTCTATAAACGATCAGAATCTCTTGTAGGTATATAATATAGGTACAATTTACTATGTGGAGTTCGATGATGAAGATGGTTAGCGAATTCGGCCTGCGATCGTAAAAGTTATGCGACTTTGGTCTTTCGTTGGATAGGTGACCAAAAACTTATTATCTCGAGCTCCTCCGTGCTTCGAAAGGCGAGTTAAGCCATTGGTCCCGGCTGCATCTACAGTCCTTAGCACCCGCCCACTGGACCCGTGTAGTGCGTCACGGCCCAGTCTTCCTAGTCATAATCTAATCTATCTATTAAATCCAAAACAAAGTCATATGCCCCAGCAGTAGGTTCATAAATGGTCTGATACTACATTGGCGCAGTGGATACCATGTTCGGTCTGCGATCATGAAAGCCTTAGCAATTATCGCGGGACCCGGGTGGATGACAGGGAAATAATTATCTTCAGTCTGACTGTGCGCACTGTGCCAAAGGCTTTCTCCGGATCCGGGGCGTATTTTAAAATCTAACGCCCCGGGCTAATTACAATTTGCTCACACAACACAAACGATTAAATTACGTATATTCTGGGCTCACAGGGGAAATGGAATATTTCTGCACTGATTACTGATTAGTTGTTTTTTCTATACTAATATTATAAAAAGGAAAAGCTTTGATTTATTGGTTCGTTTGTTTGTTTGTATTAAACAGACGTGTTACACGTCTGTTAAGCTAGCATGGCAAAGTGAGCAGAATCGCTTAAAAAAAATGCATCAATTAGTGCTAGTTTAGTGCTAATTTAGTGCCAAAACCTGAAATTTAATGCTCTCATAGCTTCGCGAAAAATTAGAACACTGCCAGCTTTTAATTAAGCTAGCAGTGTATTCCCTGAAACGCCTATATTAACGCAGTATAGAACTAAAGCAATGCATAAGGAATTTAGTGCTTAATAAGTGCTGGCAGTATCTGATAAAAAAAATCGTAAAAAAATATGTTATATTTTATGAATCAAAACTGCTAGTTTGGCAGTCTGAGCAAGTGACCGGGTTGAATACATCACTCTGGATCGAATATCTATAATAAATCAACGGTTAATAATTTAGTGCTCAATGAGTGCTGCCAGTATATGATAAAAAATTTGGAAATTTTAATTTTTAATTAATCAAAACTGCTAGTATGACAGTCTGAGCAAGTGACCGGGTTGAATACATCTCTCTGGAAAAAAAACTTTTTTTTCCAAAATTTTTATCACATAATGCCAGCACTCATTGAGCACTAAATTATTAACCGTTGATTATCATAGATCTTCGATCCAGAGTGATGTATTCAACCCGTTCACTTGTTCACTTGCTCAGACTGTCATACTAGCAGTTTCGATTGAATTTTATTTTTTCCAAAATTTTTATCACATAATGCCAGCACTCATTCAGCACTAAATTATTAACCGTTGATTATCATAGATCTTCGATCCAGAGTGATGTATTCAACCCGGTCACTTGCTCAGACTGTCATACTAGCAGTTTTGATTAATAAAAAATAAAAAAATCCAAATTTTTATCACATACTGGTAGCACTTATTGAGTACTAAATTATTAACCGTTGATTATTATAGATCTTCGATCCAGAGTGATGTATTCAACCCGGTCACTAGCTCAGACTGCCCTACTAGCAGTTTTATGGCAAAAAAAAAATTGTTTTTTTTCGAATTTTTTATCACATACTACCAGCACTCATTAAGCACTAAATTATTAACCGTTGATGATCATAGATCTTCGATCCAGAGTGATGTATTCAACCCGTTCACTTGCTCAGACTGTCCTACTAGCAGTTTCGATTGAATTTTATTTTTTTCCAAAATTTTTATCACATAATGCCAGCACTCATTATGCACTAAATTATAAATCGTTGATTATCATAGATCTTCGATCCAGAGTGAAGTATTCAACCCGGTCACTAGCTCAAACTGCCCTATTAGCAGTTTTATTGCAAAAAAAATTTGTTTTTTTTCGAATTTTTTATCACTTACTGCCAGCACTCATTGAGCACTAAATTATTAACCGTTGATGATCATAGATCTTCGATTCAGAGTGATGTATTCAACCCGGTCACTTGCTCAGACTGCCCTACTAGCAGTTTTGATTAATAAAAAATAAAAATATCCAAATTTTTTATCACATACTGGCAGCACTCATTGAGCACTAAAATATTAACCGTTGATGATCATAGATCTTCGATCCAGAGTGATGTATTCAACCCGTTCACTTGCTCAGACTGTCCTACTAGCAGTTTCGATTGAATTTTATTTTTTTCCAAATTTTTTATCACATAATGCCAGCACTCATTGAGCACTAAATTATAAATCGTTGATTATCATAGATCTTCGATCCAGAGTGAAGTATTCAACCCGGTCACTAGCTCAGACTGCCCTACTAGCAGTTTTATGGCAAAAAAAAAATTGTTTTTTTTCGAATTTTTTATCACATACTACCAGCACTCATTAAGCACTAAATTATTAACCGTTGATGATCATAGATCTTCGATTCAGAGTGATGTATTCAACCCGGTCACTTGCTCAAACTAGCAGTTTTGATTGATAAAAAAAATAAATAATTTTATTTTCGAAAATTTTTATCATACACTGCTAGCACTCATTAAGCACTAAATTCCCTATACATTGCTTTAGTTCTATACCGCGTTAATATAGGCGTTTCAGGGAATACACTGCTAGCTTAATTATAAGCTGGCAGTGTTCAAATTTTTCGCGAAACTATGAGAGCATTAAATTTCAGGTTTTGGCACTAAATTGGCACCAATTGATGCACTTTATTTTAAGCGATTCTGCTCACTTTGTCATGCTAGCTTAACAGACATCTCCGTAACTACAAGACCGATTTGAAAAATTCTTTCACATTTAAAATCCTTCATTATCCGTTATGAACATAGGCTATAGAGTATTTTCAAAAAAGTTATGGTTCCGTATGAAAACTTCGATAATGTAACCTTCATACATGATTTTTATGTAACTAATCATTTACGCAGCGCACGCAACGGAATCTCCCAAATGGAATATTTTTATCCGTTTTTGGAGCATTTTACATCGATTATCCTATCCTACTGGTCGCAGCGTAATATTATATAGCTGTAAGCCTTCCTCAATAAATGCACTATCTAACACAAAAAGATATATTCAAATCGGACCATCAGTTTCTGAGATTTGTACGTTCAACCAAAAAAATGGTGCATTCGGTACAACGGGTCCTAAACTACGCAACAAAATTTTCACTATCAGTTAAATAAATATTCCTGGAAGGTTTATAATTATATAAAGAAATTCATTGTGTATAACACAAGCCCGGGAACAAAACTATAGCCTACGCTACAGCTCTACAACGAAGCGAAGCGAGGGCGGGCCACTAGTTTAACATAATTACACAAATAATCCTTCATTATTCTTGTGAATTTTGAGCATAGCACATTTAAGTAAACAGACACTACTCCTTAGGAGTAAAACAATCAAATACAGCGGTACTGTCACACTTACAAGTTTTACAATGACCAAGGGTTGACAGCATTGCGACAACCTATGATGTATATTTACTGCGGTCAGGTGAGCTGCCAGTTCTCCTTCAGAGCCACTTCACGTTAGATTAAAATTAAATCGTCTGTATCTAGTCCCGGCTAATACCTTTCACTTATAACTTTATATGTATCAAATCAGAAATCAATATATCTTTTTCAAATTGGATTTATAGCACTCGTTATTGGACATATTTTTTAGCTGAGGAGAAAAACGAGCGATGAAAAAAACCACAACATTAGAAGTATAATGTAACAACATTTACAAATCATGATGTTGTTACAACATCAGTACAATTATGATTTATTTAATATTGAAAACAACTCTTGGATATTGCTTGGGACTTTATTGTATAAGCGAACACAAAGACCTTTAAATGACTTATTGATTTTGTGAAGGCTAGTAGCAGGTAAAGTTATTTTATTTTTATTTCTTGTATTAAGTGTCTGAAAATCACTGTTTTTAAGATACAAATTAATATTTTTTCTTACAATATGCCAATTTCTTTAAAATTTACTCTCAAGGATTCTTTAAACTAAGATTATAAATTGATTGAAAAGCTCTCTTCTACAGCACAAAAATAGTTTGAATGTCGGCGGCGTTCCCCACAATAAAAACCCGTACGACATTACACTATGGAAATAACTAAAGTACACTAATCTGTCCGTATCTACATCCGTTAACTGGAGTATCTTCATTACGGCATATAATCCAGAGCTTAGTCTATTTGACAATTTATCAATATGTGGGCCCTATAGAAGCTTAGAATCTAAAGTAAAGATTACTTCTTTACTTTAGATTCTAAGCTTGCGAAGAGAGCGAATACTGTGGTGTCTGTACTGGGTGTAAGACCCACATTCCTATCCTTCACATTCACACTGTTTAAAATTACGTAATACAAATTTCATACATTTCATTTTTCCTTCATTAAGTAATAAATTATTATTTACACTGAATCAGTGGACTACCTTAGATTTATTTCATCACATATTACGATTTCATTGGATAATGTATCAGGAAATTCTTCCTACAACGCTTATGTTATCTTATCTAACGACAGTCCAACTCAGGTTTACCCCGGCTCGGAGACCTCTCCCTGCCCAGCATAGTCAGAGCTATACTGGGTTGTGACAGGTCTTGGGGCGCGGTGGTCTAACTTTGCTTTGCGAGGAGATTATCTCGCAGAAGGAGGCTGCTGATAGAGATCGTGAGGAGCACGCTCACGCGGACTCTCCTCGCCGCCGGAAGGTGAGGGCTAGGAGAAGGCATTACAACCGGCTCCTGATCAACACCGATGAAGGCCACCGGGGCCGGGACTTAGGAGGTCCGGATCCGACATTACACATGCCACTGTCTATAGGTTAGGCTGCCTCCGATGCCTAGGGACATCCCCAAGTTGGGTGGGTCTATTCGACTAGGACACTCAGTGCCCTTACCTCGCCGGGCGGTGTGCCGCCTGATGGTGGACCTTGCGCCGGCGAGGTGACGACCCAGAGGTGAGGTTAGGGGCATCGTCAGGTATTTATTGGGTAGGGCCCCCTTCCTCTCGAGCAGCCTTTGGGCCAGTCCTTGTATTGTTTGAGCGGGTGGGCGAAAGGAGGAGTCCCACATAACCTCGCCGCACTCCCAAGGCGGTGGGGTATATGCGTAACGCATTTTCCTGACGTTAATGAAAAAAGGTTTACCCCGGCTTACCTTCCACTCATAACTTTATACTTTCTGCCGGCAGGGTGAGTATGGTTGATGTGGCAGTTTATAACTGCTACACCAGTAATTTTCGAGTGAGGACTTTACCTCCACTTAATATCAGGTGAAGTAAAGTCATTTGCCTACCAAGATATAAAAAAATCCATTTCATAGGATAATCCTGTAAGAAAATTTTCCAACAACACTGAAATGTTTCTATATATTAGGAAAAACTGCAGAAAATAACATTAAGTACTTGAGTGTAATGTTGTGTTTGTAAAGTAAGTTAGGACGGCAGAGCACAGTAATAGTATCATATTGCCTTGGCAGAACTTTACACAGTAAGAAAATATTGCTTATATTACACACAATCTCAGCAACGTGAAAGTGTCTGGTAAGACACGGACTAGGTCTTACGCACTAGCTGAAGCACCAGCCACATACTAACCTAGATCTATGTTCCCTTGGCACTAGCTTTATCTTCGCATCTACGCTCGATATTGTCTGTTCGAGCCCCAGCTGCTGCTTTTCGCCACCATCCATCGCCACAAAAATTTCATCCCCGTCATCTTGATGCGTGGCAATCCACAACCTTGCAATTTTACGGAATATTTTTTACCACATACGACAAAACTATGGAAAACATTGTCACCGGCAGCATTTATAAAGCAATATGACCCGAAAACATGAAAAAAAACAAAAACATGAAACAAAGAGCGTACTCCTTCCGTAACGGTCGGCATCGCATTTATGATACTCCTGGTGTTGCAGCTGTCTATGGTTGACGGTGATCACTTATCATCAGGTGAGCCGGCAGCTCGTAAGCCCCCTTTAATATAAAAAAGTCTTCGAAAATCGTATGTAATATGTTAAACCAGATACATAAAAAATGAAAACCAATTACAGCACTTTATACTTTACAACATATCTCTTTATAAGGTAGTAAGTAGGACTTATTCGCTTTAAAATAGTAAATCTACAAAACGACACATATTTATTGAAAAAAAATATATGTGACTATTATTTAAAAGATGAAAAAGGCCATGCTTGCGATTGATACCAACTTTATAACGAGTGGATAAAAAAATATAAATGATCATTAGTTGATTTGATCATCATGACAAGCATACAGCTTTTAGATATATACTTTCTTGTTTTTTTGTTCAAATAACACTGTCCTTTATAATAAGTCCTTGGGCTCACTAGCACCAAAGTTTTTAAATGAAAATTAAATCATAATAATGTTAAAAACTTACATGAACTGGATTGAGCTTTTTGATCTAAGAATGTTGGTGAAAATGCAAATTGACCCTTGATTATTAACACTTTAAATGAAACTAATGTGAGTAAACTATGAAATATATAAAATAAAACTAACTTTACACATGAGCTGAAGACTATATATAAGTTAATAGAGTGAAACGAATTTATTTAATGTTTTACTCTTCAAATTACGGGCAAAAGCATTTCTTCTGACTTCTGAACAACTTTTAAGAATGTTATTATCATTATCACTATATCCCAGGCTATATTTTTCTTATTTTAGACCAAAATAAAATGGGTTTTCTTTTATATCTAAAGATGTTTTTTCTAGTAATAGTCATCTTATTTCGCAGACCAATTATTGGTGACTGGCTGTGGATACTAAACTCTTTTGATATTATTATGTATTTTTTAAATCCTTCGTACAAAAGTACGTCACCTTTTGACATTGTTCTTTGTTGATACATCGTTATCATTGCCTTGCCACTACTGCCTATAAACTTATATATTGTGAACACGTATTATATTTTATTTACTGCTACGTGTCGTTTTCCTTCATTATTCCCATTTAACTTAGTACAGTCCACCGCTACTGAATAATAATGCTTAAAAATATTATTAAAAAGTTGCCTCTTTATCGTATATCATTTTCCTTCTTTTAGACACCCATGTTTATTATCTATCTCTTTTGTAATATATTTTATCCTTTTATTAATTCTGTTTTCAACTTAACCCACGCCTCAGGTTGTATCATATAGAAAACCTCGAGTCAACTCGAAAACAATGTATGAATAAAAAAATAAAACTGTAACTAGCCTATACCCTATACCTTACTAGGGATAGAATATTTATCGTTAGTATTTCATCTCCATCGTACTTGCTTACTCCAGGCCGAATCTTGGTATCTTGATGCTGGTGGCATATTTAGCCGGCCAGACGCCAAGGACGCGTCACCGGCCGCTCTATTTCTGACCCGGCTATTCCTGAAAGCTTACATTGTTTTATTTCTGGACGCAACTGTCCACCGGGAAGTACGTGCCTATTAGCGGCCTAATGGCCTTTGGCATTTTTCCTCACTGATACATTCCCCGTTGTGTAATGGGGTGTTAGTTTGCTAACAAATAAGTATGTAATTGTAATAAACTTTGTTAGCTAACTACTTACCAAATATATTTACCGTAATACCATTCTTAAATAAACACTGTTAAACTTTAACGTACAATCCAGACCTTGTTAGCGGGAAGTTTTATAAACTAACCAATAATGACTGGCAGTAAAAGTATTCTTAAGGTGGTATTTCGATCTCGGCTGCAGGCTTTAGATGACTGTATTGCAGACTGAACTTGCAGCAGCAGAAGTAGTCCAGCTGCGGATGCACAACTGGTTTATATGCATTTGTATAAAAGACATTCCGAACAACAGTTGCAGACAGCGGGTGCAGTTGCAGCCGGGAGAAACTCGTAAAAATTGTTACTAACTACTAACTAACTACTAACAAACAGTTATTCATACACAAATCATCACAGACTGCAAAATCGAGTATAGATATAGATCATTCGTCACAATGTGTCGATAAAAATGTAAAATCGCATAAGTTATAAAACGCATATATTAATAGTGGCTGTTCCACATCAAATAAAATGTTATCGGAAATAGCAATCATGGCATCTCGTGAGTAATCCGACAGGCTGCCAAATGATCTAACTGGGAGAGAAGTCTAACAAACTCTCTTAAAAACAGAAGTTAATACTAAAATAAAATCAATTTCTTCGAATTAAGAAAGGTTGCGCATAGTGGATTTCCCACTTGGAGACCACCTTACAGAAGACTACAGTAAAATATCACTATATGAAGGTGATGTGTGTTTCTGGTGGTGAGTGGACTCAACTCTTCACTTAACGTCAGGCAGGATTGCGTAATTTACTGCACTTTGTATAAAAAAATGATCAAATAAATGTTCAATGGTTTTCCCCATATCAAAAGTTTACTCTAAAAAGCTATTTTTATTACCACGGCAATAGGATCGAGGCTTGAAATCGAGTAATTGAAGGCGAGTTTAGAAATATGTTTAAAAAAAATTAACAATGAAATGAAGTGAATGATTTTTTTAAGTTAATATTTATTAAATAAAAGATATATGTTTATAAAACCGACTTCATAATAAGAAATAGCACTTTCCAAAAGCAAATAGAAGTTATTATAAAAATAAAACGGAATTTATATCTATAGTTGCGCCTATTAGACGATTCTGCCTTGGTTGATAAGAGACCCATTAGGAAGCATATCCCTTGATTTAAAAAAGAATTTTGTTAAACGGATAAAATTTCACTAACGTTAAACATACCTAAAAAAATCAAAAATAAAAAACACCACAGCATTACCACAATATTTATAAAAGTAAAATAACACGTGTATGTTAGACGGATGATAAAAGTGAATCAATTCCCAATTCTTAATTGAGTTTGAATAAAAACTCTAGAAAAATATAGTAGAAAAAAAACTCGTAAAATTTTCTTTAGATTTAAATACATAATAAATGAATACATTGAAAATTCCTCAATTAATTTCAGTATTTTACCTAAGCTTAATGGACTGATTTTTTAGTGTTTAAGTTTCTGTTGCACACATATAATTACTTCTACTACTATTACTGTTGAAATAACTAGGTGCCAAAATTGAAAAACAAGCATTTGAGAAAATGTGAAATAATATCAGACAAGAATATAATACACCCCGGAAAATTGAAAACGAAAATAATAAAAAGTGAAATACAATCCACAACCCATTAACATAACAACGCTCACATGCACGCACATTATTATGCAGCGTGTAATCAAATTAGACGGATGATAAATGCCACACTTTGCGATATGAAACAAAGCTGTGCTCTGAAGACGTAATTTATGTAAGCCACTCAACTAGTGTTTGCCGAACACGAGGCAAGCGAGGGCTTGACGCCTAACGTATGCATCATCTCTGAGAAACTCCAGGGTTCCTAGATGTTAGATAAAAAAAACTTATATATTTCGAACAATTCAACCTGAGATGTTAGCCATATAAAGTTTGAAAGACGACGTTCGTTCAAACTATAAACTGTCCGCCCGGTCAGGGCATGAAGTTCAAGCATTTTTCTAAATTGTTTGCTTCATGTTTAACACAAAGTTGCCTCGCAGTGTCAAAATTAGCCGTATACCTTTCGTTGCCGATCCAAAGCTTATCTTTAAAAACGTATATAGGTTAAAAGGGTTAAAAAATAAAAACGGGAAAATGGACAAGACAATACGTAATCTCCATCAAACTGAACTTTATAACCGGCGAGCGGACGTTTACAGCGATCCGGTCGTCTCAATAGCTGTTCTTTGTCAGCTGCGAAGTATGTTAACGGGAAAATGTAAATATAACAGCTGACTTGAGAGAAACTGTGGAATCCGATGACTTATACGATAGGCACCGCGATTTTTATCAAATAGTTAACTTCCTATCTATTAAAAAAATACTATCTTATATATAAAAATCTCGTGTCACAATGTTAGTTACCATACTCCTCCGAAACGGCCTGACCGATTTTTATGAAATTTTATATACATATTCCGTGGGTATGAGAATCGGCTACTATCTATTTTTCATATCCTTAAGTGATAATTGTTGTCCACCTGTAACGTGTTCTGAAACCTACCATGCGCCTCAGCGCCAAAATTCAAACTATTGGGTATTGTAACGTAGTGTTCTCATATGGGTTAGGAGGTATGTTATCCCAGGACACACCTCTAAATTTTTTTTTGGACTTTTTTTTTTTAATGTGGTATTAAAAAATACATACAACCATAAGTTTTCTCTTCTACCACCTGCCCCTATTTTTATGGCGGTACGAAGTTCGCTGGGTCAGCTAGTTGATATATATGTGTATATAGGTAAGCGAACAATATTATTTCTCATACAGATCTCCTAGCGCAGTATATCATGCAATTTGCTGTACTGTACACCTTACTACTTTATTTCTCTTTTATGTTATTCTATGTGATAGATAGAATAAATATTAGTAGTCGTGTTTTTGTTATTCTGTAAAAAAGTATGTATATTCTGTAAAAAAAGAATGTGAAAATAAGGAAAAACTTAAATAACAATTTGCTTAATCTTGAAAAACTTTAAATTGAAAAAATATTTTTCTACGTGTCGGCGTGTGGCTACCAAGTAAAATCTTTACTGTCTTGAGGGCCCTTAAAGTGCCCTTTCATATCACAGAATAGAATATCATTTCATCATTTCATTTCATCAATTGCAACAGTCGATTCAACATCCAAAGGGACGCTCTCCGGCCTCCGGCTGTTTAGTTTAAAAGTCTTAGTAGAATTCGTCATATCTTTTTGATTAACTTAAGCCTGAACGAGCATCTTTTTTTTGTAGCAAAAATTTCCTTCAGGTAGCTACAAGTTTAAATAAATTTGCATTCGTTGCTCCGAAAACGATGCCTTTTAGCTCATAAGTTTACTGCAGTTACTCGTAGTTTTAATAAGTTAAATAGCGAAACACAATGAAGGTAGAGCCATTGCCATTTTTCATTCAGATGGTAATCAACACCATTCACACTAAACATCAGCTGGGGTGGATTTACAGAACCTTATCTGAAGTGAAAACTAATAAAAATGTTATGGCACAGCATCTAGAACCACTGAAACAATTTTCCAATATTATACAGTAGAACCTCGATAAGATAAAGACCAAGGGAAACGTTAAAACATTAAATAATTTAAGTAATTGAAGTTTTTACTTACTAATGGCTTGAGTTAAGGAGTTTTTATTTGTTTATATTTTTACTTACAGAGGTTCGTTTATGAGCTATATTTAGGAATTATAGAGATAGACGAGCTATGTTCGAAAGAAGGCTAAAAGCTAATGATACAAATAATTTACTGTACTGAGACCTTAGTGTATTGTTTACATTTGAAGCCATTTGGTAAACACGTGTAAGCAATAACAATGGTCTACAGGCAACCTTTTTTCTTTGCACATTCATTTAAAATTACTCATTGATATATGATTAAAGTTACAAAGGTCGTCGTCGTTAAAATTTGAGTAATTGAGGTTCAATGCCAAAATTATTCGTTGAAGTTAGAGTTAGAGAGTTAGAGGATTCGTATTTTAAGTAAAAGAGGTTTTGGACTCCGGGGGTGGGGGGGGGGGGGGGGAATTTATAGAAGCTTTTACATTTTTGAGGTTTAAGTTATCAAGGTTCTACTGTAAAACAATATTAACCTTGCTAGTACAAAATTTAAGGACAATAAAAATGTATTGTAGTTGCACATTGTACACAAACGTGATAAGTGAAAAGATACATCGCAGCTAGCTTCTATGAATAAAAACTATGTAATCGTATGTATAGATAACAATGACAGATCTTTTGTTTCAGCGAGGCAGCCAAATAGGTTATGGTCACCTACAATTTAGGTCAGTTAAATCACACAGGAGCTCGATGGCCCAGAGGTTTGCGCGATCGGTCTGCGATCAAAGTCAAGTAACTTTCGTAATGGTCAAACATAGGATAGATGGCATAAAATAATATTTCGTGCTTATACAGTTGTTCCCGGTTGAGTCTGCCAATCGTTAGCACCCCTAACTTTTCCATATTTCATCCACAGGGAAAACCTGTGTCCCAATAGTAAAGACATTTTATTATTTTTAATAAGCTAATGCTGATAAAATCATACATTGATTGGAATAGTTTTATTACATCATAAAAGTCAAACAACGTCTGGAGATTTACCACAAAAAATAGCAAAGAAGATTTTCTGTTCTAAAAATAACACCTGTGGTGAAAGTATTCACTACGTAACATTTCTTCTTCACTTCTTCGGCGCTACACTCTTGGCAGACTGGTCGTCGTCGTCACATCGGGGTTGGTGGCGCGCCTCACAATACGCCGCCATTACTCCCGCACTGCAGCCTTTCTCGTGACCTCGTGAAGTGGACCGTTCATTGCCGCTTTTATTTGATCGGTCCAGCGCATTGGTGATCTGCCGCGCGCCCTTACGCCTTCGACTTTGCCCTGCACCACCAGTAGTTCCACTGACGCATCTTCTCGGCGTGAGATGTGGCCAAAGAAAGTTAGAATACGACCTTGTATAATGGAAGAAAGACGTTGTTTGATGGACAGTTCAGTTAGGTCAGACAGGACAGTTACAGGAGGATGGATGGATTGGTTCAGTCAGCATTGTGTCCATTGTATGCCAAGCATTACACTAGCACTGCGTAACATAGTGATTCCAAAAATACTATTCTGGGTATTATTTGTTCAACTTGTTGCTCGTTTCCGTATCCTTCCTCCACCCCCAGGTACATCAAACGAGTTGTGAAGATGCAAGTGCAATGTGTCAAAAAGCAGTGCCATTGAAACACTTTCGAGACACTATTAAATATTAATTTTACTTGGCAAAATCGACATCTTGGAGTGTTGTATTCTTTCAGTTAACAATGCGGTTAGCAGAAATTGGGAGAGGCTATTGAGTTCAGGTTAGCAAAGTAGCTATAGCGACACATCAGCTATCTTTCAAAATAAGCAGATCAGAAAAACGCGAGAGAAAAATACATTTCTATATAAATATCATCATCAATATACATTGCACCGGCCCTATAACACGTCACCATTTTCAGAGACTGCTCTAGGTATCCGTTGACATGCTTTCATCACTATCTGCACTAGAAATTATCGTCTCGCTTCTGTATAACATGGGATTATATCAAAAATTATGAAGTTATTCTTTTTCTATCACATTCAAGTACAGTGTATGGGAATAGGCCTAACAAACCATAACTTAAAAAATAACAAAATCTTATCTTTTAGGTATAGTAAAGTGTCTAAATTGACAGTGTCAATCAACACAATCCATTTTCGAACACATTCATTATCCCATTCGAAGCGAGTAACGAAAGCAATAAATCCACCATTAGTGTGTGCATGAAGTATTTATAATGGAGCTGGGTCACCTGGGACCTTGGCGGCGGGTGCCAGGAGTAGGTCGTTTACATCTTCCGACCGCTACCGACCGCCGACACTGCTACCAAAATACGACTCGATTATTATTACATTACTGACGTAAAAACTCTTTATGTGACATTCCAGATGCGACATGCCAATTGGGTTTTTGACGCGCGTACTAACACATATTTAGATGCTACTTTATTCAAGTTATATCTAACAGAAGAATTTTAAACAACTTAATTGTTTACTACGCAACAAAGTTCAAATAACATGATCACTTTTTATGACCGATGGAAGTGTGGATAGACAAATACAAAGATGTTCGAAAGGCTCAACTCACACTGGAAAGTCGAAGCGACGCGAAGCGTCATGCTTTTACCGCTACCGACCGATTATTACACTATAGGCCTGCCTTCGCTTCGCTTCGGTGTAGAGCTGTAGTGTAAACTATAGTTTTTGTTCTCAGACTTGTATTATACACAATTCATTTCTTTTTATAATTATAAACCTTCCATGAAAATTCATTTAGCTGATAGTGCAAATTTAGTTGCGTAGTTTAGGACCCAATGTATCGAATGCACTTTTTTTTTTGGTTAAACACGCAAATCTCAAGAACTAACTAGTTCTGTTGCGTACGCTG
Organism: Chilo suppressalis; assembly: GCA_902850365.2. Lineage (NCBI taxonomy): Eukaryota > Metazoa > Arthropoda > Insecta > Lepidoptera > Crambidae > Chilo > Chilo suppressalis. The sequence continues at coordinate 8,037,831 of OU963899.1, read as the reverse complement.
TTTTAATCATTTAGATTAAAGAAACACAAAATTCATGTAGGACAGAATTGCTCCCCCTTAAAAGTTCTATAAAAAAAGTCTGCGGCAGCATATAAGTACCTACCTTTTAGGTTTGACTCATATAACCATTTTAAAACAACCTTTTGATTATTAATATTTTGCGTAATTATCAGAACCCCCCTTTTCCTTGCTGCAAGCTCACGCGCGCTCGCTTGCATTTTTTTAACCTCCTAGGGAACCTGGAAGATTACGAAGACCTTCCGGGTTCCCTAAGATAGGAACAATCTATACTATATATACTTGTTTGTTTGTTTGTATTGAATAGACTCCGAAACTACTGGACCGATTTGAAAAAATCTTTCATATTTCGAATCCTACATAATCTCTGATGAATATAGGCTATAGAGTATTTTCAAAAAGTTATGGTTCCGTATGAAAACTTCGATAATGTAACCCAGGGTGTGAAAAAAATAACATTATACGCTTAAAGTGATGTAGTAAAGTTTTATAGAGGGTATAAATATCTACAAAAAAGTTCGTGATATCATATGTTTAACTATAATAGTCATGTCACAACTAAAGGTCCTGTGCGGTTTCTCTGTGAGTCAAACTTAAGAGATGGGCATATGCTGTCCCGGACTTTTTTATAGAAGTTTTAAAGGGAAACAATTCCGTCATTCATAATTTTTGTGTAACTTTAATCATTTACGCAGCGCACGCAACGGAATCTTAAAAAATGGAATATTTTTTACCCGTTTTTGCAACATTTTACATCGATACTCCGCTCCTACTGATTGCAGCGTAATATTATATATAGCCTCAAGCATTTCTCAATAAATGCACAATCTAACGCAAAAAGAATTTTTCAAATCGGACCATTAGTTCCTGAGATTTGCGCGTTCTACCAAAAAAATGGTGCATTCGGTACAACTAAACGGGTAAAAATTTTCACTATCGGTTAAATAAATGTTCATGGAAGGTTAATTATTATATAAAGAAATTCATTGTATATAATACAAGTCTGAGAACAAAAATTGTAGGTACACTACGGCTCTACACCGAAGCGAAGCGAGGGCAGGCCACTATCCAGTATAACATTTTACTTGCAATAAAGTGCTTCCTAATCAGAATATTTAGTTTTGTTTTTATAGTTAGTAAGTAATATACTATTAGTTATGTATGTAGGTTACAACTAAAATTATATGTAACGATTGGGATTTATGAAAATATGTTGCTACCACTGGCTACTTATGTTAAATCATATCAGTTATTGACAGGTAAAAAAATATATTTGTTAATAAGTTTAGGTAAATATTTTATTAGATAATTGCAAAAAACCTTTCAATAAACTATTTGAAAGCTTTTTTAATTTTCTTGTTGAAAACAGTTAATATTTGTAATACGTGCGATACAAAGACGTCGCTACCACTAAATCGGACCCGAATAATTGTCCGTAACGTTTAATTACTAGAAATTCCAGGCCGTCAGTACTGGATTATAATCTTACCTATGCTATAAATGTAATTTAATTTAAATAATTTATTCTATTTGATTCAAGTTTAATAACAGATGATAAATATAGTTTGCCACTGTGATGCAATTTATTATCTTTTTGAAATTTAATTCTATTGAACGGATGGTTCACGTTAAAGTGTGTCCAAAAATTTGAAGCAATAGAAAGCAGATAGATATTAAAATTCTCTCTTGTATAAATAAGTGATTGGTTGCTATGAAGTAACTTGTATGCCTTAATAATATTATTTTAGTTGTAACTTGGCAACCAACCGTATTTTAGGGCAGGGACAGTATAACGGATGTGAGGGATAGGATCAGGGAATTAAAATATAAAATAAATAAAAACACAGAAACTTAGGTAAGCAAATTTATAGACGAACGTATTTATAAAGCGAGACAATGACAAGTGACAAGAAAAATAACAAAAGTAAAAACTATCAAAAAACGAATTACAATAACTAGCTGAGCCCCCGCGGTGTTACCCGCGATTTATTAGGAATATTTTCCTCCCGCAAAACGTAGCCTATGTGTCCAGGGTGTCAAAATGGAATTTTATTAAAATCGCTTTAGAAGTGAAGATGTAACATACACACTCACAAACTTTCGCCTTTATAATATTAGTGTGATATAGGTATACAAGGAGGTCGGTTCGCCACAGCCGGTTATTAATCCAGGGGGCTGTGAGGCTGTGACCCACAGACGGGCCCCCACAACATACCTCGCACCAATATTTATCTACCAACCTCTTATCAAGTGACATGAAATTATTGAGTATGTGAAATAAATATGGGAAAATATTGCTCCTTTACCGACAACATTGCTGTAACAATGGTTGTTATGGTTCAATTAATCATTACATCTACAAATTGTTTCTAAATTTTCATTGCATTTCCATGATCGTGAAAATACTACAATCTTAAAACTGTCGCGCGTATCACTCTGTAAAACATACCGCTTCTTTGGATACCTATATAAATATACGACTAGTACCATTATTAGATAAAACTATTTATAAGCTGCATAGATATGTAAATACTTAGATATTTCGGCATTGTTCCATTTTGAATGTCAGGAGATTTACAGTTTATAGCAAGACTAAATCCAGGGATGTGCAGTGGCTAGTGTCTTATTATACAACACGTACGAATATTATGCAAATATTACATTATATACTGTTACCTTGAGTGCAAAATTAGACAGCAGGATAGAACGCCTCTTCAAGATAGTGTATAATATTTTTATGCTTTTATTCACTTTGAACGTTTGGATAAATTTCTACTTAAATAACGATATTCGTTGGATTACTTGTTTAAATTCCTTTAAATTGTTATGTCTTTGAATTGATAGGCTATTGACTCGATTCAATAACAAACAAGGTGCTTTTGTTATGTTTCTAGCTGTGTTGACAAGTTAGAGTTTTATTATATTGAAATGAGAGGCATACAAAAGACATATTCTATAGAAAATTTTACTGACGGAGTACATTTTTTTCTAGTAAAATTTTCTTAAAATTTATAAGTCTCACAGTATAATGCTTGAAATAATAAAAATAGAAATTAAGATCTAATGTTATTAAACATTCATTTTAAAGTTTTTTTCACTGATTGAATCTATCTAAACATAACGTATTAAATAATTTTAAATTCAGTCAAATCGTTGTTTAATCAACAATAAATAACAAAAAGAAAGGAATATATCTGTGTCAATTTTTAAAAAGAAAAGAGTAAAATAGTCGTGTAGATCATTAACTAGTTGATATAACCGTTGCCATGACCTTGGCAGTTATTCAATTAAAATAAAAGCCAGCTGAAATAAATCTTCAAATCACATCAATCAAAATGTTAGAGATTGCAATTACTCAGTTAATTTTAGCGTAATTTTCTACATAAGTAGGTACAACATTTTTAAACTGATCACACCAATCGCAGATCATCTATTTATGTGTTATTCTTTAAAAAATAATTTTGCTGTCAAAAAATATAACACATACAAATTATGAACAAACAAATCAGTTAGTGTTTTAGAAATATCGATACATCTAATTGACTACAACTCGACGACTTCCGAAGCAGAGCTTGAGCGTGTTTAAAATTTCGATGAAATATACAAGTTGCCGTGGCTTTGCTTTGTTCTACTTATGATAAATGCAGTTTCCAATCGAGAAGTGGTCCCTCGACGTGGAATTTTTCAGTGGCCGTCTGCCAGCGGCGTTCTTTTAAATTAATTATTGTTTTACGCGCTCTAAACCATTCTATTATAACGGCACTCATACTACGCCGCGAGTGGGTGCTATTCTCGGTCGCGTGAAAATTTACGACCGTTTGATTTACCCTCTTAATCTTAGACAAGGTGAAACGAGACTTCTATGTCAATATCGTTTATGGTTCCTTAAACGTTTTTACTTTACTACTGACGAATTTTACACTGCACTAATGCAATTGCTACTTTAAAATATCGCAGCCGTGAAATTAGTTTTTAAGAACAGCATAACCGAAAATCCTCCAAATGAGTATGTAAAATTATTGTGAATTTAATTAAATGAAGGATAAGTTTTATTTCTTATTTTTCTCTTGTTTTGATTTTATGACACGGAATAGATTTTGATTGCTGATAGGTAATAATACGTCTTCCAATCTTGAACCCACCAAACTTCCAAATCATGATCCAGATATATTTTTAAAATTTTTAGTTCCATTTTCGATTTTCAAGTCTGTTTTATATTTTGTTTAAAAAAAATTTTTCATCCATTTTAGTGAAAATGACATCGTTCAAGTAAACGTGTTTTTTTATAAGATAAAACGGCAAGTATCTCCCATCAAATAAAAGAAGAATATCTCAAATCAGACTGGAAAACTTTAACGAATTGGTGTACATATAAACAAAGTAAGGTAAGTGAGTCAAATAAGGCCTTCCTAATTAAAAACACACTTATCATAATAAATTATTCGAAGAAGGTGATGAATAAAGGCAAGGCATTATTCCTTGGTTCATAAATTTTTAGTAATTAAGAAAACATATTACAATCTATTATCAGAAATCACTTTAAAAGAGCTAATTCTGGAACCGTAGCCTTAGGCCTTTTAAAAACATAGCGACTTAACAAAGCCTTTGTACTTAAATTATAGGAATATTGTTATTAGAGTATACCCCGGGAGACCCCTGCCGCGGAGCCCCGGCTAGGCCGGGAGGCTGCTAGGTGCGGGAAGCGGAAGAATCCCTAAACGGGGATCACGCGGCTGCGCGCTAAGCAGCTTAGAGGGTATTCGCAGGGTTTTTAGCGGATATTATGCCGTAAAGCGCCCGTAAGGGTTACGGGGTCCTCAGTGGGCAGCCACTGCTGGGGCTCGTAAGGCTTGCGGGAGTCAGGTGTGAGGTCCGTTCGGCGGTGTGCCTCTTAAAGGCGCCGTCGTCTGTAAATAGTATAAAAAAAAATGTGTTCGCAATCAGCCTGAGGTCTGCAAGATAAAAATACCGAAGCAAAAGTGCCGAAGTGCATGCTGCTAAGCTGTGAGAGTATACAAGTTCTGAAAATTTCAAGGAATTGAAAAATTTTGCTCAGGAAATTAGCACTATGTTTGGCAGTGCATTATTGTGAGTAGAGTTTTTCAATGCTTTATTACCGCAAAAATAAAAATTGTTCGCAATTAACGGATTAACATTTAGACGCGATACTGCGCGTGTTAAATGAAAGCAGACATTAAAAAACTTGCTATTCTAATACAGCCGCAAAAATCTCTCTAGTTCTTACTTTTATGTTAGTATAGTAATTCCATTGCTGGACATAATAGAGCGACACAGCCGACGCGGCTAGGACGGGAGCAGCCATAATGACATAATACTACTGAAATCATTCTGCCGCTTTTTGTGAGGGGAGGAATATGCACACAAATGCAGTCTAACATACTTTCCTCCATGATCCAATGTATCTACTCCTCCTTTTGTTTGATAGTAGAATTCAGTCATTGTGAGTTATTTTAGTTAGGTCAAAGTAGAATTTTCATGACAATCCGTATCATAGGCCGGATCGGACTGAATGACGAAACAAGAAGACCACACCTTGATGAATTTTCATCACTCTCACCTTTTAATAAAAATAATGACAAATATTCGTAGTATCTAAACCAGCGAATAATAAAAAGCATTAAACATAAATAAAAAAATACCTACAAACGAAAAATACCGCAAATAAAAAAATCATAATAGGGTATAACGTTATTACTAACCTTCGTCGAATCGACGAGCCATGATTGCTGTAATGACACACACAGGCACACCACACTTAAGGCAGTACTACCTATCGCAGGGGCAACGGGTAGATTGAAGTTAGCCAAAGTATTAAAAGGATCCGATCGGATCGGATACCCACCTATTCCCATTTATAATAGTGATATTTCACTATCAATAGAAGAGTAAGTAACAATAAGAAAAAAAAAATTATAAGGCAAACATCATTCACCGTTTTTATACCTCTCACTGCCTTGATGCCGAGGCATCTCATTCGGTCAAAAATAGAATATTTGTGTTTCCTTCGTCTCAGTTCCATTTCCGCAAATCGTATCGTGTCATCATTTTTCTGGGGCTGTCTTCAATAATAACCTGCTGTAATCAACTGCCACCGCGGAAGGTTGTGTAAACAATCACGTTACGTTATGTAACCAACGCGTCAAATCATTTTTGTAATCGGATAACAACTGTAGAAGTATGTTTTGATTGATTAACGCTGGCCCAGATACATTATATATTTCCAGTTTATGTATAAACTTGCACTAACCAACTTAATACTACAAATTCCCTTGTATTGTCTAAAGTTTTTATCATCACTGCAAATGTGATTTTAAATATGATAGAAAATAAAGCAAAAGTAAAGATCATTTTAACGAAAGTAAAAGATAATATTAAACTTTTTGAAAGCTAGCGTAGTATTGGGACCGCTGAAGCTGTCAAAGTATTTTTATTTATTTATTTAATAAAGGCTTACCAACTAAACACATACACGGCATTCACATGTTATGAATTACAAAACATTAGTTATGTATATATGAGTCTAAATTATAGGTATGCACAACATTCAACACTATAAATTTAGTCATCAAATAACATACTTAAAACCTCTAGGAAATATGAATGATTTTGATAAACAGAATACTACAAAACGCCACTTACAAAATTTTTGTGTAATGAAGATAAATGTATCTTTTTAAAGCACCCAAACTATCGTTAAAAATATCAATATCACAGTTTTCTGACAATTCATTATAACACTTCATCATTGTACAGAGAGGAGAAAAGCCACCATATTTATGCTTTCTGAAATCGATATGGAATGGTTTGAAATTACATAATCTAGCTGAGACCCTGGGTACTTTTAAATTAATTTGTGCTACTAAGTTTTGAAAGTTCTCTAGAACGGTCTTAATACCGTACTATATATGAATACAATAACCCACAAAAAATATAGTTTAGAATACAAAATTGGAAACTCAAAGCAATTAAACAAATCGAATTAAAAAGGTCTAGATAATGTACCTACTGGAGCAAACCCTTATAACAAAATTTTTACTTGTTGATTTTTATCAACACGATAACGAATAAATGTAAATCAGCCTTTGTAGCTCAGAAAATGGTCCCTAAATTATATGGAATATTTGCTTGAAACAACTGTGTATGCGCATTATGCGATTTATCGTATTCAATACAGTATCAATTATATCGACTCGAAACATCAAAGGTTTGTTCTAAAGCAGCCGGAGTCGATCGATTATCGCAGGCTCCTTTCATTCTATAATAATATCATAACTCATGAAATGTTCCAGTTTCGTAATCTATGCAATTTACAAAACGCATGCTTTACATTAGCACGACCATAGTACGGTTTAACCACGTTACGCGACACGTTAATAATTTTATATATCAATCGATCAATATTTGGGAAAAAATGGTAATTTCTGTTTTCGAATAAATAATAATAATATTCCATTTATTCATAAACAAAATTACAAAAATATATAACAGTCACCCATACTGAGCGAAGCCCGTCCTATGGCGAAAGAACAAACAACAAAATAAAATAACAATGAACAATATTTCATTTACGGCCTAAAAAAACAAACAACTAAATAAAATGGAAACATAGGTGATATTTATGTGTTTTATGTGTGTGTGTGTGTAACTGGGTATGTTGTGTGTATTTGTGTATATACAATTCATTTTCCTAAACAGATTCTTTGCTCTGTCAGACTACCATTTTAATAAATTTTTTGAAATGCTATTTCGCATCTCCCGAATGGAACTGTGCTTGAGATTGGATATGTTTACTAATTGGTTATAAATGTATGGAATGAAAAAGATTCTGAAGCTTTTATCAAAAGAGGTAGCCACAGTAACATTTGGTAAATAGCATTTGTTGCATATCTTTTGGGTTTTCTCAAGGCAACTTTTAGAACACTCCTTTGGGCTCTTTCTAGAAGAATGAATATATCAGAGAACTTGAACCACCCCAAGCCAGTATGCAGTAATTAACAAGAGGCTGACACAAAGCTACATAAACCGTTTTCAGAACATCCAATCGACTGCGTCTCGAAGGTTCTTCATGACATTTATTGGTTTTTCCACACGTTTAGACATTTCCACTATCTCGACAAACTGACATCTCTAAATGCCAGTTTGTCGTCCAGTACTACAACAAGGTATTTTATGGAGCCAGAATGAGTACACTCATCGAAACTGCATTTATCAGAGGGAGGTAAGAGAACAAAATCAGCAGTGTATTTTAATAGATCTCTTTTCAACAGGCGCAGAAGCCGCAGTTTTATGAAAACATAAGAACTTCGTCTTAAATACATTCAAAGACAAAAGGTTACCACTAAGCCAACTTGATATAAGTATCATGCCATCCTGGGAACTGCTCGCCTAATAAAAAATAATGGCAGTATCGTCAGCATAGCAGAAACCTCCGCATTTTTTAAATGTACCGAAGCAATGTCATTCATGTAGAGCAGAAAAAGTGTAGGACCTAGAATGCTACCCTGCGGAACTCCAAACGTTACAGGTCTCGTGCCGCTTTTAATCTTATTGATTTTAACACATTGATTCCGACTTAATTAGTAGCTAGTAAACTATTAAAGACAATTTCCCCGTTTATTTGAGAGGATCGGAATTGATATTAAATCGAATGCTTTTGAAAGATCCCAAAAGACGCCGATATCTTTGTCAAGTAATGAGACTGTATTTGTCAGGAGATTAACAGCATCTTCTGTGGGTTTTCTCTGTCGAAAGCCGAACTATCGATCAAACAATATATCGTTTGCCTCTATGAAAGCTACCAGTCTCTTATTTATTACTCGTTCTAGCAATTTGGATATATTTCCTAGAAGAGAAATCGGGCTATAATTACAGGGACCGTTTTTTGGCCATTTTTGTAAATAGGAGTAACAGCTGCCTCCTTCCATAATTTTGGAAAAGTTCCTGTTTCTATACACCTATTGAAAATTGTAGTGCGTGGTTCTGCTAACATGGGTCCAATAACTTTAAGGGGTTTGTTTGATTGTTTATGTTGTCTAGAGGTTTAGATGTAAAAAAGAGTGACTTATGTGAAGACTCTTCAATAAAATATTTGATGTGAAGCACATTTATTAATTCATTTGAATCAATATATAAATTCAATTCTATCAATTGAATGAGATTTGGATCCTACTGACGAGAAATAGCTAATACACGCTTCCAAGGAGTTAAAATATAAGCTAAATTTCCTTATGAAAGTAAACTTCTCAGTTAAATAAGTTAAGATTATGAATTTTGTGAATAATTATTTATAAACCGAGCTTAAATTGTAATAATAAAAATTCATGACATGCAGTTAATCAAGCCAGATACTAAAATATTTTCTTAACATATTTTCTATCGCAAACCAAGACCGGTCTAGTGCTCTACACTAAGCTACTGCAAAATATTGCGAGATCGAAAGAACACAGTATGTAATTTTTAAAATATCCACAACGAATGCAATACACATTAGGCCATCATTCACCTCACTCAATCACTAAAGTTAAGAAGCTCCTTTATCGTAGGGATTATAGTCCTGTAACGATAAATGTAAAGTCCCGTCTGATGCCTGGTCCACGTGGAGTTTTTTTCTAGTTGTGTTTTCTTTAAATATAAAGTGATTTTAATAAATAAATAAAGCTTTGAATTTGCGTTTTTGGCCTACATAGGTGTTGTTTAAAATAATTAGACTGTACGAATGGTTTAAACGGAATCGTAAATCATCTCTATAAGTATATGTATCTCAACGATCCGATTAGCAATTATTATAGATGTAGATACATAAAAACATGAAGGGAAGGGAAATCTAAACCTATAAAATTGAAGACTATTTCCTTTTGAAATGTAAGCATTGTAGTTATTCTGAGAACACAGAGTGAGAAACAGATAAAGGTAAAATTATACTGTGGCCGCTGTAGCTGCAACAAGAATCTGTGTTAAACATTCGTAAACAAAAGTTCGGTATTTTTGTCCACAGAATAATTTGTAACTTTATCTGTTTCCCACACAGTAATCTCAGAATAATATTTACTTATTAAGTGTAAAATAATAAATTACCTATGTGTAAAACAAAAAAAATATGAAATTATATAAAATATGTGTTATTTTAAATTTCAAAACAGTGACTTAGATGTGTGCTTAATATCAATAACATTCATAATACCTGTGAAATGAGGAAAATAAATATACCTATTACTTTAATGTCTACCAGCGTATCACTGACATATCCTCGTACACGCAAAAGTATCCGTTTTTCAGAGAGAATATTTTACTTTTTGTTATGATTAGGTACAGATAAACACAAAACAAATAGCAGAATATTTAGATACACCATAATAGGTCTTTTAAAGAGGAACAAGGTATCACAGCGGCCAATGGGGAGAGCGATGCTCGATATGTCTCTACATGACAGAATAGAAGAAATCTACAGAACTTAAGTATAACCGATGATCAGAGCATTGATTTAAAGAGGCAGTGGGAGGGAAAAATAAAGAAGAAAAACCGGCCAAGTGCGTCTCACGCCACGCGCAGTGTAGGGATCTATCTATGTCACTATTAATGTATTCTACTAAGGGATTTTTAATAGGTAAGAAATTTTCTTTAACCAAAGTTAAACCACTATTACTCTTAAAGTTATAAATTTATCTCAACCGTTATACTTTTCCTTAAAAGTTCGTGAAAAGCACTATTGAATCGTGATTTTTTCCAGGTTTTTCAAATCAATAGTTAAGCCTTTAGAGGGGAGGATGCCCTACTCGAACAAAAATTAACACTTTAAAGTTCAATATTTCGCAAACGGATTCTTAAAGCGAAAAATAGGCCCAACAACTCCTAAGTAATTTTAAAGGAGCTATTGAACGATACTCAACACGATAGGGTAGACGATGAAAAAAAAATTACAAGTATGTTACAGGTTATTTTTATTTTTATTTACTTTATTCAAAAAACCAACAGCGTAACAAAAATACATTTTTTCTATACTATCTTATAATAAGGCTAATAATAATAGGTTTTCTATGGAATTATAAACAGTACTAGGATGTGGGAAGACATGATCTGTTGTATATTTTCCTAATATAGTATATATAATATATTTATTCTGTATACTGGAGAACATATTCTTTCATCTTCTTTCATCATCAACTGTTTCTAACGATGATATCTAGGGTTATTCTACCATTATAGATATCTAAACAAAATTGCAGATCTCTAGTGCTAACAGTCTCCAAACAAGACCGGGGACGACGGACCGATAGATATAACGAAACTATAAGGGTTCCTTGTCAGAAATACGGATAGGTTTTTGAATGACATCTACGTCTTTACGACGCTCAGTGGGTAAGCCCTCCAGTCTCCGCAGTATGAGCACCACAATTATATCGCGTCTAACTGTCAAAATCTATAGTAATTTAACAATTGAGTGTGATAAAAACGAGCTATCAAATCGCGGTGCTCATGCTGGGGGGTCCTGTGTATCGACAATCTGGTAAATTCGCGAAAAGGCCCTAAATTTAAATTTTTATATACATATTTAATTTATATATCGCACACACACACACCCTTTGGACATGAAAATTGCTAAAACTAATTCCAATATTCCTTCCATCAACTTGTCCACTTAACTGGGATGGAAATAAAAACACAACGGAAAAAAATGTTTATGTCATACGAGTATGTAAAAGAGTTTACATGATTTATTACTGAAAACATCTTAAATGGCCCTGTGATAAACGCGATAAAATAAAAATACTCGCCTCAAGGCAGATGGCTGTTAAGATTTGGACATAATTTTTAACATTTGATAGTAGTACAAAAGAATTTAGACTTTATTATTGTCAAATAAAGTTGAATATTGTAGTATTAATTTGTATAGTAAGTAGGCGAATGATGCGCGTAGGCCGCGCCATTTGGCTCCGAGCCAGGAATCACCTGCCGACCCTTGTATAACGATAAAAACTAAATATTATTTACAGATTTATAGCACTTATTGTTTTCCAGATTCCGTATAAATAACAAAAGGAGATCAAAGACTATACAACCTATAATAACGCCACTGTATGCATTGAAATTAATAGCGCTTCTCTTTATTGAATAGTATTTGAATATTTACTCGCTACCTTTATCAAAAAAATATCGAGTTAAGTCTTATTTAATACAAAAGCTGACCAACCACTGGATTAAAATTCAAAAAGCTCATTTAATCTGAAGGATTGTGTAGATTTAACCTTCAGTGGTCTATAAATTGTGGTAGATTTTTGATTCTAAATAAATCTAGAACGAAAAATTATAAGAGAAAATATTTTACTTCGCCGATTACTACACGGAAACCTATAGGAATTGATAGATTTACGCGCTCTGAGCTAGTAGTAAAAAAAATAGAAATCTATAAGTTGCATAGAATTTTAGCGATCAGACGAGACACAGCATGCAAACGTAAACAAAAACAAAAACTAGACCATATAAGATAATGATAAGTTGACCTTCCCGGTGTAACGGCCACCATCAATGGCTAAATACTTATCGAAACTCGTCGCCACCCGTCGAGAAGATTAATAATTATCTTGATGGACATTATGCGATGTGCGAGCGTCTGGTGCACAAGCCAGGACAACTCGTGCCAAATACATTCCCAGATCCCGTCGCCGATTATGATGCCAAATATGTACGCTACCGGGCGAGGTGCTGCCCGGATTGTCAGGAAAAGGTATAAATAGCTGCAGACGGAAGAATACCGCAGGTCTCAGCTATTTTTGAACATGTTTCGAATATAGGTACATTAAATATTATGGATGAGAGATTACTTCAACAGTGCATGCATGTAGAACACTTATCTAACGGATGATTTGAAAATCTAAACAAATAACATCCTAGTAGAATCTGTTCAACGTGCAATAAATAAATATATTATGTGATTTATTATTTTTATTTGAATAGCACGTTCAGTTTAATTTTATTTAATATATTATTTCTGAAGCACAACCTACAAAAAAATACTAAAATTCAATATAAAATTTGCGCATAATCTGCACGAAAAATATTCAAAAACTGTATACACTATACATCTGATGAGTTATATTGGGAAACACCTGCTTTTTGAAGTTTCTTAAAATACTAGAATATTGAAATTACGTCTTAAACAGCACTTCTACTTTTGTCCAATTAATCAGCTCTACCTAGAATATGACCTATTTCAAAGTCGTTGTCAACTGAAAAGATATTAGTTATGACAAAAGAGGAAATAATTAATCTTCGTGTAAATTTATGAACACGATGCAGTAGATAATAAGCAGATGAGTACTATGCTTGTTGGTTGTTGAGTTACCTTCAAAGCTCGCAGTAACTACAGATTATCAAAACTTCCTACGAAATGTGAGCGTCGGTTTTGCGCTTCGTCTTCAAAATACCATTGCACTCCCAATAACTCTCTCGTCGCTTCTTTTACACGAGAAATTTTAGTTCTTTCAACAGGCTTAACCCGTTTGTTACAAAAGCCTAACTGCTCATGCAAAATCATCCTTAATCATCCTTAGGCCTATTAAAAATGTGCTGAAATGTCAGCGCTTGTTAAAGTTTTACATAAATAGACGCAATGAAATAATAATTATTATTAGTTGGGTAGCCATTCAATCAGGGAAATCAATGTCTCTTCTTTCAGTCAGCAACGAGTTGAATTAAACGATACAGCTAGGATATCGTACAAAATATGTTTTTGAAAAAATAACTAGTGGAGTACGCTCCACTAGTTATTTTTCAGTCACGCACGTGCAGACAAAACTCTAGCTTCGTTGAATAGAGCGAACTGGACTATATACCACGTTGAAGTGAAATCTGTCTTTCCCATTGTGATTTATGTGTATGTGACTTGCGAGGGAGACCAAAATATGTCAACTGGCTCGGAGACCGATATACTACTTGAAATAACTGGTTAGACGCTGAACATTATCACCTGAACTGTGTCTCGAACTCAAATGACATTTGAAATGTACCCAGCATATGAGCTATTTTGTCAGATCGTTTGTAAGTCGGTAAGTAGTCTGCGTGTCCATACCATAAATTTTCAATAAAACCGAATTTTCATTACAAAATTAGTGGCATGAAACTTAATTTCTTAAACTATATCACATTTACACGTGAGATTTTTCATGCAATCAATATCACGTAACTACTTTCATGCCACTAATTTAGTAATGTAAAATCGGCTTTACTGTATTAATTGCACCCATGTTGCATCTTAATTTTACATACATGACGTCATTTTAACAAGCATACGTGAGTTGCTATATTAGGCAGATTTAAATTCATATTACTCCCATCCACCTCCAACCGGAAAATTCACACGTCATATAAGGACTTCAGATTTAGAAATATTTATGTGGATCAGCGTATGGTATGCAAGATATATCGAGCGCACATAATTTAATTTCACTGTAGATAAACTAACTCTACTTACTCTATCCTACTAATATTAAAAATGTGATAGTTTTTGTTTGCGTGTTTGTATTTATGATATAAATATAATATATAATATAAATGATAACAGCCGATTTTTTTTTCCTGGCCTGGTAGCGGGTATGAAATCCATAAGGATACCCTACAGCCGGCTGCAAGATAATATGAGACTCTTACTGACTAAAAGCTTCATCTGAAGCGATCATCCCCTGAGAAGGGGATGATGTGATGAAATGAAAATTGTGATGTTTATGGACCTAGTTTAGTATCTGTGAGAGTAGCAAAAATTTGGTTTAAGCGTTTTCAAACCGGAAATTTTGATGTCAAAGATGTACGTCGCTTTGGTCGCCCGTGGAGCAAGATCGGCATATCAGTAGTTACTACGTAGCTAAAGAACTAGGAACTGCCCAAAAACAGATTTGGTGCATTTGAAAAACCTGGGTACACAAAAAAGCTTGATATTTGGGTGCATCAGAGCTCACTTAAAAAACCCTAATGAACCGTCTACTCATTTGTGATTTTTTACTACGACGTCCGAATGATGACACAGAACCATTTTTGAAGAAACTCATAACTGGTGATGAAAAGTGCATCACGTACAACAAGAACGTGCTAAAAAGATAGTGGTCAAAGGCGGTCAGTCTTCACAGACTCTGGCGAAAGCTGAGTTAACTCGCAAGAAGGTGACTTGTGTATGGAGGGATCGGCGGGGTATTATTAATTATGAGCTGATACCGCCAGGAAGGACCATAATTTCTGAACTCTATTGCGAACAACTGATAAGATTAAAGCAAGAAGTTGAGAGAAAGCGGCCGGAATTATTCAACAGGGGTGTGGGTTTTCATCATGATAACGCTAGGCCTTACACACTTAGCCACTAAGCAATAATTAAGACAATTTGACTAGAAGGTGTTAATGCATTCGCCGTATAGTCCTGACCTTGCAACTTCAGATTTCCATCAGATTTCCGTGATATGCAGTCAATGTTGCCTGTGTTGATGTCAGTTGTCTTATATAACGCAGTAATTGCAATTTCTGTCTATTGTAAGTTCTAAAACATTATTTATCATTACTTTCTTATATTATTATTCCGTCATAACTTATATTTAATTTGATTTGTAATGTTTAGATTGATATGTCCCGAATTGTGTTGTTTTATTAATGTCTAAATCATGTCTTATTAACCAGTCAATAATGTTTTTGATAGTTTTAGTTATGTTATTTTCTAGGTCCTGTATATTTTTAACCAGTTACTAGCAATGTTGTATCATCTGCAAACAGAATCGTTCTATGATTGGTGATATCAGGTAACTCGTTGATATATACAAGGAAAAGCAATGGCTCCAATATACTCCCTTGTGGAACTCCGCTCCAATTCGTAATAAATTTTGATAGAAATCTTTTTTTGAAATTCCCTAAAATAGCATTAATTTGTACGTATTGTTTCCTATCGGCCAAATAACTTTTAATCCAGTCATGAGCTTTTTCCCTAATTCCATAGTTTTCCAATTTCCTCTAAAGAACAAAATCGAATGCCTTACTTAGTTCTAGAAAAAGACCTGCAAGTGGAATCTTACTATTTAGTTTTGCTGAAATATTCTTAATTAAATCGAAGCAAGCAAGAGTAGATGAGCAATTTTTTCGAAAACCAAATTGATTTGGTGTCAAGATATTATTTTTTGGTATAAAGTTATCTAATTTATTATACATTTTTTTTCAATTATCTTGGAAAATACTGAAATAAGATTAACAGGTCGATAATTGCTTATGTCTTTATAGACTATATAGGTAGACTTTCTCGAAGATAGGTTTGACAATTGATAATTTAAAGCGAGTAGGAAACCTGCCTTATTAAAATAAACGATTTATAATATAAGTCAAAACTTCAGAAAATCAAGCGCACAGCATTTAGTAATTTTTGTATTTATTTCGTCATAACCAACTGATAGAGTGTTTTAAACTTCCTGGTTGTATCAAATACTTTTTTGTGATAAAAAAATATTGAATTACCTGCATCACGCTTCTTGGTGTTTGTATTACAAACTCTATTGGCCCTGTTGTTGAAGTAATTATTAAACCTTTCACTAATATCTTCTGGATTAGTTATAATAACACCGTCACTTTCAATTATATTAATGTCACCCCCTTTTTGGAATTGTATTTGATACTATTATTTATTACAGTCCATTTAGCGTTGCATTGGTTTTCAGCACTATCATTAAACTTCTCATTGATTTTTTGAGCTGTTAATAAGTATCTACGAAATATTTTAGAATACTTTATGTATTTATTCTTATGCATAATTTTGTTTTGGAGCTTCTATGATATGCATAGTATAATTTTCTTTTGGTTTTACTACATGTCTTGCAAAATTTTAAGAAATATATATATTTTTTATCCATCGTTTCGCTTTACTATCCTTACCGGGAAACATATATCTAGAAATAATAAGATCGAATCGTGGAATTCCGTAAACGCTTCATCTACGTTGTATTTTTTATACACTTTACTGAAGCTAAGAGAGTTAATTGCTTCACAAAACTTACGTTTGCCTTCTTCCCACCATTGAGTTACATTTTTAACATTATTTAAAGATTAATATCAAGAAGAGTGAAGAATTTTGAAAGTATTGTGAACCACTAAAACTTATATATTTTTATCCTTTACTTTAGTTTTGCTATATTCGACATGTCTGTAGAAACGCCAGCCAACAAATATTTAAATGTCATGTTTATTTTTAGAGTTACTTCATATAATTATGTAGAAAAAAGTATGTGGGTTGACAAAATGTAATTTTCGGAATTGTGAGATGGCAATACTATACCCCACGTGTCAGTCACTTGGCTACAGAGGTCGATGAAAGTACATTTTTGCACGTTCCTAATTGGTAAGTTGGAAAACAGCAATATTATACCAGCGGGTGACCGCGACTTCGTCTGCGTGTTACAGTTGATTTCCCATACAATTTTCCTCCACCCTTTTACCGCCCTTAAGGATGATTTCTGGGAAAATAACTATCATAAATAAATACCCGGGCTTTAAAATATTTCCATACCAAATTTGATCTAAATCGGTTCAGTGGTTTAAGCGTGATGAGGTTAGTGACTTGAGTATACCTACACGATGACAATGCATTATTACC
This sequence comes from Chilo suppressalis, assembly GCA_902850365.2. Classification (NCBI taxonomy): domain Eukaryota; kingdom Metazoa; phylum Arthropoda; class Insecta; order Lepidoptera; family Crambidae; genus Chilo; species Chilo suppressalis. The sequence continues at coordinate 8,020,184 of OU963899.1, read as the reverse complement.
TTTATTATGTAATTACGTAAAATCTAAAATTACGTGTAAATAAAAATTAGACGAAGATACTGCACACTGCACAGGAGTTCGGCCACCGATGTACGTAATTTAAGCTTTATCTACGTAAGTAAACGATGATGGCGGCACATGACGTCAGTCCGCGTCAGGTGAACATATTTTGCTGTTACGTTTTGTAGTTACGTGAAGCATTTCACACGGAACCTATCAGATGCGAATAAGATTCCCAATTAAACGATTTTATGTTTCATATATCTTCTGCCTACATTTAAAGACAAAGAAATTTCAAAAATAAATAGCATAATCTTTACCTATACACTTCTCACCAATATTTTATTCGATCAGAAGGTTTATTAAAAACTACTACTTTATAAAATTTTAATAATATGTACTTTTTGAAGTGCGTTATCACTCGGAATACGCTTCTCAAAATATGGAGATTCTGCTACAAATGTACCTACCGTGGATTGAACTATTCAAATATGTGGTTGAAACGCTCCAAAAACTAAATTTATCATATTTACAGTTTAAAACCAAGACATAAGTACATTATGGATCACAAATAAGGGCTTTATCTAAGCACCAAGTACCTAGCAAGAGGCGCCAAAAAATTTGCATGCAGTTAAAACGTCAACCAAAATACGCAGAAAAACAATATAAATCTATCAGGACTTCAGCCGGTGCAGAGTGTTTTATGTTTCGGTGGCCTCAATCCATAAAGTTCTCCCCTCTGGCTTGAACAAGCTATAGAAGACATTATTTTATATTAAGGGCGAGTCAGTATTTCAACAAGGTTTCCTAAGAACTTGTCATAGATTTTGATACTCCAAGTAGGCGTCAAGGATATGTCACATGTTTTTTATAACTCTTAAGGTATAAAAATGCAAACTTCTACATGTTCATTAAAATTTATTACAATAACAAATTGCTTGTGTGTTAAAACTTGAAGTCGACAATCAATTCTAAAACCTTAATAGCCTTAATAGCTTAATATTGATTGAACAGCAACCCAGCTTTTCCTTCCTAAATAGTGTTTAAATAAACAAATACAGACCCAGAAAACAAATAAATCTAATTATTAAGTACGAGTGAAGTTGTTTAATAATTTTCAAGTGAAAGTTGTTAAAAATTCATTGACACAGCATTTTTATAAAAGCAACAAAACAACAAAAACAAGGCTACAAAAAGTCGTAGCCGCTCGTAGCACCCAAATAAATAATATCTCATTTTTTGATAAAATGCATAATACATCATTTTATCAAAAAATAAGATGTTATTTATTGTCATTATTGATGTTGGAGCAGTCACTCCGAATTCCCAAAGAACTTTATCTCAGTCTAAGATATAGTCAGACATTTTATACAGTCTACATAAAGGACCTACGAAAATTCGTAGCAGTTCGTAGACCTAATGATACCGAATTAATTACTATTATTAACCTTCATGCCTGCCTCCAAATGCAATCAGTTTTTCACCTAAAGCAACAGCTTTTTATATGGTAACTTTATACATATAAGTAATTTTGAATTGTACAGACTCTGCATACACTACATCACATTACAATATTTTTATGACAAGTGATGTATTATAATAATTTTGAATGTTGTTTCGCCTGCATAGATATTAGTAATCTCTTTTATAACCCATTGTAAGTCTAGTTGGTGTAGGGTCTTTTTATCCGATTTATCCAAATATGTTCAGATATTGTAGCGTGGCGGGTTTGAATAACAAATTGTTATTGTTATGTTTACTTAAGAAAGGCAATTATACTATTAAATAATATTTGAATGACAAAACTGCATGGCTGTAACTGTAAATTTGATTTGTATTTTTTGCAGTGTCGTACAGATAAATTACCTTAATTCTAAGTGAATATTTTGCAGTTTGGTTTGAGAGTAGTCATGGTCTCTTAAAAATCTCTTCGGCGGAGTCGTGTGAGCCGGATCGTTGCGTTCTCTAAAATATGGTTGAGCGAAGCGATGGCTGGTTCATGCGTCATGCTCATGAACGGGTGCTGCCAGCGGAGATAAGTCTGCTCTATACTACTTTATTATTATAACTAGTAGCCCGCCCTCGCTTCGCTTCGGTGTAGAGCTGAAGTGTAGACTACAGTTTTTGTTCTCAGGCTTGTATTATACACAATGACATTCATCTATGATTCTTCTTATGCAAACCTGCATGCAAAGTCTCAACCCGATCGGTTAAAAATTGACAAAGTTCCATACAAACTTTCATTCCCTATTTTATCCCCTTGGGGGTAGAATTGATCAAAATCCTTTCTTAGCGGATGCCTACGTCATAACATCTACCTGCATGCCAAATTTCAGCCCGATCCGTCCAGTGGTTTGGGCTGTGCGTTGATAGATCACTATGTCAGTCAGTCACCTTTGAGTTTCATATATATAGATGACAATTAATTATTTAATTTAAATTGTACAATTTGTATTTGTACTGCATGGCACAGCAACCAAAATGTGAGTGAACATTTATTATTTCTCAGATAAAGATTTAATGGTGGTGTGGATTCTGGAATGGTTCTCTAGACCTGAACTTTGGTTTTGCAGCAGTGTATACTTGTCATTCTCTATACAGAGTGAAAGGACCTGATGTTGGGTTTGGTTTTAGGTTTGGAGAGTAGTGGCAGAGTCGACACCACTGTTTAGGTAATCACATGCATGTGTCCTTTGAATTTTACTGTTTTTTTTAATTTTTGTAATATAACGTTTAATCTCACTATGTCGAGACTCACTTTGTAACTACAACTATATAAAGTTTGGGCACTATTTTGGTCTTTAAATAGTAACCAATATTCATATTTATATATACTTAGATGACCACAGACATATTATGCCAAAACAAATTTTAAAAAAATGCCATAATTTCGCTTATATCTTTATATATATAATTCTTCTGTGAGTGTGTATGTCACTGAACTTCTCTTAAATGACTGGACCGATTTTGATGAAATTTTTTGTGTGTGTTCAAGGGGATCTGAGAATGGTTTAGATTCACAATTTTGTCCGCTGGACAATGTTTTTTTAATTGATTTTTAATTTATTAGTAGTTGTTGATTGTTGATGTTTTACATTGGATCCGACAGACGGCGCTACCATACTAGACAGGACAACGTCTGTCGGGTCCGCTAGTATATATATATATATAAGCGTAAGCGACCTCCGGGTTGCACAAGTGATTTTATTCTAACGATAAAGTATGTCGTCTGTTAGAAATAAGGCAGCTTTCTACTGATGTAAGAATTTTTTTATCCGTGCGGTGACGGAGAAAGAATACAACTCACCGCCTCTTCTCTTCCCGTGGGTGTCGTAAGCGGCGACTAAGGGATATCGGAGCTTCCATCCGCTCTGCTGGTGGTAGGGTGCCTAACACCCGCCTGGTTTGTTACCACCATGCGCATGGTGAAAAACCCGTGAAGTGCTCCTCGCGCGTTTCGGGGTCAGCCAGCGTATAACCAGGGCTCGAGTGTAGGTTGTCGCGACGGATTCGGTCCAGGGCGAGGCATCCGTCGAACCGATGCCGGGAGGACTGCATCGACCCGCCGGCCAGGGAGACCCGTAGAAACGGCTGTCCTGCTGGCCGCCCGTGGCACAGCACAGGGGCCCGAGCGTACCTAACCAGTTCGCGAGGCTGCCCCATCATGTCACGCATAATCTCGGGGTGGACCGTCGTGCCGGTTGGTGACCGGGGCGTGGGGTCCCGGCGGCCACTTCCGGGGGGGTGCGGGGGCCCTTCCGTCCGGCGGGTCGGCGTATATCCTCTGCAGGCAAAATTATTCGGGGAAACATGCCTCTCTAATTTGCCCGGTCTTGTCGCGACAACGTCCACTCGTTTCACGTCTCTTTATCACTTCCACAATGGCAGCTCTCAAAACAAAGTTTGGACGTACAGCGGTGCACACCCCCACGCCTTCAACGCTGTTTGAGGTCAAGTTCTGCAACATACGCGGACTCCACTCTAACCACAATTCTGTCCACCACCATCTTGAGACAGCACGGCCAGCATTGTTGTTCCTGACGGAGACACAAATACTTCCGCCTGCTGACACAGGCTACCTTAACTATCCCGGCTACGTGCTTGAAGAGTCCTTCAAAGCGAAAGCCGGTGTATGCCTGTATGTTCGGGTGGATGATTGTTGTCGCCGTCTCCGCTGCTTGGAAGATCCCTCCTTCTCCATGTTGGGGGTACACGTCGACTCTGGTCCCTAGGCCAAAGTCTACGTGTGCCTCTACATATCCCACACTGGCGATGTTGAGACAACTCGACTTTTCGAACATCTTAGTTGGGCAGCAGATGACGCGCAGGAGCAATTTCCCAATGCAGAATTGGTGTTTTTGGGGGACTTTAATGCTCACCACAATTTGTGGTTAAGTTCTTCGAAAACTGACCATGCAGGGATCTCTGCTCACGCGTTCGCTCTCACGTAGGACTTGAAGCAACTGGTCGATCAGCCCACCAGGATTCCAGATATTTCAGATCAAGCGCCTTCATTACTGGACCTTCTGTTCACGACCCATCCACAGGGCATTCAGGTTGTGGTAGGAGCCCCCCTGGGCTCTTCAGATCACTGCCTGATATCTGCCAAAGCGCCACAGGCCAAGCCTCCGCGTCCAACGGTGGTAAAACGCCGGATTTTGCATTATATATATATTATATTATATATATATATATATATATAATGCAAAATCCGGCATATACGCATACATATTTTGGATTATATATATATATTATTTTTATGCGTGACTACTTTGCGTCCGTCCCTTGGAAGCAGCGCTGCAATACCATATTCCTCATTCCAATCTCATCAGTAAGGGCACACGTAACCTCTGGTTTAATCACGACTGTGCTGAAGCTGCTTCGCGTAAGCAAGCGGCATATCGTGCTTGGATCAGAGGCCGCGCTCTTAAGGATCCCCGGGCCGATTCACTAAAAGCAGCCTACAATATTGCTTCCAAGGCCTGTAAGAAGGCTTACATCAGAGCGGATGCCCAGCGCGTTGCACGTGTTGGTCACGAACTTATAACGCATCCTACGGGCTCCCGTAGCTATTGGCGTTTGGTCAAGGCCGTGCAAAAGAACTTCTGCCAGCCCTCGCTGCCACCTCTGAGATGCCCAGACGGAACACTAGCTCATAAGCCGCAGGAGAAAGCCGATTTACTGGCAAAACTCTTTCTCCCGAATCGATGATTGCAATGCACTGCTACCATCATTACCTCATTGTGGCACAACGATGCCTGATATCAAAATCAGGTAGCGTGAGGTTAGTGCCGAATTGCAAACACTCGACGTCCGGAAAGCTAGTGGGCCCGATGGCATCCCAGCAGTAGTACTGAAAAAATGTGCAGTGGAGTTGTCTCCATGCTCACGCGTTTGTACCAGTGCTCGTATTCTTTGGGGCGTGTGCCGGAGACTGCTAACGTGCAACCGGTACCCAAAAAAGGGTATCGCTCAGACCCGGCTAACTACCGGCCAATAGCAGTCACCTCAGTATTATATAAAGTCCTAGAAAAGGTCCTTAACAACCATCTGACCCGCTACCTAGAGGATCACTCCCTGATTAATGATCGTCAATATGGTTTTAGACCGAAACGATTGACGGGTGATCTTCTAGCGTACTTGACTCATATCTGGGGTGAGGCTATCGACAAGCGAGGCGAGTCGTTGGCTATTAGCCTTGACATTGCCAAGGCATTCGACAGGGTCTGGCACAAAAGTATTCTCTCCAAGCTTCCGGCATACGGTCTGCCGGCCCAGTTCTGTTCTTGGGTACCTGACTTCCTGCATGAGCGTAGAATTCGTGTCCTTACGGATGGTAGCAGTTCGCGGTTCATGTCAGTAAATGCCAGCGTTCCCCACCTATCCCCCACTCTCTTTCTGCTGCATATCAAAGACTTAATTCCTCTTGGGAATATTCATTGCTATGCAAACGATAGTACAGTGCATGCGGGGTATCTCGGACAAGCAGCGGCTGGGCAGGCGGTAACCAAGGAGAAACGAAAGAATCTTGTCATTGAGCTCAATCAGGCTTTGAACCACATTTCTGAATGGGGTTCCAAGAACTTGGTTGAGTTCAATGCTAAGAAAACCCAGGCCTGCGCTTTAACGGCAAAAACGTCGCCATTCCTTTTATGTCCTTCTCTTCAGGGCACAACACTAGAGCTAGAGAGCAGTATCACCATGCTCGGTATGGAGATTCGCTGTGACTTAAATCCAAAGAATTACATCGAAAGTGTGATAAAAACAGCCTCACGCAAACTCGGAGTCCTGAACAAGGTGCGGCGTTTTTTCACGCCCGAGCAACTGTGCTTGTTGTATAAGACGCAGGTGCGGTCTTGCGTGGAATATTGCTCGCACTTCTGGGATGGCACCGCTAAGTACTTGCTCGATGCTCTGGATAGGTTACAGCGGCGCGCAATCCGCATCATAGGCGATGAGGAGGTGACTAAACACCTCGAGCCTCTTCAATTACGCCGTGACGTGACGTCACTAAGCGCGTTCTATCGTCTATACCACGGCGAGTGTTCTGAGAACTTATTCTCTCTTATTCCACCTTCCCCTTTCCTTCAGAGGACCACGCGCGCTGGCTTACGTTGACACCGAGAAATTTTACAAAGAAATTTGGTGACTCATTTCTTTGTCGTACTATCCGTAAATGGAATGCTCTGCCCGCTTACAACCTGGGATCGTTTAAAAGAGGCGTGAAGAAGCAACTTGCAGGCCGGCAGGGTGAGGATGGCTGGTGTGGCAGTTAGAACTGATGTATCAGCTATCTTCGCGTCTGGACTTCACCTTCACTTAACATCAGGTGGGGTGGTGTCATTTGTCGGAACTATCTATAAAAAAAAATGTGTGTGTCAGCTCCGACGCACGACTGGAGTTTACTCCTTAAGTTCGATAGTCTAACCAGACGCAAAAAGAGTTTATTTAACTTAAAAAAAATTGATACTGTATGAAAGGGTAAATTAACAAATTAATGAAAATAATATACATATATAAATATATATTTATTCATTTCATATACATTTATTATAACTAATCGACGAAATATTTTACATTAAACTTTTTACAATAGTCAATTTGAGATGTGCATAAATATATCATTAGGAATGTTGATAAATTATGTAATTATTATTATCAGACTATTATCATTTTTTTTAAATATTAATTAAATCAACATTGTCTGCATTATTAATTACAGTGACAAGTGGTTTATGGTAACTAAAATAAGACACATGGACGTTCGTAGATACGTGGTTCACGAATCTTGAAAATACCGCATCAATGATTGTACCATACCTCGTTGTCCCCATTGTTCTATCAGAAAGAATATCTAAATTCAGTTCAGATTTTAAAATTTTTTATTAATGTCAATCCGTCATCTTTGTTTCAGTTATGGAACAATACAGTCCCTACATGGCAGTCGTGTAAAACGAACGCCATAGACGCCGCTCTTTGGGTGCTCGCTATTCAACTCCTTGTAAACTTGAGGAAGTCAAACTTCGCAATACCTTTCTTATAGGTAGTTTCAAAATAGAGTTAGTGGAGCGCTTTCTTTATTACACAAGGATGTAAAACTGCGTCACGCGAGATGAGGAATCTGCCTCACGCCGGTGTAAGCTGGTCGAAGCGTAAGGACAACCTCTCAATTTTTAAGCCTGAATCATGAATGTTCATTTCTAGGTAATAATGTGCTACGAAATTATGCTCGGCTATGTCATACTCAATTTATATATCACGTTGAAAGACTTGAGTAAAGATTATTATTACTGATTGGATGTCTAAAATTGCATGAAAGTTTTTTTTTATTTGTTTATTTAATGTTCCCAATCCAGATATTATTACGTTATATTTGTGCACAATGCTTTGTGTAAAACTGCTTACGGATAGTGTGTTCCATGGAACGCGTAGCCAACTACGCGTGCCCTGGAACGCGAAATTCATACTTGTGGCTATGAGTGAAGTGAAGATCGCGCAATCCGTATGCAGATTTAGATGTAACTTTTCTTTAATAAACAACAAATAAAAGTAACTTAACTATTTTGCTACTTTATGCGTTTATGTGGTTAGACTATTCTATATCAGTTATATATTTATAGTCTCTGCGGCTATATGACTAAAGCCAGACTTTAGGTTCCCTCAAATTTAATGAAATCAAGCAAATGGGGGCGAACACGCAAATCTCAGTGTAGATGGCGCCAGCAGGTCAAGACCAGCTGCCAAAGCATTTTATAGTGATAAAAGCGAACCAAGCTTGTATTGGTTAGTGGGTATTCTAAAGTATTGTAAGTGTAACTGAAGAAGAGATAATAGGTAGACGATTAAGAAAAATAAGAGGAAAGATAACTTCAGTGCGACCATAAATGCGACAAGGACCTTATGATCGTGAATAATAGTTCAGGGAGGGCACTGCTGTCTACGTAAATTCTTTGTCCTGATATAAAAAAACATATGATGTACATACAAAGAAGGCGGCGTTAGTTAAAATTTTCGGCACCTTCATAAGGATCCTTGTCGCACTATAGAAAGAAATAGGAATGTTTCGAGTTGTAAACATAAAATTAAGATATACTTGTTAGAGCGAATCGCTGTAGACAGATAAACCCATGTTTAAGGCTTTTTAGGTACAGCCATTGTATAATATAATGTAATGTTTTGATTAAATTAATAAATAAATAAACGTAGACTGGTTTGTATGACCATATTGTTGAACTGGGATATTTTCTGAATAACATTGATTAATCCATATTCTAAAGTTAAGGCCATGTCATAATAAAGTTGTTTACCTAAAGCCGGGTCTCCAGCAAATGTTTTTTGAAAACATTCAACAAAAACACACGCACAAAACTTTGTTTCTGAAACATGTTTCTCTACACACACCGTATAGTGCTCACGCGGCTTTCGCACAATAATAGCGACAAAGCGATTAAAGCAAATTTAATAGGCTGACGACGATGATATAATAATCTGAATTGCATTTTTTTCTTTCAAATGTTTAATACTTATAAAGGTATTTTATTTAACATTGTGAGTTGCCTACAATGCGAATAGATGGCGCTGCCTTGCAGCCTAAGAAATACTAGATTAAAATGTTTTTGCAATCCATTCACAAATCAACAAAATAAAATTAAAAAAAATAAGTCTGTTATTTACATCGAAAAATAACCAGAACTCTCGCTTTTAATTTAAAAAGTTTGCATTTGTACTTTATAAAACCTGTGCCCCGCGGTATCACCTACGGTTTATTAGGGATATTTTCCCGCAGTAAAACGTAGCCTATGTGTTTATTCAGGGTGTCAGCTAACTTCATATCAAATTTTATTAAAATCGCTCCAGCCGTTTAGACGTGAAGAAGTAACAAAAATACACACTCAGGCACTCACAAACGCCTTTATAATATTAGTTTGATAAATAAAAATGTTTGGTATTTTGTAAAAGGCTGAAGGACTACTGTTTTTAATAAGCAAAAGAAAGGAGTGCAGAAGGATATCGGGTATGGAACAGGAAGCAGTAGAGCAGTCACTCAGATACATTTTAGAGAAACAACGTATTTTGTGAGTCTTGAGCGGTAAAATGCCTTCCAAATTGAGTAAAAACTACGTGGACTCTGTATGCTTCATTGCGGAGATTTTTCTAAATTCATCTTTCACTACTAATTTAAATAACTTATTTTATTCAGTAGTAAAAGGCTGAATTAAGCATATAAGGCTGTTACTTACAAGCACTTGTGAAGGTCAAGCAGCTACGCCATCGGTTCGCAAAACTACGGCGGGAGACCTTGTACTGAGAAGAACCGGCAAGAAAATCAGCAAGGGCTGTTTTTTTTCTCTGTATTGTTAATATACAGAGTCGTCAAGTTGAAAAATGACTTTAGAGATACTTCTAAAGAAATAATTTTTCTTTGGAGGTACGGAACCCTAAAGAGGATCAGATTTATGGGTTACAAAATGTATAAAACTGACAGCTTACATTGGGACCTGCAACGATGCACCACCTGAAGTTATAAAATGGCCGTTATTAACCCCATTGATAGTTCTTGCATCATGTTCGTGAAAGGGTACTGACTGTCTATGGAATGAGTCTGCTCTGTACTAAATAGCATTTACTTATTTGCATGTTACTGCTTAATCGATATTTACATGAAATGGTTATTCATAAGATTGTATTAATATCTTTCAGATTGTGTTAACTTATTTCAATTAAGCAGACTTTTTTTAACAAAAAAAATACGAATATGACGACGCATTACTGCAAAAGATGCGAAACCTCAATAAATAAATAAAATCGGTGCATCTAACCCGTTGAAACTTGTTTTATTTAATGAGTGATGTGCGTGAAAACCTAAGAATTAAAATAATGGAATGAATAAATAAAGCAATAGAAAAATATTTTCAGCTCGACTAAATTAGAGTTAGTATTATAGTAGTTGTTGTATTAGCTTTACTCTCCATTCTGGACTATGCTGATGTATGTTACACTGATCATGACGAGGAACTGCTAAGCAAGTTGGAACGTTTGCAGAATATGGTTATGGTTATCAGATTTATAAATAATCTCCGTAAATTTGACCTATATATTATCTTATTATATTCTATTCGCCGGCGCAGGGACTGACATACTCTTATGCTGCTTTATTCTGTACTTTTCCTACCTACTTCTCCATCTTATCTAAACAATGCTTCTCTTTTCGTTCATCCTCTTCACAGTGCATTCTACGCTCCTCTTCTAATCTCACTGTCGAAATACCTTACCATTCGACTGATTTCCTTTCTTACTCCTACTCTGTGTATTCTGTTCGCTTGTGGAATTCATTACCGGAATCCATTCGAAAGGCTCGCACTCTGGACTCGTTCAATGATCAAGTTAAGCGTCATTTCCTATCCTTACTTTGAAAATACCTCTTTCCTTTATTTATTTATTTGTTTCTTTTTTTTATTGTTAATATAAATATGGTCCTTAGTATTATTACCTTTTTTATTTTATTTTATAATATTGCTTTTACACCCTTCCCCTTTTTTGTTCTTATAAAATTATTTAATTTTCCGTCATGGGTCGCCTGGAAGAGATTGCTAATAAGCAATAAGGCCGCTCATTGTGTAATGTCTCTCTGTCAGTGTAATCTTACTATGTTCTTTGTGGTGTTATACAATAAAGAATATTATTATTATTAGCTTACTAGCAAAATTATAGGTATTAACGGTATGTAAATAATTAAAAACTTAAACGTAACGAAAGCATTTTAAAAGAACTAGAATAATTTGATCAAAAAATGCTATTTAGATATAAAAAATACATTATTGTTTATTCACTTGAATCGATAGGTGAACATGTACCTATAGAAGATAGTACGAGTTGAAGCAAATGAAAAATCCACCAATCCAAGGCCGAACGCGACTTCGCACGCGTGGAGTTAGTTAGAAAAAAAGGTTCACTGCTCGGTCCCCGTAGGTGATAGCGTGATAATATGTAGCCTATACGTTGACCCGACTTCTTAATAATATTCGTGCCAAATTTGAAGTAAACCCATGCAGTACTTTTTGAGTTTATCCCGGACATATATACAGACAAACAGACAAAAATTCTAAAAACTATATTTTTGGCCTCGGTATCGATTGTAGATCACACCCTAAGTATTCTTTTAAAAAAATATTTAATGTACAGTTTTAACTTTCCTACCATTTTATTATATGTATAGATACTTACATTATTTATACCAAAATCTCACTGCCCTCCTTTTGCATACGAGTCTTTCTGCTTGCTCGGTAGTTTTATTTTGCTAGACAATATTTTACAGAAATATTTCTGCAGCTCATTGTATTGTATAATTAGGTAAGTAACACAATGGCGGCGGCGGCTTTTATAGGTATAGATAAGTATAAAATATTGTCTAGCAAATATACTGGACTAAGGATGCTGTACAGTTTCCCCAATCTCTTATCTAATAGACAAGTCCGTCCGTCCGTCCGTGGTGCTGTTTCAGCGGCCAAACCGTAAGAGATAGATATAGAGAATGTTTAAGTTATAAGTTAAGTCTCTGGGTCTGATAAGACTACAAACCGGATGTGAGTAACGTAGCACTTCCGGTTTTCGAGAAATCACGTGATTTCTATTTCAAACGAAACCACACAAAATCTCCGAAGTTCTCAATTAATTAAATACATTTTTTTTTTTTTTGGTGAACATTTATTCACTGGTTTGCTAGTTACCTTCTAATTATCTAAACAGATATACTTTATTTACCATATACAACAATCTGTACAGGACAGGATAAGTCTAAATAACTTCAGAAAGTATTACAGAATATGTAAGTACGTAAATAAATGAACAATTTCATTGAAAACTAAAATCCCACTAGTTAAATACTTAGGTAGACCTAATTCATTTACGTATAAAAACAAGTCCTTTGTATACGTCTTGTTTTATACGTCAGTGATCTAAATGTAAAAAAATGCGAATCGCTGATACCCAGATAAACCCTACGACAATCCCTACGAGGTTTTCGTGGTACAACATATTATGTAATCTAATATATAAAATTCTAGTGTCACGGTGTGCGTAATTGAACTACTCCGAAACGGCTCGACCGATTTTCGTGAAATTTGATATGCATATTCAGTAGGTCTAAGAATCGGACATCTATTTTTGAACTCCCTAAATGTTAAGGGTGTTACCCATAATTTTTCATTTTTGGAAAAATATTTTGGTTTTATTTTTTATGATACATCATACAAAAATACATACAACCCTGAATTTTCACCCTTCTATCACCAACCCCTATTTTTTTATGGCGGTACGACGTTCGCTGGGACAGCTAGTAATATATATTATAAGTATTTTGAATAAATTTCTTTTTTTATGTAAAAGGGTGGCCACCACAGCCTATCGACACTTACGATACCAAAATAATCCTACCCTAACCCAATCCCCTACCCCGTGGAGCCCTAGAACTTGCTCCTCGACAGTAACACAACCACCAAAAGGTAGTATTATGTCACTGTGATTTTCTGTAAGGTTGTGTTTACTTCCCCAGACCTAATTCAAGCGGGAAATCCGCTATACCCTACGTACGTATCTTAAATATATCTTATACTAGCTGTGCCCCGCAGTGTTACCCGCGGTTTATTAGAGATATTTTCCCGCAGTAAAACGTAGCCTATGTGTTAATCCAGGGTGTCAGCTAATTCCATACCAAATTTTATTAAAATCGTTCCAGCAGTTTAGACATGAAGAAGTAACAAACATACACACTCACAAACTTTCGCCTTTATAATATTAGTGTGATATAAAATTCTCGTGTCACAATGTTAGTTACCATACTCTTCCGAAACGGCCGGACCGATGTTTATGAAATTTTATATGCATATTCCGTGGGTCTGAGAATCGGCTATTATCTATTTTTCATATCCTTAAGTGATAATGGTTGTCCACCTAGTGTTCTGAAACCTACAATGCGCCTTCGCGCCAAATATCAAAATATTGGGTATTGTAACGTAGTGTTCTCTGGTTAGGAGAAATGTTATCCCAGGAAGTTGATAGATCACTACGTTACACACTCCTAACTTTTTTTTTGGACAATATTTATGTTTTTATAATGTGGTATTAAAAATACATACAGCCCTAAATTTTCTCTTCTACCACCTGCCCCTATTTTAATGGCGGTGCGAAGTTCGCTGGGTCAACTAGTAATAAATAAAATAATTAAATTAAACATATTTATTCAATTGTCGCCCGATTTCGTCTGCGTGGTTTAAATTGGTTTCCGATACAAACCTCCAGCCTTCTTTTCACCCTCTTAAAAAATAGCGTGTATATTGACTCAATTATATCTATACCAAAATTATCTAAATCGGTACAATAGTTTAAGCTTGAAGGAAGAGCTCAGAGACAACCACACTATTGCATTTACATAAATATTAGTCTTTACATAATTTTATTATACGGAGCAGTTGCAGCAGAAAAAATTGAAAAGGAACAAGTGTCACAAATATAGTATTGTCATCGTACACCGACGACCAAAGCTTCAGTAAATTTTTGCTGCCTAGCACAGTTGCTAAGTTTATTTGGCTGTTTCCTTTATCTTTTGTATAATTTTATAAAAGTATTAGACTAAGTTAATATGACTTGTTAGGTAGGACTAGTTAGGTAGTATAAATTTAATTTGAAATGAATGTGTAAAAAGTAAAAATTTGGCATCATTTTTGAAAAATTCGCGTCGCGTAAAAATAACTATGAAAGTAAAAAAAGATATATCAATATTTTTTCTTTATTAAATACCCGTGAAAACAATCATAATAAAAATCAATATAACTAAAAAATAAATAAGGTCATGTGATGATTTCCAAATTTTGTCCCATTATCGGCCTAATCATGTTCAGCGTGGGCAACTTGTTCGTTTTCAGGCTTCGGAACGGTTCGCGTTAGATTCGGTTCGGATAAATCTTTGAGGTCGGTGTGGTGCTTGCCAGTTTGTGATTCTGGGATGTCTTCCGACAGCTTGTGATGGTTGGCCGCCCGGGATGCTTTCACCCAATCAGCCTCCCGCATCATATCTTCGTCGGCGTTCCTATAGGCTGGAGCGGCGTATCCGTGATGTTCACTCAAAACGCCAGTGACGACGTTCGGGGCGCAGCTCAACATTAGCGGAACATTACAGCCACTCACTCTAGCGTGCGGGAATACTCCGATGGCTGGTCCCGTAGCAATGGGAGCAGCAATAGCGGGTAAAGACAGGGGTTGTCCTGCTCCAGCTGAGATGGCTATGCCGGCATGACTTCCATAACTTGCGACTGAATGTGGAGCCGGGATGACTGCACCAGCGGCTGGCTCGTAGTATGATCGTTGGTGTTCTTCGTTCTCGTGGTCAAGTTCACGATACTGTGGCAGAACGTGGAGAGGGGCTGGGGCTAAGTACCCACCCCCAGAGCGAGGAGCACCCAACGATAGCGAACTCTTATCTCTTTTCAAGTCTTTTGAATCTTCTAGTGGTAACGCCAAACTGGACGCTATTATCGCAAAGAGAACTGATGCAGTCTTCATTGTGATGTGATGTTATGAAGATCGAAGGTGATGTGTGATCGCTTTTGAAAATTTCGATCTATTTATATTGAAATCGGAAGTTAAATCAGTACCTATTACTTAAGTGCACGTTTGTTATCTTTCACATAATGTGATTTAAATATAATCGTCATTTCATCACGTTTCATCTCGATCAGCACTTTACTCAATTATTCGGAAATAATTGCACGATTTCTCATGAATCACTTAGATAGCGTCAGGGGAGATTATGATTTCTTTATTCCAAGAATATTTATGTTACATATGGATTTTATAGGACACTAGTGGCCCGCCCTCGCTTTGCTTCGGTGTAGAGCTAAAGTGTAGGCTACAGTTTTTGTTCAAAGGCTTGTTTTGTACACAATGACCTTCTTCATAATAAATATAAACCTTCCATTCCAAGTAAAAAATTCGTTGCGTAGTTTAGGAACCGTTGTACCGAATGCAACATTGCGTTGTTCCAATTTGAAAAATTCTTTTTCTATTGGACAGTGCATTTATCGAGGAAGGCTATAGGCTATATATTACTAAGCAAGTCAGTAGCAGCAAAAATGTTGTAAAAACGGGTTAAAATATTCCATTTGTGAGATGCCGTTGCGTGCGCTGGGTAAACGGTTACACAAAAATCATGTATGACGGAATTCTTTCCCTTTAAAAGTTCTGTAAAAAAGCCCAGGACAGTCTGTCTATATTTTAATTTTGACTCACTAAAAACCTTTTTCTTCCAATTAACGCGGGTGAAACCGCAGGGGACCTCTAGTTGTGACATTACTGTAGTTAGACATATGGTATCGCGGACTTTTTATAGATATTGGTATCCTCTATAAAACTTTTGTATATCATTTTGCACTATTTGCTTTGTCAATGACTTCCGCAGCGTACGCGATATAAAGCTATTTTTTGGTATTTTTTACACACGTTAGGTTACATTATCGAAGTTTTCATACGGAACCCTAACTTTTTTGAAAATAAACTATAGCCTATATTAATCAGTGATAATGTAGCATTCAAATGGTAAAAGAATTTTTAAAATCTGTCCATTACTTTTTGAACCAATTCGTTACAAACATTCTTACATACAAATCTTTCCTCTTTATAATATTAGTACAGAAGTATAGATAATACAGCTGGTGCACTCATCATTGGTGTTCTGTGCAAACCTAAAGACAGTTGAGGGTAGTTAACAAAAAAAAAGCAAGCAACACCACGGGCGAGCACTAGTATTATCGAATGTCAACGTCGCTGACCACAATATATTTTGCGTGCATAATACGACGTTTGTTGAAAACTAAACCTTATTGCGTTTATTGAAATTGTTGTGTGTACATAACGAGCGAACGAAAACCGGCCACCGCATAGTATCTGGCAGCGGTCCCAAAGTCAGCCGCGAAGCTTATAAAAGACGACAGCAATCTCAGCCCGCGCCCGGCGCGTCGCACTCCCCATTCTATCCTCATGGGGCGCGCAAATCTCTCACGATAGTACCTAAAAAAACAAAATACATTTTATGTATAGTTTATAATCACATACCAGTTATTGGGACCAAGTGATAAGTGATACGGTAAGTTGTTTTACACGTGCTGGTGTTGCCTGTAGAAGACTGTGACATGTGAAAACGGTGTACAGTGTTGCCCGCCTATGTGATCGGACATGGATGCTAAAGTGACATTGCGGATGTGCTAAATGGACAGCCCGAATTAGACGCAGCGACATCTGTAGTTGAAGTGTGGAACGAGCCTTGCAAGCCAGTGTTACCAGAAGTAAATAATGTGAACTAGTGAATCCAAAAAGACAATTGAAAAGGAAACTGCTTAGTGGACCGACAAAAGTGGATTTTGTAACGTAGTTTAAAAAATTGTGTAATCTTGCTTGACTCTGTTCGAAGAAACAAAAGTCAATTTAAATTAACAATTTCACAAACTTCTGGAAATACTGGCTAGTTCTAACAACTACTATAGAGCCCTAACTTAGAATGTAGTTTGACAAGAACTCTTTAATATTTGTAATTTTATATACCTACATAATATATTATACCTGTCTAGATATTTTATGTAACATGGTGCACGTCACACGTATTCACATCATCTACGTCACTACTAAAAATAGCAGCAGATCGCCTGCAAAAAGAAGCTCACTCACAGATCTAAGACCGTTACACAATAAAAAAACAAATGAATATTTCTCATGTACAAGTTCTCATAATCGAATAATAACATGGGAAACAATAGTAATGGGTTAATAAAGTGTTAAAAAGAGTTCATGTTTACACCATGTAGTTACTACCAGCTGTAAAAATACCAATCATTTCTGGCTAGGAAACGGGAGATATGAGCACAAAGCACCTAATATTTGCTGACGTCAATGAACCGTTATAAACGCATTAAACTGTAGAAATACAGACGTATTCCATTATGTAAAATAATAAAATATCATTTAAATTCCGATATGATAAAGAAGTTATCATAATAAAAAATATAAAGAAGTAGATTTTAAGAAAACATAGTCCAATACATAAAGAGACAAATGATAATAAAAGTACTTTGAGTATTTAGCGTACTTATACTGACGAAATCTAACGTTTGTAACATTATTTGAACGTAATGTAGTAATAGTATTTTCTCGGATCTCAATAAAATAATCAAGAAAAATAATTAGGGAATTCCTTGACATGTGGTGATGAGAACAATGTCATAACCTTGAACCATTTCAAGTTCTTGAGTTCTTGACCTTACTGACGAATTAGTAGCACTGGTGTATTAAAAAATTTCACGGCTTCCAACCTTCCGTTCACTGTTTTCTATTTCTTTCTTGAATCATTCTTAAAGTAACGGTTTTTTTCTGTAATACAATCTTATCTATTTTACTTTTTATACATTATCTAACTAATTACTTGACTATAGTATAGTATCTTCTACGTTAGATATTAAACAATATTAAGCTTGTGATGAATGCTTTAGTTAGGATGTAAATCTAATTCTAAAATATTTAATTAGAACACCTTGATGCCCTTGTCGATTTTGGCCAATCGAACGACCTCACTAGTGCGTGTCCATTAAATACTACAAAATCCCTCGTCATCTCGCCAAGTAAGACCTGCCAAAACAGATGGTTACGACACACTCCACTACACTATAATTCTATTTCGATTATTACCTTCGCCTATTTATTTCTAGATGACGAATCGTACAGATGTATTATGTGTGTACGTTGCCTATCCGATGTAAGATTGAGTTCTTATACTATGTGCGTAAGCAAGATCTCGTTACGTTACATCACCTTAGGAATTTTAAAAGCTCGCTTGTTACTGCGGAATAAACTCGGCACCTCGAGAATTTCGCTAGATAGTTTCAGAAGTTTGACGTAATTTAAGTCAACGTTGAATACATATTTTTGCAAAAGCTTTAGATTTCTTAAATTTAATGGATTATTTTCGACCCGTGATATTGGGTGTGAATTTTAAAGAAGTACATTACTTAAGAAATTCCCTTAACTACACATTTATCTCTGGTAAAAGTAGCAACTTCATGAATAGTCATCTTAGTAGCTCTTTTAATAGTATAAGAACTACTAAGATTACTAGTGCATTGCTTACTTTTTTTATCGACGTTATGTTTTAACACCACTAAAAGTAAGATTTAAATATCTTTGGTTCTATATGCGAGAATGATTACCAAAAACAATAATTGATTCAAGCCTCAGAAAATATTCAGAAGCCCTTTGATAAGATTTTGTCTAAAAGACTAGAGATAGTTTACTACTACAAGGATTTCATTCTAATACAATTTTAGTGAAGACCATGAAAAGAAGATATTGTAATACGTGTGAAAACAATTTTTGTTTCTTTCGTAAGAATATTGTGATCGTTTGTATACTAATAAACTACTTTTAAAAATCAAAAGACGTAATAAGTACTTTGAAGTGTTCTGACATCAACTGCTGGCATAAATTAATTAGTTATCAAACGATATTTCCAAATCGATATGCTGCCAATAATATTTCAGCCACAAACAGAAAACCTATCAGAAAAGTAAGTGATCTGGTTTATAATGATCCACACTACTGTGACGGCAAAGTGCAAACCAAAGTGTTCTCTTCTCACGTCACAAGCTCATTGAAATGCTTGAAAGCATTTCAAACAAATAGACGTGATGTTCAGTACGCTTAATATTTGAATGTTAATAAAAAGAGTAAAGGAGCAGTTAACTGCCTCAATTTATTTCTCTTCCAAGAACATTTTATGGAATTATTTTTGCAATTACACTAGCCATTCTTAAAATTAATATAAGGTAGCTGAACTTTTATGTACTGCTTTAAAAATCTACTTTTATATATGCATTTCCCCATTTTACCGAAATTATAAAGTTATTGGCGGATCCGACAGATATTGTACTGTCCGTGGAAAATATTTAAAGAAATCTAGAACCTACTGCAGCTCCCGTTACCGGGTCCAGTCAAATTCAATATCATTTATTCAGTTTAGGTTAATGTTAGCTGAATGTACACTTCATGTTTTTCATTGAAACCACACTTCGAAATATAACAATTTTATTAAATAATTTTAAATTATTCTAGAAAACTAATCATGACAGAATTCAATATCGTTTATTAAGTAGGATTCTATTTTATTTTATTTGGGAAATTTACAGACAAATAACAAAGTATATTAAAACTATGATCAGTCACATGCTAATAATAAATTTCCACATATAACAATGGAATTATAACCACTTATGAATGTTGAAAAACTATGCAATCGGTTCGCAAATCTACGATCGGAGACATCATACTGAGTGAGAAGAACTACTACATTTTCTTCCGGTATTATTATTATGTTCAGCGACATCAAGCTGAAAAATTACTTGAGTATGAGAGAGATAATTCAAGAAGTTATCTTTAATATTTTGTCAATCTGAATTATCCAAAAACCATTCGAATGCATCCAAAAATTTTAATATTATTTGGTCTAACAGTTTAGGAGTTCAATGCACGAATAGAAGAAATTGATAAAGAGAAAAGAAATGGATTAAACGTTGCCATGTGTGTGGAAAATGAGATTCTTTTATTACATCGCCTTGCAATTGTAAATACAGCGCTCATTTATGTTACACGGTGAGGTACTTATAACAAGCAAGCTCTACCAGTTCATTCTTAGACACTGAGCGTAAAAAATATCGTATTGTGGATATTATAATAGTAATGAGCTATAAATTACCATATAAAGCACAAGTATTAAAAAAATATAGTTTTAAATGCGCTTTAAATTTCGACAAACTCGAAAGCTTTGTGGCCGCGGTTGGTGGCATAGCATTAGAATTTATTTACATATGTAATGTATAATATCCACCTATGTAAAAAATCTACCATACCTATGAAATACAACATCACCTTCACCTTAAACAAATGAAGCATAATAAAACACATGAATAAAAGACCAGAATTAATCATTATTATTCACAAGATCACCAAAAAGGTCATCTTAATAGTTGGCATTTTACAAATACTTACATTATAATACTTCGTTAATATAATCTGAGATAGACGCGAAATCTCGATCTCGAAGAAAGAATAGGAGGAGCAGAGATAGGAAACAATGTAGCTAAATTAAAATCAAATTCAGACGGGGTGCTTACCTAAATCATTTTTAAAGACATTAAAAACATGGGCAGCTTATATATGCATATGGAACTTTTGTAAAAAATCTTTTGTTAACACCCGAAATAGAGAGGACCCACTACGGAAGTGGGGGAGTAGGGATGGCGATCTGAGATCGATTAATCGAAGAATCGATTTTTTGAGCCAAAAAGATCGGTTTTATTAAACGATATGTAGTACAGAATCGATTCACTGAATCGATATTTCGCCCTTGAAAATCGTCATTCGATTTTATTTTATTTATTTGGTATAAACCAAAAAAGTATTTACAATTATTTGAATGTACCCGTTATAAGAGTGCTGCCGGCAAAAGGGTTAATTGTAAAAAAAAACGCGAAATGGCTATATGTTTGGATTCCTTCTCCCCTTTTTAATAAAAAAAGTTACGTTTGTTTGTAATCCTTGAATAAAAATATTTTTTATCATCGAATCACCTGATTTTACTGATAAGACATCGTGAAATTGTAATATGTATCTTGTTTTAATAAAATAGTTTGTTATATTGTTTTTAACACTTATATTACATTATAAACAAAAACTTAAAAAAAGATCAATTTTTCAGAAATCGATTATTGGCCCCGATTTTTTTGTGGATATCGATTCATTAGGTCACGATTCGAATCGATTTAAAATTCGATCTTTTTCTGGAAAGAATCGCCATCCCTAGGAGGGAGGCCAGAGGAAAACGCTTCATGTACACTTTACAGCCAGCTGTTATATCCGAATGTTACGGTTTAAAACCTACCTGAAAGTTACCTCTAACAGAAGAGGGCTTTAAAGTGATATCAAAAGCAATCACTACTGGGACGACCTGAAAATCACGAACGAAAGATGTTTAATTTACTTCTGGCAACTATCTTCGGTGTAAATAATGAGATCATATTGAAATAACGTAAATTAAGATATACTTCTACTTCCTTTTTTCCGGATAAAACTGATAAGGATTATTAAGGAAACTAAAATTTAAAAGGTTTTGCGCTGGTTTACTGAATTCAATATCCTCAAAAAATTGTCAATCAAAATGTCAACGTAAGTTTATACAGAGAAAATCCGTTTCTAAATTTATCGTAATAAATCTAATATCATTCATGTTAGCGTCATTCGTCAATCATTGCCCTCAATCATTAATGGATACTATCGTTTGGACGATGACAATGATACAATATTCCTTTGATCGAATCTTCCTTAATAATAATTCCATAATTCTTATATACGTCGATAAGTTATCTTGTTATTTGATTTTATTGGTTATACCTCGACTTGATCTTCTAATTGACCAGGGTCGAGGTTATTATGAACACATGAGATGAAAACATAAAATTCGCCACATTCACTTAGATAATTTTAGAAAAAAACATTTTTTGCAATACATAGCAGATTAACGATTTCTACAAAAAAAAACAGAGAATTACTATCAACTAGCACTGATCATTTGACTCCCACATAACCTTTTTTCGCTTATTTTACTTCCTTAAAGTTTTATTTTCGTGTTCGATACTGATGGTTAATATGTCGTAAATTAAAATATGATAGCCAATGTGCCATCAAACTTGTAATCATATTATGTATTCAGAATTAAGATTTACTTAAAATATATCATTATATTTATTCATAATACACTATTTTAGAACTACTGTGGCAGTATTGGAATATTTCCCACACTAATCATTAAACGAGAAAAGAAGGCACAGCGCTGGTCTTTTGAACAAAAACCATAATTTGTTTTGGGCATAGCGGATTTAAGCTCAAATCGAAGTGCCTGTCTGGTGACTTCACCAGAAGTAACTTAACTTACACCTTACAAAATATCACAGTGATATATAACACTTCCTTGTAATGGTGTTGTGTACAGTCGATAAGTTCCAGGGCTCCATGGGGTAGAGGATAGGGTCAGGGTAGACAACTGTGCGAGTGATACTCTGGTATGGAAAGCATAAAAAGGCTATACGGCTGTTAACCATGAGGTGGTCCATTTGCAAACGTTGTCCGTTTACATCAAAAATAATAATTGGAAAAGATTACCAGGTCGAAGAATTAAAATGTTACTAAATAAATATTATGAATGCGGTAGTAAATCTTCTAAGTTTGTTTTGGTTCGCCTTGAGTCCTAAGCCACTCGAGATTTTTTTAATGGAAAAGAAAATTTGCTTTTAGCGTAAGCATCGACAGAATTTTCTTTCAAGATAATCTCTCTCTATCCTTGACAAGAGCTATGGCTAAGGCACAGATAGTACTAATTAAAACTATATATTATGTTTATGTATTTAAATAGCTAGAAGGTTGGTTTGTTTGGTTGAACGCTCTTATGGTAACTATGGGTTCGATTTGCAATATCTTTTTGTCTTGGTTAGTCCATTTATGGAGTAAGGCGAGTAGGAGATGAGCATCAATGAAAAATGAAGCAAATTCCGCAAAAAATATCACTTTTCAAAAGTATTTACTTTTTCCTAAAATTAACGCGCATGAAACCACGGGGCAAACTTAGTACTAGTTATACAATAGGACTTTTGTCACATGAATAAAGATTGTTGGGGATAATTATAGAAAACGTATGTGTGAGGAATTTATTCAAAGCCAAAGAAGTCGACGGTCGCCAATATCATCACCCACTAGTAACATATTAAAATACTGAACATAAGCAACTGAATATAAGTAACTAAAAATCAAAATAACCAAATTAACGCTACATTGTACAATAGCTATAATTACAGGTATAATTCAATAATAATATTAGTTCGATTAACATTTTGTACATAATATGGTCTACTATTACACTTTTATTGTTATTGAGCATTTATTATGTTAACTTCTGTGCCTGAAGTAAAAAATCTGTATCTCAAGTTCTTTATCTGAGGGATCAATAGAATTAAACGCTAACCATCTGACAGGAAAACGGCTATAAAAAGATTCGATCATTACAAGGAAAAACTCTTTAAATTTTTATAAAAAATACAAAGTTTTCTGTATTGCCATTACGTTGCTCTCAAACCAAGGATATTAGAGAGGTAAGTGCTTTAACAATGCCCAAATTCCAGTTTGGCTTTCGGAAAGAACATAATGTTATGGAACCAGCACATCTCAATGTGATTTACAATATACCGAAAACATCAAAGACTGGTAATATCAGAGCTTTCAACTACTCTACTACTACAAAAAATATAAAAATAAAGCTTTAGGTTTTGCCTTGGTAATAAAATGGTTAATAGTTCTATAACTTTTCAAGAAAAGAGTGTTACAAAGAACTGTTTTAAAGGAGAGTGCGCTCAGGATTCAAAGTAATTCGTGGTGTAGTGCTACTCCTGAGGTGGACACTCCACTTTTTATTATAACCCTTTATAACAAAATAAGAAAATTAATGCAACTAACATTTATTACATCCTATAGAATGTTCTCGGGAATTAATATAATACTTTCATTCACTACGTGAGGAAGACACACGTCTATCTATACTTCTATACTAATACTAGCTGACCCAGCGAACTTCGTACCGCCATAAAAAAATTTAATTAAAAAAACATTGTCCAGCGGACAAAATTGTGAATCTAAACCATTCTCAGATCCCCTTGAACACACACAAAAAATTTCATCAAAATCGGTCCAGTCGTTTAAGAGAAGTTCAGTGACATACACACTCACAGAAGAATTATATATATAAAGATTATAAAGATTTGGTTAAACACGCGAATCTCAGGAACTACTCGGCCGATTTGAAAAATTATTTTTGTGTTGGATAGTGCATTTATCGAGAAAGGCTATAATTATAATATCACGCTACTACCAGTAGGGGCATCGATGAAAAAAGTTGCGAAAGTGGGAAATAAATATTCTTTGCTGCGCTGCGTAAACGGTTAAAGTTACACAAAATATATGTATGACGAAATTGTTCACCTTTTAAAGTTCTATAAAAAAGTCCGCGACCGTATATGTCCATCTTTTAAGTTTGACTCACTATTGAATTGTTCCTCAAATTAGTCACATTCATCGACTATTAAGGTCATAACTCACCTTAACCACCCGGCACCCGACAAGCACCGCTTCAACTCGAGCTGTTGATATTCTTCGTATGGATTTCTATGGAGGTGCGCTCATTACACGGACTCCGTACCGGCTCCGCCTCGCCTCGCCCGCACGCTTCCATGTGCTACCTTTAGTTCCGGCGGTGCCACAAATCGCCATCTTGCACTGCATGATATCACGTTTTCGATTATGCCATGACAATTGACATGTGTCAGATGTCAGTCGTGCGTGTTGTGAGGATGACCGGTTCGGAGTGCCGGTTCACCCGTCAACCACTGATTGACAACGGTATGTGGAACCGTGGCCCACCCGACGTAAGCTGGTTGACAGTGCGGCGTCCACGAGTGGACGGCGAGCTGAGGCGTTGCTGGTCGATTGCCGGCAGGTTAAGGTGGGCTAGGACCTTTAGGCGACACGAAGTCTAAAGTATTTTATAAAAACTAATAAAATCAGAATTTGAGTAATCAACTATGAACGAAGGCGGAATGTGTTCTACGCGCGTTTTTTATTTTTTTTTTTCACAAACTTGTTTTTGGTTAAGTACTAGTTTTTTTTTGCAATTATTCAACTAATACTAAACCTAAAAGTAACACAATGCTAAAATTTTTAAGTCATCGACTCGGTCTAGGTACGTATCAGACAGGTTTCGAACTGCGCCTTCCGCTATATACTATTTTCGTCTGATAAATTGGACTGCTTGAACCTTTTTGTAGTATTTTTTTTTACTTTTTTTTAGTTCAAATGATGCGACTTTGATTTGATTATATTCAATTTATTAATATTGATTTGCGTTTAACTTTCTCTCATTTCATAGCTACCAAAAGATAATAATAAGAATGCTAGGTCAGTTTTATTAACACATTAACACGCGAGGAGGTTCTCAAGTCGACGTGTATATTTATTTTTTACGCATAACTTTTTACAGAGTAATCCAATGAGGATCATTACTAGGTCAGCAAATCAACTCAAAATCATAATAATGATCAGATGACAGTATAATGATCCCATCAGCTTTTTAATTAATATACTTTTGAAATCATTGAAATCGGTTCATTCGTTGCGATTTTATAACTAATTTTATGGTAGCCATTATTCACCGGCGACCGAAACGTATGACGACTAAGAGCTCTATCGTGGTTCACTCCGGTCGAACTTTAATAGCGTCTCTACGCACACTCGCTCCCGAGCGCCTAGAGCTCTGTGACGTCGCAGTCACCGAGCGGCCAGCCAAAAATTCGTTTAGTAATTTGGTCATAACTTCGTCAATATTTGTCGAAGAACAAAAACCACTGCATTTTATGGAATCCTTAGCTCTATAAATATGCATTCTCAACTAAAATCTTTACGAATCCTCATTACGAATTTTCATGAAAGATGCTCAAGTTATTCCACTTCCCAAAAAATCCAATTCTGATTCTATGTCTGATTTCCGTCCTATTTCTATCCTTCCTTTCCTTTATAAAGTTCTTGAGCGTCTTATACACCATCAAATCAATGAATACCTTCTTATGAATAACTTACTAAATCCTATACAGTCTTGTTTCTGTCCTGGCCATAGCACAGCTAGTGCACTTGTCAAAATTACCGATGACATTCGCTTCGGCATGGAGAATCAGAAACTCACAGCTTTAACTTTACTAGACTTAAGTAATGATTTCAACAATGTTGACTTTGAAATCCTGTTAAGTTTACTTTGTTCCCACAACAATACTCCTGTGGTCATTGACTGGTTTCGTAGTTATCTACATGGCTGCCGGCAGCGTTTAATTGTCGGTGAATTCTTCTCTCAATGATGTACACTAACAGCTGGTGTTCCTCAGGGCGGTGTGCTATCTCCTTTGCTTTTTGCTATTTTCATTAATTCCATTAGTGTTAAGTTGACTTCTTCATGTCATCTGTATGCAGACAATCGCCAGATTTACACACAGGCTCTATTAGAAAATTTTAACAATGCCATTAATAATCTAAATACAGCCTTAGCATTTATAATAGAATGGAGTCACTCATTTGGGCTACAAATTTATCCGACAAAAACGCAGTGCATAATTATTGCTAGCCCTTACTTCATATCACGGATTGACTTTAAGCAACTGCCATCAGTTACTTTGAATGGAACTGTTATGCCATTTTCTGATACAGTCCGGAATTTACGGGTTATTTGATAGCACTCTATCTTGGTGTCATCAGGTTGCTGAGGTTAGTAGGTGAACTTTCGCTGCGGCCGGATTCACGTAACCTTTTACCCACTGTCACCAAAATTTCTCTTGCAACTTCCCTTCTTCTACCAATTCTTGAGTATGCAGATGTTTGTTATCCTTATCTTAGCTTATATCCTTTTTTTAACATAAAATAAATGGCTATGTGTAAGTAGAAAAAATCTAGCTAGTTCCACATCTCACTTAAGTTTATATGCGACATGAAAATATATCAATTATTAATTAAGAAGCAATAATTACACCAATAAATACCGAACACATTTTTTGAAGTTATACTTCTTTAGGCGCGTTATGAAAAAATGATGAGAGTGAAATTTTAAGATAGCACGCACACATCACTGTAACACAAAAAATTAACAGCATGAAGTTGGTCGCTTTTGTGTTTACCGCACATTAAGAAAATCTACCAACAAAATGGAAATAGAATCTCTATTTTGTGGGTGCTAACGACTGCATTGTGAAGGCCTATCAAAAGTTAAGAAAATCTACCAACAAAATGGAAATAGAATCTCTATTTTGTGGGTGCTAACGACTGCATTGTGAAGGCCTATCGAAAGTATTTAATAATCTGGAACAACGGAACCAAAGCGCGATTCAGGAGACTACAGCGCCATCTCTTGACCATTGGTGTAGTAGAACCAAAAACCACATCTTTATTTTTTGTAATAAAGTAACAAAAAGTATTTATTAATCTGGAACAACGGAACCAAAGCGCGATTCAGGAGCCTACAGCGCCATCTCTTGACCATTGGTGTAGTAGAACCAAAAACCACATCTTTATTTTTTGTAATAAAGTAACAGTTATAGGTATTCATATTTATAATATTTATTCACATGTTTCTAGTTTGTATATTCGGAATACGTGTTTGAGTTTCATACAAGTGCAAATCACATATGTTCTAATAAATTATATTCAGTAGCGATTTTAATTGAATATTTTGATTATTTATTTATTTTTTCAAATTAAAACTGAACTTTATTGACTGTGTCCTTTTCCAGACTTTTTATTAATTTATTGTAATTAATTATTTGCATGCAATTAAAAACTAATTTTAAACGATGCCAAAGAAGGATAACTTCTCACGCGCCTACATAAGTACACGCACCCATTTTTTTTAATTTTCTTTCTCATCTCTGAAACCAATTAACGATACAATTTTTAAGAAGAAAATGCACAACTCCATCTATGACTTTTAAAAACAACTATTGTCCTCACCCACATGATCAAATTTAAATTATTTATATCCAAAAAGTGCTTACACATGTAATTCGACTTGATGTTTTTGAAATCTCATAGATGGCGCTGCTTTAAGGCGCTCTTATAGTGGAAGTTGAGGTATTTGAGGGGGTGAAGCAGACGAAGTGGCTAACACACGGGCGGGGGCTCTGCGTAGCGCCCCCCTCTCGCCCCGCACAGCCCGCTGACGTCCTTATTCTGATGACTGATTCCGGATAGCCGTATTCTGTATTTTATAAATCCGAATTCCGGAATTTTCAGTAGTTCAAAAATTTTAAACCATCTTATAGGTACTATTGAAGAAATAAATTAATATTCGATCAATCAAATTATTTAATATGATAAAAGATAAAGACAAAATGATTTTTATTCAATATGAGCATTTACAGTGCATTTATTGAAAGTCAACGACTACGCCATGGCTTCGTAAATCCTACGTCGGGAGACCTTGTACCGAGAAGAAGCCGCAAGAAACTCAGCAAGGGCTATTTTTTTCCTCCTTTGAATGTGTTGTAACACATACAAAACCAATTGATTTAAGGAAACATTTCTAGCGCTAATAAAAAAGCTTTTAGAAAAATTAACGTTACAAAATAAAGTACCAGATAGTTGCATTTAACCTCCTTAACCCCGTGAGGACGATATTGTCCTGGCCCATAGACAAACGCTAACCCCCGCAGCAATAAACCAAAGGACATTACACTGTGAAAGTAACTGAAGTAAACCGTTCTTGCTGTTTCAACATCAGTTATAGACCATATTTTCTTAACGGTATATAAGTCAACTTGGCAAGGCATCAATATGGGGACCCCATTACAGTTTTAGCGTACTCGCCTACGTCCGATAATCGGACCGATTTCTGCCTCTTTCTATTATGTGAGTGCGAATGGGAGATCAGACAATATCGGTACAAAATCGGTCATCGATTATCGGACGTGGACGAGCAAACTAAAGTGTAACGTAATATCCAAAAATTTTGTAGACTACCAATTCTACTGCTCCGCCATTCATGTTTATCGGCGTATTCATCTGTCTCACATTTGGTAGAGAGAACTTTATACATTTAGTTAAGTTTAAGTTTTAGTTAGGTTAAGTTTTAGATTATTACTAGTAAACCAGTGGACTACCGTGGCGAGAGCATAGTTTACATTGTCAGAGCACATATTGCCTCTGTTAATTTTAAAAACTAAGGTGTCATCTGCAAGCAATACTGTCTCACATCAGTTCTTTGTAAAATAAGGGAGATCATTAATGGATATAAGAAATCTTTTTAATTATCTTAACATTAAATATAATTAAATACTTTCTTAGAATTAAAAAAAATTAAAAGTTTTCAAACAATATCTGTCTACTGCAAACAGGCCTATTTTCCTTGTTGTGATCGTGTGGTGGTAGGAGTTCTTCATCTATTCGTTGCCTTTTTGGTGTTGGTTCTCTTTCCGTGTTATCGTAATTTTTAGTGCTATCATCTGTTTTTTCCAATTCTCTTAGTGGCATTCCCCTCGCTCGCCTAGAATCGACAATTTCTGGCAATAACCAGTCCATGTAAAAAGTCAGTAGCTTTTGCTTCATGTTTTTTTCCCAAAACAAATCATCTCTACTAATCAACTCAGTTTTAACAGCCTTATTTTCGCCACTCCAAACGGCAAACAAACAGTTATTTCTTCGTGTCACGTGAAGTTGTCCTTGGATCTGATAATACCAATTACTATTTGTATTGATATTAATAAGTTCAGTTTTTTTATTGTACCTCCACATCTGTATTTTGTTATCTTTTATTGATTCGTCCAGACCTTTTTTAAATGCAACTATCGGACACTTTATTTCTACAATTGTGTCTTGTCCTATTAAACCATCGGGGGTAGCACCAATAAAAGGGTATTCATCATCTATGAATAATCCGCAGGGTGCAATGACCACTTTTTCTTGAATCGCAAGTTGTTTCAAAGCGAGTCCTTCATTTTCCACACCATGGGCTATCGCCGCTACGTTATTAATGTTCGATTTGTATAAAATATTTTCCACTAATTTTGCTTTGCTGGTATTTTCCCTTCTTTTCACTATTAATCCGAAATTTGATGCTGTTATCATATTTTTTCTAAGCTCTACCCAGTCATCACTATCTCTCTGATTGAAAGTGGATAGCTGTATTTTTTCCTTGTCTGAAGTTAACTGTTTCAGGTTTTGAAGGAAATTTTCTTTGGCTATATTTAATTCTTGTGGTGA
The DNA here is from genome assembly GCA_902850365.2 of Chilo suppressalis. Classification (NCBI taxonomy): domain Eukaryota; kingdom Metazoa; phylum Arthropoda; class Insecta; order Lepidoptera; family Crambidae; genus Chilo; species Chilo suppressalis. The sequence goes on along the minus strand of OU963899.1, from coordinate 7,989,761 downwards.
TAAATCAGGTTTAATACTCTGAACTCCATAATCGTTTTGAATTACATTATTTGTCTTTAGCATTCTATTTTTTTGGTGAGGCCTTTCTTTATTTAATTTTCTTTTTGCCAGTCGTCTTTCTTCAAATCTCTTCAAAACAGATTTTTTTGGGCTTTTGCCTAATATTGTTTTTTTAAGTAGATGTCTTGGATACGGATTATTAAAAGAAACAACTGCTGCATTGCAGCGTGCTTGATATCCTCGACGAAGTGAGAAATTGATTCGCTTTCCTCCTACAATTTTAGCGATTACACTGTTGAAACGCTCAACAGTATTTGTATCCACGTCCTCAAGCATGCTTTTCGATTTTGAAACAACTGATTGAATTATTGTTTGCATCCTAAACCAAAGCAAAGTATTTTCTATTTCCATGTGGCTCTGTGTTGTCTTTTCTTTCAAACAATAATAGTTATTGCATTTAGCGTGGTCGCCGTAGGCATGCCGAACTGAATTTTGTACGTCATTTCTAAAACCTGCTAATGCTTCCGGTTTCTCTTTTTCTAATTTATGTTTTTCTATTGATTTAAGCACGACTTTACGGATGCTCAAAATTTTAACCTGTGTCAATGTTTTTCTATGTGCCAAGGGGTATTTGGTATCTGTAGACAAGGTTTTCAGTTTATTACACATATTGCGTAGTACGTGATTCCTACATTCTATTTTTTTAACTGTGTGCGTCGGGTAAGGATTACGTGCCAGTATTTTCGCGTAAGTGGCAGAGTCACCATCAGCAATCAGTCTGCCATAGACAATATTATACATTGAGATTGACGTTTCAAATCCTTGACATATGATTTCTGACTCCATGCCACTTGAAGACCCTGTATAATTTTTAAAACAAATGTGATTTGGTATTTCAGTTTGCTTTTTCTCTGCTCGAGCACAAACAAGACAGTACTTGTTCTTGATACCCAAAAAAAGGACTTCACCAAATCTACGTCCAACTATTGCTGCGGCTCCGGATAGTGCCTTATAATTATTTCCATATGATCGCGCTGACCAGCATGCATCGGCATATACATCTATCACTGGTATACCGTCTCTTGTTAACTTGCCTTCTGCTATTGCGGCATTTATCTCACGCTTAGCTGCTACCGCCATAGAATCCACAGCTGTTAATTCCCATTTTTCATATACTTGGTCTTGCAGTCTTGAATATGTGACCTCTGTAAAAATAGGAATATTTATGGATGCTGTCATTTCTTCGAATTGGGAATAACCAATACCAGCAGAAGTGATTCCTATAGCAGCAGCTATGTTAACATTAACGTCGTGTTTATTTAATGTGTCTTCACTTGTGATGATGAAATCCTTTTGACACATGTTACATTTTAATTTAAATTTTGATATTAATCCAGTTCTTCTTTCTCCTAATAATGAAATATGTGAAAAATTGCAATCAAACAACGAATTATGGTTGGATATGGTTTGAATCTGCTTATAAAACGAATTTATGTCAATAATGCGTCGACCATGCACTGGTTCGTAAGCATCTTCTTCACATGTCTTTTCCGTATGTAATTCGGGGTCGACAGCCTCACTGAAATAAAAATGTATGTATATGCAGATTTATTAGGAATAAAACAAAACAGTGAAATGACATTTACATGGCTTATAAACTTTAATTATTCTTTCGTGATACTAGTTTTATATACCTATAGTTTGAATTCAGAATATTGACTGTATTTGTTAGGGTTACTGGTAAATCCAAATCCAGAAGTGTTTTTTCAGAATCATTCAAAGTTCTGAAAATAAAATGAAAAGGTTAGTTAGGTAATAAAACGAAGCAAACATGAGTATTGTATATAATAATAATTAGTCTTTATAGATTGAATTCGTAATTACTTACCTGTCATTCTCATTTGATTCCAGTATGTCTGCTGTATGTGTTAAATTTGAAAATGTCCCAGTAGTTCCGTAAAGATAATATTTTTTTCTAAAAATAAAACAAAATGGTTACGAAATAGTACATCATAATACAAGTATGCTTAGTTGAAAACAACGCACGACGTTGACATTGGACAGAAGCGAAGAGAGTACCGCGGCTTTCTGTTACGCGCATGTTAATTTTGATTACTACCTAAGAGTGCGGTAATGTGAATATCAGCAGCAACAGGTTGCTTTTGGTTGGTAACAAGGCTCATTATAAAACAATTATCGGTATAGTAACATACAAATTACGAACAATGGTGTTAAAAAAAATACTTTTAAATGAAATTTATGGAATTCCGGAATTTAAACCATTTGCAGAATTCCGGAATTCCGGTATTGTGTCAATAAGTGTAGCGACACTTACAAATAGAAAGAAGAATAAATCCTAAAGGAACCCAATTTTTACAGATAATTTGAATAATAAATTATGGTTTGTAAAATATAACTTCATCCCTATGACAGTTGTCAGTTTCGTTCGATTATTGATCTAAGCGCATTGGGATAAGGTTCTTAAATTTTAGTATGATGAAATGGAAAACCTTATTCCGATGCAATTAGATCGATAATAGAACGAAATTGAAACGTCATACGAATCGTGTTACAGTTTACAAACTATAACGCTTTTATAAGTCAATTTGATATTTACCTATCATCATTATTAATTTCCTTTATGGCATCTGTACGAGTTGATTTGGTCTGAGAATTTTCATTGTGATTGTCTTTTTGCACGCTAAAAATAACACAAAATAGGTATTTTTTATAAAATCTAACGAAAGAAAATAATCTTTATATGTACCTACTACACTTTATATAATTATACGTATATCCGATTCTGACTGTATGATGTTAGGGTTTAGATAAAATCGCTATGCCTAATCTATTTATTATAAACACACTTTAAGATAGTTATTTATTTATTTAAACACTTAATACTTACTGTCTCTGAACTCTTATATTATTCATATGCTCTCTTAGTTCACGTAGCCGTGCCCTTTTGCGTTTATTCTTTTTTATACTGCGATTACCCATATTTTGATAATTATAAAATGTAAATTACGAAATAGATCCGTACGAGTCACGCGCGGGAAAAACTTGCACAGTACCGTCGTTGACAGTGGTCACAGGCGTACTGATGGGCCCGACGAGGTGAGTCGGCGAGCGCGCGGTGTCGTTAAAAAGAAATAAAATAATTTTAAAAGATTTAGTGTACATATCGTAAAAATAACAAGCAAAATTTTAATATTACAAAAGAGCTATCGAATAAAACAAATTTAATGCTTATACGTGTAGTAGTTCTTCTAATATTTGGGAAATCGTCAAAAGTTAAACATATTTTCGAAAAAAGAATCTATCGAGAAAAAATTTAGCAATCGTGTTTCTGTTAAGCAGAAATATAATTGAAGGACTGAAGATATACATACTAAAAAATTACAGTTGAAAGCTTTGTATAAGTCTAGTAATAAGCTTTCAAAAAAGGGCATTTCACTATATACAGCGCCTTAAAATTGTCTATTGTGTTTATCGGCTTAAGTTACTTATAGTGTGAAGTTAGCTTATAGCATGGTTGATGTAATAACAACATTCAAATATTCGTCGTTAGATTACACGTTGTTACAGAATGCGTTGAAAAATAAAGGTTCACTACTCGTTCCCCGCAGGTGATAGCGTGATAATATGTACCCTAAATGTTGACCCGACTTCTTAATAATATTCGTGCCAAATTTGAAGTAAATCCATGCAGTACTTTTTGAGTTTATTCCGGACATACATACAGACAAACAGACAAAATTCTTAAATCTATATTTTTGGCTTCGGTATAGATTGTAGATCAAACCCCAAGTATTCTTTTAAAAAAATATTCTATGTACAGTTTTGACTTTCTTACCAAAGATAGCTTTATTAAAGTCATTAAGGGGTAAGTTTTTATTATCACGTTTTTTTCTAACTTAATGTTCAATTTTATCTAAATAATAAATTAATAAAATATAACTACTTACTGTATAGATAAAAATTGTATTTCAGCAGAGTTACAGCTAAAAGTCACAAAAAAATTAAACGTGTTTATGTAGTCCAGCCATAAGTTCTATTAAAAATTATAATGCATGTTTTGATCGATCCACTCTCTTAAATTGTAATTATTGATTTAGGGCATGTCCTGTATATCGACGATAAACATCGAGCTTCAGTTCTTGTTTTATAATACGCGACAGATATCTAGCGGGAATCTTCAATTATCGCGATAAGATTTTTTGCTTCTTAATTGGGTTTCGACGAATTCTGGCTGTAACAGCATTAATAGCCTTTGTAGTTTTAACAACACAGCGGCCGCCCCGATCTTATCTGGTCTTCGACAGACGAAGTGTTGTTGTATCTGTGATAGTACGATATACGAATATACGGCTCATACCAAGCTTTTGGGATGTCTGGAATATGACCGACGGCTCCATACCCACTTTGTGCATGGTGATCACTGCAATCCTATTTTCTTTAACACCCCATTCCATATTGTAATTAAATAATGAACACGAAAAAATATGTGAAATGGCGCAAAATCGAAATAAGTTTTTAAAATAATATACGTGTTCCAAATTCAAAATAGTTATAAAGTTGAAAAAAAAGAAAAGTTTTTATGGAACAGTATTTATGGCCAGACTAGTTATTTTAACGTTCGTCCATCCACGCCTCTGTGGCTGCCCGCTGCAGTAATGTACTATATATTTTTTATCACATCTATTCACAAAGATCTGGTTTGTTCTCTATTTACAGGGACATAAAATAACGTTTTAATGCCTATATTGTTAAATAAAAAAGGGTTAGTGAAAAAACTAAATTATTTCAAACAAAAGTTTAAAACCGACTTCAAAATCGAAAATAGAACTAAAAATTAAAAAAATAATATGCGGTTTGTGAGAAGTCGAGCGGTGTCGAGAGAAGATTGAAACACGTATTACCGATTCCATATTTCAATCTTGGCCCCCGCTCGACTTCTAAATCATGAACCAGATATTATTTTTTACTTTTTAGTTCCATTTCGATTTTGAAGGCGGATTTTATTTTTTGTTTAGAAATAATTTTTGTTTCATCCATTTTAGCCAAAATTGGAATCCCATCGTCCAAGAAAACAATAATGATCATAAAATGAAACCTACTAGGTCAAACTAAATTTTTTTTTTCAAACGGCAAGTATATCCCAATAAAAAAGGATCATTCAAATCAGATAAGATTTTTTTTTTAGTTATCGGTGAGTACACCGCAAAGCATTGTGAAAATTATATCGTCGAAGTTAACAAAAATGCTTTTAAAAAACACTCTGAGTCAAACTGAATGAAATTTTCTTGGGACAAAATGGCAACTATTCCGCATCGAAACTGATAAAGAATCACGTGAATCAGGTCAGAAATCTCGAAGTAATCGGTGTACTTAAAAAATGGTTGCCTGTAAAGTCGGTTTTACGGGCGAAGATTTTACGTGACAACGTCTTTTTCTCGGTAGAATATTTATTGATATGAATATAATTAAATTGCACAATAGGAACAAGGAATTGAATGAAAATAAGAATTGCACTAATTTTAACTATAGAAATATATTTTGTTTACTAAAACATTGTACATGTAAACTTAAACTTAACACGAGAGACTCATCGTAACGTTACCGAGCGTTACACTTTTTCATAAGTGACTCCCAGCCGCAACCTAATTTAAGACGTTGTCACGTCAAAAAATATATCGACCGAATTGAGAACCTCCTTCTTTTTGAAGTCGGTTAAAAAAGGCTTGAAATACATTCCGCCGTCGTTCATAATTGTTTAATTAAATTGGGATTTTATTTAGTTTTATAAAAAAATGAGTTTGTCTTCCTCAAGTACTGGGGGTGAAATTATTACTAATATTGACTCCCAAGTAGTTGCTGTGTTATCTTTAATACTTGAATGAAGATTTACTTATATTTGTAATAAAACTAGAACAGAATATTATAATAATCACTTTATTGGTTACAAGCTCCACTTATATTAATTGACAATCGAGCACGAGAGAGTCTGACGTCTGCTATCATTATTGGCGGGCCACTTGCATAGATTAAACATAGCTATATGTCATAGTTGCATTTACTTATTTTCTCACGAAGGGTGATAAAAATAGAGAGTCTATCTACCTCGGGAGCAACACTATTTTTCAGATCAAGCGACGTATTCTCTAAATCGAATCCTTAGCTCCGCCCTGGATTCTAAAAACGCTCCGGCCTTTAAAATTCTTCATTGCTCCCTTAGTAAACATATTACTATTTTTTAAAATGAAGCAGAAAGGACCTCATCGGTTGTGCAACTGAGCGGTCGGGAAAAGTGTATGGAAATTCACTGTGAACGCTCTGAGAGGCAGAAAATTTTATTGCTAACGTGCTGTTTTTTTAGGGTTCCGTACCTCAAAAGCAAAAAACGGAACCGTAATAGGATCACGCGTTTGACTGCACTTAGTTAGTAAAATATCGATATCTAGGCACACAGTTTCTATTTTAACATTCCTTATATCTAAATTTTATTATTATAAGATTGATAATGACGATTTATTGAAGCCGCCGAAAAGCAAAATACCCAAGCAGTCATTGAATGAAAAACCAATATAAAGATAAAGCTCCCAGGTAAAAGTATAACATTAAAATAGAATAAATGTAACTACTTTAATATAAATGTCAATTGAAGAATATGTCTTTTATTTCCTCGTAGCTATAGTATAAAGCACTATGTATCCGTCTAAAGAAAGTATTATTTCTAATTCGGGTATATTAAGGCCCTCTCGTCTACCCTCGGTGAACAATGTAGGTACGATGATTTGGTCTTGATTTCGATTATATTATTCTACGGTATTGCGAGCAGTATTCTCCCTTAGATCGTAGTAGAACACTCACTTCGCAAACTCTATATTATGTCTGGTTTTCCGTTCAATAATCAATCATGAGAATGTTTCGATGTGTACAAATAGATCTTTGGATGACTATTGACTGTTTTTTTTACAGAAATGTCAAATAATATTGTTGTTATTTATTACTTAAAAGCTTACCCGGCGAAATTCGTGATGCCGATGAAAACCTAAAATTGTAGTTTTTGTATTGACAAAAAGACGCGGCGGGCCCCGTACTTTAGACAGATGCAAAAGGAATTAAGACTATATTTTAAAAGCATACCAGATTAAATTTAAATAGCTGTTAATCAAATATCTGACAATTTCCTGATGAAAATTCTATCGCATGAACGAATAGACGAAATAGGCACGTTAATATATATTATTACCTTGATATAGGTAGGTACTAATTTCAGATCTCGTTTATGGCAAATTTTGAGTTGTATTTCATTATAATCATCATATCCAGGCATTATGAATCAATATTTCCCCAATATATTATTATGGATGATTCAAACTGTTTCTTAATTATTCAAATGATTTCGTTATATCCAAGTTCCTTGCAACGTTTTGAATACATTTTAATTTTACTATCTGTTGTGATGCCATGGCATGAAGAAGAATTAACTTGACATGTTAAATACGTATTTCTGTGGTCATCAGTGTATCGATTATTTTACGTCTGGGTTTAGTTATTATATGGGGATGAGTCCGATAATAAGGTAATGTTTGATCAATGTTATCAACAGTTATCGATGCTTTATGACAAGGAACATTTATCATTATGTCAGTATAATCTTCTCTCTACCTATCTTTAATAATATAAAACACGCTGCCTTTAATGACCTTCATTGCAATGCAAGTAACATTAAATAAATACACCTGTGTTGTTATATATATATATATATATATATTATTTTTTTAACACACACCACAATGCTTAATGTTATGCTAACCCCAAAATAAGCACTGTAAGGCTTGTGGTGTTAAGGGATACTAGGGTAACGAATACAATACATATACAGTATGTATATAAGTATATTTATATAGAAATACATATTAAACATGACTAAAGTAAAAATGCTCGTATTCATCACACAAACATCTGCCCCCATCGGGATTCGAACCCGGGACCTCTTGAGTCGGCGACACCATGAAACCCGGCGTACAAACCACTCGGCCATGGAGGTCGTTTTATATTTATCTGATGGGAAAGCTATGAGTAAACACAAATGATAAAAAAGCATAAAATTAATTCAAAGGTACCTATTTATTGATATCACTAATTGTATGCATGTATTCGTGACCTCGAGAAGATAACATGAACACCCGGAAAGGAAAATTAATAAAAAATAGTGTAATTATGTTGATTGATCATTGACAGACCGCGACTTTATTCCCGCCAACTAATCAATAATCATCATCAAAGTATAGTACAGTGAGCTCGACCCGGGCAGCGGTCGCTATAAAAAGATCATCATAGGACGGCCGTCTCGCGACATGCAACCCTGGAAAGCGACTCGGCAGTGGCATCGAGTACAGTTGCCAAAATAATTAAAGAAACTTCAGTCAGTATCCCTCCACCGCGCCCGCGCCGCTCTAAAATCGTCGCTCTTCGCCCGGGAGTCGCTACTCGGGGCGCGGAGGGAAAACATCTCCCGCGCCACTCTTATTTCTTCTTTCCTTCCCGACGCTGTCGAAAAAAATATCTCAGTAAGTTCCTAAAACGGATAACTTGTGAATGTGATCAAACAAGTGTATTTTAAGTGTCAATAACACGATTCAAATGGAAGTTGGTGGAAGTTCAAGTGATAAAAGTGTTACATAACGCGAAACAAACTTACAGAAATTTTAAAAATACCGCAATTTACAATCGCCTCCGGAACAAAAATAGCATTGCGTCACGTGGTACAATTTCGACCTATAGCAACGCTCCACATTTGTATGAAACTATAAATTAAATTCGTCTATATTATGATAAAAGAACATCGAACCTAAATTGTTTTATTGCAACTTAAGCGTTCAGTTTGTATAAGATTTTTTCGCGGTGTAATTAATTATTTAGTAATAATAAAACTCTAAGTTGATAAAAATAGTTAGTGACGCAGATGATAGATGGCGCCACCTATCGAACCTTCTTTTTCCTGTCAGTTTACGAAAAAATGACGGCTAGATTGGATACGTGTTCGTGTGGTTTATGATATTTACGACAAAAAGTATTAACTTAGTACAAACATTAGTTACGACTCTATATAATAGATATCAGACTTTTTTGAATAAGTGAATTATAGGATTAGACATTTTTTCTCATGTTTAAAAAAAATTGGTGAGTGATGCAGTGGTCAAATAGTGCTTACCATCTCGGAAATTGCCAGTTAGACCATTAAATGTCTTCATTGCCGTATCTCTGCCGTTTGAAGTGCTGCAAATTGTTGTAATTAACAAGTGACTTATATTTCCGATGCAGTTGGGCTACGCGACCTAGTAAACTCTGTCTGGCTACGTTTCAATTGTACCTACCTAGTGTTATTTTGCATTTAACTCATATTTCTTCAGGTTTCTACTTCAGTTTTTAAGTATTCAGTGATAATATGTTTTCTTTGGTCCCTAATCTACATAACCTCAAAAATATTCAGCTTGAAAATGATGACTCGTCATTCCTAACCTAATTTCTTCTTGTCTTTTAGAACTGACGGCAACGTAGTTATTCCACCATGGAGGACGCTCACTCGAAATCCGTGGAAGAAGTTTTAGGCTATTTTGGCACAGACCCAGACAAAGGCCTTACTCCAGATCAAATCAAAAGGAATCAAGAGAAATATGGGCCAAATGGTATGTATTGCTACTTTGAATTCTTACTAACTTTGATAAATCAGTCAGAGCAGTCCTAAGTATACCAAGTGGTCTTGTTAAAACGAAAACCTATTTGCATATTTCTTATACCCAATTGCATAGCTACAGATTTATAGAAGCACACTTATATCATTGAATGAGTGTAAGTTGTTGATATTTCAATTAAAAATTTGCATATTTATATATATTATCAGGGAATATTTCAATTTCAAAGGGAAATTCTCAATTTATATGAAAATAGTAGAGTAATTTTATGTTAATGGAAACTTATAAACATCTAATTGCGTTTATGAATTTTGCATTTGCCATTTCATAATTGAGTGTTATATTAATAATGATAAGTTATTGATTTCAAATAGGACTTAGTGTTTTTAGAAATAAATTCTTAAAAATTTAAATAATTGGTATACTTTCTTCATTTTGTAACTTTTTTTATTTGTATGCCCTTACTTGAAACAGGTTTACCAGTATTATAATTACAATCTCTAGTCAACCTAAAATGCTATTCTGTACTTATATTATAAATGAGAAAGTTACTTTGCCTGTTAGGTTTCACACCTAAATAGCTGAAGCAATTCAGACTCGGAGAACATTTTTTTTTTTTTATTAAACTTGAAAGAGAATAAACTGGAGCATTGAAGTTAATATTGAGAATCAATTTAATGCAGAAGAAGTCACTGTATAAATGGTAGATACAAAGATAGTAGGTATATCTCTGACTCCTGAAGGCATTTATATTGTTAGTTATCGAGCTATCAGTCAGGGTTACTTGAGACTTTGCCAGCTGGATTGTGACCATGAATCATTTTGTGTTGACAACTGTTTTTAAAAATAGAGAAGATGCCAGAGTGACATTGAGGAGAAACAAGTTTCTGGATATTGCAAAAATGAAAATTATCATTTAACTAATTTTATACCTTTATATTATTTTGTTTTATAATTGGAAACAATATTATTTTACCTCTCTTTATTACAATGATACTAATAAAAAAACCTTTTGTGTGGACTATCAAAGTAAAAGAAAATAAATAGTACAATCTTAGTTACAAATGATCTCTTCTTATGTGATAAATATTAGTTTACCTTAAAAATATATTTTCTTATTTTACTCAACTCCTTGACTACTTTTGTTTACAAGTTGTTTAATATACAACAATATCCTCCTACAACAGTAAACCGAAATGAGTTGATAATAACAGTTTTTCTTAGGAGAAAATCTATTAAATAAATTAATCTTATATGAATGTATTGATGAATATGATAAGTGGGTTGTTGCTTACGAAAAACTGAGTTAATTTGTATAATGAACTCATTTCAATTTCCTGGGTTGTCACTGTACAACATCAACATTGTAATTGACGTTGATTGTTAAAACCTTTAATATTTTAATTATATAGTTTGATTTATAAAATATTCTAATCAGTACAACTCATCTTTTGCTGCTAATTTACTCAATTACCTGCACCATAGGGATTCTGTGGCAGTTAGCTAAGTAACATAGAAAATGAGACTATTTGGAAGAGATAACTACTTAAAAAACTTTCCTCTTGTTATGATCTTATAAATAAATAAATATTTCCAACAATCACACCAATTAGCCTAGCCCCAAAGTAAGCACTGTAGGCTTGTGTTATGGGATTCTAGGGTAACAGATAGAATACATATGCTGATATTTGTTAGGTCCTTACATATTAAATTGGCGTTATGTACGGGTGGCATATAAAGTTCTTTTTTTTTGTAAAATATATTTAATTAATCAAAATATGCACCGTTGTTATCTATGCACTTTTGCTATCCCACAGGTAGTTGATTGAACCCTTTACAAAAAAACCATGTGGGCAGCAATCAATAAAATCTTTGAAGCCAGTTTGGACTGCCACATTGGAGTTGAATTTTTTTTCTTGTAATATCCAAATAATTGGTCCAAATTCCGGAAAAAATGGTAATCTGTTATAGCAAAGTCTGGGGAGTATGGTATCCACCATACTCGCAGACATTCCAATTTTTCACAGATTCGCGAATTTTTCGCAGATATTTCAATTCCAAACTTAGTGGTTGTTTGTTGTGCAGTGTGTGGTCTTGCATTGTCGTGAAGCAGCAGTGGCTTAGAGCGATTGACAAATCTCGGTAGTTTAGCAGCTAGTTCTTCCTTCATGGTTTGTAGTTGCTGCCAAAGATATCTGCGGTAATCGTTTGGCCAGATTTTAGAAAGTTGTAGTGAACAACACCAGCGCTAGTCCACCAAACACTCATAAGTAACTTTTTCTGAGTCAATTTTCATTTAGGGCAGGATTTGGCTGAGTCTCCAGGGTTTAGCCATTGCGACGAGCGCTTCCGATTATCGTACAGTATCCACTTTTTATTACAAGTAATGATTCGATTAAAAATCCCTTCATTATTGTGTCGGTTGAGCAAAGTAACACAGCAGTCGACCCATCGTTCAAGGTTTTTTACTTTCCTGATTTGCTTCAAGTGGATTAATACAGTTTTGTCGCTTACCCCGAAGCCTGCAGTATGGATCCGCTTCCACAATAGCCTTCATTCTTCATTTTCCACTTTGGTCTCTGGCCGTCCACGGAGTTCGTTCTGAAGGTCGAGATTTCCAGAACGACAACGGTGAAACCGTGCTTTCTTTTGCGACACCGACAGCTGTTTCTGCAGCACTGGTGTCACGGTAGAACTCGTACTCGTAAATATACCAATAATTCATGTTTACCGTTGTGCGGTAATATGCGACGCCAAGGAAAAAAGAATGACTGTTTTGAAAACTCAAAATAATGTACCAGCTAAATGATTTTATTAATTTGAATTTGGAATTATTAACCAAAACGCTAAGGCCGTATACAGAAAGAAAGCTGGAAGCCGACCAGCGCTTATCAGCGCTGGTTCTTACTGGTAACAGTTACATAAAGGAAGCAGATTGAAGCCTAGTTGTTCATTAATTACAAAGGGCGGTGCCAGCGCTGACCAGCGCTTGTCGGCACTTATCGACGCTGGTCCATAGAAATGCCTGCGCCGGTTACCGGTATGGACCAGCGCTGATCAGCGCTGGTCGGCTTCCAGCTTTTTTTCTGTATACAGCCTAATTTCATATGTAAGGACCTAATATATTTACATAGAAATACATATTAAACATCCATGACTGGAGTACAAATGCTCATATTCATCACACAAAAATCTGCCCCCACCGGGATTCGAAGCCTCTCGAGTAGGCGACACCTTGACACCTGGCGTACAATCGGATATACCACTTGGCCACGGAGGTCGTCAAATCTTTATCATGGACCTTGTTTCAACTACATTTTACAAATAAATATTTAAAAGTAGTTTATTTTTAAAAGTAAATATTAACAGCTTAATTATGTTCATTAAAATTGTACTGCAATACAAACTTCAATAAAGAATTGCAACTTCTTTACTCGTCCATGATGAAATGAAAGAAAATATATTCTTATTATTTTCCCTTTGCCTATCAATAAACTTTTCATATTATCATAAAACCTCCAATGAGATTTAACAAATTAAATTGTCTTTAATTTACTTACAAAGATAAGTTTTGCAGTGATTTCAACGACTAGGTACTTGTATTTGCTAAAATTTCTACTACCTTATTTTTTTTTATTAATTTGCCACCTACAACATGTATTGGCAATATCGCACAAACATCTGCCCCCACCGGGATTCGAACCCGGGACATCTCGAGTCGGCGACGAATACGAGCATTTGTACTCCAGTCATGGATGTTTAATATCTATTTCTTATAAATATACTTATATATGTACAGTATATGTATTCTATCCGTTACCCTAGCATCCCATAACACAAGCCTTATAGTGCTTACTTTGGGGCTAGGCTAATTGGTGTGAGTGTTGGAAATATTTATTTATTTAATTATATTTAATTTGTCTTGAGCAGGGTTGACAACTACTATACTGAATATGACAGTATTATACTGTTTTTCACTATATTATACTTAATTACTGTTGAACAAAATAAAGTAACTATACAAAATACTGTTTTTACACATCAGTGTTAAGGAGGCGATATATATTTCCCGACCTTCACTCGCACAGTAACACTATCAAAGTTCAGTGTAAAAAAGTGGCTCGACTAGATTCAATATTACAATTTTATTTGGGGCTGGTTGGCTGCATATTATTTGGTCAGTTAAGGTCAGTTAGTACACTAAAGTTGCAAAAAACAAGGTAAATTAATAAATCTGATGCCAGGGCAAACATACAATAACCTTTTCTTTCCAATCCAATACAATGATTATTTATTTGCTTATGAAATACATTTCCAACGTTAAGACTGGAGCCGACCCACATTCACCCTTAACTTTGAAAGTGCGACAGTGTGAAAGGTCGGAAAAAAAATCTCCACCTTAACACTGGTGTGAATGTTCAGTGTTAAGGTGAGTCACCTGTGCTTTTCTTTATCGAAATACCTAACACTACAACGTCTTTAAAACATTGTAAATATTAAATACTGTTCATTTTCTAGAATACTGTATATTTTCTTTCTCAGAGCTAATATGATTTCTTGTAAAAAAAAGTTGGCAACCCTAGGCATAAGCTTATTTGTCTTGGAGTAAATAATTATAAAAGTTAATTAAAGTTGATGCTCACTTCATATTTGCGCTATCAATTCACTTTTACTTTGACAGTTGTTTAATTAAATTGAAGTTTGAGTTCATTACTAAGTAACAAAAATATTTAACTATCTTTTAACAGGGAATAGATGTTTGGTTTTTCTTATACAATAGAGAAATGTTTAGAAAGTTCAATAAGACTATATAAATAAAAAATGTTGCAATTTCACCTTGTGTGACAGGCAGGCAGGCTGCGTGTATCGGTGATTTATTTATAGTGTTAAGTGAGGGTGGAGGCTGCAGTGGTGCGAGTGCCCGATCACGAACGGAGCCGTCAGGCGTAACGGTGCCGTACGGCCGCGACGGACGACCGTTCCCGCCCGCCCGACCGATATAGGGCACCTGCCGCAATCGGTTAATGCTCGATTTCACATTATTCATTTATATCGGGACTCGCATTTCGTCTAATAGAACCTGTCCCCACACCACAATTTACATAATATCACGTTTTTTATCGCGTCTTACTGTCAAACTCCATAGTAATTTGACAATAAAGCGTGATAAAATCGCGATATTAATCATATCGCGGTGCTCATACTAGGGGGGCTGGAGTAGACAAAATGTGGTCCAATCATCACTAATAGAACCTCTATACAGGAACAATGTTATCATCATTTAATGCTCGATTTCACCTTACTCACTAATATAGGGACTCATTTTCCTGGCAGAGCCTTGAGTAGACTCACAGGCATTACAAAAATGTGGTCCGATTATAAGTAATAGAACCGATATATAATAACTACAACAATTATTCAATGCTCGATTTCATGTTGTTTATCAACTTCAGATGAGTTTGACCCTTGCATCCAGATTCAAGATGAGTATGGATGCAAGGGTCAAAATTCTATGTAATAAAATGTGGTCTACACGATTCCGTCGATCAGATGGAATCGTAGACCTAGGGTAAGGTAACCCTAGGTGCAATTCAATGCTAATTTAGTTATTTTTTTTCACATTATATTATATGTGTTGTTTGCAAACAAGTTACGCAATAATAGGCTAGTTGACAAGTTCTTAAAACGTTTATTCGTTATTTTTTCGTGTATAGTGACTTTAAAAAGTTGGATATTTAGAATACTGTTACGTAACGGCTTTCTTTAAATAGTCTTATGTATTCCCAAGTTACGCAACAATTGTTTAAAAAAATCTTCACGAAAACATTCGGCTAGCACATATAAGAAATATTGATAGTAAATAATTATAAAATGCGGCAACGTCCAATCGTTTAAATGATTGATCTGTATTTAATTCGTTGAATGCTACTGTAGTTAACCCACAAAATCATTAGGTGTCAAGTGTTAAATTTTATTTGACGTCGGGCATTGTGTTAAACACAAATTTACACAAATTATTATCATTTATAATATTTGAATATTGTATAGTAAGAGCTAAACTTATCGTGTTAAATCAAAGTCAAACACTGTTTTATTTATTTACGAGAGTCATGTGTAATGCCATATTTTTTACTTACAACTTTATGTCACTCGTTTAAGGCATCTTTTGGTTGTGGAGACGAATGAAAATAATTCAATTATTTAGGTTAACAGCTTTTGCAACCGTCGAATTAAAAATGACAATCTTCATGTAAACAACAAACACCGCTCTGAATGCACGCATCAAAACTGTGGTTATTATTATCATATCTCTGAGGCAGCTGTTGGTATAGTTTCTGGATTCTATTTCATACAGCGATGTTAATCTGGTACATATAATCTTAACGGTGAGTGCTGGCGCCCAACACATCAAGCTTAATACAGCTTGTTTCGAAAGCGCTTCTACGCCGGTTTATTTTGATTCTGCCTTTATATAATGTGCCTATCTGTACTGGCGTGCAACTCGTCTAATTTGTATGCGATGCATTTCCATATATATATATTATATATATATATATATATTATATTATGGGATCTATCCGATCTATCCCTATAATAATCCTTACGGATTATTATAATTTGATGTACTTAAATTGGCTTTCTTGCTTTTATCGTTCTTCTCGTGTTCTTTTCTTTAAATTATCCACAAGCAACATGTGTAGCAAAAGAAACTGACTTGTCATATTTTAAAATTTTAAAACAATGTAAAGAAATATTTATATGTCCTGATATTTATCCTTGCATATATAATCAATATCAATTTTACAATTGCTCATACAAGAACTATTGATATGATGATCTGCTGGATAGAAAAGTTAGATATAACAATAGCAATCACATTTTTTTTAAACTTGATACATAAATTGTTTTCTTGCACATTGAACCCAAGCAATGAGGATCATTGCTAGGTCAGCAAATCAACTCAAAATCAACAGTATAATGATGTACTTTTTAAATCATCGAAATCAGTTCTTTCGTTGCGATTTTATAACTAATTTTATGGTTGCTAATATTCACCGGAAGCCGAAACTTGTAACGTCACAGAGCTCGATCGTGGTTCTCCGGTCGAACTTCAGTAGCTTCTCTACGCACGCAAGAGCTCTGTGACGTCACAGCCACAACGCGGCCAGCCGCAAATTCGTTTAGTATTTTACTCATAACTTCGTCAATATTTGTTATAGAACAAAAATTTTACCACTGTATTTTATGGAATCCTTAGCTCTATAACTCTGCATTCTCAACGAAAATCGTTACGGATCCTCATTGCACTTTATACCCTCTAATAGTAAAAAATACCAGTATAAAAATATTTTGTTGAATATTCGTTTCTATTAGGACACTAATAATTTAAATGAATTATTTTTGAACCAACATTTTAGGATTATGACTTAAACTAGAAGAGTTAGTTAGATTGGTCGATATATTAATATTTATTATGTGTATAGTGTAGTGCCACGTCCACAAGGACTTTCACATAAAGGGTTCCGGCCGTACCGTATCTTCTTCTTTGTCATTACACTCTTGGCAGAGCGGTCGTGGCCCTTAGCGTCATCAGCGGATTCAGTGGCGGTGACCCGCCGCACAAAGCGATGCCATTTTTACCGCATAGAAGATTTTAACATTAGGAATACAGCAATTGCCCAAATTTCACATTGGCAATAAACACACTAAAAAAATGTACTGCCTCCCTATTACAGTTGATGTACAGCCAGTCCGCTGGCACACAGACAGACAGCGGAGGCTTCGCAATTGGGTTCCGTTGCCATCGTTTGGATTCGCAACCCTAAAAATATCATTTCTAAACCTTGTTAAGATCATTCACGTATCACGTGCGTGCGCATCTCATTACGGACCTTTATGTGACTCTTGACGAACGTTAATTTTAGAAAAACTGTAATCTCTTAGTGATTCAAATTATTACAATATTATCATCACATAATGAAATGCATTTGTCACGTACTTTAAACATCCCACACCGGTATAGATAATGACCAAACATCATATGTGCTGTTTTAAAACCATATTTAATAATATTTTTACACAGCATGAAAATGATAATTTAATAAAATGAAAAATTTTTTTTAAACAAAAAATAAAAATTGACTTAAAAATCGTAAATGAACTAAAAAGAAGTCTGTTAAAAATGCATTATTTTTTTGCATAATTATGTTAAAAGTAACAACTTTTAACTACTAACTTTCTATTTGAGTATCAGTCAATCCAAATTTTAAACACATTTTTTTATTTCTTAACCGATTCATGGTTATGCGATGCGATCACAACACTAACAAACTTTCTCTTCATTTAACAAAAAAATGTGATATCTTCGATTTTCTGTCATTGTGATTTTGCTATCGTTCTGTGTTCAATATATTTAGGGTGGACTTTCTAAAATTTATTCGAAATTGATGAATAGTTACCTTATTACCACAAATAAATTAGACATGCGTTCAACACGAGTTTATGAAGAAAAAATGTCACACAAAATTTTCCTAAACAAGGTTTGAAACCGTGTCTTAACTTTTTTGTAGTAAGACTATTGATTTGATTGTTAAATAAACAATCAACTATTTCTAAAGTGTTAAATGTAAAGTGTAAGTGTAAAATCAAATGTTATACAAGTAGAAGAGTTTTTATTGTAATTTGTTTTAAGCATTTAATTGGTTCGAGGCTAGGTATTCGATAGATCAGTTGCATAAAGTCCGACGGCTCAATTGTAGTGTCAAGGTCGCTGCAAGCCGCTTTTGTGTATTTTAAACTTAAACTATTATACTGTGGTCACGCATCCTTTAATACCTTACTATTACTATATTTAAGCAAAATCTCATATCTATTGTTATCTTAAAAAGATTTATGCCATAGCAATATTGCAGATACTTTTTACGATTAGTGAGTCTCCTTTTATGAACAGTCTACTGTGATCATGTTAATATTGAGCATTGTTTTTGTAGCATAACCAGTCTATGCACGTCTTACGACGTACCTATATACATATTTACTTCGGTCGTGCTTTCGGTGTCTTTATACTATCTAAATAGTATGTTATCGATAATAAGACGTTGTTGATTTTATTGATCACAAAACGTTTTCGCGGTCGGACGCGCACATGCTGACACGGCGTTATCGATGTGTTGACTAATTGCTTACATTAGTCACGGCGAGGCTGGCACTCGCATCGTGTACGCAAATAGAGTCGGCACAACGATTGACTTAGCGCACGTTGCCCGATTACAGCGCCCCGCATCTGTAGACGCAATGGGCTAACACGGATTCCTAAGAATATGGAGATTATATTGATTAGTCGCTTTTTACTGACACAAAAAGACAATTGGTTACGGAAGACTGGCAAACGTTCATTACGTCGCTGCTACGTAGTGAGGTCATTGTACAGGTCACGCTACCGACGTGGCCCAATGACCGTCCACGACGGCAACAAGAAATATATGCCGGCTTAACGTGGGCAATGTGAAATATTGCGAAAATAAAACATTGTCAACCATGCTTTATATTACTTACTTACCTAGGCACATTGATGTTATCAATACGTAATTTTTATCTCGTCACTATTTTTATAACATGGCTTTATCAATGCAATCAAATGAATAATGATGCAGACATCCATCTCTATTGATTATATTCTCAACCTAACCATCGTTAATATACTGCTATCAAATTGAATGCGTCCTAAATCAAATTCATAGATAAATGTTAATCTTTAATCGCTATTGTTTGTCCAAAGCAAACAAAACTCGATAACGACCATGATAAAACAAAGAAAAGACTTACTTACAGAAAAAATATACATTCAGAACAGAGTTCTTTGTGTACGATTAGGCGGCGGCTAAGACTTGTTTGCAGATCGCGGATAGTATAGTGCGTAGAACGAAACCTGTTGGCGAGCAGTGATAACGTAAGGACAAATTGTAATAACAGCGGTGCGCAAGCTCACGGCATCTTAGTATTTGACGTCACTAGGCTCGGTGTCCAACTATTCGAGTTCGCATCGAGAGCCCACCAGCTAGCACTCCGCCACCGCCTAATGTATTTATGTACGGTCGTAACGGCCGAGATAAATCGCATGCCTGCTCTGACTGTTTTATCGTCTGTTACATTCACTCCTTTGATGTTTTACTCAAAATTCTAATTATGGTTCTTTTCTCTTGACAGAACTGCCAACGGAAGAAGGTAAGAATCGGCGATCGCTGTTGGATAAGTATCTATACTCTGACCTAAATGTTCTTCTTCTATATTAGTATGAGTATAATTAATAAAACAATATTTGGTTACTTAAATAAAACTTACATAAACATAAGATTTTAAATGCCACAGAGCATGTCAAGGTCACAAGTGGAATTGTGTTACATATGCACAAGTAGTATGTGACGTATTTTGACAGTGTTATCTGGTATTGTTAGCCGCTTTATGAAGCATTGTTTTTTTCTGTATTTAATAATCTTGTCACGTAAACCACCCATTATTATAGTTAACTATATAAATATTGAATATGTTTGAAACTTAAAGCAGATGCTGTGTGTATCCTAGAAAAAAAATACAATTTTATTATCGAATTATGTCACAATATTGACTGAACATCGATATAAAATATATTTTATATGAACTTATGAACTTTATTATGAACGGCAAAAATCAAACTAATCTCTTCACTCTCCAGGACCTATCCAAATGTGCTTAAATAAATAAAGTATATTTTTACAGGCAAAAGTATATGGCAGTTAGTACTGGAACAATTCGATGACCTCTTAGTAAAGATTTTGCTGTTAGCCGCTATTATTTCTTTCGTAAGTGATAACTGTACTTTATTCAAAAAACTATATATATATATATATTAATAATATTGTAATTGACTGCATTAATATTATTATTTTCAGGTTTTAGCTTTATTTGAAGAACATGAAGACGCTTTCTCAGCGTTCGTAGAACCCTTTGTTATTTTACTAATTCTTATTGCTAACGCTGTTGTAGGAGTATGGCAGGTAATCATCATTCAAAACTTAAATAAAGTGAAGCATATTAATACACATAGAAAAAGAACTTAATGCAAACCTTTGACATTTTAGGAAAGAAACGCCGAATCCGCCATCGAAGCTTTAAAAGAATACGAACCCGAAATGGGTAAAGTAATAAGAGGAGATAAATCCGGCGTACAAAAAGTTAGAGCGAAAGAAATCGTTCCCGGGGACGTCGTGGAGGTGTCCGTCGGAGACAAAATTCCCGCCGATATCCGCCTAATCAAAATTTTCTCGACCACCATCCGTATTGACCAGTCCATCCTGACTGGTGAGTCTGTGTCTGTTATAAAGCACACAGACGCCATCCCTGACCCCCGCGCTGTGAACCAAGACAAGAAAAATATCCTTTTCTCTGGTACTAATGTTGCTGCTGGTAAAGCCCGTGGTATCGTTATCGGCACCGGCCTCAACACTGCCATTGGTAAAATCCGTACCGAAATGTCTGAGACTGAGGAGATTAAGACACCCTTGCAACAAAAACTCGATGAGTTCGGTGAGCAACTGTCTAAAGTTATCTCCGTTATCTGCGTTGCCGTATGGGCTATCAACATTGGGCACTTCAACGACCCCGCCCACGGAGGAAGCTGGATCAAAGGCGCCGTATATTACTTCAAAATCGCCGTCGCTTTGGCCGTCGCCGCCATTCCTGAAGGTCTGCCGGCTGTCATCACTACCTGTCTCGCTTTGGGCACCAGGAGAATGGCCAAGAAGAACGCTATTGTCAGATCTCTGCCTTCAGTAGAAACCCTCGGTTGCACATCCGTCATCTGCTCCGATAAGACTGGTACACTCACCACTAACCAGATGTCTGTATCTCGTATGTTCATCTTCGAAAAGATTGAAGGTGGCGACAGCAGCTTCCTTGAATTCGAAATCACCGGTTCCACATACGAACCCATCGGAGACGTTTACCTGAAAGGACAAAAAGTTAAGGCCTCTGAATTTGACGCTCTCCAAGAATTAGGCACCATTTGCATCATGTGCAATGACTCCGCTATCGACTTTAACGAATTCAAACAGGCTTTTGAGAAAGTCGGTGAGGCCACTGAGACTGCCCTTATCGTACTCGCTGAGAAGATGAACCCCTTCAACGTCCCCAAGACTGGTCTCGACCGCCGCTCGTCTGCCATCGTCGTACGTCAAGAAATTGAAACTAAATGGAAGAAAGAGTTCACCCTCGAGTTCTCTCGTGACAGGAAATCGATGTCCTCCTATTGCACACCTCTCAAGCCCTCCCGTCTCGGTACTGGACCCAAACTGTTCGTCAAGGGTGCCCCCGAAGGCGTATTAGAACGTTGCAGCCACGCTCGCGTCGGAACAACCAAAGTCCCTCTCAGCTCTTCCCTCAAGAACCGGATCCTGGATCTCACTCGCCAATATGGTACCGGTCGCGACACCCTGCGTTGCTTGGCCCTGGCTACCGCTGACAACCCAATGAAACCTGATGAAATGGACCTCGGAGATTCATCCAAATTCTACACTTATGAAGTCAACCTTACCTTCGTCGGTGTTGTGGGCATGTTGGACCCTCCCCGCAAGGAAGTTTTCGACTCCATTGTTCGTTGCCGCGCTGCTGGTATCCGCGTAATTGTCATCACTGGCGACAACAAGGCTACCGCTGAAGCTATCTGCAGGTAAGACTCAGACACACAATGCCACATGCGACTAGTCGCTACGATAAGGTGCGGGATACAATTTTCAAGTTCTCTTCAAAACTGTACTGCCTGCACCTCTGTTGCAACGCTTAGACAGACATTTACAATACGTTCAGATGATAGGCGTTTAACGCTTGCATTGGTTTGTGGTGTCTTTCAGTTGAGCGCGCGCTGTCGATGTGTCAGACATATTTTTAGAGATCGCTTGCTAGAATCTAATTTAAGAAAATGGAGAAGAATATTTTTATTAATGAAATAGAAAAACTTCTATTTTTATGGGATATGTCAAGCTCTACCTATTCCAAGAGTCGTGCGTGTAAAAACTTGTTCTCATATTCTACGAACAAATTGCTGTTTTCACGTCCATTCCCGAAAAATGTGCAATTAGAACTGAACAGTCGCAACGCACGCCATATTAACACTACAGAAAAACCTAACGCGCCCGCTACTTTGCCTAACGCCTGTCATCTAAATGTGCCCTTAATAACGATATTAAATACCCTAGATGCAACAACACGAACAAAATCATGGCCGAAACCTGTCCAAAAGGTACATGGAAGCTCCGTAAGATGATCGCGTTGTCAATCAACAATATAAGGCATTATTTAAACATTGAAAGTCACCTTGCATACCATTACCTAATGCAAACTGTATAAGCACTGCCGGATTTAGGGGAGGGCAATCGGGGCGAAAGCCCCGGGGCCTCCACAAACGGGGGGCCCCCACAATAGAGACTTCGGAAAAAAAATCTTTCAAATTCCAACTAGTAAACACTAGTAAACATCTTTTTGGTTCCGTTCGTTAACTCTAAGATTTAATTTCAGATAATTCTTGTTTCCGTTCATATTTATATGTGTTTATTCAATACTAAGGGAATCTACTTGGTTCACAATAAATTATTTATTGAAAAACTCGACTGAAAAAAAATTGATTACTTTATTTGGAAAATAATTTTGGCTCCGAGGCCTCTGGACCTCTAAATCTGGCCCTGTGTATAAGGTCTTAATAAAAATGCATGCATCCAAGAATTAAATCAGTTTATAGTAAGTATTACAACAAAATTTGCTTCAAATGCGTGAAATTAACAAATGTTTTAGTTTTATTTATTTATTTGATATTTATTTATGTGACCTGTCGAAAAACGACACTTTACGTACTATAAGTAATTTTTTACGGAGCTCTGCGGCATCTTGACTTTTCCATGGCCCGCGCGTGACTGTGAACCACTGTCAAGCACTTCTTGATTGGGACACATTTTGAGGGCACGTGGTGTATTTAGGGTATTTAATATCGTTGGCCCTTAAACGAGAGCTCTGCGTCTAGTATGCTTGCTGGTACTAGACGCAAAGCTCTCGTACAAAATCAAACGACAATGCTCATTTTACTTGTTGCTGTGACTAGACCAGTTCACGCTGGTGCTAAATGTGTTCTATTATATTGTTGCTACATAATATCAGAACCTTTAATGTACTTTTGATAATTCCCAGGCGTATCGGCGTGTTCGGCGAAGATGAGGACACGACCAACAAATCGTACTCCGGTCGCGAGTTCGACGACTTACCCGTGTCGGAGCAACGCGCCGCCTGCGCTAGGGCCCGCCTGTTTTCCCGCGTGGAGCCCGCGCACAAGTCCAAGATCGTTGAATTCCTGCAAAGCATGAACGAGATCTCCGCTATGGTAAGTTAACTGCGAATCTCTTACGCCCTTACTCGAGAGCAGACAATTAATTTTTGCAGTGCTGCCCCTCTTTTTTTGATAGTGGTAGAATAAGACCATTTCACTCTCAAAAGCATTAAATTTCTTTTTTTTTACGCAAGTAAACTGATTTGATCTCTCTCAGTGCAACCGATAACTAGTCATTTCAGTTCTGTGCACTGCGATTTTGTCATTATTTTCACTACTGAAAAGAATAATTTATTGTTTACAAGGTCGTTTAACTTTTACAAATTAGCATACAAATTACTATCTGAAAAAAGTTGTAAGAATTTTTCTGCTCTGGAAATTTTGTATACCGCAACATGAAATTAATAATACATATAAAGATTAGACTGCAATAAAAATACAGTGGAATAAATTAAGCTATATTTAACACTATTTCAAAAAATCTCGCAAATGGGAGACAACTGTATTATAGGATCTAAAAGCGGCAGGCATCCCACATATCTCACTGTACTCAAATGAAAACTTACTTCATCAAGCAACAAAGCGCCATAATCATACACTCACGAATTTAATACTCGCGGTGTGTTTACACAACGCGACTACCGTGCGAGCTTGAATGTTTACCATCATTTGGTAATGTTTATAAACTGCTGCGAAGCGTTTATTTACTATAACCTTATAGTACGCGAAGGGCACTAGTTCACCATTGAGTGGTTACTCAGACTGGTCACGGTATGATTGACAGTGAATGCAGTATACTTAAACTTATATGTATATTGCATTTTTCGCCTTGTCTGCCTCTATATTTAATCAATTCCCTAGTTCATCTATGACACTGACGCCACCAGTTACAATTTGGAATCTCTCTAGATTTGGGAAGGGAATCAAGATATCCCGTTACTTCATTTTGGCAACAGTTGTCTAATATTGACCATTGGTAGGATTCTACATAGAAATGTTATGTTTTACA
Source organism: Chilo suppressalis (assembly GCA_902850365.2). NCBI lineage: Eukaryota > Metazoa > Arthropoda > Insecta > Lepidoptera > Crambidae > Chilo > Chilo suppressalis. The sequence goes on along the minus strand of OU963899.1, from coordinate 7,964,701 downwards.
TTCCCCGATATTTCGTAGTAACCTCACAATCACGGAGTACACGAAATATTCGGAGACTCACAAAAAACAAGATACATGGTGGCAATTCCGTTAAGTCCTACAATGGTGAACTGGTGTCCTTCGCGTACACTTTTTAGTAAATAAGGTGAACGAACTCGCTAATTACTATATTAAAATGCCGACTATTTGTAAACTTGACGTCGGTCTGTCGCTTTCATTCCTTATAAAGTACTAGCGGAGTTAGTTAGAAATAAAGTTTTGACTTTCCTACCGTTTTATTATATGTATAGATAGATATAGATAGATAACGACAATCTGTTGTCATGTTTACAAATAGCAAACATTTTGATACATGAAAGTTTGAAACACCACATAGCTGACCATGTAGTGGTTCCCCAGACTGGTGACGGTGTGAATGACGCGCCCGCCCTGAAGAAGGCCGAGATCGGTATCGCCATGGGATCCGGCACCGCCGTCGCTAAGTCCGCCGCCGAGATGGTGCTCGCTGACGACAACTTCTCATCCATTGTCGCCGCCGTCGAGGAAGGTAGGAAACTCAACTAGAGTGCGACCAAGATCTTGTGGCTCTTTTAAACATTGACAGGAGGGCGCTGCTGGCAACGATATTAAATACCCTAGATACACCAACAAAATCGTGGCCGAAACCAGTCCAAAAAGTACATTCGACGATCCACGGAGCTTCGTAAGATTATCGCGTAGTCAAAAACAATATAAGGCATTGTTTAAACGTTAAAAGTCACCTTTAATGCATACTATATAAGGTCTTACTTAAAACGCATCCGTCTAAGAGTTATGAGAGTTCGAAATGGAAGCTCGTAAAATTTGACGAATTATTGCTATATGCGGAAGAATATAGACCTTATTTCTTTGACTGCGCGCAATTCTAAATGCGCTGTTAGCCATATAGCAGGTACGGACCGCGAGGAAAAGAGACAGCTATATAACCGACCATGCATTTGAATATCACAAATATTTTCTATTATATCAGAAGTGCGTTAAATTAACAAACATTTATTAGGTACCTGTCGAAAAAACGACACTACGTACTATAAGATTTTGTTTCGCATTTTTTCACAGAGCTCTGCGGCATCTTGACTTTTCAACGGTCCGCACGTGACTGTGAACCAAAAAGTGCTTGAGTGGTGTTCAAGCACTTCTTGATTGGGTAACATTTTGAGCGCTAGTGGTGTATCTAGGGTATTTAATATCGTTGGCTGCTGGTGAACAAGTGGTGAAATGGGGATAATACTAAGCACGTAATATCTCCTTACTAAAGGGAACGTTATAATTTATAATAACTGGAAATGAGTTATAAGAATGCACTTTTCTCTATAAATAAAAGTCTTAATACCTTCTTAAAATTAGTTCCAATTTAGGCCACGGTCCACAAGATCTTGGTCAAACTGTATGTTTACTTTTACGCACGTAGAGTGTATGTACTTGGCTGGGAGATAGGGAAAGGGAGTTGTACACTTAAATAAGGAAAGTAATTAGACCTTTTTGGCTTCATGCATCATCATCAGCCTTTTAAAGTCCAGAATGAAGGGGCACTTATGGATAAAATAGGACAACTAACTAGCAGTGAGAATTGGTAGGTGTTAAATACTGTAGATGTAGCTTCGATCTTTAGCACCCACTGTAGCCGTCTAGTACGCGAGTTGTCTAAGACTAACGTGCTTTCCGAAGCATGGAGCAGCTGGAGACAGTAAGTTTTTGGTCACCCATCCTATGACCGGCCATTACGAAAATTGCTTAAATTTCACGAGAACAGACCGAACCATTTGCACCATCTAGCTCTTCATACAGACATGTTCTTTATAAGTGACAAAATTTAATCATTTCTATAGCTCATATCTCTTTGACGCCACTAGTTCCAAATAATATTTATCAAACTATAGTGACATATTATCACTACCATTCTCGACAGCTGTTTTCTAAGCTAAACCATGGGTATGATTCTGCCTAAACCAATGTTAACCAAATATTTGTCAAAATCGACAACAGGTCGCGCCATCTACAACAACATGAAGCAGTTCATCCGCTACCTGATCTCTTCGAACATCGGTGAAGTGGTCTCCATCTTCTTGACCGCTGCTCTGGGTCTTCCCGAAGCCCTGATCCCCGTGCAACTGCTGTGGGTCAACCTGGTCACTGACGGTCTGCCTGCCACCGCCCTCGGCTTCAACCCCCCTGATCTCGACATCATGGACAAACCACCTCGCAAGGCTGACGAAGGCCTTATCTCTGGATGGCTGTTCTTCAGGTAGGGTTCTTTTGTTTTCGCTTTTTCTAACTGAGGTGAGGGGAGTTCATCCGCTACCTGATTTCTTCAATCCCACCAGATCTCGACATCATGGAGAACTGACGAAGGCCTCATCTCTGGATGGCTGGTCTTCAGGGACGGTTTCTTTTGTTTTCGTTTATTCCAACAGGGTTGAGGGTTCATCCGCTACAGAATTCCTCAACCCTCCACGATCTCGATATCATGGACAAAACACCCCGCAAGGCTGACGAAACCCTCATGTCTGGATAACTGTTCTTCAGATAGGGTTCTTTTTGTTTTAGCTTATTCCAACAGGGAGTGAGAGGAGTTCATCCGCTACCTGATTTCTTCTAACATCGGTGAAGTAGTCTCCATTTTCTTGACCGATTTTCGGGGCCTGCCTGAAGCCCTGATCCCCGTGCAATTGCTGTTGCGTAGTTAAACGAAAACGCTGGACCCAGTGGACGCCATATTGCTCTACGGTTTTGACGTCATTATCACTGTAAATTAATGCGTTACCTTGGTTACGAAAACATTAAAAGTACTAAATCAACAGCTGACACTTTGTCATATACTAGCGGTGTGACGTAATAATGTGGCAGCCACTACGTCTACTATTTCATCGTGTTTTAAAACAGATTTAAAAAACTGAAAACTTTCAATTGAATATTAAAATGCATTTTGTTATTTTATTAACTGAAACTAGCGTTTTCCGACTCCTCTTTGCCTGAACTATAGCAATTTTGGAAATATAAAAAAAATAGCAAGTTGAAGTGGCAGAGGGCTGGCCATATTTGCTGCAGATCCGATAACCGTTGGGATAGACGAGTTCTAGAGTGGAGACCGCGTCTAGGCAAACGTTGTGCAGCACGAGCTCAGGCACGGTGGAGTGACGATTTGCGCAAGGTGACTGGCAGGAGCTGGATGCGAGTAGCCCAAGATCGACATCAATGGCGAGCAATTGGAGAAGCCTATGTGCAGCAGTGGACTAATGTAGGCTGTTGATGAGACTTTTTCTCAAGTAGAGTGAAATATCCTATTGTTTTTGTTATGCAGGTACATGGCTATCGGTGGATACGTAGGCGCCGCGACAGTGGGCGCTGCATCGTGGTGGTTCATGTATTCTCCGTATGGGCCACAGATGACGTACTGGCAACTCACGCACCACCTGCAATGCCTCGGGGGCGGTGACGAGTTCAAGGTGAGTACGGTGTTAATGTCCATGCGTAGGGTAACCATTGAGGAATTTCAAAAGTCCTGACAAAAATCCTGAATTTTTAGTCACAAAATGGTACCATTCCTCACTTACTTACAATGGTATGGTATTTAAATCAATATTTACTTTTATTATTTATATTCAATGTAATTTAAAAATTCGGACAAAGTCCGGGGACTTGTCCGGACTAATCCGGACGGATGGTAACCCTATCCATACGTTACGAACTCACGAAAAGCTTTTATACTATGTCATGTTTACTTTTTCCTTAGTTTTGAAGGGGAAAGTGAACGAGGAGATGAAATAAGTAGTCAATAAGTCTTTGTCTTTCATTAAGTTACTAAGCGTCCAAATTCCACTGCCCATTAATTTTATGAATATTAAAGTTTGTCACTCAATCTTACTCAGTGGACTGCTAGAAATGTAGGGTAAGAAATTGTGAACGATTCAAAAGAGAAGACCGATACACTTTGATATATTCTAAATTGAAAATGCCTTCAATATCTAACGTGAGCTTGTTCCCAATTCCCCAGGGCGTCGATTGCAAGATCTTCACCGACCCTCACCCTATGACGATGGCGCTGTCCGTACTCGTAACCATCGAGATGTTGAACGCCATGAACAGCTTGTCGGAGAACCAGTCCCTCGTGTCTATGCCGCCCTGGTGCAACATGTGGCTCATCGGCTCCATGGCGCTCTCTTTCACGCTGCACTTCGTCATTCTATACGTCGAGGTTCTCTCGGTGAGTACATCCATACTGATCCATACCGTCGGTGACCATAGACACGCTGAACGCAATGACAAACCTGTCGGAGGCCCAATCTCTCGTGTCTATGCCGCCCTGGTGCAAAATGTGGCTCATCGGCTCCATGGCTTGTCCAAGTTTATATAATGAAAGATCAATAACATCTAAATTAAATAAAAATAAGGTCAAGTTGGTCCCTGCCTCGGCACAATGCCACAACGACACCAAGGCCGATGCGGCGCTAATATTCTGGCATGGCCTAAAGTTCGCGCGAATAAAAGTATTTATATAAATTACAGTTAAAATACCAAAAACAAAGAAAAAGAAAAGGCTGAGTTCATTTTATTCTCTTTGCCTTACTGTCTCTGCAATTAAATTTATTTAAAAAAAACCCAATAGTCTGTAGTCTGTGGAATTTTAAGAAGCGCATTTATTACATAGTTAATTTAAGGACTATAGTAGAAAATAAGCAAGAAACTTCATTGTCATATGTTTTAGAGAATTATCATCTTTTTTTATTATTCTGGTTATTTTTTTTTTTGATTGTTTTAGATTATTCTGGTTGAGTTTATGCTAAAAAAATTACGATGCTTGTGAAAAAATATTATTTATAAATGCTTTAAACCTAACATTTATATAGTCTAAGATAACCTTCACAATTTCTTGCATTCATTGACACATAAATAGTGACAAGGACTCGAGTCACCTTTCATTACAAAGTATCATCTCATATATTGACTTTGGTTATCACTGTAAAACTACAGTGATTTTCTTTCAGTTTATTGCACTGGCTTAACTTTGACTACCAGTGTTGTTTAAGTTTTTTTATATTACATCCTAGTTCAAAAAATTACTTGCAGGCCATAAAGATATTGTGCATTAGATAACCAACAGATGTTTAGCGCATGGTAAATACAGGGCACACTAAAATAAAATGCATGACAACTATGCATAACAAAACAACTAAAGCCCGTTCTCAAGCACTATTTTTCCATTGTAACAGTAATCGATTTCCTGCCTATTCAGACCACAGCTGGGGCACGAGCTTTCGCTAAACTCGGAATAGGGAGATCAGGCCATGAAAGAGTACATATTTTGTTTGTCAATGTATTTTTTTTATATATTACTAGTGTGTGCCCGCTACTTCGTCTGCGACGAAAAATTGGTCTCCCATACAAACTTTCACCCGCTTAAAGGGGGGACACAAACTATGTATGTCCTTCCCCAGTACTCAAACTATCTCTATACCAAATTTCATCTAAATTGGTTCAGCTGATTAATCGTGAAGAGGTAACAGACCGACAAAGAGTCACACTTTTGGATTTATAATATTAGTATGTGTTTGTGTTTTGTATGTTTGTCGATCAGAGAGTGTCTCGCTTAACCCTCGACCACTAAGCAATCGAGCTCCAAGTACCCTTAGCACAAACCAATATCGAATTCGAAATTCAACATTGGTTCGTGCTAAGAGTACATCACTCAATTGATTTCCCTTATAGTGCGATTCAAATAAGAATAGAGAAGCCAATGACCTCCATCTGTCAAACGTCGCTTGAAAAGTACACTTTGCAAAAAAAATCTTGTAAGACTTTTTTAGCACTGCTAATTCTAGAATAAAAACCAAACATTTGTAAACAAACTAACAAATATTGATAATTAATATTGTTTGCTGTTTTTTTTTCATTTATTTAGCTTTGGCTATGGCTGGTTGATAACCTAAATCGTCAACCAAATGTCACTTAAAGGAGCTAGATTCTGATTAATATTTTTCCTCACACAGTCATAATAAATAAGTTTTATTAAATAAAAACTTTTTTTTGCTCACTCTACCTATTTGGTTTGAATTGAGAGCTATGACGCCACAATATGGCGCCAAGTCGGTCCTATTCTTAGTTGAATCGCATTATACTAATAATACTCGACTCGACGACCTCCGTGGCCGAGTGGTTTGTACGCTGGGTTTCATGGTGTTGCCGACTCGAGAGGTCCCGGGTTCGAATCCCGGTGGGGCAGATGTTTGTGTGATGAATACGAGCATTTGTACTCCAGCCATGGATGTTATGTATTTCTATATAAATATACTTATATAGGTATAGTATATGTATTCTATCCGTTACCCTAGCATCCCATAACGCAAGCCTAACAGTTCTTACTTTGGGGCTAGGCTAATTGGAGTTAGTGTTGGAAATATTTATTACTAAAAAAAATCCTAACTACCTAAATTACACTAACAATACTTTTACCTAAACTCCAGGCCGTGTTCCAAGTGACGCCGCTGTCCGTTGACGAATGGGTAACCGTGATGAAGTTCTCCATCCCGGTGGTACTGCTCGACGAGGTGCTCAAGTTCGTCGCGCGCAAGATCTCCGACGGTGAGCGGCACTACCTCGACGGCATGCAATGGATTGTGCTCATGTGGGCCGTATTTTTCGGCCTTATCATCTACGGACCCCTCTAAACGAGGCCCAGTGCTCACCCCAGTTTGTTCCCGTAACAGGGATGGTGACGGGGTTCATTTGATTAGCGAAATTTACTTTTCGGACTTTAGGAGATTATTTTAAAAATAATGGACACTTTTTTTATTTTTTGCTCATGGCAATCTAATAATCTTTAAAATGACAAAGTGAAGCGCGTCAAAGTTTGTTAGTGCGGACTCATAACGTACGACTTCTAAGTAAAAAAAAATACCAACACGTTATGTCGACAGCGACATTTTAAATCAATATATCTTTGAAATGTTTTGATTGTGTGAATAAAGAAAGAATACGTGTCCATTACTTTTCGATAATCTACCTGATAAACGAAGAAAAAAAACAGTCATCATCCCTTTACCTGACCCCCCCATTTAAAGAATCTCGCCTTACCCACGTTTAGTTGTGAAAGAGAATAAAGCGTGGGTAGTGCAGATTCCGCCGTGGAAAAATTAAGGACTTTGAGCATCGGCTCACCACGGCCCCCTAACGGAATGCTAATCACGGTGTGAAGTGACTCTCATAGTGCACGGTGATGGACGAGCCACGGTACTTCCCCGACCCCGCTTCGTGTGATACCGTATTTTAATATTTTTTATCTAATTTGGTTTCACGTGCGAGACAATAATAATGAATGTGAGCTCGTTTCTTTAGAAATGTTTTTTGACGAGGACGAATGGTCTCCTTCTTATAGTGTTTCTCTCGTGTTTCTCATTGATTACTAGCTAGAAATGAAGCGGCTGTGAAGACCTTCATTGTATAGTGCTAACCTGTAACACCAAAAATTGGTTTTAATACAAAATTTTTATAATGGGTAACTTTAAAAAATAGTTATACAATTACTGTGTAATATTCGTTTACGAGTGATTTTTATAGATTTTGTATAAATATGGATAGTGCTCCGAGCTCCATTTTCACAAATAATGTTTTTGGTGGACTCGCACACGGCTCAGTACCTTGTCCCTTGTGGACAGCAGACATAAAATTTACTATTATAGTAATGTGCATTGTTAGTGCTTAGTGTAATTTATTGTAAGTATATTGTTAGGGAAACGGTTACGATTATTTTGCTCTGCAAACTTCTGAGTAGGAAAATAATACCGCTCTGTCCTTTCACCTGTGACCGCTTGTTAACATTCCTCTTTGCATTTCAATTTCTACCTGACAACAGCACTGTATGTTACCAACCTGCTCTTTTTCTAGCCTAACATATTATATTTTCATGCTATATTAACAAACAGGAATGTATGATCTTTAATTATATTTGTGATAAAATTTTATTACACAACGAAAGCTTATTCTTTTAGACATATTAACGTCCAATATCTTTCATATGTGAAAGGATATATATACAAGTTTCTATAAAGCAATATAGTCAATATATGTTCGAATGTCAGAATGTGTTAGTTTGGAATTGTTTAATTGTTTCTTGAATAAATTGATTTGATTTTTCTATTTCTCTCGCAATGGATGGTTATAATGTCAATAGTGTTATTGATGAGACATAATATTACCGTAAGTTTAGGGAAATTAATCGGAAATAAATACTGATTCTTTTTTTTGTTATGGTATACAAAGATTGTACTTCCATATGAATAATATGATTTACATATTTGCATGTGTTTTGTACATTGCATGTTTGATTTAAGGGTGCAGTTTGATTTTTTTGAACAACTAAAAAGAATAATCTCTAAAATATAATTGTCTTATATTTAATATAATGTGTACTACTACATTGTAAGACCGTCAACATTGACCAATATGCAAAGTTATACAACCACAACACACTGCACACGGAAGAAGGGCATGCTCAAAATCCTACATTACTTTTACCCCAACCTTTTCCAACCACGTTATGATAATGAAATAACTTATTTAAAATGTACAGTTGTTTATACATATTTTACATTAATTAAAAATGTCAAGAATTAAAGCTCGCAATTGTTTTTCTTGCAACCATCCTCACTAGAGCCCTTGTGACGTTGTTTGTTGCCCTCAGACATCGGAAACAGACCCCGCGTGACAGACACTACCCAATACCCACTCACACCCTTGAAACAGTTCTCCACAACCTAAACTGAATATTCGAGTGTTTCGTGTGTTTCCTACTAACCAATCTGGCTAACACCACTAAGCTCAAGTTTTGCAAGCTTCCGAAACGCTATTTGGCTATAATAAAACCAAGACTTGTTCTGCAAAAAGAAGTCTTAATTTGTTCTCTATTAAATTTGAATGGAATAACCTGTCGTTCCTGTTATGTTCCGATTAATATTTGCAAAACTTAGTATCGTCCCCGCATGGCAGGTACGGCCATGTGGCGCATGCACTAACGTGGTGTTGTCTGCCCCCAGCCAAGCCGACGTGGAAGCTGTAAGCGCCGGGCCCCGTCGCAGCGCCACTGCACGCACATATTCCATGAACACTCATTGTTTGTTGTGATCCCGCAGTGAAACTACACATTTAAGTAACTACGACACGGTTGTGATCTCTGCATAGTGAACTCTCAGTAAGTTCGGACGGCCGCCCCGCACGAGCGACCCGCCACTAACGCTCTCGTTGTTTTGCAGCGAACGAGATTGTCATTGACAAGTGGTAAACGCCACCGCGTCATATAGTTCCTCACCCGCTTCTCTGCTACTTCTACCGCTCTCGTCTCCGATAGTTAAACCCAGTTGGAATTTAGATTATCGTCGCTCGCTATGAGCGGCGCATGCTACGTGCTATGCTATACTAGAGTAGCCAGGCTACTCGTAAAGCCGCTAGAGCGCTGCAGTCGCGGCCGCTCGAGCGCTAGATGCGATGGGAGGCGCGAGAGGTCGGCGCGGCGGAGGCGGGCCGGGCGCCGCCCCGTCACCTGCTCACCTGTGCTAGTTCATCAGAGAGGACTTAACTTGTTCATAATGTGTATATAATACAGTATGCTTAGGAGGTTTAATCATTGTTAAATTACATTGTTCTAATTTAAAGACTACATGGTGCCCGTCGACAGAAGCAGTGCGGTAGACGATGTGTACTTAAGTTGAGAGCACTTTTAATTTATTGTTATATTTTTATTCTCTTTTATTCTAGTTTTGCTTAAATAGCGCCGAGTCCATTTATATTAGTGCTGACACCTCGACGAGCAATATGGTGTCTGTAATGTAAGGGAAGGATAAATATAATTGTCCAGTGTTTGGGACGAAATTGAGTCCAAAAATTTAAACATACCTGTACATTTTAATGTATTATTGTTTTGTACAATAAACCGTTATAAAACGATGGTTGTTTAATTTCTATTCATTTCTTGGGTAATGTGCCTACTTACGTAAGTAATATTGTTACCTTGGTTAAGTGCGTACGCTGCCATAAGCATGATCATGAAGCAGACTTCGGCTTCGCGTGCAGTTGCATAGAACTGCGCTGCGACAAATGAGGGCGAGGGGCCTGTGCAGTTCAAACACTACAAGACATACTAAATAATTATGGCGATCTTAATTAACTGTAACAGTTTCATTTGCACAAACTAAAAGAATTTTTACGCAGCTTAAAATAAAATGTCTGCATCGGAATTTTCCGGTATTTTTTTAAATGCTGTTTATGTCTTTAAATATTTGGTTCCTTGCTTCTTTCGCTTACCTATGCTTACCTACCTATTTATTGACAGTTTATTTCAATGATGTTAGGTAACGTAAGCTCTCTTCTGTACTTGTAATTTAATTAGATGCACCTGTTAGAAATGAAATGGTAGGACAGGACAGGCAGCAAGGGCGGATCCAGGGGGGGTTCATGATCCCCCCCCCCTGGGCTGGGATGGACCAAACCCAGGGGGATTTTATTTAAGTACTTTCAATATTATCCTGAGTCATGTATACAAGTTGTTTTCGAGAGTCCTCACGAATCGTCTCGCGCGCAGGTTTGACGACTTCCAGCCTCCCGAACAAGCCACTATGTCAGTTCGACTCCAGGACCAAAACACGAAGCCAATCCAGCTGCAGCGTGGTGTAAGACAGGGTGACGTTATATCACCGAAACTGTTTACAGCTGCGCTGGAAGACGTTTTCAAACTTTTGGACTGGAGCGGACTTGGCATCAACATAAACGGCGAGTACATGACGCACCTTCGATTTGCAGATGATATCGTAGTCATGGCTGAGACCATGGATGACCCTGGCACAATGCTCGGCGACCTCAGTAGGGTGTCCCAACAAGTGGGTCTCAAAATGAACATGGACAAGACGAAAATCATGTCGAATTCCCATGTCGTACCCACTCCAGTGACTGTTGGGAGCTCTACACTGGAAGTTGTTGACCAGTACGTATACCTGGGACAAATAGTCCAACTGGGTAAGTCCAACTTCCAGAAAGAGGTTAATCGACGAATCCAACTCGGCTGGGCAGCGTTCGGGAAGCTACGTAGCATCTTCTCGGAACATCTACCGCAGTGCCTCAAGACGAAAGTCTTCAATTCGTGCGTGTTGCCAGTGATGACATACGGAACCGAGACGTGGCCGCTTACAATGGGTCTTGTAAGAAGGCTCAAAGTCACCCAAAGGGCAATGGAGAGGGCTATGCTCGGAGTTTCTCTGCGTGATCGAATCAGAAATGAGGAGATACGCAAGAGAACTAAAGTCACCGACATAGCCCACAGAATTGCAAACCTTAAGTGGCAATGGGCAGGGCACATTGCTCGCAGGACCGATGGCCGTTGGGGCGGAAAGGTCCTCGAGTGGCGACCGCGTACCGGGAGACGCAGTGTTGGCAGGCCCCCCACAAGGTGGACCGACGATCTGGTAAAGGTCGCGGGAAGCCGCTGGATGCGGGCAGCATGGGACCGATCGTTGTGGAAATCTATGGGGGAGGCCTATGTCCAACAGTGGACGTCTTTCGGCTGAAATGATGATGATGATGATGACTTTCAATATTTAATATACCACGACTATATGACCCCCCCCCCCCCCCCCCCCCCGGCGCCAAAGCTGGATCCGCCCTTGACAGGCAGGAGGGCTCATATTCATAATTAGCCTAGGGCGGTCAGAACTCTAAATCAGGCGCTGCTGAAACGTTTCCGAGATCCGACTGGTTCGGAGGCTGGAATCGATTAGCGGGCGATTCATAATGACTCTCTAAAACATCTTGTAAATGTGGCTTTTTGTTCTTCAATAGGGTGTTGTCATCTTTTTAAAGCTAAATTGGTACTTATAATACAGTGTTCAATCGCTTTAAAAACAATTTCTGTAAGCTTCAATAGAATGGGCAATAAACCGAAGTGTCTACAGGAAGATGCAGCTTCGGGAACTTTTCTATTGAGGACCATTTTTATTTGTGCTACTTTTTTTTTTTAATTTTAATAACATGAGTGCCACTGTCACAATTAAGAAGAATCTAACTACAGATCTCAAGCCAAAATCTAACAAACCAAGGCCCACAGAGCATGCCTTTTATATACACTTCAAACATGACTCCTTTCGGTGAAGTCGAGTAAAAAAGTAACAAGATTCAGCTAAAAGATATCCTGGATGGGTGGTAGATATGTGGTAAGAAAAAAATGTTAGACAATTCAAAAATAAATTTGATATGAATAGGTACATTCAATAATAATTTCATTTACTGCCGTGGGATGGAATGTAAGCGAATTTTTGCAACGAAATTGGCATAGAATAATAAACTTTATGTAAACTGTATACAGTATAATACTTCTATACAATATAATAATTTGTAATCTGAGAATTTAACATACAAATTAAATACGAGTTAAATGCTAGGGAAAATCTCAAGAATGCGCGGGAGATTCCGCAGAAGAGGCGCATCCATTTTTGCCTCATATTTAGTTGAAATCCCTTCCATTCCATTCCGGTGCGCGACGCTATAAATTGAGTCCCAATGTGGTACAAAATGTTTGTAAACATTTTAAAGGTATTGTAAGGGGAGCAACGTTACTGAAAATCAATCATTTATTTATGTCACATGAAAATAGTTTGTGGTGTACCACTTGTGGTTTACAATATATATGGTGTCGATTCTAGCATGATTCTCTAAACCTAAACTTAAATTAGACAGCAGTATATCCTTGTCATTCTCTATGCAGAATGAAAAAGAGAGACTGATGTTAAATTTAGTTTTAAGTTTAGAGAATCACGCCAGAATTGGCCAGTATAGTGTTATGAGAGACTGGTGCCTGAATTAGGTTTCAGTGAAACCTTTGAAAAAAAATCGAGGCACAGTAGACAGTGCTCACCAGCAGGTGCATGATCAAAAGTACTTTTAATATTTTGTAGTAACCAGTGTCCTCAAAGTGCGTGCCGGGATCGGTTCCCGGTTCAAGAGGATTGTTTTTGTATTTATTGTAATCCCGGTATTTCGATGGCTCCATCGAAATACCGGGGGCTCCCCCAGCGTTACCCGTTTACTCCCAGCAGTGCCAGTGGAGTAGTTTAAATGAACTATGCGTCTGAGTATCACACGAGAATACTGGGAATCGGAATTCCAATAATCCAGTCTTTGGAACTAATAGTGACGACTGATACTTTCAGTCCCATCATGGGGCTACTCTAAAAAAAAATACCCAACTACAGCGCTACTTGCAGGGTAGACTTGTAAGCTATCAGGTTCGGCATGAAAATGAAAGATGGACTGAAATGAATAAATTATCCAAAAATGGAGGCTGTCTAATAAAGGCAGAAATATATTTATCTGTTATGTTGTGTTTGTGACACCTCGGAGATGTATCGGTTTCATACATTTACCCACAGACTATTTAGATACTACGTACATTTACCATTTAGAACGGTTAGAGTGAGAACGGTGTCGACTATAGATGTAAAACAACCCATAGACTGAAACAACCGATTTAAAACGTTTTAAACAAAATGTTGCCGTTTTAAACCCCAAATAAATCGTTTTAAACTGTTGAAAACTGGCATACAAAAATAAAAGAACTATGTTTTTTACACTTCATTATGGTAAATTTTTGGTCACCTGACGTCATGTTTATGTTGCAGTTTATATGCATGTGTGTGTAGGGTAGGCGAGCTGGCAAAGTTTGCGTCGAGCACAGACTAGTTAGAGGCGTCGAGTAATGACGAGTGACGTCAACGAGAGTGCGAGAGTGTGAGTTTGGTTTTAAACCGAATCAAATTGATTGAATTGATTTATATCATTTGAAAACAATGAAATTTTTTTTATTTACCAACACAGAGTTTTTAACTTATGATAACTTAGATCATATAAATGCTCTTAGTATGATAAGAGTTTTTATAACTTAGGTAGGTATACCTATCTAAAGAAAAGTTTAGTAGAAAAAAAATCCACGCGGACCAGGCAGCGGACGGGACTCGAACCCGCATCCTTCGCTATCCGGGCGAATGCACTGACCATTATGCTACCACGGTCCTATTAGCCGCGTCGAAATTTTCCTAGCCTTAAGCTGCAGGGCAGCGCCATCTCTTCACATTGTAGGTAACCCACAATGTCAAATGAATACTTTTTCAAGTATTTAACATTTGAAAGAAGAAATAGCAATTTTATTTATGATTTTATTTATTTTTTTAAGCATTTAACTGCTAGATGTTTAAATTTAAAGAAAAGTTTACTAGAAAAAAAACGTACGATACGCGTGACCTAAGTTGCCTATTACTGCACGGCGTGAAGTTAGCGCCCGAGCGGAGCGAGGGTGCTAAACGCCGTGCAGTAATAGACAACTTAGGCCACAAGTATCGTATACTATTTTATAGCAAGTGTAACATAAACCCGCCCGGACGCGGGCAAGAGGGGGAAGTTCGGGGGGGGCGGAGGCCCCCCCGAGGGATGCGATTAGTGTTTTGAAAGTAACATTCATGTATTGCAATCACAAAGAATTGCAATACAGACTGCAAGTCAAACTCTGAAAAGAAAGAATTCCGGTTCAGATTACCATTTTGAAAGTATATTTCAAAAGGAAAAAATCAAATATCATTACAACAAAATAGAATTTCAATGTATCCGTGAACGTTTCCTTGATTGGCATAGTAAAGTTACGCGTATCGTATGTACTAATTCTACATGAGTGAAGTTGGTCAATTCATTTACACACCGTGCAGAAATAGGCAACTTAGGTCACGGAAAAGCGTGCGTAAAGTGCGGGTTTAGGTCACACTGTGCTATAATAGTACATTACGATACGCGTGACCTAAGTTGCCTATTACTGCACGGCGTGAAGTTAGCGCCCGAGCGGAGCGAGGGTGCTAAACGCCGTGCAATAATAGACAACTTAGGCCACAAGTATCGTATACTATTTTATAGCAAGTGTGACATAAACCCGCCCCGGACAAAACGAAAAAACGAATTCGATTTATTCTCTTGTCGCCATTTTTTAAATGCATCATACGCTGCTGTATACAGCCGTTTCGATTTTTGGGGCAACAAATTCAATGTCACCGACTTCGCCACTTTTTTAATTGCGTCCGGAACAATTTCACCGTTCTCGTATTCGTTTAGGTCACTATCCGAACTGGCCATTTGCACTCGCACGAACCTATACCGGTTGGGTAAGTTTTTTTTTTACTAGCTAAGCATACAAGTCGAAATGCAGTTATCGTAGATAAAGATGCTCCAATTGTAATGATAAATATGACTTTTTTTAATGTTTTTATTTTAGGTTCGTTGTAACGGTTATTTTAAATGAATTATTTTTAATTTATTGATAAAGTGACTTTTTATATGGTTCCAAAAGTTATCAAAAACTTATATTATAAACATTCAATTTTCATCATCGTATTCTATGATCTCGAAGACCGGAACTCCACCAAACCCATCAACATCATCAGTAGCTTCTTCAGAACTTTGAAGCGTTCTATGAAATTGAAGGCAATCCTCAGGTATGTAGTGGTACATGGATTGTAAGTCCACTAATTTCGCTGGAGCAATCGGTTTGCCATTAGGCCACAATAAACAAAAATCAGATTCTTTTATGTATTGCAGTTCTCGCTTTATTCTTTTATCAATTTTCAACTCATTGAAATCGTCTTCCATCTATATATCTGCCTTAACTCTAGTTTCTGTTAGGTACTTTTCCAAGCTACGTTTCCAATACACCAATAACTCTATGCCACTAACTATGGTTTCCAATGTAATAGGCGCTACACACCTTCAGTTTTAAGTGTGCCATTTATTTGTACAGTTAATCTGTACAGTGAAATCGTAGGTCCATACAGCCTACACACTTTCAAGTAAATTTCGCGATCTTTCAGTTTTTATCATGACCTCTGTAGACGACGCTTTTGCGATCGTAGGAACGAATCGAAAATAAACGTCAATTGTGGTGTAAACACTGGCTTCTGTTGAGAAAATCGTATTCACACACGTCTTTTATAAATGAATTGAAAATTAGGTCTAAAATTACAATAATTATTTGATAATGAACGAGAATACCTATTTGCTCCTGCTGTCTTTCTGTAAAGGCGGAGAGCAAGGAAGCAAATACCTGTTCATTTTGTTGTAATATTTAAAATAATGTAATGGCATCTGTATGATGCTGGCAATACTGAACGTTTTAACTTCCTGTTTCCATTTGCGCTTTGCTCTCTTGCTGTGTCTGTGATTGTGTATTATAATAAAACCAGTACATAAAAAAAACAGCAGTTATCCAACAAAGACTTTTATTATAAAAAATAATACACTTCACGCTCGCTGCGACAAAACTGTCAAATCTGCGCAGTTTTCGACTACACACTCACAGTTTTAACTGTACAGTTCTATTTGTACTGATTTACCTATTCATGTTTTGATTAGATCTCAATTTAACTGTACAGTTCAACTGTTCTATACACATTACGATTTCACTATACAGTTTAACTGTACAGATAAATCGCACAGATAAAACTGAAGGTGTCTAGCGCCCATAAGAGATCTTTGTCTTCCTCTTGAAAAAAATATAACAATAACTGTCAAATTGCTGTCATTTTTGGCAGTTTCCCTTCCCTCTTCCACTCTCTACTGGTTTTTATATACATTGCTTTGAACGTTGTTTTATAAAAAATAATTTAACTACAACGGCTTATTTAAGCCTAGATTGGTAGTATTTTAATCAAAATGCAAAAGACATAGATGACCTACATTTACAACACATGATGGAAGCTTCAAGGTAAGTGGATCCTGAATTCTGTATTAAGTAGGCACCTGCAAAGTTCAGTTATTCCTTTCACGAACGTATTTTGATTACAGAGTGGATGCTGAATTAAAAAATAAAATGGCACATTTAGATATAATGGAGGTGGATACTCCTAGTAATGATCCAGCTCGAGAAAAGTCTGATGATGCAGCATCATCTAGAGTTTTAAGAAAAAGGAAATCTCTAATGCCTGAAATTAGCAAATCTAGAAATCGTAGAGTTAGCATGAAACCACGAAAACATATGACTGAAAATGCAAATCCCAAGCAAATTGAAGCTCTTTATTTAAACAAGAAAGTAAAAGCTTTATCACAAACATTGGAAACAATTTATGAGGAACCTAAGACTGATAATTCGCCAGATACTTTGATTAGTGGAAGAAAAGTTAAAAGACTACTTACATTCCAGTTGGGTAATCAATATACAAAAGAAAAAATTAAGAAACGAAGGGCTAAAATCAAAAAACTCCTTGGTAATAAGTCATTTTTAAACAGGAAGAAAATTCCCATGCAAGTGTTTCTTAAAACAATTGAATGTTTAGAATTAGATGAGGTAGTACAAAGTGAGACAAAGATATTAAGCAATGATAATGTCTCATTGACTTAGTTACCTCTGGTAATAACTAAGTGATTTGTGTGAAATTTGGTTATATTGAATAAATGTCTTTGTTTTGCTATGAAGTCGTATATTACCAATCTACAAAATAGTCTTACTATTTTTGGGATCTGACATTCAAAAACATTTAAATCTTGATACTTTTTCTTTATTTGCAACTATGATGCATTTTTCATTCACATTATTTAAAGTGGAATCTCTCTCAAGTGACATGTTTTCATTATATGTAAGATATACAAAGTAATTAATTACTATACAAATATGTTTCACTTTTACAAAACAATCATAATCCAAAGTATTATAATAATATGGTTTAACATTATTGCATTTTTATTCATAAACAAGTACTCAATGGTTATAATTTTTATTTTCTAAGCATGTAACTCTGCTTGATGTTAAAATCTAAAGAAAATATAACTAGAAAAAAAATCATCGCCAACCATTTTCTTTAAGTACTTCATGGTGTCGATTCTGACATGACTCTCTTAACCTAAAGTTAAATTTAGCAACAATGTATCCTTGTCATTCTCTATACAGAATGAAAAGGAGAGACTGATGTTAATTTTATTTTTAAGTTTAGAGAATCATGCCACCATCGACACCAATATTTAACTAAATGATAATTTTATTTATTTGTGCTTTAAAACTAAATTCTTAACACAAAACTGTCAAATTTAACCTATAAGTTCACTGTGTAAAACAATGGAAATCTGGATTTTCTTGTTCATTATTTATTTAGGAATGTACAGTTCTTATTAAGTTTACTAAAACAATACTTAATTAATAAAACACTATTGCTAGGTCTACAGTTATAAAGAATACAATATAAAATAATATTTTTTACACAATACTGCACTTGCATGACACATATATTAATGGTCTAGTTAATCCAAACAACCAGTTAACAATTTCAACAATATCACAACTTCATAGTCCAATCAATAACAGTTAAGTATGTACATATTTCAGTCTCTGATATGACATAATGTAGAAGTACTAGAACAATTATCATATTCTTTGAATAATGCTGCTTGACTATTATTTGTTATATTGACACAAACACAGTGTGGTTTATCTTTTCCTGGTGTATAAAGCTGTCTAGGTACACCAGTCCAGCTTCTTGTTATCCCACCACTAAAAACAAAAATATTTCAATATATTTTATTACTTGCAATCTACCTTGGCTTCGCACAGGTAAACTAAACATGATTAAATAAACATAATATGTTGCTCAGGGGTAAATTGTAGCCACTTGAAGGCATTTTTGAAATGGTGAGAATTTAAGTAAGTTTCTTTACTTAAGTTAATTTATTACAGACATACAAGTCTTTGCTCTTTATAACATTAGTATTTTAAAGCAATATTACTCATGTCACATAGCTACAAGGCTACAACTTAACTTACCTTGATTTAGTACACCAGACAGTAGTGCCCTCCTCAGCACTCCAGGATATGTTACATGGAGGATATTTCTGTTCCTCTTGCTTAGCTTTTTCCTTCTGTTGTTTACAAAGATCTATCCTATCGTTAAATTGATTCATATATTCTGTTTCCTTTCCATTATGGTCAAAATATCTTCCAATAACTTTACCTTCAAAAGTTATAAGTAAATGATTGTTATAAGTATTGCTACTTCAAACTGATGATATTGAAAAACATCTTCCTTACCTACCAACATATCTATATTTTTCTTTCATTGTTTTTTTCCAGTTTAGCAATACCAATAATTCATCACAAGTCAAGTCCAAGATGTGATCCTTATTAGTACTTTCATCCTTAAAATCACCCGTAGTAAATGCTCGTGAACCATCTTTTCCTAAATTAGCAAAACATGTGACATGAGAACTTACTGTATACTTCATTGGTATTTCTTAGTAAAATAATTTATTAAATTGTAGTTAAGAGTTAAGTTAAATAATATATTATTACCCTTACCAACAAAATAATTATATGGTGAGCCATCTCCATAATGTTTTATTCCTTTACTGACATCAAATATAGTGCCGAGTATAGCTAAGTACATCCGATTACCACTAACTCCATTAAATTTAGATAACTGCTCTGGAGTGTAAATAGACTTTCCTTGGGAAAAGTTCTTACTGTTTTGTATAAAATTATTAAAGTAAATTTGAAGTGAATCTCTGTATAGAATTCCAACCAAAACAAAAGCAAAAGATAAAAGAACAATAAATAGCTTTCCCATTATATTATTTAATTTTAATAAGCAATTAAACAAAATATCGCTTCAAATAGCAAGCACAGCGAGCAAATGATTTTTTTTTAAGAATTTCCCTTTTTAGAGAAGGCAAAGGGAACAATGCCCATACAGCCTAGTCTTTAGTTATATTAATCTTCCTTTTTTTTTTCATTAGAATGGCGGTGTGACGAATTCTAATATTTCTGGGAGTATTTGGCACGAAATGTATCAAGTTGGCTTTTTCGATAAGCTTCTGTGAGGTAGTCAACTCAACAGTACAATGAAGTTCTCACGTCCACTTGACCGGAATCGCGCATATTTTATTTCACAATATCCACTTTGAATGAATTTAAGAATAATTAAAATAAGACGCCAACCGCACTCGATGAAATCCCGCCAAAAAGTCTCCTATGACAGACAACCGGACAGACCAACAGAGGAGTCTTTACCTATAGTGCCGTGTAACTTTCTTCTTCAAATTTAATTTCCAAACATTAGAATTTATTATTCATTTTTGAAATTTGACAGTATGCTGTAATTTGATGTTTTACTTGTACTTTGTACCCATTCCATTGTGACTACACGCTTACTAGGGGGCGCTAGGATAATTTTGCACACGGGCGCCACATGGGCTAGAGACGCCTCTGTAGACCAAGGAACTTATATTCTATCTGGAATGCTTACGAAACAATAATATAAGATTTCAAAAAATGTACTCTAACCAGTGTTACATGAATTACATTTTTGTTCCTAACTTCATAAGAAGGAAAAATGATCCGAGCAGGACAACGACGAAAGTGTAGTTTGTCCCTTTATTGCAATTGTCAGTGTTAATAAAAAAATTCAAATGGTAGTTTTCACATTATCCTGATCACCATTAATAAGAACTGGAACATACAGTTTGAAAGTTAAATTAGAATTTATATTTGATTGCAGTTAATTTATTGATATCAATGCAACCAAAAATGAGTTTATTTCTATTTAAACGAATAACATATCTAATAAAATTGTTTAAAATGGTAGTCATTAGTAATAACTTGCATTTATGTATGACGAACACTGGGACCAATTCTGGCGTTACATTCTCTAAACCTAAACTTAAAATTAGAGTGCTAATTTTAGTTTAGGGTTAGAGAATTGGTATTCTGAAATGGCTAACTAACTAAATTAAGAGAACAGTTGACAGCTGTAAACGAGCATCTAAATTGAATTCACAGATTGTGTACAAGCATTGAACCGGTAATTATCGGTTTACTCAAATTAGCAATAATTACTTATTATTCAGTGATTTTGACTTATTTTTTATTTTATTTAAGTAAATCTTTGTTGTTCTTCATCATCTTTGAAATATGAAAACTTAACATAACTTTGTTATTTTACTGTATGAGAAATTATGAATCAATAATATTAAAGAGTGAATACTTGCCTACTCTGTGGTACTTAGGGTTTCTAGATTGGGAGTGTTTATCCTTATTTTGGGGAAAAATAAGAACTTGAAGAAATGTAATCTGCGGGGAGAACTTAAGGAATCATATTTTTTCTTTGAAAAAGCCAAGTATTTACATGGGCTAAACGATGTGACGAAAAAAAATTACAAAGAAGTGCATCGAACGAGCAATTAGGTAGGTACCATTGCGCCGTGATGCAGTCTAATCATTCAGATGAAGTAAATAAGGTAAGTGTACTCGTCCGAGCAAAAACGTTTATTGTTTTGGCACTACGATTGCCCGGCGGCACCGCGCCGGCGCTGTATTCTTGCAACGGGCCGTGGCCGAGCCGAGGCGGGACCAAGTTTTTTCCGAGCGTTGTTTCATTTGTTGCTCGGTTGTCAGTCGGTTACTGCATGACAACCGAGCATATAGCGTATAAATAGCGTGAATGTTATATTTTACATGGATTATGTCCATAATCATCAAATCATAAAATAAATTATTTAATATTAGTTAACTAGAGAAGTTCGATGGCGCAGACGATTAGCTCGTTCGGCTGCGATCGTTGAAGTTAAGCAACTTTCGCAGTGGTCGGTCATTGGATGGGTGACCAAACATCTTCTATGTCGAGTTCCTCGTTCTCCCGGCTGCATCTGCAGTCGTTAGCACCCGCCAATCCGCACTGGGCCTGCGTGGTGGGTCATGGCCTAATCTCTCTATTTCATCCATAGGGAAGGCCTGTGCCCCAGCAATGGGGACATTAATAGGCTGATGATGATGATGATGATTAGTTAACTCTGCTACGGCCGACAGGGTCTAACGTGAACCATCCTTCAAAATTTCTCGCATCGTAAATTCCCAATCCAGCGTATCTATCTAATACCTATAATTTCGGTTTCGGTAAGAGGTTGTAAAATTATCCCTTCGGCTGTTTTGTGAAGATTTTATTCTCATTTATTGTATAATCCGAGATGCGTAACCTATTTTCATCTTTTTTGTTTCTATCAGTTTTTGGCGAGATCATCCCAATTATTCATTTGGTGAAGATGCCCAGTTTAGGATATATAAAAACAAACTTTTCAATTACAAACAGTAGGTACTTATTTCGTGTTTTAAGAAATATGATTAGCTTATAAAAAGTTGGAAATAAATACATTTCTAACTAATAGGTATTAAAACTGCTTCATAGAAACAAAACCACATAAAACAAAGGTACAAATAATACATTAAAGTCTAAAGTACCTACATTTAAAGTCAAAACAACAATTGGATGGAATGCAAATCACTGACACCATACCTCTATTATCTTGTTAATTATTTGACTATGTACTTTAGATGTAAGTAGGATCTGTAAGTATTACTTATAGAATTAGTACATAGATTTTTTACCTTTTTAGGTTGTTTTTATATGAGGGGCATTCCACGTGAAGCGGACAGGTAAAAAAACTCGATGTTTCCGATTTCAGTAATATTTGAGTATGTTCTACTTATACTTATTATTAATACGCGTACCAAATATTTTTGTGATATAATGACTAGTTAAAGAGTAATGGGACTGTGAAGTTTTCGACAACCGGTTGGCATGCAGTACTTCAAAGCCGATTATGGACTCATAAAATTATATATTAAAATAACTAAACCACTGGATTTCCTACTTTATTTACTGGGCTTTTTAACTGTGTTTTTGGAAAAGAAAAAAATATTTTTTTTTCGGAAAAAAAATCCAATTTAAGTTTTTTTCCTTGATTTTCATCAAGTTAGACCATTTACTTTTTTTTTATTTTTTTTTTATATAAATTGCTAATATTGTATAGAACATTGGTGCCAACTTTCATAATGGGCGTGAAAGTGGATTAGGAGCTAGACTGAAAATACTGCCGAAGGGTGGCGTCCAGCGCCGCGCCTGTTGACCGCTGCTTGTACGCGATTAGTCATCAAACTGTATATCAAATAAAATCACTTTTGACGGAATGTTTTGTAGATTTTTAATAAACCAATACATAGAAAAAATTACACGCGGACCAGGCGGCAGACGGGACTCGAACCCGCACCCTTCGCAATCCGGGCGAATGCACTGACCAATTATGCTACCGCGGCCCTCACGGACCGCGTCAAAATTCCTCTAGCCATTCTTAAGCAGCAAGGCAGCGCCATCTCTTCGCATTATAGGTAATCCAAAATGTTATATTAGGGGCCGTTCATAAAATACATCACGCTAAAATCAGCTTTTTCCGACCCCCTCCCCCCCTATTGTCACGCTGTGTCACACTTTCTGTGACCCCTCTTGAAATATTCCGTCACAAAAACGGAGACCCCCCCCCCCCTCCCCAAGTATGATTAATTTTAATATTTAAGATTAATTCTTAATAAGAATGGCTAGAGGAATTTCGACGCGGTCCGTGAGGGCCACGGTAGCATAATTGGTCAGTGCATTCGCCCGGATTGCGAAGGGTGCGGGTTCGAGTCCCGTCTGCTGCCTGGTCCGCGTGGATTTTTTTCAAGTTATATTTTCTTTAGATTTAAACATCAAGCAGTTACATGCTTTAAAGAAATAAAAATTATAACTATAATTGCTATTTCTTCTGTCAAATGTTTAATACTTGTAAAAGTATTCATTTGACATTGTGGGTTACCTATAATGCGAAGAGATGGCGCTGCCTTGCAGCTTAAGAATGGCTAGAGGAATTTCGACGCGGTCCGTGAGGGCCGCAGTAGCATAATTGGTCAGTGCATTCGCCCGGATTGCGAAGGGTGCGGGTTCGAGACCCGTCTGCTGCTTGGTCCGCGTGGATTTTTTTCTATGTATTGGTTTTATTAAAAATCTACAAAACATTCCGTCAAAAGTGATTTTATTTGATTGACAGTTTGATGACTAATCGCGCACAAGCGGCGGTCAACAGGCGCGGCGCTGGACGCCACCCTTCGACAGTATTTTCAGTCTAGCTCCTAATCTAATTTCACGCCCATTATAAAAGTTGGCACCAATGTTCTACACAATATTAGCAATTTATATAAAAAAAAATAAAAAAAAACTAAATGGTCTAACTTGGTGAAAATCAAGGAAAAAAACTTAAATTGGTTTTTTTTTTACGAAAAATAATTTTTTTTTCTTTTCCAAAAACACAGTTAAGAAGCCCAGTAAATAAAGTAGGAAATCCAGTGGTTTACTTATTTTAATATATAATTTTATGAGTCCATAATCGGCTTTGAAGTACTGCATGCCAACCGGCTGTCGAAAACTTCAAAGTCCCATTACTCTTTAACTAGTCATTATATCACAAAAATATTTGGTACGCGTATCAATAATAAGTATAAGTAGAACATACTCAAATATTACTGAAATCGGAAACATCGAGTTTTTTTACCTGTCCGCTTCGCGTGGAATGCCCCATGAAGTGGATTTTTATTTATGTTATATAAGATTTTACCTTAAATTATTTAGTATTTTATACAAGATATACGTGTACATTACCTACGAAAGACCACAATAGCGCAAGTGTAACGCTTTCGTTCTGCGATCGTGAATGTTAAGCAATTTTCACAATGGCCATTCTTAGGATGGGTGACCAACCCAAAATAAATTAAATCGAGTTCCTATGTTGCTGCTCGCTGCAGCTCGGATTTATTATAAGCAGGACACATTAATAGGCTTATAATAAATCCGCATCGTAACATAGATCCACCTACCTTTTAAAAAAAAATAAAAGATCTAGCTAATATATTATTATCACCATCGTTGTTCATTATTGTATAAAATTTATGTATTTTTTTAACGAAATAAACCCATATCCAACCTTAACAACAAGTTCAAAACTTAAGTACAGCAATCATTTACGTGATATTTGGCCCCAATTATTCACATTTAAATTTAGAGAGGACCTCCGTAGGTCCTTCTTAAATTTAGTGTGACATTTCTAATTTTAGAGAAAATATGACATTTAGAACGCGTTTCAGAATACCATTTAATCATCTAAATCTAAGTTGAATAACTTAGCAACGTCAATTTTAAATTTAGAGATAGAGTGTCATTACAGAATACCAAATTGAATTTGACAACTCTATATCTAATTTTAGTTAGTTTTAGATATAAGTTGGCACGCCAGAATTGGGCCCACTTGCGATGCTTCCAATAAACAATACAACTACAAATTCTTGTGATTTGCTGGTGCAAAATGATATTTTTTTTACAATGGTGTAAAAGTGAGGCCTATGCTGGGTGTGGAATTTCAATAATAGATACGTTTTTGACTTCTACTTACAACTGACAAAACATTTTCGATTCTCTTACGGAAAGTATATGTCATCGTCATCATCAGCGTATTAATGTCCAATCATGGGGCACAGTCCTTCCCTATGGATAAGATCCACCAAGCGGGCCCAGTGCGGATTGGTGGGGGCTAATGACTGCAGTTGCAGCTGGGACCAACGGCTAAGCGTGCCTTCCAAAGCACGGAGGAACTCGGGTAAGTATGAATACTTTTGGTCACCCATCTAATAAGCGGCCACTGCGAAAGTTGCTTAATTTCCACGATACATGCTTTAAGCTAGCTTCACACTATAAGTAACTTAGACCGATAAACATAATAGACAATTTTAAAGCAACGCCATCTATGAGATTTCAAAAACATCAAGACGAATTACATGTGTAAGCACTTTTTGGATATAAATAATTTAAATTTGATCATGTGGGCGACGTCAATAGTTGTTTTTAAAAGTCATAGATGTACTAATAATGTATCTTTCTCATCAAAAAAATAACATCTTATGCGGTTATGACAGAACTTTTGAACGGATTTTACTATTGCAATTTATTTATACTATACTATACTTAATGATTGGTTGAGTTCACCATCTCGACATTTTGTCGGTTTTAATAAATACCCCGTCCTGTAATCCGCAAGAAAAGAGGTATCTATATCCCCAATAAGTCTTCCATTATATATTATTATATAGTATAGTTTGATGCATTATATAATTATTTATATAATAAACCGTAACATATATATGATTAATTATGAGAAGCACCTAACTAGTGAACTATGCTATACTACTATAAACACTATGGAAAATATATTATATTTGGCTTGATGACCTCCGTGGCCGAGTGATTTAAACGCCGCGTTTCATGGTGTCGCCGACTCGAAAGGTCCCGGATTCGAATCCCGATGGGGGCAGATGTTTGTGTGATGAATACGAGCATTTGTACTCCAGTCATGGATGTTTAATATCTATTTCTATATAAATATACTTATATATGTACAGTATATGTATTCTATCCTTTACCCTAGCAACCCATAACACAAGCCCTACAGTGCTTACTTTGGGGCTAGGCTAATTGGTGTGAGTGTTGGAAATATTTATTTATATTACTATTTTCAAGGGCAAAAAATTAAGACAAATCTACCTAATTCGTTAAGTTGAAAACTAAACATCAATTGATAAAACGATGCATCGTGTTTTTTAAAGCTTTTAAAGTAATAATCTGTAATTTAAATGATATAAAAAATGGATGCGTGTAACTTATGTACGCGCGTGAGAAGTTATACTTCTTTAGCATCATTAAAAATATTTTTTAATTGCATGCAAATAATTAATAATTACAATAAAATAATAAAAGGACTGGATAAGGGATAGTTAACACAGTCAATTAAGTTCAGTTTTAATTTGAAAAATTAAATAAATATTCAAAATATTCAATTAAAATCACTACTGAATTTAAGTTATTAGTCCATATGTAATTAGCACTTGAAAGTAACTAAAACACGTTGTGTCTATATAGAAACTAGAAACATGTGGATAAATATTATAAATATGAAAACAGTCATCAGAGGCGACGAGCGTGCCAACATTGTTTTTGACAACGCGATCATCTTATGGAGCTCCGTGGATCGTTCAAAGTACCTTTCGAACAGATGTCAGACACTAACATTCATAACGCGCCCACGGCCAACTTCATGGTGTTACTATTGTGTTACAGTGATGCGCGCGCATCTCGAAATTTCACTCACATGATTTTTTCATAACGCGCCCGCGGCCAACTTAATGCTGTTACTTTTGGGTTACAGTGATGCGCGCGCATCTAAAAATTTCACTCTCATCATTTTTTCATAACGCGCCTAAAGAAGTATAACTTCAATAAATTAAATATTATTCAGTGGTTATGCTTTATTTTTTTTCCTAGGTAGGTCTTTATCTAAAGTATACATAAGAATTATAGAAAAACGTATCGTTTGGCAAATTAAAATTTGAGAACCGTTAATCGTGTTCAATGTTGGATAAAAAAGAGATGCAATACATATAGCGACATATTTACAATAAGCTCAGAAGGAATGTAATTCGTACGTACATTTTAACTTAAAACAGTATTATCGCATAAACGTCAAAAATGTGATACAGGATATGATATTGACATGATCTTGACGTGCCATAGGAATGTTTCATAATACCATTTAAAAACAATGTCAACTTGGCATCAACATCATATTGACATCACACTAAGATTATATCACTAAAGCATAATTGACCCGCGCTGTCTTCTTTTCCTCGCTAAAGAGCGTAAGCACCTAATAGTCTGTGCATACACCTGCTTTTGCTTACATTCACTTTATTGATCAAACATTTTTTAAACGATTGTTGTGTGGATAAATAAATAAATAATAGTGTCGATTCTAGCATGATTCTCTAAACCTAAAGTTAAAGACAGCAGTATATTCTTGCCATTTTCTATACAGAATGAAAAGGAGGGACTGATGTTAAACTTAGTTTTAAGTTTAGAGAATCACGCCAGGATTGGCACCACTGTTGATAGTTTTAAGTTTTGCTAAAAAACTTCTCCGTGCAGTTCATGTGGATTCCAAGTCACTGTGGCATTACTGGAAATGAAATATCTGATAAGTTAGCAAATGAGGCAATGAATCCTTACAAAAACTATAGCCATGACCTTTTATCTCTTCCTAAAGATGATCTTTATAGTACCTGTTGTTATATTTGGGAACGAAGTTCGCGAGAAAAAGGTAAATTCTTTGCATCAATTCAACCACACATTCCTATTAAACCATGGTTCCGTAAATCCAAGTATGGTAAGTAAGATTTCCAATTATTATACGCATGCGTGTTGGACATGTCTGCACTCTTGATCATCTCACTAGAATTGGCATTATTAACAACAATATATGCGACTAAGATATGGGTATGGTTAGTGATCTCAACCACATACTCTTTGTTTGTTTAAAATATGATCGCTCCTTCCTTTTTAATGATCTTGTGTCCCTCAATATTCCTTTTCCTTCTTCAGTACCTTATTGTCCACTAATAAACCATCTGTATAAAATTGCCTCACTAATTTTATCATCCATAAAATATTAAAATTTAAGTATAATTTGTGTTTAGGTTTACACATTAAACTTTTGTAAATATATGAATAATTAATTCCTTTTAACTTTTTGTTTAATTTAGTCCTAAAGAAAAGTTTACTAGAAAAAAAATCCACGCGGACCAGGCAGCGGACGGGACTCGAACCCCTGACCATTATGCTACCACGGCCCTATTCGCCGCGTCGAAATTTTCCTAGCCTTAAACTGCAAGGCAGCGCCATCTCTTCGCATTGTAGGTAACCCACAATGTCAAATGAATACTTTTTCAAGTATTAAACATTTTGAAAGAAGAAATAGCAATTATAGTTTCGACGCGGCGAATAGGGCTGTGGTA
Source organism: Chilo suppressalis (assembly GCA_902850365.2). Lineage (NCBI taxonomy): Eukaryota > Metazoa > Arthropoda > Insecta > Lepidoptera > Crambidae > Chilo > Chilo suppressalis. The sequence goes on along the minus strand of OU963899.1, from coordinate 7,935,912 downwards.
GCATAATGGTCAGTGCATTCGCCCGGATTGCGAAGGATGCGGGTTCGAGTTCCGTCCGCTGCCTGGTCCGCGTGGATTTTTTTCTAGTAAACTTTTCTTTAGATTTAAACATCTAGCAGTTAAATGCTTAAAAAAATAAATAAAAACATAATTTAGTCCTGTAATAATTTATTTATATCCTCCTGATCGTAGTACTTACACAAAATACCGAAAACATTCCTTTTTTCCTAACCTTTTACTAAAATTATGAAATTGGCTAAAATGCACAAACCGTGCGAAGCCATACAATAAAAAAAATGTAATTGTAGGTACGAATTTCAGTTTACAACCACTAGTTTTGATAGATGGCTTACATAAGACCTACAAAAACAACGATATCCCCAATCATTTGCCATCTATCATTAGAAACCAAGAGTGTTATGAAATACTATTTGAGTTCATTATAAATACTTTCGGCAAGATGACATACCGCTAATGACTGGCCAATATGGAAAACTCCAAGGCCGTAAAAATTATATATAAAAAAACAAGTTTTTGGCGGGATTTCATCGAGTGCGGTTGGCGTCTTGTTTTAATTATTCTTAAATTTGTTCATAGTGGATATTGTGAAATAAAATTGGTGTGATTGTGTATTACAACCGTCTGCGCAACTGAAGAATTAGTGGAATCTTTAAAATATACGCTATTCTGGTCAAGTGGACGTGAGAATTTTATTGTAGTATTGACTACCTCACAGAAGTTTATCGAAAAAGCCAACTCGATATATTTCGTGCCAAACACTCCAAGAAGCATTAGAATGCGTCACAACTCACACCCACATTGTAATGTAAAAAAAAAAAAGATTAATACAAAAATAAGACGATGGCTGCATGGCTATGCCTTTGCCTTTCTCAATAGAGAAGAATAGAACTAAAAAAAAATCAGGAGTTTTTTGGCGGGATTTCATCGAGTGCGGTTGGCGTCTTACACCCATATTCTTAATCGCGTCCTCTAACGTTCCTCGACTCAAACTCATTCGAGGGCTCCTTAAGGAGTTCCTCCAAATAACCTCGAAAATGGTATTCTAGTTGGTATCTTGAACAAACTTGAGAATTCCTCCACCGAGAATTCCTCAACATTGTGACGTCATCATTTGGAGGATTTTATTTCTATAATGGTTAACAGAGGAAATATTACTTGTATGACTGTATCTTTTCTAAACCGAAATCTTCTTTGAAACCAATCATTGTCGTAAACCTTAAAAGGATTTGCGGCATCACGTAAATACCGTCGCGCCGGATAATTATATGGTTAATCATCGTGTATGTGTTACTGAATAAATAAATATATAAATCGTATACTTAATCCATAAAATCCACAAATTCGTCAATAATCTCAAAATCAGACATAATTCTCGATAAAAGCAACTTGAAAACACCACTCGAGGAAGCCTTAAGGTACGTCGAGAGCTACCTTGAGTTTGACAGTTTATTCCTCGACTCGACCTCCACTCGAGTGAGGAATATCTCAAGTGAAGGATATTTTTGTTGTCTAAGCATACGAATTTCCTCCAATGAGGTTGAGTCGAGTGGAAAAAATCTCGAGGAAACGACTAAGAATATGGGTGTTAATTTAATTATTCTTAAATTCGTTCATAGTGGATATTGTAAAATAAAATTGGTGTGGTTTTGAGTAACAACTGTCTGCGTAACTGAAGAATTAGTGGAATCGTTAAAATATACGCTATTCCGGTCAAGTGGACGTGAGAATTTTATTGTAGTGTTGACTACCTCACAGAAACTTATCGAAAAAGCCAACTCGATACATTTCGTGCCAAACACTCCAAGAAACATTAGAATGCGTCACACCGACATTCTAATGTAAAAACAAAAAGAAGATTAATTTAATTAAAGACCAGGCTGTATGGGCATTGTTCCCTTTGCCTTCCCTAAAACGGGAGAACTTCAACAAAAAAAAAATCAGCTGTCAAATTCGTACTTTGGTGGGTCTTGGGCCACCTGAGGGAGCCATCCATCACTGCACTGAAGAAATCTAAAAATCCAGGTCACTTTTTTATTGACAAATTACAAAATACATTTCAAGTTTTCAGGAAAGGATGAGCATATTTTTTTTGATTTGTCGGTGACTACTACAGAAATGAATAAATTGGGGTCCTTGCGATATTTTAATCGAAATGCTTCTAAAAGAAGAGTAGTTGTTACAGGTCTGGGTTTAGTTTGCCCTCTTGGATCTTCTACAGAGTCAGTATGGCCTAAATTATTAAAGGGACATTGTGGAATAGTCTCCCTCCATAATGAAGAATATTCGAAACTACCATGTAAAATTGCTGGTCTTTTGCCTATTGAGAATGATGAAAAACTCAAGAAAGCTTTGTGTAAAGCTAACTTAAAATCCATGGCTCCTGCTACATGTCTAGCGCTGGTTGCTACAGCAGAAGCCTTAGCAGACGCTAAATGGTCACCGCAATTAGAAACAGAAAAAGAAATGACAGGAGTTGCATTAGGAATAGGAATGATTGATTTGAAAGATGTATGTGATACAAATGAAGCTCTGAAAGTAGGTTACAATAAAGTAAGTCCATTTTTTGTTCCAAGAATATTGCCTAACATGGCTGCTGGTCACATTAGTATTAAATATGGACTACGAGGACCAAACCATGCAGTCTCTACAGCATGTGCAACAGGTGCACATTCCATTGGTGATGCTTTTAGATTTATTAGGAATGGAGATGCAGATGTAATGGTATGTGGAGGAGCAGAGTCGTGCATCAGTCCATTAGCTATAGCAGGGTTTTGTAGGTTAAGAGCCTTAACTACTTCTTTCAATGAAACACCTACAAAAGCCTCCAGGCCATTTGATAAAAAGAGAGATGGCTTTGTCATGGGTGAAGGTGCTGCTGTTTTAATTTTAGAAGAATATGAACATGCATTGAAACGAAATGCTACAATGTATGCAGAGATCTTAGGGTATGGTTTATCAGGTGATGCATCTCACATCACAACTCCCAGGGAAGATGGTAGTGGGGCAATTTTGTCAATGAGTAGAGCTTTAAAGGACAGCAATTTGGAAAAAGAAAGTATCACATATATCAACGCCCATGCAACATCCACTCCCATTGGAGATGGTATTGAATCTACTGCCATACAAACCCTATTTAAGGGACATAGTTCAAATATTTCAATATCCTCCACAAAAGGAGCGCATGGTCACTTATTAGGTGCTGCAGGCAATTTAGAAGCAATTTTTACTGTTTTAGCCTGTCACACTGGAATGTTACCTCCAACATTGAACTTGGATGAACCTGTAGATGATCTTAACTATGTTGCAAATGTTACAAGGAAATGGGAATCTGAAAGGAGAATAGCTTTAAAAAATTCATTTGGCTTTGGTGGTACAAATGCCACACTTTGTATAGCACAAATATAATAACGAGACAAGAATGGTTGTATGTAATGAAGAGAATTAATATACATAGATCATTTATATAAGTTTTCTAGAAAAGAAATAAATATGTCATAACCATAATAGTGTGATTCTATTTCTGATTCCACATGAGAATGTTTAGCTTAGCACTATTCAAATGATATTCTATAAGGCTCAATTTAAGCTGCTGAGGAATGGAAGCAAATTTTTCAATTAAATTGTTCATAGCATAATGATTGTTATGTTGCGCATCTTTTGCAGAATCCTCATCCTCATATTTAGTTTGTATGTTAAACAATTCACATGAAGTTCATTATACACTTCACTCAATTTTGTTTTAAAAATTCTTTTCCATTCTGCATAAGTTTGCTTTGTGGGGCAACTAGGGAACTATTACAATTATGATAGCTCAATATGCACCTGGCCTTTTTTTTGACTGTAATGACGTGCCTTTATAAAGATTTTTTAATATAGCTGCCTGGACCCATAAAAAAAATATTTACAAATAAAACGAAAATTATATCACTGTATTATATAATATATTTAAAACTGAGTTACAAATGTTTCTGATTTCAATAACAATGGCAAAATAGCCACGGTAACTCCCGTCCGAAGCTTTTCCATAACGAGCAATAATTCATCATGTACCACGTAATATTGAGTCATATAAGCACAAATTGAAAATAAAATATTTTGATCAAAAATGCTACTTTAAATATTTCATTACTAAGCCTTCTAACAATATAATAATTCTTTAAATGCTGGGATTATCCAGTCAATCATTAAAACTGTTGGAATCATTCAAACTTGCACTTGATTTTATTATGCCTTAAAATTATATTCTCCACAGGTTTCAAACATGATTTAACAAAACAGTACCACCAATATTAGATTTTTATTATATCATCTACAACATCTGTAATAACTATAATAAGCACCCATTATTCTTAGAACAGAGGCTACTAATTATTATGAAATAACCGAGAAAGAGGATCAAAATATAATAATAATGGAATGAACAATTTTTTAAATCAAAATGTATTCCTGTGAATATCCTTTTTGCCAAGTCTCGTAAAAATATGTTATAGTCATATTAACATCTAAAACTAATACGATCTTTAAATTTGTAGTAAGATTTTTGTTCAAGATTACAGATTTCGGAATTCATACATTATTACTAATGCCTCATTTTGGACGCAATGTTAATTTCGTAAAATTATAATATGATGTTTTTCTCAATAACACCTTAATTCATGATGATACATTGCTATGATGTTTCATGTAATTAATATTACTGGGAGTAATAATTGCTATCATGTCTATTACTGAGACTTGACAAAAACATATCAAAGAAACCAGTTTCAACAGAGTACTAGATATTGTAGTTTTGAAAGTATACAATCAATATTCGTTTATTACCTACCAGAGGACTGAGTGTCTGTCACATAGTGGACTGGCGATTAAGACTTACAGTCTGACCAGCTGTGGATCTGAAGCGGTTATACGTTTTTGTGCCATTTCGGGAGAAAATGACTATGAATATTTTATAAAGTGCAGTTTAATTTTGTGGGCTAGGGCGATTTAGGCAGCCTGCTTGTCTTGTGTAGGTGGACGCGGCGGATTCACGCAAAGTTGTGCGAATTTCTGTCGTAGGTTCTGCCGCAGTTCTTGTCTTTTTTCTGTTATGTTCCTACGAGATCTAAATTCTAAAACCTCTTCTATGGGAATATAACTGGTGTCCTCTTCGTCTTCCGATGAGCATGTGTCCTACAACATTGGAGGACCAGGTTGTATTAAATAAGAAAATATTTACAAAAGTATACTAAGGTTCTACTATCGGCACAAGAATCTCAACAACACAATATAATATTACATTACTCAAATTCAAGGTATTTATCAGAAACATGCTTGACCAACAAACAATTTAGTTCTTCATTAGCTTTACAACTATTGCACTGGGTGAAAAGAAACTCAAACGAGGAATATGTCGTGCAAGTTTGATTTTAGCAAATAATTGAAGACATGGGTAGATAAATACAAACACAAAACTCTAAATTAGTGTTATAGGATTTTTTGTCGAGAAATAGAATAAAGACTTATTCTAGTAAGTACATAATGTTGTTAGAAAAAAATATTATATTTTTATATAAAAAACAAATGTTTGCTGTGTAAATATTACAACAATAATGTATGAACGTGTTTATTGAAATGGAATTAGACTTTCAATTATAAAATTATTTTAGAATTTTTCATAAAAATATCAGTATTCTGGCTTCACAAAGTTAAGGTGATCTTTAATGTTATCTTTTTTTTCCATTGATTTCGTGCCATATAGCTATAGATATTTTGGTGGTCAATTTTGGTAAGATAGGTCACAGATGAAGGTGTTATGTACATACATAACACTTTCTTCCATTACACGATTTTGTGTTTTATCATTGAAGTCGTGTGTTATGTGCCCTTAACACATTCTTCCACCAACAAGTTAAGTGTTGTGCGTACATAGACCCTTCACCCATTATTTTTTCACTGTTTATTAGTAAGAAATCTAAAGATGCCATGACTTCTGAGCTGGCACAACATCATCTTTCATTCATGACATAAAAACTAAAATTTAAAAAAATGCAACGAAACCCCATCTTTTACTCATGTCTTCAATTATTTTGCCAGTTTTAAATAAATAAAATTATATTTGAATTTTAACTCAAAACTCACAATCAACATTTCCTGTAGCGACAGCGTGAACCTGGTGCACGACTTCTCTAGTGTCCAAGCAGTCCCCCCGCTCGTGGTTGCAGAATCACTCAGAGCCCTTGGGCGAGCCTAAAGTGAATAAACTATATTTGAACATAAAACTCACCATCAACATTTCCTGTAGCGACAACGTGAACCCCGTGCATGACTTCTCGTGTTTCGTGTCCAAGCAGTCCCCCCGCTCGTGGTTACAGAATCCCTCTGAGCACGCCACCTCGGAACCTTCAGGCGAACTCATGAGGGACGACGACCCAGATATAGTGTCGCAGCACCCGCCGTTGTTCCCCGACGAGTAGCCACAGTCCTGGGAGTGGTCGTGGGGGGACAGTTTCCCGTTTTTGTTCCGCTTCTTGTTTGGCGAGCGACGCGGCGTCGGTTCGTCACAGGAACGGCAGCTATCGCCGGCCTCGCAGCACGCTGGGTACTCGCGCGGCGATAGTAATTCCGTGGGCGTGTCTCGCTCTTCTAATAGGCATTCCTCGCATTGGCACTTTTCCTCTGGCTCTTCGGAGTCAGCCTCCTACGATAAAGAATAAGTTTTTTTTGTAGGTTAAAAAAGTGGCAATGAAGCTTATAGCCAGCCTGATGGTAAGCTGCCACCATAGCCTAGAGACACTTGCGATACAAAAAATATCACTCTCGCTGCTGCCTACTTCCCCTACCCTGTGGAGTCTGGAACCTAACTCACCAACAGAAACGCAACACCACCAAAAGGTCGTGTTATTTTACTATGGTCTTATCTATTAAATATTGCCAAATTAAAAGTATATATAATCAAATTAAACAAAACTGTCATTAGGTAATTATTTAAACTAAAACTAGATTTGACAACAGTCTCTCCTTTTCATTTTATAAGAGCATGACTAGCATACGCTGTTGCCAGTACCGTCTTTGACCTATTGGATGCCGTGGGCATATTAGGATAATGGGGCCCCTATGACTCCGTTTGGTGATTTAACAGATCCCTCTATCGATCGCGGGGCCCTGGGCACTTGCCCAAAATGCCCACTGGGAAAGACGGGTCTGGCTCGCATGGTCACGCATTTTGGGGACCTCAGTACCTATAGCACGAACCATTATCGTATTCGAATAGTTCAATTCGATCTATTTTATTCGTCAAATATGTGCTGATTTCTGTTGTCGTTACGTCCGTAGTGGCGCTGCTGTTCAAGTTTTTATACAAAATTTGATAATGCCATTTCTGACTCCACAGTCCTCAAAATGTGTCGGTGACCCGAAAACTCGTTTTTGACAACAGTTTTTGTTGTTAAGTATCGTAATTGTCAAATTTTGCATGGCAAATGGCTAATTTGTTCTAACATCCGATAGGGGACGATGCAATACGTTACAAAGCTGTCAAAAATTCGTGCTTGGGCCTCAATGCCGGTATTGCCTGTGGTCTTAGTGGGTAGGCCTGCTCATTTCGTAAGGCCCTGAGTGAGATGAACGAAATAAGCGCGTTGGAACTGTTGCTTTATATTTTCGATTATAAAGCAACAGTTCCAACGTTCCAACTTCTTTTAGGTTGCACGCAAGTTTTGCTGTTGAATTATTTTTGAGATTCAGCACTGGTTTCTCATTATTTATTTTTTCTCGCCGATCACGCGATTTAACCACTGTATCTCCTCTGCTATAAGTTTCGTTCCGTTGCAGCTAACAACATGTAGCAGCTGCCAAAATAAAATCAACGTAGTGCTTAGCTGTTATTTTTGTTCTATCTCTAAAGGACCTTGATGGGACATCGTTTTATGCAGTATCATTGTTAGCGTTATCATCATGTTCTGCAACATCCATGTAATTGTAGATTGTTTTCCTCTACGTTATCGTCTAAAAAGGTAACGGTTACTTGCCTGGGTGGTGCATGCGAGGATTTTTGTTTGAAATATCTTTCTGTGTGGCCCACTGCATTACAAGATTTATGAAGTTCATTTGTGCTCCTTTGTTTGTAGAACATCGTTTTCATCACCCCAACATGCCTTGATATGAGGATACAGCTTGTCGATGGTATAAAGATTCTGAAAGCTTAAGATGTCTCAGAGTATCCCATAAATACGCCAGGTATAGCTTTTGATCCTTCCTTTCCTCCTCGTAATACGTAAGTTGATCAGCCAAATAAGTATAGATGATTGATACACGGCTTACGACCAACCCATCGTTCAAAAGGTGTTTGGTTCTGAATGGCACTATTTATACTCCTGTTCGATAGGTAGTTTTCAGTAAAGAATGCTTCACCCCTTAATTTTAATTGTGCCTTTGTGTCTATCATCATAGCTCTGACTTTCTCTACGAGGGTATGATTTCTCCTTTCAGCAAACACCGTTTTGTTCTGGAGTGTATGGTGCCATTAGCCTTCTTTGCATACCATGTTGTTGTCAAAAAGTTTCAAACTCTTTGTTCACGTATTCAGTGCCATTGTGGGTTTGTAAGTACTTAATGTTATTTGTTGCGTGTTTCCGCGAAATTCTAAAATTTTTAATTTTTCAAGACTTCGTTCTTTTTCTTTATTAAGTATACTTTACAGTATATACTCGACGATTACTATACTTTACAGTATAGTAATCGTCGAGAATAGTACCGAAATACTTGTTTTCACTTAGTGTGGGTGTTTGAATAGGTTTACATACGTCGCTATGTACGATCTCTAATCGTTCTTTTGTTCTTGTTGTTTTGGCACGGGGAACAGGAGCCCGATGCAGTTTTGCTTTGAATGCAGCTTTCATATTCAGCCACGGTTTCTGCTTCATCGAAGTTTAAGCCTATTAATGTTTTAATTTTGTGTTCAAATATCATATCATTGGTGTTTATGTGACCAAGTTTTCTGTGCCAATCGTAGATATTTGATGGGTTTGTTATGTTTACGCTTGTTGAATCATTATTGTTTTTGGTCATCTAGTTCAGCTCATGTGTAGTAGGTTTAAGTGAAAAAGACCATCTTTTTGCTTAACAGCAGTTAGGGTTATTTGCGCCTTTGGATTGTTTATCATTGCTCTTCCGTTGGTATAAAGAACAGAGCACCCTGCATCCGTTATTTAAATGACTGACATCAGATGAGTACAAAGACTGCGTACGTACAGTGTCTTTAAGGTGCATGACTGCTGTTCCGTTGCCGTTTTTAGACTAGAAAGTCACGGTACCTTACCTTTAATCTCAGCAGTGTGTTCAGTTGCAAAGTTCAGTTTTCTGGATGTGCTTTCTAAATTTTTGAAGTAATCTCTTTGGTATGTCATTTGAGATGTAGATCCGCTGTCTATGATCCAAATGCTGTTTGCAGGTTTCTCTTTATTGGTAATAAGGAACCGAGTACCATAGTGGTTCTTGTGATTATGAGAATCCTTGTTGTATTCTCTCGGCTTCTCATTGTTTTTCTTCCACCAGCAATCGGTACAAATTTTATGATATTTGCATTTAAAGATGTTTCCTCTTCGTTTTCATTGCTTGCATGACGCATACAGTGCTTCTTCTTGAAAAGATGATTCACAAGTATCGCTTTGGATTGTGTTTTGACTATGACGAGCTTCACATTCTTCAATTATTTTAGTTTTTAAATTGTCTGGTTTTGGAAGAACATCTCTGGATTCAATGGCCACTGTAAAGTTGTCGTACTCTGTAGAAAGGCTATGTAACATCATAATTGATAGTAAGTCATCGTCGATGTGTACATCCATATGCGCCAATTTATCAACTGCATCCATAAATTTATTAAGATGGGAGGTTACGTCTGGTCCATCCAATTTCATTAAAATTTTGCCTTCTGTGCAGGGCCTTTACTGGCATATATATTTCAAAGGACAATGTACGCGACGACCGAAGCGAAAGAAAATGAACTTACAACGATACGAGAGCAATGTATAAAAATGTATCTATAATTTCACATGAATCGGTTGTATACGCATTAAAAATATCATTCCCTTGTTGTCTTATTAGAATGAGTCGGATATCGCAACAATAGATAGCTCTGCCCATAGTAAACCATTGTAAAATTGATAGTTCAGAGCGATATTCCGCCCCGTTCTCTCCAATAATCTTATAAGACTTTATCTAAACGATCGCCACGACGCCAAGCGGTGGCGCGGGGAAACTAGTCAGAATACTGATAGTTCCGACCTATAGGAGGGACGGAGACAATAGGTTGTCCTTGTCACACGTCTTATAGGATTTTGCCTGAGTTGACAATTTTCGATAATAGTATGTTTTATGTTTGGATTGATTTATTTTATGTCTTATTAGATAGTAGGTAGTTATAGGAATAATATATCGAAGTTTTGTATGAATCGTGTTAGTAGTTTAAGCGTAATTAAGGAAAATATCGGGAATAGTTTTTTATGAATAGTCAATAGGATATAGGTATAATTGTTATAATAATGATGTCATTTTATGTGTTTTTACTTCTTCTTTAAAATGGTGTATGATAATTAGACATTAAGCGAGTATAAGTAGGTTTTTTAAGACTTTTTAATTTGTAAACTTTAAAGGGCCGTAGAGCTGTTGTTTATTAATATTCTTGTAAGAAACTTGTTGTATCAGATAGGTAACACGTAGGGCTACGTAAATAAATAGGTATCGCATCAATAAGTGTAAAAATGTACTGTGTAGGAGAAAAAACATGTTTGTATAGAACCGTTTTCTGAGACATGTCGCGCTCCCCACCCGGCGCGCCCGGAGCGCGCGGGTGGGGCAGCGAAGCCCCGTGGCAGGGCGAAGCCCTATGGAGGGGGAAAGTATAAATATTGCGGAGACCTATTTTTTGCGCGCCACACCTAAAATATCGTGTTTACGGACACATAACTATGTTAAAAATATGCCCAAATGTATGCCCGATGTATGTACAATTAGTTTTAAGCTCGCACTATTGTAAATCTTGAGAAAATGAAAAATAAAGTATAGCGTGGGTGAGGTAATGGATCGCTGGCCAGCTCAGTCCTAGCATATAAAATTCGAGTCGGAACATGCCCCGACATGCATTCAGCGACAGGCGCTCCTACCCTAAGGAACAGGAAGAAACAACCAAGCGGTTCACTCTGGACCTGAAGCCTCCTCTCACCGGCCATCCATTATCAGCGCCCACCGATTTCTTCAATACCGAACACCAGGGGTTTTATTCGCCGAAACTACAGTCCACTACAGTCAAGACTCCTGCGTGTAACTTCCTCCACCCCCTCAGTACGAGTCGGTAACTGTCCGCTACTGCGACAGCCCGGCGTCCCGTACATTTTTTGGTCGCATCGAGCCGGATCTACAGCGCCGAGGAAGAATTGAAGAAAAATTATAGAAGATTGAAGAAAGAAGATCGTCGTGGTCAATTATAGAAGATTGAAGACAGAAAATTGAAGAAAAATTATAGAAGATTGAAGAAAGAAAAATGCCACGAACAAGATCTCAAGCTGACAAAATGGACCAGGCCGAAGAGGAGCGCATCGAGAGAAGCATCGAAGAGCCAGAGCGAACCGCTGCAGGAGAGAATCCTGTCCAACCCCCGTCAAGAGCGCCATCGGAAGGGAGCGACACCGTGACGCGGCCACCGTACCCGCTGCGCCACGACCAACCGCCGAAGTCGCCATCAGCTGCAATGACATCACACCGAACAGAATCGAAGATAGCTGCACGAAGAGCAGCAAAGAAGAAGCGCCTGGCGGCGTTATATGAAGAATTAGAGAAGACTATAAGGGCGAAGATACGAATGGAAGAGCAAGATAGCGAAGATGAGGACCAAGAGGACCCGCAAATAGAAGATAGAAGAGAAACCGATAGCACACATGGCACCGAGAATGAAGAACGCGTCATCACCTGGCTGGACACAGCGACAAAGGACACCACCCCCGACGGCGGCACCACCGAACCGTATAGAAGACCGACCGTCGAGGACACCGTACAGATTGGTGGGTCCGTCGCACCACTTGCCGAAGATCCAGTCCCAGGGGCGCTGAAGCCATGCATTAAGAAGAGTCCGCCGTCCCGCATTGATGAAGCTCAAGAACAAGTCGCCCCTACGTTGCCGCCACCGCCACCGCCGGTCCAGCAAGACAGAATGAACGTCTCCGAGCTGGCCGTCGCAATCAACGCCGCCGTCCGTGCCGCCGTACCGCCTGCACCGGGTCCACGCTACGTCGGAGAGCTGCCACCCTTCAGCGGCGCGCACACAGAATGGCTCACCTTCAGGGCGGCGTACCTAGAATCCGCAACCTACCTATCGTCGGCGGAAAACTCATCAAGATTAAGAAGAGCCCTCAAGGGGAAGGCAAGAGAAGCCGTGGGCAGCATGCTAATAAGCAACACTACGCCGGGCGACATTATGAAGCAATTGGAGCACAGATTCGGCCGCCCGGACAACATCGCCGCAACCGAAATAGAAAAGCTGCGCCATTTACCCCGACTCACCGATTCGCCGAGGGACATCGTGATTTTTGCAAACAAAATCAAGAATAGCGTCGTCGCACTACAAGTACTGGGGCAAAACGAGTACCTACGTGCGCCGGACATCATGAAGACAATTATAGAAAAGCTGCCGTCGACTATCCGCTTCAGATGGAACGATTACGTCAACAATCACCGAATGCAAGAAAAAATGAAGACGGATCCGGAACTATTGATTTTCGCCGAGTTCATCGAAGTCGAGGCAGAGAATAACGCAAGATACGCCCCACCGGAGTACATTGGAAATGAAGAAAACTCCACAACAAGAAAATTTCGAACACATAACATCGAGGCGACACATAATAGAAGAGCGCCTGAAGATCGATTCCCATGTCCGGTATGCAAGAAATCCGGACATTCGACGGCCACCTGCTTTACGTTCAAGACCGCCGATCAAGATAGAAAATGGGAAATAGCGAAGAAAAGCAACCTTTGTTTCCGTTGCTTACAATACAGAAGCAAGATGCACAGATGCAAGACGCGAGCGTGCGAGAGGGACGGCTGCGAGCGCTCACACCACCCACTTCTTCACTACAAACCGAAGTCGCAACGTGAAGAAGAACCAGCCACGAGCAACACAGAAACCGAGAGGGTGGCCAGCACACACAGCAGCCGCAAGCGAGACGCGTACTTGAAGATAATTCCGGTTCGCATTACGGGACCGAGCGGACATTTTGATACGTACGCGCTACTGGACGACGGCTCTACAGTCACACTTATAGAAGAGAGGGCCGCCGAGAAGATAGGAGCCGAGGGACCTACCGAGCGACTGAAGATAGAAACGATCGACGCCAAGCTGCCAGAGACACAGTCGCGCCGGGTCACCTTCAAGATCGAGGGACAGAACAGAGGCTTCAAGGTGCAAGCGCGCACCATCGACCAAATGAAGATTTCACCGCAAACCATAGAAGAAAGACACTTATGGGGCTGCAAGCACCTGCGGGGAATCGAGAAGCACGTCACCTATGAAGACGCCCGGCCGACCATCCTCATCGGGCAAGACAACTGGCACCTACTCTTGGCCAGCGAAGTCCGCCGGGGGAATAGAAGACAGCTAGTGGCATCGAAGACGGCTCTGGGATGGGTACTCCACGGCACAGACTCGCGCACCATCGGTCATCGGGTTCATTTCGTGAACCACCTCACCGAAGAAACAGAAGATTCGAAAATGGATGAACTACTTCGTCATCACTTCGCATTGGAATCAATCGACATCGAAAAGAAAAAACCGCATTCCGATCCAGAGGAGAAAGCCATCAAGATGCTAGAAGAACACACCCACAGAAAAGAAGATGGAAAATTCGAAACCGCGCTACTCTGGAAGAAAGAAGACATCAAGATGCCCAACAATTATGAAAATGCGTACAGACGGCTGCTCACCACAGAGAAGAAAATCGACCGCGATCCACGCCTAAGGGGAAAATACATAGAACAAATGGACGCGCTCATCGAAAAGGGATACGCCGAGCGAGCACCGCCGACATCAACAGAAGACAGAACTTGGTACCTGCCGCATTTTCCAGTCATCAACCCGTTGAAGCCAAACAAGTTACGCATCGTACACGACGCAGCTGCGAAGACCGGAGGCACCTCACTCAACGACTGCCTTCTCACCGGGCCGGACCTACTTCGATCGTTGATAGGAGTCATGATGCGATTCCGTCAACACCAGTACGCCGTGACAGCCGACATCGCCGAAATGTTCATGCGCGTGGGGATCCGACCGGAAGACAGAGATGCACTGCGGTACCTATGGCGCGGCGAAAGAAGAGAGGGACCACCGGAAGAATACAGAATGAAGTCACTCATCTTCGGCGCTACGCGTTCACCAGCCGCCGCTATTTTCGTCAAGAACAAGAACGCCGAGCGATATCAAGAAACGCAACCGACCGCCGTCAACGCCATAGTACAAGCGCACTACATGGATGACTACCTAGACAGCTTTACAACGGAACAAGAAGCCATAGAAGTGTCGACGCAAGTAAGAAAAATACACGCCGACGGAAATTTCGACTTACGCAACTGGGTGTCGAACTCGCATCGAATAAGGCAAGCACTCACCGAGGGACCGCTACGCGTTCAACAACCAATAACACTCAACGACGGATCAAGAATAGAAAAAGTACTCGGACTCATGTGGAACCCGCAATCGGACGAATTGGGGTTCAATCTCGAGTTGGCGCGCATCCCATCGGACCTACTTGCAAATAAGGCACCCACGAAGAGAGAAGTTTTGAAGATTGTGATGTCAATCTACGATCCAATGGGACTTGCATCACCAGTCACAGTCAGGGGAAAGCAGATCATACAAGAAATTTGGCGACGCGGCACAGAATGGGACAAGAAAATCGACACCGACCTCGCAGAGCAGTGGACGACCTGGCTACAACACATGAAGGACCTACGAGGCGTCAAAGTACCACGAGCCTACATAGGATACAGCGAAGCCACTTCACTTCAGCTGCACGTCTTCGTGGACGCCAGCGCCACCACGTACGCCGCCGCACTCTACTGGCGGGCCGAGTCGCCGGGAGGTCAAGTCGACGTGACACTCATCACGGCGAAAGCACGCGTGGCTCCACTCAAAGTCACGTCGATACCGCGCCTCGAGCTACAAGCCGCAGTCCTGGGAGCAAGAATGGCCGCCACCGTGATAGAAGAGCACTCAAGAAAACCAGAATCGAAGACATTTTGGACAGACAGCAAAACAGTATTGTCTTGGGTGCGAACGGGATCGCGCTCATTCAAGCCATTCGTCGCGCATCGCATAGCCGCCATCGAAGAACTCAGCACCATCAACGAGTGGCGATGGGTGCCCACGAAGCTCAACACAGCAGACGACGCCACAAGAATATCACCGCACGACTTCTACGGCTACCACAGATGGTTCACCGGGCCTCCGTTTCTACGAAACAAACAAGAAGAATGGCCCGCCGAAACTGCAACCGCAACCGAAGTCACCGGGGAAGAACGCGTGCACCACATAAGCACGAAGAAAGCGCCGTCAATATCCGAAGCTGCACCGGACGTCACTCGATTTTCGCGCTGGGACAAGTTAATTCGGACTACGGCAAGAGTACTACAGTTCATCGACCTCTGCCAAGCGAAAACCGACCGAATTAACTACAGAAGAAAGAAAAACGAAAAGGAACCCGACTGGAAGAAAAATCAAAAATCGGCGCCGACACATAAGAAGAAAACGACGCCAACCGTTCAAGAAAGAAAATTCATCGCAATCGACCGAAGATACATCGAACGCGCAGAGAAAATAATAGTTCGCGTAATACAACACGACGCATTTCAAGACGAGTTGAAACAACTGCGAGGGGGCGCCACCATCGCTACGAACAGTCGACTCCGCCCACTTTCGCTAATAGTCAACGACGGCGTGTTGTACCTACGAAGCCGGGTCAACGCAGCGGCGGGAGTAACCGAAACTCAGAAGACACCGGCGATACTCGACGGGAACCATCGAGCCACCCAACTGTGGATAGAACACACACATAGAAGCCTTCTCCACGCCGGGGTGGAAACTACAGTCAACGAGTGCAGACAACACTATTGGATTCTACGCATTCGACCCGTCACGAAACGAATAATAAGCAGTTGCATAAACTGCCGCATAAGGAGGGCGGCGCCACCGTCGCCACCTACCGGAGATTTGCCGCCGACGCGCCTCGCTCATCACCGACGGCCATTCACGTACACCGGATTGGATTATTTCGGGCCGTTGACAGTCACCGTGGGCAGGCGTCAAGAAAAACGCTACGTCGCGCTCTTCACATGTCTTACTACGAGAGCCGTGCACCTCGAGTTGGCCGCCTCGCTATCGACGGACTCCGCCATACACGCACTACGGCGCATGATAGCGCGCCGCGGGTGCCCTACCGAAATTTGGTCGGACAACGGGACCAACTTCCACGGCGCAGAAAACGAAATGAAGAAGGCAGTGCAGCAGGCGACGAGCGAAGAGGCAAGCATCCGCAGTATCCGGTGGAGGTACATACCGCCGGGAGCACCATTCATGGGCGGGGCGTGGGAACGCCTCGTGAAGTCCGTCAAAATCGCGCTAAGTGCGGTTTTGCAAGAAAGAAGTCCGCCCGAAGAGGTACTTACGACGCTACTCGCCGAGGCCGAATACACCGTGAACAGCCGGCCTCTCACCCACGTGTCCGTGCACCATGAAGACGACGAAGCCATCACTCCCAACCACTTTCTGCTGGGAGGTTCAGCGCGCGTCCCACTGCCGGGCGAGTTCGACGAGAGCGACCTGATAGGCCGCCCGCACTGGAGAGCAGCACAGCGCCTCGCCGACCACTTCTGGGCGCGCTGGGTACGAGAGTACCTACCCGAGCTGCAACACCGGCGGGAGCCCCACGGGACCGGGAAGACCATCGCCGTCGGGGACATCGTGCTCATCGCCGACAGCAACCTGCCACGCAACACGTGGCCCAAGGGAGTCGTCATCGCCACTTTTCCCGGGCGAGACGGCACAGTACGAGTCGTCGATCTGAAGACAGCCGGAGGAGTGCTACGCAGACCGACCAAGCGACTGGTGATATTCGCATCGGCCGCCACTCCCACGGAAGATGGATGCAGCGACGAGTCAACCGACGCTGCACGGCGGGAGTATGTACGCGACGACCGAAGCGAAAGAAAATGAACTTACAACGATACGAGAGCAATGTATAAAAATGTATCTATAATTTCACATGAATCGGTTGTATACGCATTAAAAATATCATTCCCTTGTTGTCTTATTAGAATGAGTCGGATATCGCAACAATAGATAGCTCTGCCCATAGTAAACCATTGTAAAATTGATAGTTCAGAGCGATATTCCGCCCCGTTCTCTCCAATAATCTTATAAGACTTTATCTAAACGATCGCCACGACGCCAAGCGGTGGCGCGGGGAAACTAGTCAGAATACTGATAGTTCCGACCTATAGGAGGGACGGAGACAATAGGTTGTCCTTGTCACACGTCTTATAGGATTTTGCCTGAGTTGACAATTTTCGATAATAGTATGTTTTATGTTTGGATTGATTTATTTTATGTCTTATTAGATAGTAGGTAGTTATAGGAATAATATATCGAAGTTTTGTATGAATCGTGTTAGTAGTTTAAGCGTAATTAAGGAAAATATCGGGAATAGTTTTTTATGAATAGTCAATAGGATATAGGTATAATTGTTATAATAATGATGTCATTTTATGTGTTTTTACTTCTTCTTTAAAATGGTGTATGATAATTAGACATTAAGCGAGTATAAGTAGGTTTTTTAAGACTTTTTAATTTGTAAACTTTAAAGGGCCGTAGAGCTGTTGTTTATTAATATTCTTGTAAGAAACTTGTTGTATCAGATAGGTAACACGTAGGGCTACGTAAATAAATAGGTATCGCATCAATAAGTGTAAAAATGTACTGTGTAGGAGAAAAAACATGTTTGTATAGAACCGTTTTCTGAGACATGTCGCGCTCCCCACCCGGCGCGCCCGGAGCGCGCGGGTGGGGCAGCGAAGCCCCGTGGCAGGGCGAAGCCCTATGGAGGGGGAAAGTATAAATATTGCGGAGACCTATTTTTTGCGCGCCACACCTAAAATATCGTGTTTACGGACACATAACTATGTTAAAAATATGCCCAAATGTATGCCCGATGTATGTACAATTAGTTTTAAGCTCGCACTATTGTAAATCTTGAGAAAATGAAAAATAAAGTATAGCGTGGGTGAGGTAATGGATCGCTGGCCAGCTCAGTCCTAGCATATAAAATTCGAGTCGGAACATGCCCCGACATGCATTCAGCGACAGGCGCTCCTACCCTAAGGAACAGGAAGAAACAACCAAGCGGTTCACTCTGGACCTGAAGCCTCCTCTCACCGGCCATCCATTATCAGCGCCCACCGATTTCTTCAATACCGAACACCAGGGGTTTTATTCGCCGAAACTACAGTCCACTACAGTCAAGACTCCTGCGTGTAACTTCCTCCACCCCCTCAGTACGAGTCGGTAACTGTCCGCTACTGCGACAGCCCGGCGTCCCGTACAGACAATGTTAAATTTGGCCTAAGAACCAACACCAATTTGGCATTTATGATAATTCTTAGTATATTTTTTGCGATAATTATCAGTATTGAGATTGTGACGGACACTTCCAGTTAAGTAAGCTATATTAAAATGTTGAAAAATAATCTGAGACTACCATTTTATGTGTATAATCTATGGCAGCGCTGCAAACAAAACACTCTTTCTTCCTTATGCCGGCACTTCACTTGGCTATTCGTGTTTGCTTTTTGAAAACTTCCTTTTTATTCCATATTAAGCATGACAAGGGTAATTTTCCAATTACAGAGCATGATGCGACACAGTGGCGCACAATGCCGAATTATGATGATGCTTAATTGGAACGTGAATTAGTTTTCAAATGCAACAGCAGAGTGCGCTAAGATAGGCATTATGCCGCATAATGTGCTGTAGTACTGTAATTGGAAAACTACCAATGACAGACTGTTGTCAAGTGAAGGGCCGGTATAAAGCTCGATACTCTATGGTTGTGGTGCAGGCAGTTTGCATTCTTAGTAATCTGTGGCATTCGTGAATTCTCGTTTCGGATTTCCTGTTGTGTGTGTTTATTTGCGATTGTTTTTCCTTTAATTTAACTATTTCGGCTATCTAATATGCCATCGATGTTACCAAATAGCAGACCGCTTATTACCAAGTGCTAGAGAACCTGTGCCGCAACCTCCTGAGAGGATCATACTGCCAAATTATTCAAGAGCAGCTGATACACATTCACGCTGCATATTTATACAATATACATGTAAAATACAATATGATACAATTATGTGAGAAATAGTCAAAAAATAAGAAGCAAAACTACAGTTTTTATTTTATTCATGATTCCTACCTTACCAAGTTTCCTAATAGTTACTCTTTAAAATCGCATCGAATAAAAATGAATTACTTGTAATGTTAATTCAATTCATACTAAGTTCATAGGTTGACCTATGTTTCATTTAATATTAAACATTACCTCAAAAAATATTAAGTTTTCCTGATAATTTAAGTTCTCAGAAGTGTCCGTCAATAATCTTTGTTTTTATAGTCATTTACTTGCAATTTCGAACCCAGAAAATAATATTTCATGATTGTTGGTTCTTAGGCTAACAATGTACGCAGAACAATGTCCTTTTTTGCTATAATGCTTTAGCGGTTGTGCAGTTTTTTATTTGTTTAAGCTGAGATGAAGCAATTTTCAGTATTATCTCGGCTTTTGCGTGTCTGTCTCTATCTTCTTTATCTTCCGACGTACCATTACGGTCAATGGGAATCTGAATGTATTTCCATAGCCTGTGCTTTATTAGAATAGCCTCAGCTTACATCACCGAAGTATCATAATTTTCTCTAGTGAGAGGGTCGTTTTTTAATACTCGACTCAATAACATTTAATTTTCATTCTTTACAAGACCATTCAAATTATGACATTCACATAATTATGGACATGATAAATTGACGACATCGAATAATTATAATATTATAATAAGAATTATTGACATTTATATAGGTAATTGAATAGAAAAACTTGCATGTTATCTTTATATGACTAAATAGGTTAAGATACAACTTAGATAAAATGTAACACCATTATTTGTAACCTATTTATTGCAAATAAATTGAATTGAATTGACATTTTTATGGAATTATAAAAGATGTGTATGTACTCCCTGTTCAAAATTGTTTTCATTTTCATTCTGCTACCATATTAAGTAATAAATAAATTGGCTGGAATACATTCAGGAAAGCTTGTTTTATTTAAGATAATAAATAATTTGAGTACAAACAAAAAGCAAATTCTATACAATGTCAGTAACATAGTCAGTGGCAAACGTTCAAGAGAAGGATATCTGTAGTCTATGAATAGGTATACAGGCGGGCCTCACACATTTCCCAGACAAAAATTGACATTGGCCGGAGTAACAATACAAACAGTCGTTACTAGATAAGCTTATACAGGGCCGGATTTAGAGGTGTGGTTGCCTTGGGGCAATGAAGGTGTGGGCTCTTATTTTAAAATCTGGAAACGCGGCCCACTGACGATTTGTAATGGTAGGGTAACCCATTGAAATGTGTTTATTTTTTATCTATGTTGTGGCCCCGCCTGCTCTGCCTTAAATCCAGCCCTGAGCTCATACTTACTTGTGGATACATTTATTGATGATGTAACACTATCACAAATTTCATTATCCTTCACACAAAAATTCTAAAAAGCATTTTTAAAACAATGTTAAACATAAACACAAGAAGAAATCTCAACTCACTTTGCATTTGATCTCGACAGCTTGCCTCTCCTTCTTCTTGCGACGCTTTAACTTTTTCTGTTCTTTCCGCTGTTGCCGGGTCAGTTCCTCCTGTGTGATCTCGTCGTACAAAAGTTGCAGTTTAGAGACGCCGCTTTTCTGTTCGACCGCAGTCTCGAACTTGCGGTACAATGCTTCCACGGCGACCGCGGCGAGGGTTTGACACGTGCCTTCTTCCTCCCGCAATCGCAGCGAGATGCGTTGGAGCCGTTCGTAAATGCATATACCAAGACATATTAACACCTACAAAAACGAAAAATAAGGTTAAATGAAGAATCTTTTTACATCTTTCTATGGATCACTGCTAATGATGCGTAACCGGAAACAGGGGGCCATTCGCCCAACGGAAATGCTTTGGAAAACGCTAACGCTTTCGATTTGATTTTGTTATTTCTGACCGCCGAAGGTTTTCAAATACCTCACGCACATTTTTTCTAATATTGTTACTACCAATGCAAAAGAAAAAAAAGAGCACGAGGCATTTGAAAACCTCAGGCGGCTAGAAATAACAAAATGAAATCGTAAGCGTTAGCGTTTTCCAAAGCATTTCCGTTAGGCGAATGGCCCCCAGGTTATTTATGTTGTGGAAAATTAATTAAAGTAAATGTTTTCCCTGCAATACATTAAGTTATATAAACATAACATTAGTGTAAATTCTAGCAGTTTAGAATCTGCTAAAAGTAAAACTCTTCAGTTAATAGGGTTCTCAGGTAGCTGGAATTTAAGCAGCTCCTTCCTTATCTGAACGAATGTAAAGACCACTATGCTACCAGAACCTTAGGGAATGTTTTATAAACATGTTTCTATACAATTTGACAAAATGTGTGACTTTATCCAAGTGAAGAACTATCATTGATACTCTACAAATATATACTCGTAACATTAAAACCTACCTCTTCTTGTGCAATTTCAAGTGTTTTAGCGTGTCTCTCCCGATGGTTCCCAAGTAATTCTGGCTCAGCTCTGGCTATGAGTTGCACTATATAATCGGTTTTGGCTTGTAAGTGGAGATGCTTATCCAGTAGGCATCTTTTGATACCACCATATAATGCACCTACATAACCTTTTTCTTTTTGTGGCTCCTTTTCTTCAACTAGTAGTTGAAATGCACGTAACACCTAAAATTTTGAAATTTTTTAGAAACAGCTAAGCTTCCAACAGGCCAAGTATTTGCCATAATGATAAAACAACATTATCAAATACAACATATTAATAAATAACTTCATCCTGAATTTGTTGCTACACAAATAAACTGACAATTGTTCCATCAAAACAAAAGTAATCAACCGTTAGGTATATTATAAAACCAAAGTATATATATACAATTAGGTCGAATACGCTGACCTAAAAGCTAAAAGTATTATCATCAAATGATTAAGACAACGCTGGTTCTCAAACAACTGTAAAAATATATTGCTTTAATTTTTTATAGTCACTAAAATTACAGTTTTTTTTGCTATTAACGGGATTGCCACCATGTACCATGTTTTTCCGAGTCCCCGATATTTCGGCTCTGCTTCAAGTATCATGATCACGAAGAAACTTACTAATAACGGAGTTACTTCGACAGCATGGCGCTTGCAACCGTGCCGAAATATCAGGGACTCGCAAAAAAGGTACATGGTGGTAGCGTTGCCATCTCTAAAAAACAGAATACCGGACTTACCCGCTAGAAAGCCAGACATCTGGGTCTCACGGCTGGACGGACGCAAAATAAAAAGGATTTTTGACTAAATGTTTAAATAAAACACAAGTATTTTTTAAGAAAGTTTGAATTGGTAATATAATTTTTTTATTTGCATATTAAGCAAAGTGTGTGCAGCTTGCTTGCGTCAAAAGAAAATAAGCGTAACAGAAACAGGACGGACCGGACGCAGTCAAATTAGCCTAGACTAGAGATCAAAAAGCCTAACACTAACCGGCTTTATCCGGAGTGATGGCAACGCTACATGGCAGCAATCCCGCTAAAGAAAACAAATACTCAAGGCCACACAGTTGGACTTACCTTAGTTTTACAGTCAGTGCAGAACCGATGCTTTCTGAGATAGTTGTGTAGCGTGTCGTGTAGCGTGTTGAAATGCACTAGAGTGACGTGGTCCCTCGCGGGCGCCCGCATGGCGTCCCAGGCGGCGCGCCACGCGGCCCGCCCGCCCCAGCCCCACGCGCCCCAACCCCACGCGCAGCCCCCGCCCGCGCCCCATCCGCGCGCGCTACCCGCCTCTAGGGAGTGTAGGGTGCACCGCTGCGACTTCTTCCACCGCGGCTGACTTAGGATCAGACACTCGATGCCCGTGCTAAAAGAACGTGTAACTACGTTAGAGTCTGTGCGGAAAGAGAATGGGATTTAGATTTGAGGGCGCTGTAGTGATTTTCTACCGTATTAAATACAAAAAACCGCAAGAAATCACAACAACAAACAAATCCGTATCAATACAAAACTTTGACGTTTTACAGATTGCTGGGTTTGATTGCCAAATAAAAATCTTAACGTTACTTCCGTTTTTCGCCACGCCCATTTTCTTTCCGCACAGACTATAGTGAATATTACTTTAGGCGCATTACGCGGCCCGCGTGCCTCAGCTCCCCGTGCAGCCACCGCACCGCCTGCGCCACATTCGCGCGCGGTACTTGGTGCACCACTGCGACTTATTTCATCGCGACTGACTTAGGAACAAACACTCGATCCCGTCGACAGATGAAAACTTCTTTTAAGCAAATTTTCGGATAGGGATTAAAATTATGTGTAACACTCGTTATTGCTTGTTGAATAATAGTGGGGCATTATCTCTTCAGCGGTGTGGTGTGAGATGGGTCGTTGCATTCCCTAAAATATGGTTGAGCGAAGCGATGGCTGGTTCATGCGTCATGCTCGTGAATGAGTGCTGCCAGCAGAGATATGAGTGCTGCCAGCGGAGATATGTCTGCTCTTGCTACATTGGGTACTATTAATTGTTGTATTTAACTTTAATCATACTTTTTTTATGCCTAAACAGTAGGGCATAGCATTCCTCAACATTCCAAAACTTAAACTTTGTTAAATCAGTTTTTCATATTTTTTTATTTTAGTCACAATTTTTTATATCATTTACATTTGTAATGGAAAGTGACTTCATGAGTTATCTCATATTGAAGTCATTTTTCAATTTGATGACTCTGTATATAATACAGGGAGAACACTGTATAAAAACCCTTGCTGTGTTTCTTGCTGGTTCTTCTCAGTACAAGGTCTCCCGCCATAGATTTGCTAACTGATGGCGTAGCTTTTTGACATTCACAAGTGCTTGTAACAGCCTAGACTGAATAAACGATATTAAATTTTTAATTATTTGATGTGAAAACTTTTTAAGCGCATTTTGCGGCCCTGCTGCCCCAACACCACACGCAGCGCGTGAATTGTTGGCATTGGGCATTGGCAGTGGGTGTGGATGTGAATTGTGCGCAACTCATTATTTTGCTTGTTAAATATTAGTAGGATTATCAAAGGTGAAAACTCCTTTGGGCACATTTCATGGACCATCCGCCAAGCCCCATGCGCATCAGCCGCAGAAAATCAAAGAATCTGTGTGCAAAAGTCATTCAGTGCAAATGTGTTATGCTGAGCAGAGTGTAGGGAGGGGGCAATCCACCATGCAGTATTGTTTAAGAACATTGTTGCAGATAAATAACTGTTAGATGTTTAAAACTTGTCATTTTGATAAAGTTCCATGATTGGGAATTAAATGTTTCTTAATACAATTTTACTCTTTGCTCTTTGCGCTCTTACAAGTTTAATTAAGATTGATCAGGCGTCTTCAAATCAGAATCGTTTCAAAAAAGCTTATAGACCAATATAACCAAGCTCAAATCGGCTACATCAATCGAGGGTAAACGGGGTGGGGTGATTGGTCTCCTTTTATGAGCCACCTGAGAAAATCAACAAAGTGTGATCATTATCACCATAAGAGATGATTTTGAAATTGGGACTTCTATGAGAAGGCGCAACATTGATGTAAATTAATAAGTGTTGGGCTGAGAAAACTGCTTTGTGGTACTCCGAATTCTATGCAATCAGCTCTCTTGACACCATTAACAGTAAGATACTGATTACTATTTGAGAAAGCTCTTATTCCTGGTCTCTCTAGGTTGTTCAGCAGGACAAGAACAAAAACTGTACTAGTTCTAGAAATACAGAGGCAATATTTCTGTTCCCATCTAGGTTCCGTGCTTCCTGGAGTAAAGCCATATTGCCCAGGAGCCAGTGCAGATGCGGATATGCTCTTTAGAAAGTCCAATAATGGCTTATTGATTAAGTGATCCAATAAATTTTACATTGCTGATTAAATAGAGATAGGACTATTATTGGGCAGTCTGTTTTCCCTGACATACAAATAGGGTAGACAAAGGGGCTCATTTACTCTAGGGACAAAAGAATATAAAGGCATTTGTTACTGACCTAAATTGTAATTTATGCAATAATTAAAAAAAATATACAGTTCATGGATGGTGTTTGTATATTCTCATGTTTAACTACTGCACCAGGTGCCGTCATGTTTTCCTAATAATAATCATAGGAGATTTGTTTTTTACGAATTATACATTATTAATATGCAGAAGCATGCACATTAATTCTTTTGAGGCAAGAATATTTTTTTATAATACCTAATAAAAGCACCTAGTCAATATATCATCCCATCTCACAGCACAGTCCACTCTGAGACATTATGGTAGTATCAACCTAGTCTACTCTTGTGGGGCATGGTATGTGAAGTTCTTAAAACTAATTATTCCAAATATTATATCATGGAAATATAAATTCCAGAAAATCTGCCCAAGATCTAAATATTATTTTATACTTTTTGATAATTCCATAAGAACCTAAAATTTTTGTAGTATCCTTTATAAACTTCTTTGTATTTCTGTTCAACTGTTATTGAGTAATAATAATTCATTACAATAGAAAATCAACTCTGTCAATCACTTTATAAAATTTAAAATATGTTTTTTACATAATTTAAGTGAGTAAGTCATCACTTACGTGTGTCCATTTAACAATGTAGCTAATGACTGTGGATGAACAATTTTGTCTTCTCTGATTGTCATTATTTCATCTGACGTCAAGATTAATGGATCCAATGTAGGGTGACCTGATTTGCATAGTTGATAAAAGAGACGTTCCACACTGGAAAATATTAATGAATTAAAATAATTAGCTATGTTTGAGACACTCAGGGAGCACAATTATTTCCTGTTTTAGTGAATTAAAATTTTCCCTTTTTCATCTTTTTTAATTGCCATGTAAACTAAGAGTTAGGTTTTAATTCAAAACAATATGAAATGTATATTATTTTTTAGTTTGTCAAAAAACAGGGGGCAGTACAGGGGGTAGATTACATTAAGTAAATAATTATATTTAATTATTACCATATCTATGTTTGGTACAATATATCAGCGACAGAGATAGAACAAACTGATGCACTAAACATAAACAATATACTTATCATCACTACTGTAAAAACTTCTAATCCAAAATAGATTATATTCTTACCTTCTTCGACAACCAACACAGGGAATGCTTTGATTTAGTACATTAAATATATCGGAGGCGTCTACTCTGAGTGTTGCTTTTAATTCGTCTGTGGATAAAACTCTGTATTTACGCATGAACTCTTCGTATTCGCGACCTTTCACTTGTGGATTATCACAAATCAAGCCCATTGTGTTCAAATCCATAATCATCTAAAAAGAAAAAATAGAATATAACAAAGGAATAACATCATAAAAATAAGGTCATTCAGTTAACGTCACTACTTTCGGAAGAAATCAATGAGACCTAAAAAAGCAATCATCACTTTCAAGTTACATTTGACATAGTCAGTTAAAATTGGCTGTCGTTTATTCATTAAAATTAAATTAATGATAAACGAGAAAACCATCGTTAATTAAAGATAACTCGTAATAATCTTTTGGAATTAATCTACGTTTGTGGTAATGTCAAAGTACGAAATCAGTTACTTACTGTTAGATTTTCATAAATAGTTAACGGCAATTGTCGCCTCTTTATGACGGGTTCTTTTTCGCTATTGTATATATCCACCAATTTCGCCATTTTTATGAATATTCACATAAAATCGCCGACAAAATACACAAATATAACAAAATGACGGCCAAATTCTTGAGAAATACACGTCGTGTTGCATTTGACACAAAATCAATGTTACCATTTTAAAAAATACATTTTCTTGTAGGGATATTATTTGATAGCATCGATGCATCGAAAACATCGATGGTTACAATGAAAGACATCGAACCACTCCGATTTAACGACAGACGAGCTTGACTCCTGGCAAGTCGCTACGCACCGACGTAAAAATCGGCACGTGGAGGACAAAACCAGGAATCCAGCTCAGGACACCAAACCGAACACGGGCCGACTGAAGCACGGTAAACGCGCTAGGAAGGCCCGCGACAGACTTCTCTCGGCGGAGACCACCAGACAAGCGGAAGCGGGTCAGGAAGGAACCCAGGACCAGGGACAGACAGACGGACAAAGGAAATGGACTGACAGACGGACAGAAAAAAGACAGACCAAGACCGGACAGACAGACAGACAGGAGGCCTCAAAGAGGCCCAGACTTGATGACACGGTGTCACCGAGGGGGCAATATAAAAAGCCCAAAAACGACGAACCGCGTCGCTCTTCTGGGAAGGTCTCCTTCGCCGACGCAGCTACTGCAGACCTGCTGGTGATTATCACCAGCAAAAAGACGGGACACATTAGTGCCACTCAGGCTGGGTTGGTCCTTAAGGCCCTGGAGGAGGCCGTTGTGGAGGAACTGCTAACAGCAGGATCCTCAACGGACGAAGCCCCAAACCTTAAGGGAAAACCCATCATTGGGGACGGCGCCCTGAGCCTCTGGTGTGAAACACCCAAAACACTGGAGTGGGTCAGGAAGGTAGTGGACAGTTTAAAAATACCGGGGTTAGACGACTTAGTAGTGCAGCGCCAGATCGACAGGCCGAAGAGACTGGTTTGTGGCCTCCTCATACCGGGGACGCGAGAACCACACACAATCGCCAAGCTGCTGCGCTACCAGAACAAGTTCGCAGAGGTTGACCGATGGATCCTGCACAAGGCCATCGCAGGTGACGATAGCACCTTTTTGGTGTTCAGCACGACCAGGGACGTCGCGGAGGGGCTACTAGCTAGAGGCAGACGCCTCTGCTACTTGATGGGCTCTGTATACGTGAGGTTCAGGAACCAGGGTGGTCAGTACCTGGAGAGCCTGCCACCTCTAGAGGAAAAAACATCTACTCCGGTACAGAGCACGTCTAGACCAGCCGTGACACAACAGACCATCACAGACACTCCAGTTGCAATGGAGTCCACATCTGAGGAGAAGGGGGACACAGACGTGGTTGACGAGTGGGCAGACAAACTTGGGGGGATCGACATCAGTCAGGAGGTTGATGTCGATGTGCTTCTCGCCTCAGATGGCGCCCCAACAGAAGACAATTAAGCTCCTGCAGACAAACCTCCAGCACAGTCGCACCGCAACGGCTCAACTAAGGAAGTGGCTGGAGGAGAACAACGACGGGGCTATTGCTCTGGTCCAAGAGCCGTGGATCAGATCCAACACCATATGTGGCCTCAACAACACCGGTGGTAAGAATTTTTACAACCCAGGTAACCGCGCACCGCGGACCTGCATTGTATGTTCAAGACACTTACAGGCAAAAATAATGACACAATTTTGTTCTAGCGACATAACAACAATACAAATAATACAACAGCAAAATCCAAGTGTACCTGTCCTGGTAGTTGCCTCTGCCTACATGCCTGAAGGAGAGGAAACTCCGTCAGGGGAACTGGCTGAGCTGGTGAGACACTGTGAACAAACTGACAAGGCGCTGATCATCGGCAGCGACTCCAACGCCCACCATCAATAGGCTAGTTGACCCTTTTTGGAAAAAGGTTTTAAATGGTTAATAAATGTTCTATTAGACCGAAAAAAAATGTATTGTATTTTTTTGAGACCTAGAAAGCTACAAATCTTTATTTTTAAAATAGACTTTTCATGGACATACAAAAACGCTGTCGGCCATTTTAGTCTATAGATTATCTATGCTATGACGTTGACGGTAGTAAACAAAAACTCGTAAGCACGTAGAAAATAACCTATCTGAGTTTATAATAAAAAGAAAACATGATTTCTAATAGATACCACGAAAAATATAGTAATTATCATTATTGTATTGTACGAGAATGTAAAAACACATCCTTGAAGACTCCAGGAAATTTGTGGATTAAAGTGCCGAAAGAAATTAACCTACGCAATACCTGGTTAGAACTTGCTAAAAGTGATCCTGCAACTTTATCGACTCATAGTAAAATTTATTTTTGCGAAGATCACTTTGATGTAAGTACTCATTGAATAATATTTTAAGTCTCTTCATTTATTATCAGTTTTAATAATAAAAGTTTTAAAGTTATGTATGAATGACATCTAGTTGTTTACTAAAAGAGACGTCACAATCATGGCGGATGTGGCGAACAGCGATTTTAGTGTTTAAAAAGTATAGACTAAAAATATTTTTTTTAAATTAAATTCCTACAACAATCTTCTGCTTTTATGAAGTGAAATCGATATATTTAGGTTCCTTAGACCAAATACTTTAAGAAATAAACATTTATTTAATACAATTCGACATGAGTCAACTAGCCTATTGTGGGGCATGACGAAAAGCAACAAACGAGGTGAGGAATTAGTAGATTACCTATTTACCACAAACCTTAACATAATAAACACAGGTTCTGAACCTACTTTCGTAACAGGAAGAGGTAGATCTATCATCGATCTTACTCTTGCATCAAGGAGAGCAGCGGGATTGATCTCTGACTGGCACGTCTCCCCAGAGGCATCCTGCTCTGACCACAGGTGGATTAGGTTCAACATCGCGGTACAGCGTGTTACCCAGTCACCAAGACGCATACCCAAGAAAACGAATAGAAGCCAATATCGCAGACAGGTAACACTATCACTGCAACATATGCAGGCTGAAAGCTTAGACGAAACCAATAAGATAGACGAAACAGCTGAGGAATTAACAAGGGTAATTATCTCATGCTATCAGACAGCCTGTCCTCTCAGTACACCATCATCCAACTCGGATGCCAGCCAGTCGTGGTGGGGCCCCGAGCTAGAAAAAGGTAAGAAGACTTTTTAACAGGGCCATGAACACATGTGACGACCAAGACTGGGATGCGTATAAAGATGCCAAGGCTCTTTATAAAAAACGCATCCGATACTGGAGCAATGGGTCTTGGAGGAAATTTTGTTCTGAAATAGACTCATGCACCAAGGCAAATAAGGTAAGGAAACTGCTTTCCAAAGACAGACAACAAGACCTTTCACAGCTCAGGAAAGCTGATGGCTCCCTCACAGAGACAGTGGAGGAGGCACAGAGGGTACTGCTCGAAACCCACTTTCCAGGCTGCATCATAGACACGACACACACCTGGAATGACACTTGCTGGACCCCCACGGAACAATCCTGGAACACTGCAATGAGGACAGTGTCCATGGACAAGTTAAGGTGGGCCATTAACAGCTTCCAGCCATTTAAAGCAGCCGGACCAGATGGCATCTTTCCGGCGCTGCTTCAATGGGCAGGTGAAGCGCTAATCCTTATCCTGGTGCCCCTCCTGAGAGCGGGTCTTGCATTCAGATACACGCCGAAGCCTTGGAGGGAGGTCAAGGTAATCTTCATACCAAAGTCAGGTAAGGCCGACTACAACGAAGCGAAATCTTTCAGGCCAATAAGTCTCTCATCATTTCTGCTAAAAACCTTAGAAAGACTGTGTGACAGAGAGCTGAGAGATAACCAATTAACCAGCTTTCCACTACATCTAAACCAACACGCCTATTGTCCAGGCAAGTCGACAGAATCTGCACTACATGCAGTCGTAAGTAAAATAGAGGATAGTCTCAGACGAAAAGAGCTATGTCTGGGCACCTTTATAGACATAGAAGGCGCGTTTGACAAAACAAGCTTCGCCAGTATTGTAAACGCACTTGGCAAACACGGAGTCGATGAGAACATTATATACTGGGTAAGTAACATGCTCCGTAACAGACTAATCAGACTACAAGACGACAACCATCTCAGAGCATTGGCGACTAAAGGATGTCCTCAAGGAGGAGTACTATCGCCTCTGCTATGGAATGTAGTCGCAAACGACTTAATTACCAAACTAAACAACCTTCACTTCCACACGGTGGGCTATGCAGATGACCTGGCAATCCTAATCCCGGGTAAGTTTGCGAGCACCGCTTGTGACATTACACGGGGGGCAATGAAGGTAGTTGAAAAATGGTGTGACGACTACGGCCTTAAGGTGAATCCAGTGAAGACAGAATTAGTCATGTTCACGAATAAAAGAGCCTTAGGCGACTATCGGCTACCGAAACTATTTAACACGACACTAAGGCTCTCCAACGAGGTAAAGTATCTAGGAATAACCCTAGATTCCAAACTGAACTGGGGTTCACACATAGACAAAACTACTACTAAGACCAACATCATTTTCTGGCAATGCCGCAAAATGATTAGCAAAACCTGGGGACTATCACCACTCATTGTTAGGTGGCTGTACACGACCATAATTAGGCCCATCATCAGCTATGTAGCAGTAGTATGGTGGACAAAGACAAACCAGGTAACGACAATTAATAAGTTAAGACGTCTCCAGAGGCGGGCCTGCTGTGCAATCACTGGCTGCATGAAAACCACTCCCACATCAGCACTGGAGACTATACTTGACGTGAGACCACTACATTTGTTTATACAACAGGAAGCTGCTTGTACAGCCACACGACTAAGCATGCTGGGGCTATGGAGGGACAACAGCTCCCCACACACCAGTATTTTAGCAGACATATACAGGTACTTTCCGTACTTTGCTGCAGTAAACGACCTCATTCCAAAAACGTACGTATTCGACAAAAAATACAAAATTCAACTTTATGAAGACACTCCGGACCACTGTCTGCAAAAGGAGTTGAGGGTCTACACAGACGGCTCAAAAACCAACTACGGTACAGGTTCGGGTGTCTTCTCTGAAGACCTAAATATACACATCTCAACAGCATTGGGAGCCTATAACACGGTCTTCCAGGCAGAGTGTGTGGGCATCATCAAGGCCGCTGAAGCGATAGATTGTCGCAAAGTAAGAGGAAAACACATTCGTATTCTCTCTGACAGCGCTTCTGTCCTACAGGCACTGGACAACAATATAATGACATCAGGCTTAATTTATGAATGCCACTGTAAGTTGACTAATATTGCTAACGACAATAGATTGACTTTGCAGTGGATTAAAGGACACAGCGGCTCAAGGGGTAACGATGCGGTGGACTGCTTAGCCAGGGAAGGTTCTAGCAGGACGGCCATTGGTCCGGAGCCTATTGTACCCATACCCTATCGACAGCTGCGAACATGGATAAGGGAGCGCTGTCAACGACAACATAACGAATACTGGACAGAACTCACAGACTGCAGGCAAGCTAGGGAAGCCGTTCCCAAGGTAAACCTGCAGCTAACACGTAAGTTAATCAGACTTCCTAGACAAGCCTTAAAACAAATCGTGGGTATACTCACGGGTCACGGCTATTTCAACAAACACCTCTGTAATATAGGTATTTCTGACAGCCCTCTGTGCAGAGCCTGCCTGGAGGACGAGGAGACGAGCGCCCATGTGCTGCTGGAGTGCACGGGCGTTGCAAGACAAAGGATTTCTCTAATGGAAAGCCCGAAGACTATAGTAGAGGCCTGCAGTAACGTTCGGGGACTGCTGAGCTTTCTGGAGGAGCTGGGATGGCAGGACTGATGCCAATCCCCACGCAAAATAGGCACCAGATGTCGAGTTGCGGAAACAGCCCGCCGTTCTACTAAGACTAAGACTAAGACCACTCCGATTTTTTAAAAAGCTGTCAATATAGTCAATTCATCGATGTTTTTAAAAAAACCAGCGAATTGGTAATAGACAAGTTTGACCACGTAGTGATTATATACACTTTAGCTTGACCTCAGTAAAAAAAACTTAAGTTTGACCACTATTATTATTCTGAACGCATCATTATTCCGAATTCTCAAATATGGATCCGATGCTGGCAGCACTGCGCAAGAGTCAGTGCAGTGACAATTATAAAAACTAGGTACTTTACTCATGTCGGCTGGCGAGCAAGTATGTTTCTGAACATTTCATTACATTCAGTTTAGTGAAACAAAATAAGATTGAAGTATACTTCTAATATTCTTTTGACAGGCTTGGCAAAAATGTCACGGGTTATTTAGTGTTTTTTGAAGTTATACTTCTTTAGCCGCGTTATGAAAAAAATATGAGAGTGAAATTTTGAGATGCGCGCGCATCACTGTAACAGAAAAGTAACACCATGAAGTCGGCCGCTAAACCGCACATTACTCGTAAGTCTCGAAAAAAAGCTTCCAACAAAATAGTAATAGGATCTCTTAGTCGCACATGTTGGGACGCTCGTCGCCTCTGATCACTGTTTTCATATTTAGAATATTTATCCACATGTTTCTAGTTTCTATATTCTTAACACGTGTTATAATGTTATACAAATGCGAAATTTATATGTGTTAATAAATTTTATTCAGTAGTGATTTAAATTGAATATTTTGATTATTTATTAAATTTTTCAAATTAAAACTGAACTTTATTGACTGCGTTGACTAGCCTTTTCCAATCCTTTTATTATCTTATTGTAATTAATTATCTGCATGCAATTAAAAACTATTTTTTAATAATTCCAAAAAGAAGTATAACTTCTCACGCGCGTACTAAGTACACGCACCCATTTTTTTAATTTGATCTTGTGTAAAATATAATACAGATTTTTTAGATACATTGATTTACTTGTTTTAACTTTTACCTACTTATTATGAAAGGAGTTAATTTTAATAATTATCTAAACAATAATAAAATAATGGCTTAAGCTCTTTTCATAAACTTCAATTTAAAAAAATAATGTGAAAAGATGGCCTTTTTTGAGAATAATCACTTTCCACATTAGTTGAGTTTTGTAATAAAATTTTAAAAATAGTACACGATGTTTAAAAACATTGATGTTTTCATCCGATGCATCGAAAGACATCGATGCGATGTATCAAATCAAGTAAAACATAGATGTTTTTTCAGAGTGGACACCCCTATTTTCTCGTATATGTAATTTTTTTTACCAATTTTTTCCTAAAGTGAAGGTATGTAACTATATAAATACAGCCAAGTCTAACCCTGGTCACTTCAATTCACAGGAATGAATGTGCAAACCCGCAAGTGGAGGGCGACATTTGCAATTGCGAATGCCCTGACTTTACAAAGTTTATGCAAGGTCTGTGCTTTTCCGTAATAAGTCAGTTTTTGAGGAGCAATGAAGCACGTGCACTTCGAACCTTCGCATGGTCTACCCATCTACACACATATTGCTGCAAGCAGCCACTTGGGTATAAGGTTACAGACATATTTCAATTAAAATCCTTTTAATCCAGTTTATTCTACGAAAACTAGGTCTATGCAGGTGTAATAATAATAGTACTCACAAGCTTATGTACTGAGAAAGTAGACTCGATATATTTCGCTCTACACTCCAAGAAACTCTAGCCGCGTTCCAATGTTAAAAAGAAACCAATGTTTAGCTGTATAGACTAAGTATCCTTTTCTTCACCAAATGGGAGTATTTTCCAAAAAATAGACATGGGCGTTTTTGGTTTTGAACGCAAACGGATATTTATCGGATTTCAGATTTCAAAATCGATTTTAAAATCCGTTTTTAAATATCCGATTTCAGATGTGCTGAACTTAGCCAATTCACTAGTTTGTGTTATGATTTGGTTTTATTAGCTAACGACAATCACAAACAATTAATTGTAGGAAGCAAGGATACTCGTAGATATTCGCGATTTTCCTTCATGCTTTAAATCTAGGCTTAGGACTAGCAGAAAAGTTATAATTACGGTTAAGAGTAAAACTTTTGCGGCGCATTTAAAAATCGGCTTTTATACAATGATTTCTTTTTACATATTTTTTAGTATTTTTATTTGTTATTCTGTTTGTTTTTATTATTTTTCAAACCATTTACAAAATCAAACCTAATTACTTCAGGTTAGCGTCCAAAAATGTAAGTTGCTCGACTTTTGATGTTTTTAGACGACATATCTTTTCAGTGATAAATAATCCCGCCTCAGAGAACAGCAATAGATTTCCGTAAACAGCAAATCGAAATCGGAGTTCCGAGCACGAAATCTTACTTCCGAAAACGAAAGCACGAATTTCGAATCCGATTTAGATTTGGATACTTGTGGTATTTGGTTTTGGTACGGTTAGATTTCTGAAATCGGATTTTCTTGTTGAGAAATCGTTCGGTATCGATTTGTGTTTGAAATCGGATTTTGGATTCGTTTTGATATATCGGACGCATGCCTACCAAAAAATCATACGTCAACATTAAAATATGGCTGTATTTTTCCCTTTGCCTTCCCTAAAAAGCGAGAATATTAAAAAAAGCAATGGTGTTTGCGATTTATTTATTTTGAACTTATTCCGCAAGTCACTAATGTGAAAAAGAAAATGTCTAAAATATTTACACCTGTTAATCAAATCCGATTGACAAATGTCGCCATAGTGAGGTTGAAGAAAGGAGGAAAAAGATTCGAAATAGCCTGCTACAGAAATAAAGTGGTCTCATGGAGGAACAAATTGTAAGTTGCTTGCATTCAGGAAAAAAATGTGATATTATTACAGATTACAAAAGCACTTCACCATTAATAAGTATTATTTCGATCGGCGCGTTATTTGTTATATTCTCCAGAAAGAAACATTAGGAAACTAATCACATTTATCAAAATTAATACCGAGCAAGAGTAGAGTCAACAGGCCCTTATTCCTATGAAAGAACGCAGACGCGCATATCGTAAAACACATTATAAAAAAAGTTTATTATTTAAATACGAGTAATAGATAAGAATAACTGTAAATTCATATTTGAAATATTATATTGCGTGGAAAGCTAAAAATATTGAATATATGTTATCTGTTGCTACGTCGCATTAAGCATCATCTTATATGATATTGGCCACCATGTATGCTTTACTAATTAAACTAGTAATAGACACTGATTTGGTAGAAAGCTGACCACCACCAAATCTGAACACATTGATAAATGGTAAAATTATTTTTACTGCACTAGTGGGCCAACCACTTCAGAATATACTCTTACATCTGCCAAATCAGTGTGTGTGCAAAATAGTAGAAGAAGAACAGTATAAATTAAAATGAGCTGTATTTTTTTTTTCAGAGAAAATGATATTGACGAAGTGTTGCAAACACATACAGTTTTTACTAATGTTTCTAAGGGTCAAGTTGCAAAAAAGGAAGAGTTGGTAAAAATATTTGGGAAAGATGATCAAACAGAAATATGTAAGGAAATTTTGGAGAAAGGGGAATTACAAGTTTCTGACAAAGAGAGGCATTCACAAATAGAATCTTTATTTAAGGATATAGCAACAACAGTAGCTGATAAATGTGTTAATCCTGAAACAAAAAGGCCTTATCCTGTTTCTATAATTGAGAAAGCTATGAAGGACATTCACTTTTCTGTGAATGTTAATAGAAATGCTAAACAACAAGCCCTTGATGTTATACAACTATTAAAAAAGGAAATTCCATTGGAAAGAGCTCAAATGAGAGTTAGGATAATTATATCTGGAAAAGATGCACGTAAAACGAAAGAAAAGGTGGTTAAACTTGCTATGAGTGTAGAAGAAGAAAATTGGGATTCCGGCACAGCTAGTATAATATGTTTGATTGATCCTGGTAACTTCAGGAACATGGATGAAATTATAAGAACAGAAACAAAAGGCAGTGGTCAGTTTGAACTGCTAAACTTAAAGGAGATGGTGGAGGGTGACCAAGCTTTGTAAAAAAGTGTTCTGTTCTGATTATATATTTAAAATGTTCCATGCTGTAATTATTTATAACCTTTCATTTAGTGATAGATAAGTATCATTGTTCTATTTGTGGCTATTTAGCCACTAGATTTTGTCAAATACTTTCATAATGAAAAGTTTGATAATTTTGTTAAATACTTATCACCTGAAAAGGTTATTAATGTCTTATGAGGAATAATTACATGTTTTGGATCTGAATCATATTTCCTTAGAGGATACAAGTTTAGTTGAATTGGTTTATATAATCTATGTGAATGAATGATTGACGATTTTAAACTAGATTTCTCAATGCATCCCTATTGGCATGCTGATAAATAGTTAAAAGTAAGACATTGGTTAAGGTAGTTTTACAGTTCTCAGTCCTGATAAGGTTCTGTTAATATAGTAAGCATGGACTTTCTACATAGACAAGGTTGATAAGTACTCAAAACAACATCTGAGAAAATTGATCTTGTCTTCTATAAATAAGGAATTTGAAAACAGTCTTATTTTATTTATCAGTATTAATGGACCCCATTAAATATGGTTATTTATCATTCTTTTTTGTATTTCAGTGAAAAACTAATTCAAGAATACTGCTGCTGTTTCTCCGGACTCTAAGGAAAAAGAAAAAGTTGCGCTGCACCTCGATAATTATAATCACAGAACAATATTACTATTATAATCTTTAAAATCACGTTTGCGTTTATAGTCTGTTATATTCATAATCATAGATAAATGATTGGTCTCGCTTCTTCTTAATAAATATTATTAATAGTCATTTTTTTTTATAATTTATTCATGACCATGGATACAAGTCCTTCAGTCGTATACATAAATACAAATCTTAATCTTCTTTTTTTGCATTAGAATGTCGGTGTGACGCATTTTATTGTTTCTTGGAGTGTT
The DNA here is from genome assembly GCA_902850365.2 of Chilo suppressalis. NCBI lineage: Eukaryota > Metazoa > Arthropoda > Insecta > Lepidoptera > Crambidae > Chilo > Chilo suppressalis. The sequence continues at coordinate 7,898,073 of OU963899.1, read as the reverse complement.
TGGCACGAAATGTATCAAGTTGGTTTTTTCGATAAGCTTCTGTGTGGTAGTTAACACTACAATAAAGTTCTCACGTCCTCTTAACCGGAATAGCGTATATTTTAAAGATTTCACTAATTCTTCAGTTGCGCAGATGATTGTAACACAGAATCACACCCATTTTATTTCACAATATCCACTATGAATGAATTTAAGAATAATTAAAATAAGACGCCAACCGCACTCGATGAAATCCCGCCAAAACTCCACAATAATAGTCTTTAGGTGTGAGCGTTCTAAAGACGAACCGGTTTCAAGGACCGTTTTGTGTTCCGCGACGATAGAACCGTTTTACGTTTCGGATCAAAACAGTCTTCGTCGAACAACTAGTCCTCAGATTGTCTGCACGCCAATATGTGCTTTATGATGAAGTAAATGCAGTCTATAATAGAACGCAACAATATGAGGCCGTTTCGTTCTATGATAATTAAGCTTTGATATTACAATAATATAATCTTTATTTTTGAATGTTTAAAGTCGATTATCGTATAACACTACATTTATTTCAATTTTTCGTTGTCTCGTTCGCAGCAACGAAACGAACGTTAACAAGATTTCATTTAGTTCAGTTTCGTTGCGTTACATTCGTTCGACCGTCGCGTGTCGATTCGTTGCGTGGCCCAGCCACAACTAAAACCAATTGCGAACGAGAACCGTTTCGAGGACTAGTTTTCGTTTAAGAGAAAACGGTTGCGTTTCGTCGTCACAAAATTTGAGAACGACCCACCGCTAATAGTTTTTTTTTTTCTATTTTGGTTTTACGGCACTGGGATCTATAGGGTACGGGTACGGCCAGAGTGCATTCAGATTCAGACTCAGAAAACAAGCGCGAGAAATAAACAGTGTAGTTAAAGCAGGGTCGCCATAGTGGCGGCAGGCAACCTGCTCAAACTACACTGCATATTTCTCGCGCTTGTTTTCTGCGTCTGAATCTGAATCTGAGTGCACTCTGGCCGTACCCATAGGGTACGGCATTCAGCAGGGTGGTGTCATAGTGGCAGCAGGCAACCTGCTACTACACTGTTTATTTCTCACGCTTGTTTTCGGAATCTGAATCTGAGTGCACTCTGGCCGTACCCGTACCCTACGGCCAGACTGCACTCAGATTCAGACAGTTGCCTGCTTTTTCTCGCGCTTGTTTTCTGAGTCTGAATCTGAATCAGGAGTGCACTCTGGCCGTACCCTTCGACTACACTGTTTATTTCTCGCGCTTGTTTTCGGAATCTGAATCTGAGTGCACTCTGGCAGTGGGTCAATTATGCTTCAGTAATAAAATTCTAATGTGATGTCAATATGATGTTGATGCCAAGTTGACATTGTTTTTATATGGTATTATGAAACATTCCTATGTCACATCAAGATCATATCAATATCATATCCTGTATCACATTTTTGACGTTTATGCGATACTATTTTAAGTCAAAAAGTTGAACGTAATACGCATTTAAGTTGATATCATTTTATAGAGTTGATCATCATCATAGCATAAGTTGATGTCATTTTGATATCGCATTTTTCGGAGAGCATAATACGTAATGTGAAATAGACATCAAAACAATATCACAATTAGCGAGCATAATTGGCCTGCAGTACCCGTACCCATAGTCATGGTCTGCAGTGTTGCCAACTACTAGCATTGCCCAGTTGCTAGACATCTTACAAAATGTTGCTAGATTGTCAATTTTATTACCCCAAAAATTTGCTAGAAGTAGTAGGTAAAAAAATATACTATATTACAAGAAGGGATATCAACAATGACATTGACGCATAAAAATGAGTTTGAGACCTTCATTTTAAAAAGAAAAACTTGTAAAATAAAATTATCATACAATTTTTTCCCGTCGAAAAAGTCTGCTTCCAACAAACGAGAGAATTCACGTACCTGTTTGCTTTCTGTGTAAGTTTTTTGTCCTAGTATGTTTCTTTATGTCAAATAGTTTAAGAAGAATTTCCGTAGAACAATAAATACAAAACGCTTTGCTTGAATCTCCACTTGCTGTTTTTAACCAACCTGTCGGTATTTCTGTGCGTATGATTTTTTTTCTTAAGGGTAATCCATTTTTACTTTAAAAACAGCGAGCATTAGTTTTTTATGGATAAAAAAATACTGGATAGAATACGAGTGGAGCGTACTACTTTGGTTTAGTAAATAAGTACCCACGTTCTGTCATAGTGCATTCTGTCATAGCGTAACATCATGTAACATGAAATGGGGAATTCTCGGCTAAGTTCCGACCTACAGTTTGTCTATAAAGTCGTGACATTAAATGATGGCGCCACTAGTATGCATGTAGCAACCCTGTACAGTCGGACCAAAATGATTTTAATACTAGCAGTTCATTCAAGTAAAATAGGTAATTAATAAGACACACTATACAGTCGTATTTTGTTTCTGTTTTATATATAGTAGGTACCTATGCTTATAAAAAGTTTAGGCAAGCATATTTAATTGAATCAGAATAAAATTATTATAGATAAAATAGTACTTTATAATGTAAAAGTGTGTAATGTTGGTGATTACCGCTGAGGTGCCATTGAGACCGGAGCCGTTAGGTAATCATCAATACACAGAAGTATCATCATACGACGTTTTTTAACACACTTGTTAAGAAAATAATACTAAAAATCATTTTATAGTATATAAAAAGTTTATTTAGAGAAACAATTTGTAAATGTGCAGTTAGTAAAATTAGTGATAGGTATCTTCACTAAAAGCATCTGGTCATGGTTCTTTATGTGACCATTTCTTTCTTTGGTCGGCCTTGCCTGTTTTCCCAGGAGTTTCAAACTTTCCATCATTCTTAAAACCTTCGTTGACTATTCGATTCTATGATTTTCCTGAAAAAAGGTAAAAAAATATGTAACGGAATAGAAACAATAACTTATTGACATGAAGCAATTAATTCAAAATTGGTAGAAAACCTGACCGAGTTCAACCATAATAACGTATCAAAAGAAATGGTCGTAATACAATATTACCTATTTACAATGCAATCTAACCTAAAAATGTGCAATGTAAACAATGCCTTTTTTGGTCTCAAAATCGTTAATTGAGTAAATTTGTAACTTCATGCAGATTACAAACAAATAGTTACACGATTACATACCCGTCATAGATGCTGTTCGCCCATAAACATCGTCCAAATCCCACAAAATTCGTCCAGCTTGGTAGTCTTCGAAACATCGCTGGAAAACTTTAAAAATCACTTCCCGCGTGCCACCAGTGTTGCCAACTCGGATTTTGAAAAAGGCGTAGGCCCGATGAGAAAATTACATAGAATTGGTAAATTTTGCATATGAAAAGTAAGTAGATCTACGTACTTTTTTCTGAGTGAAATGAAGAAGTTATTTGAAACCGAATAAAACGAGTATTTAGTTATACAATTTGTTTAAGAACGGGAGATAGAACGAAGAGTTCTTGGGAAGTCGCTGCATTGGAAATTTGGAAGCATTTACCATGCTGTGGTAAACATTTACCATCAGACACAGACACTGGTGGGTGCCGATTCTGGATGGTTCTCTAAATTTAAAACTTAATTTAACATCAGTCTCTCCTTTTCATTCTGTATAGAGAATGACAAGGATAAACTGTTGTTAAATGGGCTAGTTGACACTTTTTGGAATTATATTTTAAATTGTTAATAATTATTCTATCAGAACGAAAAAAAATTTTTTTTTTACCTAGAAGACATACAAAAACGCTTTTTAGTCTATAGACTTATCTATGCTATGGCGCCAAAATATTTGTAAACAAACACTCGCAAGCACGTAGGAAATAAACTTTCTAAGTTAATATTATAAAACCATGATTTCTAATAGATCACATGAAAAATATAGTAGTTATCATGATACACTTGGTAAAAGACTCTAGAAAAGTTATGGTTTAAATTGCCAAGAGAAAAAACATACTTACACATGAACATATGCTTAAAACTTGCTAAATCCTGTAACTTTATCGACTGAAAGTCTTTTCTTTTTGCAAAGATCAATTCGATGTGAGTAGGTACTCATTGATAATAGTAAAAGTTTAAAAATACAATTTTTAAGGTTATGAGTACCTACTAAGTCAAAGAGTTTTGTCGTTTCTGCTTTCACAAATCCTGCATCCAGCATTAATTTAGTCAACAAAACCAATAACGGGAACCTTTTCTACAAGATGCAAGAGTGTTTAGATACATCTTCTTAAATATTCAATATAAAATATTCTTCTTTATTCGAGTGAATTAAGTTATTTTACAAATTTGAAAAAAAATAAGAAAATACGTAGATTCTGGGTCTTAAGTTAGTAGGTTTCCAGAAAAGGCCTAAAATCGTAGATCTACGTAAAAAGACGTAGAGTTGGCAACACTGCGTGCCACTTCGATTTACTTTACTCATTTTTATACCTTTCTGCGTAGTTTCGTCTTAATTTATTACAGTTTAATCCAAACAATAAAAAATACAAAAGGAAAACTGTTCCACAGCTGAAACTCGATGACAGCTGATGTACATAAGTACGGTGTTGCCAGACACATGAATAATGTTAGTTCCTCAAACATTAATGTCACGACTTTATAGACAAACTGTACGACCAATACTCTAATATTTACAATAACAGTAATATTTAATCTATATAGAGTCGCTTCAGTTTTTAGTTTTTCGTTAAAGATTTGGTACCCTACTCTATGAATCTCTCATGAAATGAAAAGTTGCTAGAAAAAATAGCTAAATAGTTTTGCTACTTTATTAAAATTGTAGCTGTGTGATACCACTAAATCTAGCTACAAAGTTGCTAAGTTGGCATCACTGATGGTCTGTTAATAAACAGTGTTACTAGAAAGCCATTTCGCTTTCCCCCTAAAATACAGGTTTTTGAAGAAAAAACCCCAAACATGCAAAATATTTATTAAAAATACTAATTTTACTACATACTACGTATTCTTGCAACAGCATCCATTACTGGATTAACATCTTCGCTCGCGTCGTCTTTCCCACTCCTTAGTTAATCTTCTTACATAACTTTGTTTTAATAATGCCATTATTTTACCAAGGTGCAAACAATTGAAACAACATATTACCAAATTGCGACATAAAAGAGAAAACTACTTAGAAAGATGATTTTGTCGATTCGATTTGCAGTTCAACAAATCTATAACATCGCTTTAAACCCCCCCCCCCAAATTTTGGGGGGGAACCCTCCCAATTTGGCATCAGTGTCAATAAAAGAATGTTTGAGGAACTAATGGTTTTGCTGTTACTGGCAACACTAAATTACTGTCAAATAGTGTAGCTCACGTTAGATTTATGAATGCAAATAAATATTAAGGTTTGTAGTGTACTAACTTATGCCTTCGACTTCGTCAGCGTTATGGTGAGTGTATTTGAAATCCCATAAGAACCTATCATTGTTTCGGGATTAACAAACATTGAATAAATATTTATAATTATTCAATAGTATTTTTAACAAATATCGTTTAGTAATCAAGTTAGAGGTTATTTCCTTTTCCAACTTTAAATCTTACCTCTCTCTTGTCTCTCTCTTTGGATATATGTATTGCATCTATTATTCATTATTTATTTTACCATATCTGTTATACCCCTCTTCTTGTTCCTCTTTTTATTTATTTCACTGTCATGGGTTGCCTGGAAGAGATTGCTGTTTAGCAATAAGGCCGCCGGTTGTGTACGTTTTTAATGTCTTGTATATCCTGTGAGGTGTATGTCTATAAAGAATATTATTAACTATCAAAACATTTTAGTCAATGTATTACGGGGATAGCATCTAAGCGACAGCAGCGACCCCCTTTTTTTCATGACTTTATTGACAGACTGTACATCGAAATTAGTTCATAAGGAAAAATGTATAGCGTCGTCTAGTAGTACATTATCGAAGTTATTTTCTTCATACTCATTTTGACGTACATGCAAACGCGCTAGTAAAGTTAAATCGTGGCGTACCTCATACTTGGCCCTTTTGGTATTATGTGATGTCACACGGACGGGTTACATAAACAAAAATATTTTTTAAAGAAACGGCACAAAAAATGACACTTTGACCGGAAGTTGGAAGTTTGTTCATTTTCTTTTTTGTGTTTTCAACCGACGCGTCAGAGAGGTATCGGTTTCACTCATTTAGTACGGTTAAAATTATATTTGTGTGCCGTAATATGTCAGTACCGTCACTGTAACGTATGATATCGATTGCTTTCTGACGTGTCATGACACAACACGACAGTAAGGTATATTTCTGCCTTTAGTCTTTTTAGAAAGGGATAAAAGATCTCTGTTTACTGTTTCTCACGCGGCCCGTTTTATCAGCATGTAAGTCCATGATAGTATGTCCATGGCTTAAACTAAGTTTCTAATAATCTCTTTCCTTTACGCTTTATCCTTCATTCACTTTCATTTCTATTTATTTTCACATTGGCTGTTACCAACCCAATACTGTTATGGTATTTTGCCACTGTTGATAGTATTAAAATGTGCTGTTTTTAAAAACCGGTATTTAATCGCAACGTGTAACGGAACGTGGAAGTGAATGTACTCATCAAAATGACAAATTAAAAAAAGTTTTATTTTTTCTTATATTGGTACTAGATTTTATTGATTGTTTTCTTTCATAAAAGATTTTTGGCCAGACGGCGACTGAAATTGCAAGTTACTGTGATATATTTATTTTCATTAATTAACTATTATTATCAACCAATTAAATGAGCAGGGATATCAAGTTATGTCTATAAGTAATGGAAGGTACAGAACTGGGTGGCGACCAGCAATTCTGTTTGAGATGGAACAATTTTCAAGCAAATATAACTTCTCAATTCGAGGCACTGCGCGATGATGAGGACTTCGTGGACGTCACTCTGGCTTGCGAAGGTCACAGGCTGGAGGCTCACAAAGTGGTTCTTTCTGCATGTAGTCCTTATTTTAAGGAATTATTCAAAGTAAGTGTATCTTTCACTCCCCACACTTTGATGTGTCACCATTACAATGACTCTAGTGAAAGTTGTTATGTATAAAACACTTGATCTACTTACAAATGCCATGTCTCGCGTTCCGGTTAAGTACTCGTGATTTCATTTATTTGTACCTAATTTAAAATTCTGTTTTACAATTTCTAATTGACTTATTAGCATTTCCACTATAGATTACATGTATGTGTTTCAAGAGATATTGAATTCCTCTTAATGTGACCATTAAATGTCTATACAATAAGCATTATTGCAAGGTGGTTCATTAATGGTTTTGTATTTTTTATAACCAATTAAATGTTTATCTAAGATATTTTTTTTAAATACAATTAATTTGATGATCGGCATGAAAAGATTATTTAGTAACGTTTCACTTGCACTAATTAGCATTATTTGTACATATTTTTATTCATTTAAAAATATGTACAAAAAATGCAAACTGCTTCTTCTTTTAGTCAAGTATGGAATTTAGGTCTTATCATATTTAGCTCACTATCATGAGACTTATTTTCTCGTTATGTTTTGTATAATCTGTCATGAACAAAATTTTCTCTAAATATATATATTTCAAATATCAATAAAAATATTTCAAAGTAATATAATGAAATCATGTAAAAAATGAGTTTTTATTACAGAATATCACTATAGTGTACTTAAATATTAAGTTTATTGCTTAATTTCTAGTTTTCTTATTATTGCTGTCAGTTACAATTTATGAATATAATAATTATGGCAAGCCTAATCATAAATAGTTTTGAAATCGTAGTCAATCATTTTATTAGTTTAAAACATAATATTAGTCTGTAATCTACTTTTTTTTAAACAAACTGAGCATTAACTGCAATAATATTCTCTTCATAAAACCAACTGATTGCACAAAAGATTTAACATATTCACTCATAATAATAATTAAAATGAAATTTTAATTTATTATGGAATTTGATCATCTGCCTTGCTAAAAGGAGTTATTTATTTGTACACCTAAAAGGTGGGTTTAAATCTAATTAATGTTTTGGTAAATCTTCAACAAATTTCATTTAAAACTGAAGCGAATCTTCCATCATGCAACCCCCAAACATTTGTTTTTAGCCTTCGAAATTGAGGCGAATTTTATTAAATAATGGTATACTGAAGTTTTATCAAAAATTCGAACAAAATATAGGGAATTTCTGTTCCCATTGTGTCTATCTTTTTTCCTATTATTTTAATAGTCTTCATGGCTAAGGTTGTATAGAAAGAAGATGGATTTATTTTAATTTTTGTAAAAATAATTCAATGTTCAAAAATATTTCAAATCAGGCACTATCCGGCATTTATTTCACTCCTGTTTGCACCATAGTGAACACATCCATAGAACTTTGCAAGTGGCGCAATCGAATTGATTGATTAACTCATTAATTTTAAATACATTGGTATTCCCAGGTATTCCAAATAGATTTTCAGTATTATGGCCACTCTCAGAGAAGTCAATTAGCTTAAAATGTAGTTAAATTTGATAATGAATTAGTTATCGAATAAGACAACTTGATGCTTTGAAAAGCATAAGAATTAATTGGTGTGTCTGAGTGAGGCCACAAACAAGTTATTTAGAATATAAATATATATTTATGGTATTTTGATCTGCAATTAGCCAACTCACTATGACTATGCAATTAATATTCCATTAATCACTTGTTCCATTGACAATATTCAGTATAATTTAAATTACAAATCAATGTGATTGGAAGTTAATTAAATTTGTTGATACATTAGTTCTAGGTTATTTTACTTGTCCCTTGTCATTTCATAGATATGATATTAAATATATCTTAATTATTGAATCCAAGAATATATTACATATTTAAAAAACAAATTACTGTTATTTTAGCAATACTTAACTCTCAATTCAAGAAAAGAATTCTAAGAAGAAAAATTCTAAAAGAATTCTCAAAGTTTGCTGCTATAAGGAATTTTTGTCATATGAGCAAGTGAAATAGTAAAAGTAAATTTTAAAATATATTAATTACAATAATATTACCCAACTATCCACTTTGAGCCTACATGGTGGGTCTATGATTTGAAATCCCTGTGTGATTCGGTCCATAGAAAAGTGCTGCCACCTGCCCCCAGCAGTTAAGATGTTTTGAAGTCTGATGATAATGATGTTGACAATATTGTGTATGGGAATAAAACTAAACTTAATTTTTGTTCCTTGCCGTAAAAGACGACCTCCATGGCCGAGTGGTTTGTACGCCGGGTTTCATGGTGTCGCCGACTCGAGAGGTCCCGGGTTCAAATCCCGGTGGGGGCAGATGTTTGTGTGATGAATACAAGCATTTGTACTCCAGTTATGGATGTTTAATATGTATTTTCTATATAAATATACTTATAAATGTACAGTATATGTATTCTATCCGTTACCCTAGTAGTATCCCATAACACAAGCCTACAGAGCTTACTTTGGGGCTAGGCTAATTGGTGTGAGTGTTGGAAATATTTATTTAAAAGAGATGGTTCCTTGCTATAAAAGAGTAGGCTTAACCCAGACCTGGTATAGATTACTTTATTTTATAGAGAAAAAATACAAATAACAAAATTCTCAATTATCACTGTATTTTCAGGCTAACATGTTTGGAAGGCCTTCCTTTTAAATACACATTGATCAATCAAATATTTTTAGAAATATTATTATTAAAATACAATTTTTCACAATAACACTGATTTAAATTCTTGTGTATTACTTTACCAACAGCTCGAAAAACACTAATTTAAATGTATAAATGCAAAAGTGTGCATGTTTATCTGTCTTTTACCTCTTCACACTTAAACTGTTGAACAGATTTAGATGAAATTTGGTATAGTGATCGTTTTGAGCCCTCGGTAAGGAAATAAAATTGTTTTTATTCAAGCAATCATCCTTCTAGGGTTTGAAAGGGTTAATTTTTGTACGGGAAACCAATTTTTCCGCACAGACAAAGTTGTTGACACCTGCTGCTAGTAGTGATATTAATCTCAGACCTACCAAAAAAATACACAAAAAAATTCATAAACATTTTATGATGATGATGACCCTGGGCCTATGTGTTCTGTGTTAATAGCCATTCTCATCTCGTTATATGTCCACATGGAAGTTTTGTGCCTTACCGATAGCTACAATACTAGCGACCGACGCTATTGGTGGTAAGATATAATATCGCCCTGTCTATGTATTAGCCAATTATCGTAAATCACAACAGTGTATTTGTATATTTTTGTAGATGGTTGCTACTAGATTAAAACAAAAAGCGAAGATACTCGCGGACGGTACTCGCGGCTCAAAAGTGATGCGCTGAAATTGAGTTGCATGACCACAATTCGCTTTAGTCAATATAACAATATTGCGTATATTCGGTGTTATAAAGATAATACAATGCCTTCGATGTTTCTATAAAGAACACAAATAGTTCAAAATCAAATGCCTCGGCAACACTTTTCATTCGTAAAACTGTAAAATCATTTATTTCTCTAAAATCACGGTTCGCCGTGACTGTTACTTACATAATCGCTAGTATGAGCGTACCGTATCTTCCCTTTTTCTTTTAATCTAAGTTGCTACCATGTACATTGTCTTTTGCGAGTCCTATGTATTTCGGCACTGTAGCAAGCGCCATGATCGCTCACGGAGTTACTGAAGTAATTGCGGGTAGGATGTTATTTGTAGTCATATCGGTCTACTTTCCGACGAAGTCTTGTTGTGCTCGATACCAACATCGAAACCATGGTACATACTTGGTAGCAATGCTGCTAATAACAAAAAATACTATAATGTTAGTGACCATGAAAGTTTAATACAATAGTTCGGTTGTTGTTCACAGAACAATCCATGTCCTCACCCTATAATATTCATGCGCGACTGCGAGGTGTCGCATGTGCGCGCTCTCCTGCAGTTCATGTACGTGGGACAAGTGAACATTGCTCAGGCGCAACTCAGCGCCTTCCTGCGCACCGCCGACGCACTTCAGATCCGTGGCCTGACAGACTGTTCGCAACACAACGATAAAGTAAGATTTTTTCTTATTAAAGTCGCTCGCATGAGAAGTAGGGCTGCCTGGGGAAGTAACTTTACCTTCAAGAGGAACACTGTACAATAACAATATTTTCGGTTTTGTTGTGCTTCTGTTGTGAGTAAAATTCCAGGATACCATGGGGTTAGGGGATTTAGTTCAGCGACACACCGCCTTAAGAGCTATCTTCGCGACTGGACTCCACTTATACTTAACATCAGGAGGGACTTATTTTTGGAGTCATGTATAACAAAAAAAGTGGTCTTTAGAATAAGTAAGTAAATATTGAATGAGGATTGCTCTGTATCGCAGACATAGATCGAAATAAATACATTATCTTTTTCGACGACTTTATTATACATGGCTCAATAATTAGTAATTAGTTAATAAAAGTGTAAGTGGAGTCCAGTAGCGAAGTTAGATCTTGAAGCATTATGTGTATGTACTACCGAACAAATTGTTTCCTGACTCATTTGCTCGATAATTTGCTTTAAAAATGTCAAAAAAGATAAGTTTTCTTTTAAAGAGATTTGCGTTATTGCATAGGACCTTCTAATAACAAGGAAACTGTATTAACATGGTTCAAAGATCTTTGAAATTTGACCTTTGTATTATTAGTGTTACGGTAGTAATCTTATGGAATAGATCATCTTACGGATGTTGTAAGATGAATTATTATTGATAAATCGATTTTTGCCAAAAATCCTAAGGATTTTGCGAAAACGCGGATAATTTAATAATAAAATGACATTTCTCAATATCAATGAAAAAAGATAGGATTATTGCGAAAACGCGTGTCGGCTTCAGGCTTCAGAAAATAACAAGTTTGTTTCCAGGGACACGTATCCCTGGAAACAAACTTATGTAAGTACATATATGAGATATTGTTTTGCAATGCTTTCAAGAAAATAAGCTTATAGTGGGTCAAAATTCAAATTGGTTGATAGTACTTCGCGTGCCAAAAAAGGGAGACCAATGGTGTTCATTTTACGCTGTTTATTTCTTCGCGTCACCGTTCTCGATAGTGGACGTCAATCGCAATGTTTTAAAAACATCTAACTATGACATATTAAGCTGTAAAAAACGATATAATTGAATAAAGACCGGGGCACATGCTTTGTCACCACTAGATTTGATCTCGTGATTACTCAAAATATTTCATTCTGGGTTTCTATACAAATTGAGGCTCACGCGGCGTCTACTTATATCTTGGTCTGGGTATCTTCTTGACAGGCTGGGCAAAATCTATTAATGAACAATCAATGTAATGTAGCGGATAGGCTTCCAACTGTCACTTTACGTTCCGACCAACAACACGGACGCATTCAATATCACATGACGTGGGGTAGCTTAAGGGCCTGCGTTACGTTAAGCGTTTCATGTTATTTCATAGGGCAGCGCTGCTCTATGAAATTGAACGCGGAGCGGACGTCCGCTCCGTGCTCCCGCATAACGCATCGCAGGCATTTTCCACGCAAAATTAGAAGTATAAAGAAAACGCAACGCAAGTTTGCAATTTGTAGGCAAGTTACAAGTCTCTTGTTTTTGGATGACAACATGACAGCGAATGCTAAATTGTGAATCAGAGGTAACTGTGGGAGTGATATATAAATGTGTATTTCATTGTCTCATGGAAAATACAATGGTTGGGTTTATTATGATATATATTTTGGTTGGATATTATTCCTTGTAACTTGGCGATAGTGTAGTAGAAATGAAATTAGAATTGATAATTTTCCTTTTCAAGTTAATAATGAAATAGATTATGGGACACGTATATTGACGGCGCTAGATAATTATTTATGGATCTAAACTCAATGTATTTGGCCATCATCGTGTTTAGGCGCGCCTCCTATCTTTCTTTTTTTTATTTAAAAATTCGTTCGACAAGCATGTGGTCCGCCTGATATTTGGGGACCACCATAGTCTATAAATGCTTGCACTATAAAAATAATGGCCAGGCATAGTTTCAGGGTAGGCAACGGTCTATCTTGCCCCCCTCCACTACCCCATAGAGCCCTGGAACTTTCCTTACTAACATAAACATAACACCGCCAAAAATCACAACTACGCAGCCGCCTAAATCTTGCCGAACTAAGATAGGAAGAATATAGGTATTGTGCACTAAGTTTGCAATTGAAATGATTTTGGGTTAGACATTATTTACAAAACAATTTAGATATTCGTCGACCCGACCAGAATAAAGGTGTAAATAAAGAATAGAGTGTGGAAAGGTAAAAATCAAATTTAACTCGTGATACCCAAATAGCTGTGTATAGTCAGTCTATCGTATTTTTGCGCGAATTGGTTGCAACTTTCACCGCGCAGCGGGAGCACGATTCGTGATTAAAGGAGAGATGACGTCACGCATTACTCACTCACCAATATAAAAATAATAAAATAAGTTTATGGCTTGAATAAAATTAGAATATCTTCAAAGATAATGAGACGTAAAAAAAATCTCTAGCTCAATTTTATAATGAGTAACGTAAACGTAATAGATCACTTGGCGACTTTTAGTAGTAATATCTTATGACCTACTTTGTAACAATCTTTCGGATTTATAAATCACATTTTTCCTTTTGCAGAAAGTAAACCGTAAATCTCCTCCTTCCCAACTACGTAATTTGCTAAGCGCCAAGCCGTCACATTCTACCTCTTCTTCCAAAGCCGCAAGCCAAAATGTTGAGTCGACTTCTGCTGAAGAACAAGATAAGATTGCAGGTCGCCAGTCAGCTAGAAATTCTCCCGAAGTTGCCAGAAATAATCTCAACGAAGAAGCTCCCTTTCAAACTTCTAGTCAAATGAGGCCTAATAATGATGACTATAGCGAAACTTGCAACTACCCTACCGTAAGGGTGAAAACTGATCTCGAAGCACTCGAAGTAAAAAATGAAGAGAGCGATATTCTAATGGACCCTGGGGACGCAGAAAGGGCGGACAAATGTCAAGATTTTAACGCGTCCGATCTTTTGGAACCTAAAATGGAAGTAATGGAACAGGAGGCTAGCGACGATGAACGTTCCAGTTTTCCTCCCATTTACTATGAAAACAACGCGCTAGCTAACCCTTTTGCTGCAATGCAGGGTATGTATTAACACTAAATCCTCTTTGTACTGGACTGTGAGTTCGATTAATAAAATTCCGTATTTTTTATTCAGGAAACGTGGATCTCATTAGTGGAATGAATGCCGACCTGCGGGACGGGGACAGCGGCGAAGGTAAATATGAAATGCTTTTTAATACATTCACTTCATTGTCACATGCACACGTCGACTCGGACAGCCGCGCCCCCGGCGAACCTTTATAGAAATATAATTTTCGGTCGTTTCCTTCAAGAGAGCGCGCGCAGTCGTATGTACATACATTATTTTATGGTGGCTAGGCGCGCGGGTGTCGTGGCGACGCCGCCCTCGGCCGCCGCTCGTACTCCCGCCCGACGGACGTTGAAACCACCCTCGGCAAACCGACCGATGACAGTCTCTCGAGCGATAAGACCAGTTTCAAATGCTAATGTATAGCTAATGAAAAAAAAGAACAGCAAAGACCGAAATGCGCCAAAACCGATAATGGAGCCCGCGTATTAGACACGTACAGTGCGTTCTGAACAGAATTTGACCAGCGTAATGTATCTCCGAATACCAGTAAATTGGATTTTTCGATGCTCCGGCATGGCCGTTGAATAAATTATAAGATCTGTCGCATTAGACACACAGACCTGAGAAAATCGGCATCAGTTAGACTTTCGATGAGGTATACGTGCCGTAGCATTTGAACCCGGTCACGCTCCGGGCAGAGGACGCGGTCGGGAAGACGGGTCGAGCGGTGCGGCGAGCATAGCGGGCAGTGCGAACGTGGTGTTGTTGGCAGCGGGAGCGGGCGGCACGAGCGGGGCGGGGGGCGCGGGCCCCGGCGTGCAGTGCGCGCTGTGCGGCCGCCGGTACAGCAACGCGTCCAACCTGCGCCAGCACGTGCGCCTCATCCACGAGGCCCAGCCCGTGGCGTGCGCCACCTGCGGCCGCAGCTTCAAGACCCCGCTGTACCTGCGCCGTCACACGCTGGCCCAGCATCCCCCGCGTGCTCTCAAGCCGCCGTTGCCCGCCCTCAAGCCGCCGGTGGCGATGCCCGCCCTGCGGCCCGCGCAGCGCTTCCGACAGTAGCCGGCCGACGCGACCGACGCCGACTCACGCGCTCTCTTACTCATGCTCGACGACGCGCGCCGGGAAGATGCCGCCGCCTGTGCGTGCCATACGCGACACACGTGCCATACGCGATCCCCTCATTGTTTATTCTACCGACCCGCTGCCTGCTTCCAAACCCACCGTTCGAAACGCACCCTTTATGAATAAGTAGCGAGACATTCGCCGCGGCATCTTCCGGTGGCGGCGTAGTGATGATGTGGCTTATAAAGTTGTAACGAAGACTGTCAAATAAATTTATTATCTAGTCTGTGATCGGAGTGTCGCCGGGGGCCCGTTTGCCGTCACACCTCTCCGCTTATTGCGTGCCTTTCAATAAATATACAGAGTACCAGACGTCCTGGTCTTCCTTTTAACGAGGTGCATTTTGTAGGTAGTACAGATAATAATAATTTAAATATTTTCTCATAGTTCACTGCTGGCGGCATCATAAAGCACGCCTATAGGGCTCAAAATTTGTTTTTAATGAATAACGAAAAATTTTATTAGTCCATGGGGAATTAATAATGCAAACGGAAAATCCATGTTTTAGTCATAGTACAGCGCGTCACATTTCTTAGTCATGCTCATAAATATTTTCGGTATATGACAAATTCGCCTCGTTGATGGGAATACGGGCTACCTTCCTTCATGACAATAGACTGATTGTTGTTAAGCATTTGTTGCGAACCGGTGCTGATTTTACATAACATAGGTTATTTACTGGTTACAAACATAGTATTGTACATACATACATTATACATACACGTTATCCACAAATGATCGTCACTTTTTCACGCATTCCTAGTCCTAAATGATAAACTGTATTTTCATAGTAGAATATAATTTATTTTGTATGTTTATAATGCGTTAGAGAGCGGCGATCATAACCGTTTTATTTGTCGATCCGCGAAGTAATGCATCCAAGTAATGGAGACATCATTCGTGTTGCAACTACAATAGGATATTTTTATACAGAATACTTTTTATCTTTACACAATGTTATATTGTTGAGTGATTGGACGGCTCCCGGTTAGTTTGTACAAAATCCAAATGTAATGATTCATTATCGAATATTTTCGAATTCATAAATATTAATCTTATTTATGAAACAATATCGAGCCATTTTAGATATCGGTTTTGTTTCACGCCAACATTCTCTTTGGAATGTCTACTGTTAGGTTGTTTACTCTTATTTTTTTTATTCCTTATTATTAGTACCTACTTAACTTTCGATGATTAGGTATTTCTTTAAGATTTACATATAAAATTGCCACAAAAAGGATCTAGTCAATATGACAAAAAACTATTAAGGGCACGTTATTAAAACTATGATTAGGGTTGTGAATAACAATATTAGTTTATCGTTTGAAAATTTAATTGAATAATAATAACTGTCTGAAAATTGTGTGATCTCAAAACTGTGTTTCCGTGATCTCTAAAAAAACTTTACCTACGCATTTATTTCGATCTGTGTTAGTCTTAAATAAAATTACGGTTGGAAGTTAATTGCAATAATAAATTAATCTTAAAGTAATCGCTTATACGTATTAGTAATGTAATAATAAAACACTTTTGGAAGTTACTTAAAATAATTTTAGTCCCATTGATAACTTAAGGCGCAGCTTTCTTAATATATAAAAGAAAAATGTAATTTGTATAGACAAAGTAATATCTTGACACTTTCTAAATTTATGGAATAATGAAATTATAATAGAAATTCTATCATAGCGATAATATGTACCAAAACCAACATACATAAGGCTATGTTGTTTTAACAAATATAAAAGCAATTATAAGCAGAATGTTTTTATTCCTATATGAACATTATGATTTATATATTTTAATAATTTATTATTGTTGAGTTCAGATGTGCCTAATTTTAAGTAACAACTATAATTTTATGAAATTTATATTATATCTTCATTGCTAATTTCTATTCCTATTCTGAAAGTAATCAAAAATGTTTTACGAAGTTATTTATTTAATTTTTATTTCAAGTGCCCATCGTGTTACGATAACAATATTTAAGAATTTATATGCATTGATTTGCACGGAATTAAAAATGTATGTACATAAATCATTGTAATTTTTTTACTAAATACAAAAATAAAGTATTATAAAAATACTTGATTTTTTGTTATTATTTTTTGTTATCTTCATCTTAACGACTTGAATATATTGAGCGTACTAACCTAAGGTATAGTAATCTGTTGTTAGATTGCAAAAAAGTAACTTAATTTCTTATACCTACATCATTTCAAATTTAATGAATAACGATGTCCGTGTTATTGTTGGTGATTAACGATAAGTATAACTGAAGTCAACTTGTCTTGCACAGTTCAAATAAAAAATCACCCAGAACTTCATTAAATTCAAGTATGCATGTTTTGCTATAAATATTTTTAGTTTTCCAACTTAAAACATTGTTGACTATTAGGTACAATTAATGTTGAGTTTTAATTATTTCATCTTTTAAGTTTTTTTTGTTTAATTTGGAAGGTTTACTAAATCTTCCAAGATGAATTTCTCAGATTAGTTGTACATGCAGATGTGCCCCTTGGCACTTGGCGCCGCGCGGCTCCATTCAAAACTACCTGCGCCCGAACACGCGATGGATACAGTATTATGAATAGAGTAAACCGCGCGGGCGTCCGTTTAATGCAGTTTCAGCCCTTGGGATTTATCGGACCATTGTAAGATTCATTTATCAGTGTATTCTTGTTATTATTACGTCTGCGTTAGAGTATGAAAGACAGACTGATTTACTTCGACTGGTACAATACCGACAACGATAATATTTTGAACACAATTGGATATGAAAGTACATATTAGTAAATGTGTGAAAAAAAATCGGACAGGAGAAGTAGGCGGGTAGGTTGCTTATGATTAATTAGGTAATATAATTTTTGTTATAGTAATTAGCGGGGTTGCTACCATGATGTACATCGTTTCTTGTGATTCGGTGATGATGGCACTTGCAACAGTGCCGAAATATCGGGGACTCAAAAATAAGATATAAATGGTAGCAACCCTGCTAATTTCTATAATGTTAGTGAGCATGAAAGTTTTAAATAATATAATCCTTTGTTCCTAGTCGCCCCGCGGGGATTGCTACTTTAGTTTTCTTGTTGCCATTTGCCTTCGGTAGCAATCCCCGCGGGAGCGAACTGAAATTAAGGCAACTGCGGGATTTGCCTAGGAATAAAGGATTATAATATTATGTCATTCCCACCTCAGTTTATTTTTTATTCCCATTTTCCTTCAATGGCAATCCCCACGGGGGCTGCTGGGAATAAACGATTATGATTGTTGTGATGTGGCAGGCCGGTGGGACGGGCGGCGTAACCGGCCGGTACCGGACGCGGTATGGCTCGAACAACACCGGCGCGCGTTGCCGTTCGTGCTCAAGCGAGAGAACGAGCGTGGAGCCGCAGCGCCCCGACTTGTGAGTACACCAATATATATCTTCTATATATATAAAAATGTTATGTTGGTTTGTGTACGCTTCAAAAACTCAAAAAGTTCTGCACCGATTGAGTTGAAATTTTAACATGATATAAAATCCACATCAAGGATTGTTTTTATCTATTTTTTGCATCAGTCACATATCTGCGACCGCGAGAAAACAGTTTTTTTAACGATCAGCTGTGTACCAGTGACCGCGCCATCTGCCAGAAGCAAGGAAAACACTCGGTGACAACCGCAATAGTAATGACGCAGTCACATGAGAAATAATTTCGTTCTCAATTACATTGTTTATTTACAAAAAAAATGCATCTGATTCTGATTATTATACAATCTGAATTAAATATTCACTTAAATCAAGAAGTTAGTTGGTATAGAGACATTACTTCGTACCAAATTTCGAGATTCTAAGTTCACGGGAAGTACCTACCCTGTAGGATTTAATTCCCGTGCCAGTTTCGAAAATTTGCGGCATAAACGGCTGTATCTTTGAATTGCTTTGGCTTAGAAGTTTGATTTTTTCACAGCTCCAAGGGACAGTAGACCGGAATATTAGATATGAATTTCAGTTTGATACCTCCACGCGTTCCTGAGAAAAACAGTCTTGACAGACGGACGGACGGACAACAAAGTGATCCTTTAAGGGTTCCGTTTTTTCCTTTTGAGGTACGGAACCCTAAAAACGCTAGGTTAGTCTATGATAGACATTGAATTCGGAAGAAGTTGGCTGAGACTATGCTATTTTCAACTACATCAGCTATCTATTTAACTTCTTGCGCATCCGTAAATACCTTTTATCTGTTAGGTAGGGCAGTTTTTGGAATAGTTGTAGACCCGACCATAGCGAAATGGTGTGTCTTGTGAGGTGCGTCCATGTCTGAGAGAGATTATTATATTATTTATTTATGTATCTCATGGTGCGTCTTATCTTTTGTGCTCTGCTAACCTTGCACGAGATATGGCGTGAACCTATGTGTGTATAAAGTTATAAACAAAGATTATATATCGACTAGTAGGTGCCTGCGACTTCGTCCGCGTGGAATTAGTGATTTGTAGAGTTTATTTTTTATCCATTCTGCGTTTTAATCTAAAATGTCAAACTTTATAATTTATTTAGATAAGTATTCGTACCAAGTTTAAATTCTATTACCTCAAAGAATAAGATTAAGCAATGCCTAGGTACCGATTGACGACGATTGCGATGGCACCAAATACAAATTTTTAAATCTATTAGGATAACGCGAGTCTCATTCCATATCTTAAAATGGAAAATGGACTTATAAGGGATGATGGTATTTCACATCCACCACATTGAATCTTAAAATCGTTTTCGTAATCAGCGCCCCGATAAACTATACAAACAATAACCATGCAGATTTTGCACCCCCGTTCCACCTTATAGGGGTTGAATTCTGAAAAAACCCGAAACAGTTGTTTACTCATTTATTGATAAGAGTACCCCTGTAAAGTTTCGGATGAAATAATTTAACTAATCTTGTTTCCCTATACAACCTTGGACCACCGTTTCACCCCTTTATGAGATGAATTTTGAAAAATACTTTCTTAGTGTACCCCTAGACCTCATAAGGAGGGTCTAATCTACGTTTCGAGGAAATCCAACCGCGCGTTAAAATTCATCTATATAAAAGTTCGACACACTCAATCCCTTTTTTAGGTTAGGGGACCTAAAAATGATAAACTTTTTTATTCATTTAGATAAGTATTTGTGTTAAGTTTCAAGTCTATTAATACTAGAAATACGATTACGGTAGAATTTTTAAAGCCCTGATACACGTTATTCTTTATTTCTGGCCTTTAGTCAAAATACCAAGTTACTTAAAGAGTAAGATTTCTCTCTCAATTTCAATCAATTTACCGCCGAAGTAAAATAGTTAACCACTTCAGCGGTAAATTTTGAAAAATCGTTTCTTAAGAATCCTACCTGCCAAATTTATAGTCTCTAGACCTAGCGGTTTGGGCTGTGCGTTGATATGTCAGTCACTTTCTCCTTTCATACCTAATCAGGTCATAAATTCTGTCACATGTTTAATATAAAATAATTGAAAACAATGTAACCATTTATATACCAAAACTTAACAAAACGTAGATTCTTATGACAATAAAGTTTATTCAAAATGACGTCCGTGATTTTGAATACAGGCCTTCAACCTGCGCGGCCAGTCGTCTATCGCAGCACGAACGAGGTTCATGTCAATATCGGCGGCTGCCTTAATCAAGGATGTCTTGAGTGACTCCAAATTGAGATGAGGCTTTGAGCACGCCTTTTTCTCCAAGTGTTGCCATATCTTGTAATCTAACGGACTCAAATGTGGACTGGAGGAGGGCCAGTCTTCGTGCCGGATGAAGTCGATTTCGCGCGCGGCCAGCCAGTCTTGTGTGCTCTTCGCTCTATGAGCTGGCGCCGAATCGTGTTGGAATACCCAGTGCCTGTAATTGAACATGGTATGAGAAACACGTTCCACAAGGTTCGTCAGGACTGTATTTTGATACACAACTGCATTTGTTTTAACACATTTCTCACAAAAATGTACCTCTGTTAAGCCCCAATAAAAAAACTCCCAACCATACCATAAGCGAGGATGGAAAATGACCTTGTTGGACACGCGGAATACGGTTGCTCGCTTCTTCACTACTGTGTGCGTACACCTTATCATTTTGTTTGTTGTAGCTCTCTTCTACGGTAAAAAATTTTTCATCCGAAAAAAGATTTTCCCCATATTTTTCCCGCGTACCGCTTGAACAAAGCGCGGCATCTCTTCAGTCTCAGGTTCATTAGACAAGCATTCAAACGATGTCCTGTTTTTCTTCGTTATGCCCGAAGCCCTAAGTCTTCATTTAACACCCTTTGCACCGTGGTTCTGCTTAACCCCATCTGAAGGGCCAACAGTTTCTGCTTACGTTTGGGATTTCTTTGAATTCGCGCCTTCACAGCTTTTATCACTGATGGAGTCCTAACAGACCGAGGGCGACCACTTCTTGACTTGTCATCTACACTAGAGTCTTCATTGTATCGTTTGATGGTACGATAAACGAATCTTTTGGTTATATTAAATTTTTTCAGTATGTCAAAAATTTAAATTGGCGCGTAACCGCAACGATGCAACGCAATAACTGCAACACGGTCTTCTTAAGCGTCCACTCCATATTTAAAAATGGGTGAAATTCTAAAAAGTATGCATTTTTATTTTCATGAAATTCGAAATTCGAATTCAATAAACTTTTTTTTGGCCAGCATTCTAAAAGAAAAGTTTTTACTGTGTGACAATACTTATGACCTGACTGTGTATATGTTTAGATGTAAAAGGTATCAAAATGTTTATACAGCTATATGACAACACACTTTTCATTAAGTTATCACAAACTTCTAAAACTTCTCAATCTATAGAGAATCTCAGATCAAACAAGATAAGGCTCAGAATCGTTTTCAGAAATTTGGTAGTTTTGGATTACAAGTTTATTCATCAAAATCTGTTTCTTCCATTGACTGCGACGCACTTATGCCAGTGCTTGATTCAATCCTTAAAAAAATCTGATACTCGGTTTTAAGTATAATAGAGCCGTCTATGATTCGACCTGGAGTATCTTTTTGTTTTTGACTTATGTATTACTGCTAAAGGAATGTCCAGTATATCGTTTATGGATTTTCTATCGTTGAATTATAACACATAAATTATTGCAAACTAAGTGATGTAAGCAAAGTTGGTTTCATTGTTTTTGGCGAAAAACTTATAAATAAGTTTGAATAGCTTCTCCGTATTTTGTTCACATTCTCCTCATGAGACGGAAATGAGTATTATTGAGTACTATATTAATTACTGGACCTGCAACTTCCGCTATAGTTATCGAGATTTGTTTCGAATTGAAAAAAGATTATGTAGTGATTTTTAAACTGAAATGAACGCTTTTTAGTTTTATTATCTACTTATATAATCTGATATGGTGCTGTATTCACCACATCAACAGTTATCATCACTACTGCTATGGGCTTATTATCTATTGAAGAAATCATGTACCTTTGTCCCAACGTAACGCACGAAATTCTTATCATTGGCAACACTTATCGTTCGACAACTCTATGTCTTTATAATATAGGTATCCGAACTGGCGTAGCTTCTTCTTTATATAGTATAAGCACCCCTGCGATACAAATATTTATAAATCGGCATCTTTGTTTTAAAAACTATTCAAGGAAATTCCCAAGGCTTATGGTTAGGTTTTAGTCATTACAAGGGTATTAATTGTATAAGTTATATTCGGTGGTTTGGGTAATAATACATATTTACAAATAGCCACAAATATTAGAAATCATTATCATTAGGCTTTAGTTTCTGTTAACAGTTTTGTTAAACTGATTTAAATTTCATTTGATATCGGATACAAGTCTATGCAAGTATTTTAAAGTTGTAATTCAAATGTTTTCTTTTCTATCACAATAAAATAAACACGGTGATCTTTTAAGATAAAAAAGTGAATAACAGTATATATAGCCTTATGATTAGTTCAAAAACTTGATAATTTTGATACTGGTTTTCCACATATAAGTTTTATTGCACTCTTTTTCCTCCTTTCTGGACTAATCTGGCCTAGACATTTCCGGGTCATCAGGTGTTTACGTATTTAACCTAAAAAAGGTACAATTCCAACAGATAAAACTGGGCGAAGGCGTGGAGATTCGCGAAGAGTTGCTACGCGGCGTCAAATGGGGGGATTATAGGAAAGTGACTCGTGGTCTGGCGGCCGCGCTCTTTTCGCCCATCGAGCTGGCCACCTGCTCCGTAACGGGGCAGCGTTGGTCGCGTGCGGGGCAAGAGTCGCGGCCGACGAAGCCGCCCCTAGACCGACGCCGGGTGCACGCACTCATCTCCTACGTTAGCCGCCACTTCCCCGACGTCGAAGTGAGCAGGATAAAGCAAGTGCTAGCCTACAAGTGCAAGGAGAACTGCGCCGCGCTCAGGATGAGAACCGCCAGGTGACATAACTGTTTCTTACCCCTTTATAATGTAGTATTGATTGGCCTATGTCAAATTTTCTATTATTTCTATTTGATTGTTAGTTCTTTAGAATCGGGATGCAATCATTGTTGTTCGTCCTCACGTATTCGAGTAAAATCACACCGATTTATAAGATAGCCCGTTTTGGTAAAACTATAGCCAAGTTCAATAAATCCTGCTATTTAGCCCTTCATTGTTTAATGGTCAAGTTATGGTGTAACAAATGACGACCAACATATCGTCATTATTAAAATTCAATAATGAATTAACAACTATTAACATTTTATGGATTTATGCTATCTCATACTATATTACATACATATTGGATTGATATTTTAAGATTTTGTGAAGTTTCATTATATGTATTGTGTGTGTGATTTGGACATGTATCACTAATTTATCAACACACAAGGAAATAAACTCGCCGTATTTTTTGAGAAGTCTCGAGTTTACATTGACTCCATATGCGATAAAAGACATGGCACGTGTAACCGGCATAATTATTGTGTTTGTTTCCTACCTATTCTGTGTAGGATTTGTTTGATTGTAATTACAGGTTAATGCCACGATGAAATATTCTTTACGGCATTAGCATTGATGAAATTATGAATTCAGCAACCGCTACCTAGGAGAACTAGTAAAATATCGCTCCAATTGGATTCCCCTTAGGTTTACAAAAACCGGCAAGTGTGAGTTGGGCTCGGATACGACGGGTTCCATTCACACGTACTAGCGAATCGAATTATGTCTTGTTCAAAAAAAATATAAAATCACCGCAACGCCACCTACCGTGTATAGTGGTTATTTAAATTTTCTGATTTCAGGGCATCTGCCCGAACAAGTTTTAAAAGTGTTTAAACCTTCAACAATGTAGTCGACAACTTTTATAAAAGAGATGGATGAAATCGGTAAAGTCGTTTTCAAGTTATGGCGTGCAATTCCCCTAATTGTGAAGAATCTGAAAAGTGGAGGATGTGCATAATGGAATGCGTCAAAAATAAGCGGAAAGGAGACATGCTTTCTCTATCCTTAAAATTAATAGGTTGGAGACTGGCATATTGCAAGGCATCCTAGCCAAACCCTATCGGAGGAGGCTGGGGTGCTTTGCAATATGGTAGAAAAATTTAAGTGTAATATATAACTGATTTTAAGAAAATTGTATGGTCAGGTTACGATAGGGCTGGTATTGACAATTTGGTCCAAAAGGCCCATAAAACATTGAAAAAAAGTTATGGCTTGACCAAGGAAGGGAAATAGGGATTAATTTATATACATAAAGATTTGACAGTAGTTCAAGCAAAAACGTCGAAAATATCACTCCTTGTATTAGAGCTTTCCTTATTAAAAAAATCAGAGATACTCTATATACATAACCCAATATTCCCACGAAGTTTCATTAAAACATTCAATTTCACCCTATATATACATATATATGTGTGTGTGTGTACATGTACAGATGGAGCTAAAGAAGTTTCACTTCAGTCGTGTGGTCATAAACACAGTCCTTTTTTTTCGTGTCCCTTACCCAAGTACTTCAGCCACTTAGGTATCAGAATAACGATACTATATTGAATATTATATTTTCTGTCAAATGAACAGTGATTACAGTTGAGCTATGTAACTATATAAGTTGTGGCAATTATGGGGATAAAAGAAACTCATAGATATCATGTGACCTTTGACCTAGTACATCAACTAAACTCATCATACACGCCTTTAAATGTTATTTATTCATAGATGATGTTATTCGAGTCTTGTATTTTGTATATAGTATGGATTTTGTGGGCAACTATAAACTCATTTTAGACTAGCTGTGCCCCGTGGTTTATTAGGGATATCTTCCCGCAATAAAACGTAGCCTATGTGTTAATCCAGGGTGTCAGCTAACTCCATACCAAATTTTATTAAAATCGCTCCAGCCGTTTAGACGTGAATAAGTAACATATATACATACACTCACACACTCACAAACTTACGCCTTTATAATATTAGTGTGATTTAAAGGAGACAGTTTAAAAGTGGTAGTCTGTGCCCGGCAGCGATGAAACCTATATAATTTGAAAGCCTATTTTACGTAATAACATAAGCAGTTTTTTTTTTATTTATCTCCGATTAATTTTAAATCGTGTTTAAAGAAACAAAAATTCCGTTAGGATTCTGGCAACTCAGTCATAAATCACGTCATATTTTAGTCTGAGGCAGCCTAAAATGTCAATCAGTTCAGTACCCTTAGTTCGAGTTTTACAATTACGAAAACTATGATAGTTTTCGCGAGCTCTACTAAGTACTCGTAGAAAGGGTCCTAATTTTAGTGTTTTCGTTTCAATACAAACAGTGTTTAAATTCTATCATTAAATCATTTGCGTCTTCTTAAATTTTACATATATTTGGTAACTGTTCAACTAGAAACATAATTTACAATTACGAAAACTATGATAGTTTTCGTGAGCTCAAACTCGTACTAAGGATACAGTCATGCATGATATTCGTGAAATCGTGGTGAACTTATTATACCAGTTTATGATTGATTTTTCTTGATATAAAATACCTACAAAATATCTAACAATGTAATGAAAGATGAACAGAATGATTATCTCAGCTTTAGTTATCTACTGAATAGAATATACATATTTCATGCTATGGCAACAACTAGTCGATAAATAAACTTGCCGTTTGCCAAACAATATTTATATGATTATTAAAGAAATAAACGGGGATAAAATAAATTATAGTTTTTTGTCAAAAGATTTACAATAATGTGCACTAAATCTCATAAAAAATTGGAGTTCAAGTAAGAATCTTTATAATCGCGCTTTATATCTACATATGTTTAATATTGAAAGAGAAATTAAATTGTCAAGAGTATTGATGTTAAATGGTTGTAAACAAGTGATTTGGTGCCAACTTATCACCTACCTATATTTCGTAACTCATATTCTTAGGAAAAGTTACCATTAGTGGTTAGCGCGTTTGGCTGCGATCGTTGAAGTTAAGCAACTTTTGCAGTGGTCGGTCATTGGTTTGATGACCAAAAATTAACTATCTCGAGCTTCTCCGTGCTTCGGTAGGCACGCTTAGCCGTTGGTCCCGGCTGCATCTGCAGTCGTTAGCACCCAGAAAGCGCACTCGGCGGGCGTGGTGGGTCATGGCGCAATCTTCCATCCATAGGGAAGGACTGTGTCCTAGCAGTGGGGACATAAACAGGCTGTCGATGATGATAATCTGCACTAGTCTTGTACCACATCGCTCGAGGCAGTAATTCAATTTGAAGTAGGTTGTCGAATTGTTTCAGCGAGTCCACCAACTACCTGCTCAACGCGGCCACGCGGCCTCCGCCCTGCGACGACGCGCCCAGTGGCAGCTCGCGCCCTTCCTACTCTAGTTTGTAAGTAAATATTTATAGGATTTTTGAAACGTTATGTACTCTATTATACAAATACTAGTTGTCCCAGCGAACTTCGTACTGCCATAAAAAAATAGGGGTTGGTGGTAGAAGGGTGAAAATTTAAGGTTGTATGTATTTTAAAAAAAAAACAAATCAAAAAAAATCGTGGTAATTATGGTGACCCTTAACGTTTAGGGGAAAGAAAAAAAATGTCCGATTCTCAGACCTACTGAATATGCATATAAAATTTCACGAAAATCGGTCGAGCCGTTTCGGAGTAATTCAATTACGCACAACGTGACACGAGAATTTTATATATTAGATAAGTAGTACCTATTTTATTAGTTGATACAAAATATATTGGTAATTAAGTACCACAAGATTTTTAAAACTAGGTATCAAATGTTGTTTACTATTGCTAATGTTTACGGACTCGCTAAAAGCTCTCCCTACTCCATTTATAAGTGAGGCCTGTGCCCCAACAGAGGAGAAACTGTGTGCTGGTTATGAACTTTTTCTTAACTTTGATTGCTCCATACATAGATAGATACAAACCAAACCAGTCAGTTCTAGAAAAATATTTGTATATTATGATCGAATCAAGCTACTGCATTACAGATTATGTTATAATAAGGCATATCTATTTACTCACGTCCTTAATTATTTACTTACAAGTACGCACGCTTAACCTCGGAGGTTATTCACCTACTGTTGTTAGTTATTTTGTTGATGGGTGTTATCTTATGGCGGCGCTACACTCAATAAATACATCTTCGCATATGTCAAAGCAGTAATCAGTATGTGCGAATTTGGTAGAAATATTTGAGAAATTATCGCAACCGATAAATTAAGATCGATAAACTTTTTGTGCTTATTCGATAGCTTTGATATTCATTTATTACACAATCCGTGTGTCTAATTATAGAAGAGTTATGTATTTATTTCGATTCCGTGAATTGTAAGCCAATGAAATTACGGCCTTCTTACTAAATTTAATAGCTTGCGAAGACAGCTTCTCATACTTTTGATTACCGAGATGGGAAACGAATGGATATTTTAAATAGAAAGAACAGAATTGCTATGATCTGCATGAATATGGCCCAATACTGGCATGCTTCTCTAAACCTAAATTAAAATTTGACAAGAATGTATCTTTGTCATACTCTGAACAGAATGAAAAGGAGATATTGCTGTCAAATCTAGATTTAAGAGCCCTTTTACAAAATTCCGCCGCTGCCGTACTGATCGGCGCGTAGGTAGATTTGCACTAGTATATATTGCATTTTACGGGTGATGTTTCGAGTCTTATAAAAATAATTAATAATGAACTAATTATAAAATATATACATATTTCAGTAGTTCAATGATGGTAGATTAGTTTTATGAAAGTTTTTGATAGTAATTCTATTTATTTCAATATCAAAATACGAGGTAAACCTGCATTATTTTTTGGGGAAACTCACGGAGGTTAGATGTTTTTTTTTGATAATTAATGAGATGGAAAATCAAAATTCTAATACATTATGTTACAACAAAAACATATTTCTGATGTTGTAGTAATTAATTTGATCTAATTTATTGAACATTATTGAGAGATTGAGGCGTTTGAATCTAACTACTGAAAAAGGAAAAAAGTATTTGTATATATTCTACATTAACTTACAATAGGAAGAATAAATCTAGTGCTTTACTTCTATTGGAAATAGTCAAAATCTTTTCTAAGAGGGTAAACGAGGCGCTCAAAAATTATGATTTTTTTGCAAAAAATGTGAAAGGACTCTTTAGTTTAGGGAATCAGGCCCATTCGATTTTGCTCCATTTCACATATTTTTTCGTGTTCATTATCAAATTACAATATGGAATGGGGTGTTGGAAAAAATAGGATTGCAGTGATCGCCTTGCACAAAGTGGGTATAGAGCCGCTGATCCGTATCAGCCGTATGTTCGTATATCGTACTATCAACACATACAACAACATTTCGTCTGTCGAAGACCAGAAAAGATCGGGGCGGCCGCGTGCTGTTAGCACTACAAGGAGTGAAATCTTCAGCCATAGTGTATCAAGATACAGTCTTGGATCATGTTATGAAACCTCCCAGCAATACACTTTTTAAAAATAAACCGTGGAGTTTCCGGCACGATTCTGCACCTGGTCACAAGGCCAGACCTTAACCCTTTTGACTTCAAATTATGGTCAATTTTAGAAGACATGGCCTGCTCTAAACGACACGCCGACATCAAGTCTCTTAAAAAACAATCAGTGGCGAAATTTCCCTTGTAAACCGTGCATAAATCCATAGATTCGTGGCCAAACAGATAAAAGTCCTGTATAAAAACCAAAGGTGGCCATTTCGAATAGATTTATTTTTTAAGAAACTTTCATAAATATGTAGGTATAAATTTTAATAATATTACATTACTTCATTAAAAAAAGCATTTTCATTTGTAAAAGAAATTATGGCTGGACTAGGTATAATATGAATATAGCAGGCGCGCTCGACGGTCATTCCCTGTAAATACTCTCTCCAAAATTTAATTTAATATGATAATTCATACAGCTTTAGGAGGACGAAATACTTCCATAACACAACATGGGCTTATTTCCAACTAGAATAATGACGATGTTATATTTAACAAATGACACTGTCTCGTATAATAAGTTGCGACATACCATCATGTTTTATTCTTAGAAGAAAACAAAGAATATACAGTTCCTTCCTTTGGCATATGACATGGTACTTAATAGTAGTCTTGTGCAATAATAACGGGTATATAAATATTAAAACATTTCATTTTTATTTCAATAGGCAGACTTGGTGATGCTGATTACAGTTATTAATGTATTGATTCACGTACACATTGATCTAAATGTTATAAAATAAATACCGTGAAACTAAATAATGCAGTATTCCTTTGGTAATGACGTTCAGAATATAATAAATTTATTAACAGAAAACGGTATTGAATTCCAATTAATCTATTTATTTTAGATCAATCGATTAATCGACTGATTTAGTTGACAATAAGGCCCACTTAATCTAAGTTTTTAAATAATATTTTATACAAAATCATATTTACATCGTAATCTATTTGTATTGACTTTAAACATTTGGAAAACATGTAGTAATGTATCAAACTGGATTTAGATTACTTTTGATATAAGTTGGTGCAACTTCGAAGGTCCGAAATTTTCAGTAAGGTTTTTATTATATATAGCCAGGTAGGCAAATGACTCTTCCCACCTGATGTTAATTGGTGATAAAGTCCAAACACGAAGATAGCTGGCAAACTGCCACACCAACCATCCTCACCTTGCAGGCCTGGCAAAATGCTTCTTCACGCCTCGCTTAAAGAACCCCAGATTGAATGAAGGGAACACGTGCGCGGGCAAAGAATTCCACTTACGAACAGTACGACAAAGAAAAGTCACCAAATTTCTTTGTTCGTGTAGGTATAGTGGCCACAGTAAGTCGGTGGCAACGTAGCTGGCCTATGTTGCCAACGCGCGTGGTCCTCTGAAGAAAGGTTCCATCGTTGTTGTTGTTAATATTATTTGGGAGTTTTTAATTTTATGTCAACAACAAGATTTTTCATTATACAACTAAATATGTGTTTATTGTTTACAGTGATTCGTCTAAGGGGCAAGGGCAGGGCCCGGGGCCGGGCGGGGAGGAGGCGCGCGGTGCGGGGGAGGAGGGGGCGCAGTGAGCCTGTTGCATATCAATTTCATAATCTTGTTATTTTTTACCAAAAATAAGAGAAAAATCGAACGATACTCATGGACAGCGGCCGGGCGCAGCGCGCGCGCCGGCTCCGGTACAGAGATATATATTTATCGGCGCGCGCGCTGCGACCCGCGCCGTCGCACGTGTAAAATATTCATATTTATTTAGGTGATATTTTTCTATTGGCTACTGATAAGATTTTATCTCGTTATGTATCCGCCGGCCACGCCGGGGTACATTGTCGTATGTAAGGATGTGGTATGGAGTCGTGCCCGAAGCTCTAGCAATAATTTATCAGGTTCCTAAGACATGTTTCGTAGTTAGGTTCTATTTGCACGAATATTTCGCGAACACTGCCGCTTGTTTTCTTAATTTTTTTCGATGATATTAGTCGTTTAGTCGCTTCCTTTTTACTTTACGTAAAGTCATTATCGGAGTTATGTTGAAAATTTGTATATGAGGCATTTAAGTGCTGTACGAGGGACCGTTGCAATTGCAAAGTAAATATATCAAAATGGCATAATTTTTAGGACTAACATAGAGATATTATAGTCATTTCGTTTTATAGGTGTAAATGATAAAGAATTTATTTTGGAGTGTCAGGTTTGGATTTGTAAAGTCTTTGGAGAGCTGTGATCTTGATGGATATAAATAAAGCAGTCATATTTTTAAAATATAAATTAAGAGTTATTACGTAATTAATACCGGATGTACAGAATAACTGTATGATGGTTATGTTGTGGGTGTAAATGGTAATAAGTAATCGTCCGTTAGCTTTCACTCCGCACCAGGCACCAAAACAGAACAGTCGTCAATTGTGGGTTGCGGGTGAGGAGCGGTCCCACACATCGCGCACGGATGAATTTATCATATCAAAAAAGCAATAACTATTATTTGATAAAGCTATTTTTAATTTTTAAAACTATTTTAAAGTTGTTATTAATGTAGTTAGTAAATTAAAAAAATAATAATACATCAGAGTCCACAGTCATCCTTATAGTTCTTTTGAACAATAACTAAATCCTCATAATAAATTGTGTCTCACATTTAATACGTCATATCACTATATTATATTACTTAGGTTTTTGATTATTGAATTATGAATGTATGGCAATCATTATGCGTAGATCCGGCCACGGTAACGTTGATTTTGGGACTGTCTTGTTTTAATCGTACTCTCACATCAATTCTTAAGTATAGTGAATATGCCGATCTCTCGGCCGGATTAGTAATAAGGATATTGCAACACTAAAACAAGAACAATTATAAAAAAAAACACCTTATGACAGTGCAGCATTCAAGTTACAGATTAAAAATTGGTGTACCTATGAATAACTTACAGTTACCAGACTTAGGATATTTTAGTAGACACGCAGTGCTACGTAGTGAATTCTTACTAACTTATAATATTTTGCGATGCCAATTAAAAAGTCTAAATGCTCAATTTTGCCAAATTTACTTGCCGAGATGCGTCTTGTCTATTATTTTCGTGTATTTATTGTCCTTTAGGATGTGATTCCCATCAGACTAATGAATTTTAGATAATTTAAACAATATGGGAATGAGTACATTGCTCAATATGGAGTGCGTCTTTGAAATGGGATTATGTAAAATATCATTAAAAAAATAATTGGAAATTTTTGGCCCAATCGAAGTTATATCATTAGGAAAATAAATTTTAACTTAAAAAGTAATTATAAATTTAGGGAAGAGAAATGGAAAGGTTTAAACAATTTGCAAATGTAAACATTATGCGACGAACGCGCGAGATGCAATATGTTAATTTAGTGCCAAATGATATAAGTTAACTCGTAGCAATATATTGTATCCTAATGCTCTTGTGTAATTTCTCACGTAGTGTTAATAACCTATGAGGTTTCAAAGGTTTCTTTTACAAGACTATATAATAATATATTTATACAGGGAAAGTGTTAGGTAATGTATTGTTGTTCGGAATTATGAGTGTTGTTGAGGTATAATACTCATTGTGGCAGGGTGTAAAAATAAAAGTAACATATCCAAATTACGTAAAACGTCAATGCGGTGTTGTCCATGATAAGAAGTGCACAACCTTTTCTACCCTAGTCTAGTATTTTGATATGTATGTTAGGTGACATCGCAATAACACGCGCCCAAACCATAATAGGGGCATATACAATATCGAAGAAGGCACTTTCTTTAGTATCATGCCGTTATTTTTACACTCTGATCTGTACATAGCACTGAATGAGCAATGGAACAAGAGAATTTATTTACTCAAATAGTTTTTTTTTATTATCTATTGTATTTTTTTTTACTAATGTAATAATTATTATTTTGCATTTTATGAACTGTAGTGGCAGCTGTCCATATACCTACAGTAACGATTCGTCAATTTAATAAAAAATCATTAGGATTTCATGAATATTTACTACAAAATGATACATCGAACATGACACATGGGGCACAAATAATATTTGTAACAAAAAGATTTAGTTTTATTTGCTTGCTTATTTTAAGGTACGATACGATAGACGATCCGTTAATATTATTGATGCTGACTTGGTGTCTGATGATGATATAGATAGGTGAAACCCTAATGGCAAGTTAATTTTCAATGAGCAGATGTATAATGTAACTTTATAAAAAAGAGAACAACATCGAAGCCACTGTGCTGAGAGTGCACAGTGTTGTGCCAAAATTACGTACTAGTCTTTAAAAACAAATGTTGTTATCATTTTCAGATTTTATTTAGTCCAGAATGTGTTTGTTCCTGTGCTGTGAAACATATTATTTCAAACAAATCAACACGATACGAGGGCGCATGATGTGGTTGTAATTTTTCTGTTACACTTTGATAGTCAAAATAAACGGATCTGTTTGACGAGTCAAATAATTTTATAAGTATGTATAGTTATTAATATTATAAAGTCGACCACATTGTGTTTAAGGTTAAGAAATATTAATAGGATACGTTAGTCATTTTATAAGACTACTTTTTCTAAACCGACTAAAACTATTTATATTTTAAAGTTGTTAATGCTTTTTGTTCTTAAATTATATTCTTATTTTGTATGTTGGGGTGTCTGATTGTCTTTGAGATATCTTGTGATGATTCTGTAACTCTGATGTCAAATGTCTAAAAAAAACGAAATACGTAACAGAACTCTGCCTTTATGAATTCCAACTCAAAATAATAAAATTTAATGTATTTATACTACCGACATATTATTTTTTAATTCTGTATCAAATACAGACCTCTGGTACTAGAAGTATCATTCATATTTTTTTTTCAGTTGATTTTGAAAAGATACAATATCATCGGTAAGTAGTTTTATATTGTGATCTAGCGTTCTACTATATAGATGACGTGGTTTCTGTTAACTGTATAATAGTCTAGTCTCGTCAACTTTTATAAACAGTTCGAACATTTTGATAAATAAATAAAACCATAGCGGCCTCTTCCAGATACATACGTTAATAAATTTTTGAGTTTGATAAAAATTATTGTGTAACTTTATTTGCAATAAAATAGAATAGAATTATTGAAATAAATAATTATGCTTTTTCAAAAACAAAATATTTTTCAACACATTTGCTCAAAAAATGCATTTTTCGAAAATTCAAAATTAGGGCCCATACAGCGAAGCGTGCGTAAAATTCATTACACACGCTCCCATACATAGCACCGTGCGTATTCTTTATGGTTTCTTTTTTATTTCCATCGTCCTCCTCCTCGGAAGCACTTTTATTCTTTGTCTCACTTTAATAATAATAAGAAAAAGAGACGAAAGATGTAGTTCTAAATTTCACGTGGCGCCATTAAGAAATGCGCACTATTTTCTTATTAGAAAAAAATTGCTTCATTACTTAAATTATGTATAATGTTTTCTGGCCAATGTGTTGAAAAACGTTGTATGACATTCGTGCGGATTGGTATTTACAAACTCTTAACTATGGTAAACCCTTGACTTCATGTCTCAGGCTTACATTCGTCTACTCGTTTGTAAATAAGCAACTTACCGCACTAATATCATAAGTAACTATTAGGTATCTACTTACTTTAAATTACATTCGTGTTTCATCCCACTGTCATCTATATTGTATCCTAACTTCCTAAAAAGTGTCATTACATGAGTCAATAAGATTGTTAAGAAAATACGAAAAGTTGTGTTGGTTTGTTGTTATATTTAATAGTATTTATAAAATGCACATAATAATAATTTAGCTTTTAGCTTGTGCAATATTATTATTCCAAATTGTTTATAAAATCTGTTATAATTTCTTCGTAAATTGTTATTAAATATTTTTATAAACTTAAAAGACAAAGGCAACCGAAATTATATTTTCGTTGTGCATTTATTTCTAATTTTTATGGTATTTACCACAAACTCATTGTGGACTGTAACGTCTGCATCTGTCAAAACCTGTTAATTAGGTACATAACATAGATTTTTTTATATATTCTGATATTGTGAGTCAATTCTAGTAATGTTAATAAGTTATGATGTTTCCTTTTTGTTTAGAATAATTTACATTTATGAACAAATTTTTACTAAAGTTGCTCAACCAAGATGCAATGATAACTCGATAATAACTACAATTTAGACAAGATATAATTTTATGTAACATTTTTTGTATGATTATTTATCTGATATTTCAGTTTATATTTTGTGAGTTATGGCAGCGCATGTTAATCTTATGTTTATTCTTAAGAGAGGCCAAATGTTGACTTGCTTATGTGAGACTGTTTTGCCAAGAATGAGAAAGTATATTAATTACCTACATTGTTTTAAAATAAATGCTTTTATATAAAAATACTGTCTTATTTTAGTAACTGTAGGCGTCACGCACGCCGCTTGATTTAAAATTACTGGCGTACTAGCTGAACCAGAATGCAACTACTTCGGCTTGTTTATCTAATTATTGATAAGACACTCGAGCCGCTAATTGTTACTCTGGGTGAGTTATTATTTGGTTTCGGCAATCCTTATTAGTTTTCTATCTCTCATCATGGCGTCTACACGCCCGTTTTGATACCCAACAAAAAAAAAAGATAAGAAAAACAGATCAGTTGGGACGATTCATGCATCCAATTTGAATAAGGAATTAGTAAAAAAATAGTAGTGTAGGTTCATAATATGTTATTTTTTTTTTTTATTTAATTTATTTAATCAAGCAATATTACAATTATAATACATATTAAAGTGCAAACAAAAACCAGAAAGGTTTATTCGTGCACTACATTCACCGCTTTACATCTAGTTACAATAAATAAATATAGGTTGTCACACTGTAGTAACTATCATTAAATAACAATATTTTATAAAATAAGTGGGTATGTTGAAAATAACAAACATTGGCATGACAATTAATTTGCACTCGCACGAACCTATACCGGTTGGGTAAGTTTTTTTTTTACTAGCTAAGCATACAAGTCGAAATGCAGTTATCGTAGATAAAGGATGCTCCAATTGTAATGATAAATATGACTTTTTTTAATGTTTTTATTTTAGGTTCGTTGTAACGGTTATTTTAAATGATTTATTTTTAATTTATTGATAAAGTGACTTTTTAATGTGCGTTTTATGTTTCTTTTATTTAGTGCGTTTTTTATTTCAAATGGTAACTTATTTACTAAATTTGGAACAATGAATTGTAATGTTCGTTGCCCATATAGGTTATTTGATTTTGGAATTAATAATTTATTATTTGCAACGCCTCGAGTTAACTTACTATGAGATGAAACCTTTTGAATATCAGTATTGAAGAATTGTTCTGTTAAGATGTTATATTTAAATTTCTCCTGAACCGGCATCAATGAGCAATAAGAGAACAATACGTGATAATTGTTTTTATATTTTTCCCTCACTTTACGAGGGACAATGGTTTTTAAAATGCGCATTTGAAGTTCATAGATGCGATGTAAATGTGATTTCGCAGTACGTCCATAACTACTCAGTCCATAAGAAATTATCGATTCCCCCAGTGATTTATATAAATATAACAATATAGGATAAGGAATGTTATGTTTAAGTATAGAAAACTTTGCAAGAAGTGCTCGTAATTTATCACATACGTGTTGAATATGATCGGCCCATGTATTACCATATTGTCAAAATATTTGTTCTATACTTCAGATTGCCCAAAGAGATAAGCCTAGAAGCGTCAACAAGCTACTCTTATATACCCACGCGTTCTAGGCTGTGGACCTTCGGGTCAACGATATTAAAAACCCTAGCTAGGTACAATATCAGCGCTCAAAATGTGTCACTTCGAATTAGCTGCGGTCGACCCACTAAGCAAGTAATCTATAGTCGATGGTTACAAAATATGTCACAGGCACATCAACTCGGCATAGCGAGATTCTTCGTCCAAGCATCAACTGGTACCGTCGACTCACCCGTCGACCAATAGAATTAATAGGGTCTGTCTAGGAGCGCGATCCGGTGATGCGGGGAGGGTGGGAGCGGCCAACACGAAGCGAACGCGTAGTCAAATTCAAGAATTCAAAATATCTTTATTCAAGTAGCAAGTATAATACAACTCCTTTGAATCGTCCATATTTGTTTCCCTACCACCCGATAAGGACATTTTCTAGTTGTGGAGAAAAACGGATGAAAAAATTAACAGCGTCAAATCTTGTAACTATATTCACAAAATATAAGTAATATAAATTTAAAGTAGTGCTTAAATACCGTTAAGCACTCCTTTTTGTCCAATCGCGCGCGGACCATTGAATAGTTAAAATAGTCTGTCGAAGAGCTCACTGAAAATACATATGTGTAATAGTTATACATTATATAGACAGTTAACTGCTCAGTTTAGACACTAGTCTCTCCACAATATATTACTGTAATTACATCTGTTGTATATACAAACAATGTGTCCGTACCAAAATATTTGTATTGTGGTGAGAATAAATAAACATTAATATTATTATAAAATAATAAACTAATAAAAAATGCATGGTCGGTTGCGCAGTCGGCCCTTTTCCTCGCGCTTGTGTCTGGAATATTAGCTTTTGTTAAGAGCGTATTGAAAATTAAGATCAACAGTCATACAAAGACTAAATATGAGTATAATCTAATTCTTATGAGGCAGTCAGAACCACGTAGCGAATAGAAGTTTTTTTTTTTTTTAGTTTACGAACCACCACAACTCTTTCACATACCTATGAATTTAAATTAAGACCCTATGATGATGGGATTAATGGTGACTTTGAATATTTTAATATACACTTATTGTTTTAGACTACGCGATCCAATGTACCTTAGCTAAGGTATTGGCCAACCGATGTACTTTAGCTAAGGTACATTGGATGATTAGGATAGTTAACTGCTACGATTTTTTCGTGATGTTGAATCTAGATTGGGATACACTATATTTTTTTATTTTAAGGATTTGACTTCTTTTTTTTTTTTTTTTTTTATATATTATTTGCAATCAGTCTTTGGACTATGAGCAAATTTATTGAGCGCAACCAAACATGACAGGAGTGGTCGGCCAGCGCCACCACTTCCTTTAAAGAACATTCTTCCTCTTCAGTCTCGAGACGCGGTCAGCTTGCTCAAGCAATTGGCATATTAAAGGATTTGGATGGTTTGAGAGGCGCTCAGTGTACCTCGATATGCAATT
Source organism: Chilo suppressalis (assembly GCA_902850365.2). Classification (NCBI taxonomy): domain Eukaryota; kingdom Metazoa; phylum Arthropoda; class Insecta; order Lepidoptera; family Crambidae; genus Chilo; species Chilo suppressalis. Next base: position 7,859,677 of record OU963899.1, on the reverse strand, counting down.
GTCTATCTCTTCTGCGACAGTGGGCATGTTCAAGTATTCATGAATTTCGTCATTTTTTGTGAACCATGGTGCATTTACTATTGTTCTGAGGATATTATTTTGAACTCGTTGCAGGCAAGTAATGTTACTTTTGCAAGCAGTGCTCCACAACTGTATCCCATAAGTCCAAACTGGTTTTATAATGGTATTGTAAATAAGAAGCTTGTTGTCGATTGACAGGGCAGAGTTACGGTTCATAAGCCAATGAAGGTTTCTGTATTTTATATTAACTTCATCTCTCTTTTTCTTTAAGTGCTGCTTCCAGGTGAGTCTCCTATCCAAGTGGAAACCAAGATACTTGACGCAATCTGAGTGTGGGAGTGTGTCTGACCCAAGGTGAACAGGTGTCCGTGATGCTAGCGTACCCACGATCAATATACGGTTTTTCATTATGCCATTAAATACTGCGTAAATAGTGCCAAATTAGTGTAAAAATAAAAAAAATAGTGCCTCTTTAATTTAAGAAATAAAGACCATTTTTACTGTGTACGCTACCATGACGTCAAGCTAGCGTACCCATGGCCGACCCCAAGAACGGCATATATTTAAGCAACGAAATTGACGCACAAAAATAGTTCGCAAATAGTGCCCTGGCTTTACAAAATTTCATAATCAATACTCTTAAAGTACCAAAGATATTGAACTAAACATTCTTAGCTGGCGTCAACCTGGCGTACCCATAATAGTTCTCATAGAAAATGAACTTTTATCGTTATCAATTCTATATGTATAAATAGTGTGTCAAATAGTGCCTCTAACAGTAAAAGTATTTTAAGTGAATCCGCATCACAACAATACATAAAGAGAATCTTAAATTCTACGAACAAATGTACTGTAGCACACAAAATTAATTTATGCACTAAGAGATTATCTATATATGTATTTTTACTAAAATAAATAGGTACTTTTTATAAAAAGATATTTTATTTCAATTCGAATTCACCAATCATAAATTCATATAAGAATTTGAACCTACCTACTAAGTACCTCACTTACCTACTATACTACGAAAATATTATCACTTCTGTACATGACTGTACTTTATATATAAAAATAATTTAATTGCTTTTTTTATATTGTTTTACTGTGAATTCACATAAAATACTTTTACTGTTAGAGGCACTATTTGACACACTATTTATACATATAGAATTAATAACGAGAAAAGTTCATTTTCTATGAGAACTTATATGGGTACGCCAGGTTGACGCCAGCTAAGAATGTTTAGTTTAATATCTATATTATGAAATTTTGTAAAGCCAGGGCACTATTTGCGAACTATTTTTGTGCGTCAATTTCGTTGCTTAAATATATGCCGTTCTTGGGGTCGGCCATGGGTACGCTAGCTTGACGTCATGGTAGCGTACACAGTAAAAATGGTCTTTATTTCTTAAATTAAAGAGGCACTATTTTTTTTATTTTTACACTAATTTGGCACTATTTACGCAGTATTTAATGGCATAACGAAAAACCGTATATTGATCGTGGGTACGCTAGCATCACGGACACAACAGGAGAACAGTTTCCCTTCCTTAATGCAAACGTAATGTGGTTCGATTTTTGACCACTGACTCGAATACGCCATTTTTTCAGCCATGCGTGAGTTTGATCTAATAGGTTCTGTAGCTTTGCACTAGCTATGTCAGGGTCTTTATCGCAGGCAAGGTATGCAATGTCATCAGCGTATGTAGCAATTACAGCGTCGCCAGCAGTGGGAAGGTCGTACGTGAATATGTTATACAGAACCGGACCAAGTACCGATCCTTGCGGGACTCCAGCCTCCACAGCTTGCAAGGAAGATCGTGAGTCATCGACTTTAACCCTGAAGTATCTTTGTGATAGGTACGATGCAATTATGAGGTAAACCGAGTGTGGTAGGTTCTTTTTAACCTTGTACAATAGGCCCTTGTGCCAAACCTTGTCAAACGCCTGTTGCACATCTAGGAAAGACGCGGAACAGTATTCTTTTCTCTCATAGCAAGTTCTTACTGTGTCATATACACGATGTATTTGTTCTATGGTGGAGTGGGATTTTCTAAAACCAAATTGATGTGTAGGGATGAGGTCACATTTATCCATGCAATATTTAAGGCGGGTAAGGAAAATCTTTTCCCACAGTTTAGAAAGTGTAGGCGTCAAGCTAATGGGTCTGTAGGATGTAGGTTCATGTATAGGTTTTCCTGGTTTGTGTATCATGATGATTTCCGAGATCTTCCATATGGCTGGGAAACAAGACGTCCTAAATATGGCGTTAAACAGGCATGCCAGGAAGGTGATACATTTTCTAGGAAGTTCCTTTAAGACCCGTGTTGAAATGAGGTCGAAACCAGGCGTCTTTTTCGAATCGAGTAATTTAATTTCTCTTGCAATTTCTTTTGGGGAGGCAGGTGTCAGAGGCAGGCATAGCTGGAGATCTTGACCAAGTACCGTTTCAACTTCAGTTTCATCCTCTAGAGCATCGTTAGGCTTAAAAGTTGTGGCAAGATGGGTAGCGAAAACGTCAGCTTTCTCTGCATTTGTTTTTGCCCAGGAAGTAGAAGAAGATCTAATAGGCGGAGTGCATTGCATTGGTTTTCCAACAATCCTCGTGTTTTTATACAGAGAATATTCGCCTTTACCATGTGGTGACATACTTTCCAATTTTTGTTTAATATTGGCATTTCTAGTTGCCTCTAGAACTAACTTTAGGTCTTTTATAGCACGGTTAAACATCTTTTTGTCGGCCTCTCTTCTAGTTTGGTGCCATATCCTTCGCAAACGGCGCTTTTCTAAAATTTTCTTTTTTATTTCGGAGGAAACTAATATGTTTTGTGGGGCATGCTCAACATACGGGGTACTTTTCCAAGCAGCAGTCTGAATCACATTTGTGACATGCACACAAGCAGCATCCACATCTTCTTGGGATTTAAGTGGCATCCTAAAGTTAAGATTGGTATCTATAGAATAACGAAAGCATTCCCAGTCGGTCTTATGATTTGTCAAGGTTTCAGGCTGTTTTTCGGACATGATGACAGATGAGCTCAAAGTTAATATTACCGGGGTATGATCAGAACTCCCATCTAAGCTAGATTCCAAGCAGGTATATAACTGACTAATGTTTTTAGTAACGAAAAAGTCGAGGAGATCTGGAAGTCTACATTTGTCTGCTGGCCAGTAGCTGGGTTCTCCAGTGGATATTGCCATTAGGTGAAGAGCACATTGACTTTTTCTCAGTTCACGACCTCTCGATAGAGTGATGCGAGAACCCCAGAATGTATGCTTGGCGTTCCAATCACCACCTGCAATAAATGTGTTGCCAAGAGTTTCGAAATATGCCTGGTACATTTCTTGTGTAATCTTATGCTTCGGGGGACTGTATACAGCGGATAGAATAAATGATCCCGTTCGATCCTCTACACGTACAGAGGTAGCCTGAATGTGGTATGTTGAGTATCCTTCCAATGGCACGTGTTTAATGTTCGAACGAATGACTAGCGCCGTTCCAGCATGAGCTCGGCCATCGGGGTGCGGTGTGAAATATATTTTGTAGCCTTTCATCTGGAAGTTACTTTTATTAACTGCATGAGATTCTGATATAAGGGCCACGTCTAGTTGATTAATGGACAACATGTTTTCCAGTTCGCAAATTTTCGGAGACAGCCCATTGATGTTCCAGGTTGCAATGCGGATATTTAGGAATTTGGTTGAAGCATGGAGATGAGAGTTGTCAATAGGTTCATTAATGTTCCTATTTGTTGAATGAGTAGATCAAGTTTTTCTCCTTGCTTGACCATGATTTGCTTCATTGTAGGGTACTGCTGCTTACTCTCGCTATCATTAGTTGGGTGTTTGACTGATTTGACATGTGTTACTTCCGCGTAAGTCCTCCTAGCATTCGTATATTTGTGGGTGTTTGTTGTGGTATTGTTTTCCTCGAATCTTTTAACGTTATTTAATGTTGTCTTTCTGTTAGGTTCTATAATTGGGTTTGTGTTGATTTTGTTGGCAGTTTTTCTAGAGAGGATTTCTTTATAGACCTGACATCCTTTATAGTTTGCTGGGTGGTCGAGAGAACACAGTGCACACTTAGCTGGAGTATATCTGTCCTTTTTAGGACAATCGCTGGTTTTGTGCCCTTCGCCGCACTTGACACATCTATAAGGCCTCAAGCAGTTATTTTTTGAGTGTCCATACTGTTGGCATCTTTGACACTGGACTATGGTTTTAGACCTTCGTGGCTCCTCTATTTTAACCTGTTGGTGATAAATGTGCTGTATTGCTTTCAACTCTTTGTTTTGCTCACAGGGTGCGACGTTGACGAAGAAAGTGGAAGTAGGTTTTTTGTCTGGCCCATACCGACAGTTTATGACTTCTCCAACAACTTTGTTTCCCGTCTTCTCTATCACTTCTGCGATGGCTTCATGAGGAGTAGTATGATGAAGGTTTTTAATGACTATGCGATAGCATTTGTTGTCTTTTCTAGTGAAAGTGTGTCCTATTAGTCCTCTTTGTCTTATAAGCTCGATAACTTTTTTATAATTTTCAACCGAGTCAATCATAACTCGCATCAGGTTTCCGTTTATAATCTTGTATGTAAAGGTATCCTTATCTACTACTGAAGTTATTAGTTTCGATAGCTCATTTACGTCCTCTATGCCATATAGTATTATTGGAGGCGGTCTACTTGGATTTTTTGGTAAAGATGGTCTATCTTCAGGTGTATCTACCGGCAGGTTGCTGAAACGATTTTGGGTTTGAGTTTCGGTGGGAGGTGGAGAGAAGCAATATTTCCGTTTTTTGGATCCAGGAACTCGTTGCCACAAAGGTGGCAGTTGGTCTGTTTCTGGTGTTTGAACAGCGGTTACATCTATTTCCGTTTGGATATCTTGAGCAAGTTCGCCACACGAGTATGATCTTGGTCTTGAGTCAAAGAAGCTTTTGTGGAACACTTGTTGGGCAAGCACTTTATGCGGTTTGTTTTGTTGAGGTTGTGAAGTTTTGGTTAGATTTGGTTTTATAATTTCATTCATTGGATTCCCACGAGATAGGACGAAATATAAGTCGCTCACAGGGTGACGCCTATTCCTGTAAGAAGGCACTTATACAACGATGGTTGCCCGTAAACATCGAGGTTGGCGCTTGAGACTGATTGCCTATCAGCCATCCATCCTATCGGCACGGTCCACACCTTAAGATTAGGGTAATTTTTATTTTATTCAATAAAGGTTTTCTTCCTTTGAGCCCGGGCAGTTAAGCCAAGACTCTCTTCGGTTAGATCTTCTGGTGACAAGTCGTGGATATAAGATCGGAGATTGTTATCCCCTTGCCAGATATTCGGTTATAGCGCCGAAGGCTCGCTTTTGCCCTTCACATTGGCTATCTTGGTCCAGAGGTATACAAGGGAGCTCTGTTTGGACCAAGACATTGCCCGGGGAGGACGACTCACTGGTGATGGAGTCCATTGCTAGAATGCGGCGGCGTTCTAACAATGGCGAGGACGTAGTGTGAATAGGACTGGCCAGTGCGCGCCTGTAGTCTAGCTCCACCTAGATGTAAGCGAATGGCATTTCTCGGCTTTTTATAGAGGAATATTCCCTGGTAAGAACAGACCCCACCGAGGCCAACACTGACTCCCCCCCCTAGATTTGACTTCTAGATATTTAAATCTAAACAAAATTTCTTAGGCTGCAAGGCACTGCTTTTTTAAACGGGTCTTTTTAAGCTGCGCTCGGGTCAAGTCCCAGGCTTTAATTTCCCCGCACGGGGAATCGGGAAAATCCATAGATTGCTGGCAATTAGGTTTGCCTTGGTTGCTTTCCAATTACAGCATTACAGCGCATTATGCGGCATAATGCTTAACGTTGAGTGTTCCAACTACAGCAACGCTTCGCACAATTGAGCACTCTCAAAAGTGATACTTTCGTGTGATGCGTGCTATCGTACCAACTTAGAGACTGAAAATTAACAAGTGTTTTTTCTTTAAGTTGGCATTGATCGAAATGTTTTATTTATATGTTATCGTTAGTAATATTATTTATTGTTGAAAAATTATTAAAGCTTTCGTTTCATTAAATAGTTTTTTTTAAATAATCAAAGTTCATTCAAACTGTTAAAAAATAAATATAAGTATGGATGAAGGTACAAACATTGACTTTTTTTTTTCAACACTGAACTTAGCGCACTCTGCTGGTGCATTTGAAAACTAATTCACGTTCCAATTAAGCATCAGCATAATTCAGCATTGAGCGGCACTGAGTCGCATTATGCTCTGTAATTGGAAAGCAACCCTTGTCTTCCTACCGCGGATCTACATTGGCCATAAAATCCAACTAAATTTATTTAACGCCTATTTAGATTAACTTAGATAAAATTTTGTTATTTTGAATCCGAATTCGTCACGGTGCATTGCATTTCTTTCCCATATTTCTTTTTCTACCATGACGTCCATGACCTTCATTAACTAAGTAAATTAGAAAAATCATTATTCCCAAAACAATAAAAAGATATTTTGTTTGCGAACTTTTCGGCATTGTTTCAGTTGATTTACCTTTATTTTAATCATTATAATTTCTTCAACATACATTCACGACAGCAAAGGTCCGAAGTTTCGACTAAAATACCTGTTTTTGTCTGTTCAATAAAATTCTCCCGCAACGGTAACGGATATGATATCGCTTTTTTCGGGTTAATGTTAAAACGGAACTTTGAACCGATTAATACCGAAAAATTGAAACGATTTTGATAAGTACGTTCTATGGATAGAGTGAATACTTAAACTTATAGCGTAGGATTGTTGTCAGTATAACATTAGTACATCGCGATTAAAATATAGATTTAGGCAAGGGATTAATTATTTTTTATCTTTGTTCTAGTGGTGTCACACAGGTGAAATGCTCAAAAACAGCAGATATATTGTTTGTGAATTTCACCTCTGTACTGTAATCTATGGCTTTGGGCATTTTATATAAAACAGTGTTTGCGGGTTATATGCACTGAATTTATTGATTTATTGACGTTTCGCACCGTTTTCAGGAGTGCATCTTATTCCGATGATGCACTCCTGAAGAGGGTGCGAAACGTCAAGAAATAAATAAAGTCAGTGCATATAACCCGTAAAACTGTTTTACTTAATGAGTGATGTGCGTGAAAACCTAAGAAACAAATATGTGGGCATTTTACCAAACTGTTGATGTGGTACGCTTAAGCCACACACAGCGAATACTCGCTGCGAATGCCTACTCGCCGCGATTATTCGCTGTGTGTGACAGGGGTACCCGCAGCGAATAGACATTCTGCTCAAGCGAGCTCAGAGCGAGTGCTGCACGCGAATTTCGACAGCCTGTAGGTGTGAAAATTGTAATAAGCTGAAGTATTAACGTACAGCGTAGAGCAACGAATGGCGAGCGAGAATGGCTATTCAGTGTTGTCATCTACTAAACCAAAAAATCAGAAGCGCGAAGTGTAAAAATCTGTTTGCTTGAATTGAAGCCCAATAAACTTGCGGTAGGAAGTTTAATGAATAACTAAGTTATTAAGAAAAAGAAGTTACATGACAAACATTTACAAGTAATTAAGAATATTATATTTACTCCACTAAAAGTAATAACACAAGTGTGGTGAATGTGTTCTACCACTTTATTAAAAGTAGTACAACTACATTTTACTCGTTAAAATCACCAATTCGCTAATTCACTGTAGAATTAAACTGAACATTCGAATAATCAACAAACAACCCACATAACAAACTTCGATACATACGGCCTCAGATTAGAAATCAAAATTTGTAATCTATCGAGCGTAGCATAAAAATATACATATAAAAAAAATAAAAATAAAAAATATTAAAAATAAATAATATGGGTGCGTGTACTTAAGTACGCGCGTGAGAAGTTATACTTCTTTTTGGAATTATTAAAAAATAGTTTTTAATTGCATGCAGAGAATTAATTACAATAAGATAATAAAAGGATTGGAAAAGGATAGTCAACGCAGTCAATAAAGTTCAGTTTTAATTTGAAAAATTTAATAAATAATTAAAATATTCAATTTAAATCACTACTGAATTAAATTTATTAGCACATATAAATTTCGCATTTGTATAACATTATAACACGTGTTAAGAATATAGAAACTAGAAACATGTGGATAAATATTATAAATATGAAAACAGTGATCAGAGGCGACGAGCGTCCCAACATGTGCGACTAAGAGATACTATTACTATTTTGTTGGAAGCTTTTTTTCGAGACTTACGAGTAATGTGCGGTTTAGCGGCCGACTTCATGGTGTTACTTTTCTGTTACAGTGTTGCGCGCGCATCTTAAAATTTCACTCTCATAATTTTTTCATAACGCGCCCGCGGCTAACTTCATTATGTTACTTTTGTGTTACAGTGATGCGCGCGCATCTTAAAATTTCACTCTCATATTAAAAATAATAAATAAATAAAAAAAAATTAAAAAAAAACAATCTAGACGCACTTACACGCATAACACAACCAAAATGACATCCATTTACCATGAGTAACCCTGCCCCCCCCACCAGCCTAAGTCCACCGCCTGCTCGCTGGTCGCTCACTGGGCCTCCCTCATGGGTCTCACCCGGTGGGCTTGACCGTGCCGAGGGCGGTGGTGAAGACGGAGGGAGAGAAAAGAGACCTGCATGTAGCAGAGTGCGCACCCGACACTTCCAAAAAGATGCAAGTCTAAGGATTCCCCGCATGCCGCGGCGCCTCCGGCGCCGGCGACGTGCGAGACGACGACGAGAGAGACTTACAATATACAGAATGGTCCAATTAGTGACGTCAACATTTTTTTAGATTCCTCGGGTATCCCAAAATACCCCATGTGTGTTCCGCGATTTTTCTTAGTTTTCGAGTTTTAATTTTTTTGTATATTTTTAATGATTTCCACCATCGAGGTTTCAAAACTTCATATCTTTTTTCTTAGTAGATATTTTGCAGTCTATTTTTGTGACATAATTGTCTTCAATGTTGTGTTAATAAAAAAAATAACTCAGCTTCCTGAAATTACTTAAAGTTACTCAAAAAAGGCTTGAAAGTTGGAACTTTAGTTTTTAGTAGGATTTACTCAAATGTTCAACTTCAATTTAAAAATACAAAAAGGAGTTTCCATAGCTTCCGACTAAAATGTTTGAATAAATCCTACTAAAAACTAAAGTTCCAACTTTCAAGTCTTTTTTGAGTAACTTTAAGTTATTTTAGGAAGCTGAGTTTTTTTTTTTATTAAAACAACATTCAAGACAATTATGCCACAAAAAAAAAGACTGCTAAATACCTACTAAGAAAAACTTAGAATTTTTGAAACCTGAGAAATTTTTGAAAACTAAGAAAAATCGCGGACCATACATGGGGTATTTTCGGATACTCCCAGGTATGAGGAATCTAAAAAAAATTGTTGACGTCATTCATTGGACCAGCCTGTATTCTCAGTCTGTGGTATCTCCTTAGTGGACCTGTGCCTGGGCCTGTGGGATCGCAACTACGCCGCCGCGCACGGATCCATAAGCATCGTAGTTTTCGAGCCTAAATATTGTATATTTTGTCTTCGTGAGACTGCCTGGCGCCATACCGTGCCAGCGGAGACCGCCGCGCACCCAGCCGCAGGCCTGAGCGCGCCGTAAGGCGCTGCTCGGCCAGGATCGCGCAGGCGTAGACCCCGGTACGCAGCATGGCTAACCCAGCCGTCCCCGATCGTCTACTACGCAGGACCTCACTCCGATTTCGGACGAGGAGCTCGCCAGCGTTTTAGCTCGATCGATCGAGATAGCATCGCCCGGCGTCAAATATGCATTTGACGCCACGATGGTGTCCCGACTCGTCGGGTCCGGCATCCTGTCGGACAGGCTGAACCGCTGGCTGAGCTCCTACGTCCGTCTGTTGGAGTTCGAGGCGGGCGAAACTCCTGCCCTCTGCCCAGCCGATGAGATGGCCCAGGAGGCGTTGCAGGCACTGAGCGGGTCACCGCTTGTGCTTCCGCCTCCCAACACGCCTCTCCCTCGCAAACGTCGCCTCAGCACTACGCCGCAGTCAGACACGAGCGAAAAGCGCCTTCGCACGGGGCATCCGCGCGACCCGCGCATTCGCCGGTCGCTCAGCAGCGGCGACCGCCCTGTCCCCCAGCTGCCGTCACCTGTACCCACATCACCAGGCCAGGTACAGACCCCAGCACCACCCCGGGACCACCAGCCTAGGCGAGTAATCGCCTCAGCAGACGCCCAAGCACAACAGACTGCTTTACCGACACCGCCGTCGGTAACATACTCGGAGGCCGCGAAAGATTTCGCGCCTACCCCCGACGCCGCAAAAAAAAATTCCGCCCGCCACCGCATCACACAACGCAGCCCCGTCCGCGCAACCAGTCCCACGGCCCAACGGGTACAGAAATACCCGCCGCTAGTGGTTGAGCACCTGCCGGACTGGCCTGCGCATATGCGCCTACTGCACGACACTCTCGGCCGTGCACCAAATGCGCGCCCGTTTGGTACGGGCGTGCGTTTCATCCCCACGGACGATGAAGAAAACCGGCTCATCCAGGCCTACCTCTCCAAGCTGGAGGGACAAACCGGATTGAGCTGGTTCACATACGCTCTCCCCGAGGACCGCAGCCTTAAGGTGGCCATAAGAGGGCTGCCTTACAACACCGAGCCGCATCACATCGTCGAGGCCCTATCCGCTAAGGGCTTCCGATGTGAGTACATCAAGCAGATCCGGGCGCGAGCAGGCCGCCCCGGATGTATCTACTACGCCGCCCTGAAACGTACACCGGACATCATCCCGGCCATATATACAGTGAGTGAGCTCCTGTGTATGACCGGGATCACCATTGAAGCGTGGAGGGGCAAGAAGGGCCCTGCTCAGTGTCACCGCTGCCAGGGCTTTCGACACTCTTCCAAAGGTTGTCACCGCGCGCTTGCCTGCGTGCGCTGTGGAGACCCACACGCCGCCGCGCACTGCCCCCGCGCGCTTTCGCAACTGGCAACTTGTGCGAATTGCAAGGGCCCGCATCCAGCAAACCACAGTGCGTGCCCCGCGAAACTCCGCGAGGCGCGCAACAGGAAGGCCTCCACTGTGGCCCGATCAGGCAGCACGCCCAACCAACCGTCACCGAAACCAACAGAGGTTTGTGAGCACGCACCGGCCACACTCATGGCACCGGCGAACGCTCCGCCCGCCCAAAAGACATCAAAGCCCCGCCGCCGACGCAACAAACGAAGCCGCCCCACCTCCAAACAGAGTGAAGAGGCGCCACCCGCTACCAACCCACCCGACGCAGCCACTACCCATTCCGACGCAGCCACCGCTACAGCTCCAGCAGAGGCCCCACCATTCGACTTCTCACAGATAGACATCCAGGCGTTCAGCGCGGACCTCGCAAACCGGATGCTGGAAGTCTTTAAAAATTTCGGGCAACCGAATTTTTAACACCCACCACTCAGAGGCGCTCCCCCCTCTCGCCTAAGTCCATTGCCCGCTCGCTGGTCGCTCACTGGGCCTCCCCCATGGGTCTCACCCGGTGGACTTGACCGCGCCGAGGGCGATGGTGAAGTCGCAGGGAGGGAGGATGACCTAACGACCGCCCCGTTCGTTAATGGGCGCGCACCCGCCGCGTCTAAAATGGCAAGATGCCAGATGACTCCCCGCACGCCGCGGCGCCTTCGGCGCCGGCGACGCGCGAGACGACGTCAGTTGCTATCGCCTGTGGTAATCTGTCATAGAGAATACTTAGAGAATAGTAATAAATAATGAATGAGTTTTTGGCGGGATTTCATCGAATGCGGTTGGCGTCTTATTTTAATTATTCTTAAATTTGTTTATAGTGGATATTGTGAAATAAAATTGGTGTAATTTTGTGTTACAACCGTCTGCGCAACTGAAGAATTAGTGGAATCTTAAAAATATACGCTATTGCGGTTAAGTGGACGTGAGAATTGTATTGTAGTATTGACTACCTCACAGAAGCTTATCGAAAAAGCCAACTTGATATATTTCGTACCAAACACTTCAAGAAGCATTAGAATGCGTCACACCCACATTCTAATGTAAAAAAAAGGAAAATTAATACAAGAATATGACGATGGCTGCATGGCTATGCCTTTGCCTTTCACAATAGAGAAGAATAGAACTAAAAAAAAAATTAATCTGTGCATTTCAGTGACTTCCGGTGGGGAGGGCGGGAACCTTCGAAGAGGAAAGGCGCGCTCTGAAGATTTTTTTTGCATTAATTTTAATTTTCTCTTTTTTTTGTGTATTCTTGTATAGTTTTATGTAAATAGTGTTTCAATTCAAATATAGGTATATAGAAGTTAAATGGCTAGTACGAAAAAGCGGAAAAAAGACTTTGGGGGTGGCGATGATAGTCGTCGTTCTTCGGACGATGAGTCTGAGACCTCTCAGAAATTCAAGATCTTTAAAGTAACTGGGTATCAAAGGAAATATCCTGAAAATGCAGATAAAACAGAGTTTGTTGTGTTTTTGTCTCACAAAACTTATGATACGCCATTTACGGACAAAGACAGAATAAAAATTTCAAAAGCCATCCGAACACATTGCGTGTCCGGTGTTTTACATTTAAGGCCGGTTAATCGGTATAAAGTCGGCATAACGTTCGATCTTTCGAACAATGCCAATGTTTTTTTACAAAATGCTAAACTTTTGGAAGAGTTGGACGTAGTGGCCACCATTCCAGCAAAGGACACTGAAGTAACCGGTGTGCTAAAATCTGTCCCTACCGAATTGTCAAATAAAAACATTTTCTCTTTGATAGGTAGCTCCAAAAACATTATACAAGTCCGGCGGTTCATGCGGCGTGTGCGGGGGGATGCTGGTGCAGTCTCGTACCAGCCCACGCAAACAGTCGCAGTAACGTTTGCCTCTACTCAGTTGCCAGAATACGTATATCTAGACCATTGGAGACACGAGGTCAGTCCATACGTTCCACCTGTTAAGCAGTGCCTACGTTGCATGCGTTTCGGTCACATTGCTAAGTTTTGTCGCAATAATGAAGTCTGTTCAATTTGTTCGACAAATCATAATTATAAATCTTGTACTGTTGATATAGAAAATGCAAAGTGCACTAACTGTGGAGGTAATCACGTAGCCATCTCATCCTCTTGTCCAATTAAAAAGCAACAGATCGAAGACAACAAAATTAAAAGTAGAGCTGTGCAGTATTCAGAACTGTTTAATGAAAAATCATTTCCCAAACTTGCCGAAAAATCTATAGAAACACATTTAAATAATTTATCAAAATCAGACTTATTTATGAATTTATTAGTAGAAACAATAATGAATATAGTATCTAATAAGAATGTACCTATAAATAGTAATACTATAAAAGAAAATTTACATAATACATTCAGAAAAATACCTTCCAAAAATAAAAATGGCTAACTTAAATATTGTACAATGGAATGCTCAGAGTTTAGTAAGCAGTAGGCTCATATTTACAAATTTTCTTTATGAACACAACATTCATTTAGCATTAATATCAGAAACTTGGCTAAGACCGAATCAACAATTCAAAATAAAAGGTTACAACATAGAAAGAAATGATTCTGATAATATACATAATGGAGTTGCAATATTAATTCGCAATAACATTGTTTATACTAAAATCAATACAAATTTTGATAATACTTTGCAAAATATTTGTATTCGTATTACAATAAGAAATAAAGATATATCAATTGTTAGCTTTTACAGTCCTCCAAATACTAATCCTGCCTTTAGTAAAAGCAAATTAGATTCTCTTATAAAATCTATCCCTGGTCCGATGATTTTTGCAGGTGATTTTAATGGTCATCACTCTTCTTGGGGCTGTAATTCCACAAATCCTCGTGGTCGAGATATTCTGGATATCATTGATGAAAATAACTTGATTCTTCTTAATGATGGGCAACCAACCACAGTTGGCTCTTTAACTTGGCGGCCCAATGCTCTAGATTTGACCATAGTTAGTCCTTCTTTGGCTTTATCTTGTGAATGGTCTGTTCATGATGATCCTCTCGGCAGTTATCATCTACCTGTAAAAACAAATATTAGTCTCAATGTCAACAACCAACAAGATTGTAATAACAATAATGTCATGGATGATAAGGTCACTTTTCCAATATTCAAAAATTTTAAACTGGTTGATTGGAAAATGTATCAATGTAAAGTTGAAAGTCTTTTATCTGAGTTTTGTGTTCAATCATACACCCCATTGGAGGCTTATACACTATTTTGTGAAATTCTTTATTCAGCCACAGAGTCTTTAACCCCTACCAAATTAAAATCCAACTCTACCAACAGAAAAACTGGCAAAAGACTCTCATTACCTTGGTGGAATAATAATTGTTCAGTTGCTGTGAGTAATTCTAAACAAGCATATATTACATTTAAAAATAATCCATCAGAAACAACCTATTTGGAATTTAAAAGGTTGCAAGCTTTAAAAAAACTCACCCTTAAAACTGAAAGATCAAAAAGCTGGGCTGATTTGTGTAGTTCATTCAATCGTTGTACCCCTCTTACTGTAATCTGGAAATATATGCGTAAATTCAATAAATCTTTTATTTTAAGTCATCCAGACTGTGACAGCTGGGTTTTACCTTTTCTTAAGAAATATACTCCTGATTATGTACCTACTCATCAGGACTGTTCCTACAATAGATCTCAATCAAATTCCACCAACCTCTTTTTAATAAAACCATTTACAATAACAGAATTGAAAAACGCAGTCTCCTCCAGAAGAGAAAGTGCATTTGGATTGGATGGTATCCCTTATAAAATGTTGAAAACTCTTAGTGATTCTAGTTTGCAGATATTTTTGAAGGTTTTAAATCATCTTTGGGAAAACAATGACATACCACCTTGTTGGAAAATAGATTGCTTGGTTCCTATTTTAAAGCCTAATAAGCCTAAATTGGATAAAGATTCTTATCGCCCTATTGCACTAACTTCATGTGTAGGAAAAATTTTTGAACAACTACTAAAGCAAAGATTGGAGTTCTATGTGGAAAAAAATGGCATTTTACCTTCGAATCAGTTTGGATTTAGAAGAGGTCGCTCATCTCGTGAAAGTATCTGCCAATTACAACTTGACATCCAAAATTGTCTAGTAAAAAATCAAACTATGGTGTCTGTATTCTTTGATGTTGCGGGAGCTTTTAACAGTGTCAATGTTGATGTGCTTTCTAATGAGTTAACTTCAGTGGGTATACCACCAAAACTTGTTCATTGGGTCCAAAAGTTCTTGTCTGAAAGAAAAGTTTTTGTTAAGAATAATGGTTACCTATATGGCCCACGGTTGGCTTCTGTTGGTGTCTGTCAGGGAGGAATTTTATCTCCTCTTGTTTTTATATTATATATCCGACGTCTCAACTTAATTCTGGGTGGACATGTCAAAAATTTGCAGTTTGCTGATGACTTGGTAGTATATGCTTCCGATCATAAAATTACAAATTTAGTAAATAAAATTAATAGTGCCTTATTTAATCTTAATCAATATTTTACATACTTAAATCTTGATATTAACCCATTAAAATCAAAACTGCTTGTATTTGGGAAAAATAGATCTTTGATGCCTACTGTTTACTATAACAATGTTGCTATTCCAGTTTCATTAGACACAAAGTTTTTGGGTGTTTTAATAACTCACAACTTATCTTGGAAAAAATATATTGAACACATAACAACTAGGGCTAACAAAGCTTTAAACATATTAAAATCTTTAGTTTCTACATATTGGGGAGCTGATCCTAAGATCTTGTTGTTACTGTATAAGTCTTTGATTCGCAGCCATTTTGAGTATGCTTTTTTTTGTTTTGCTCATGACAACAAAATTGTAGATATCCTAGACAAAATTCAAAATAAAAGTATGCGTTTAATAACTGGTGCTTTCAAAAGCACTCCCATTAATGTTATGCAAATTGAGTGTAATCTTTCTCCCATTTCAATAAGATTTAGTTACTTAAAGGAAAGATTCCTTTTGAAGCTATTCTCAATAAACAATAATCAACTTTTAAAAAATATTTCATATTTATCACAATCACTGGCAGGTAGGCCTTTGTATATCATGCAAGGATTTCCTCAGTTCACTCAGTTTCTCGAAAATTCCAACATTTATAAGCCTTCAATCTTACCATGCTATGAAGGGCATTTTGAGAGCAAATTTCCATCAATTGACATAAATATCTACAAGGAGCTTTCTACTAAAGAGGAGGTGTTTGGTGAACTATCAAATTGGGTTGATCATAAACATATTTATACAGATGGCTCAAAAAATGATTCAAGTGCATCTTTTTCTTTTTACGTTAGCTCTATAAAATCTGGTTTAGGTTACAAGATAGACAAAAATTCCTCTGTATTCACTGCAGAAGCTCTAGCAATTTTGGCTGCTCTGAAACACATAAAACACCAAAATCAAGGACATAAAAAATGGCTAATACTTAGTGATAGCATGAGTGTGCTCAAAAACTTAGAAAACAATAAATTAAGTGCAAACACCAATTACATTATTCATGCTATTAAAGAAGTCTGGTATGATCTATACAATGTTGATAATATAATTGTAAGTTTCATGTGGGTTCCGTCTCACATTGGTGTAACAGGTAATGAAAATGCAGATTATCTAGCAAAATCTATCAATACTCTAGCTACTGAAACCAATACTCAGAAGATGTCTATACCTTATACAGATTTGATTGTTCTGCTAAAGGAAAGAATGCACCAAGAGTGGCGAGCCCATTGGAATTGTATAGTACAGGTTAAAGGTAAAGGTCTATGGTACACACCTCTTTATGTTGATGTAAACAAATTGCCATGGTTCTGCAAATCAAATAGCTTTTTGAATAGAAAATTCTATACGACGATTTTTCGCTTAAGGTTTGGTCATTGTCGGCTTAATTTCCATCTCTTTCGGTTGCAAATGGTGAATAATGCTCAATGTACTCATTGCAATTCCCAAGAAGAAACCCTAGCTCACATTTTCTTTGACTGCCCATCCTTCGGCATTCAGCGCCTTGTGTTGTTGGATGAGCTAATCCAAATTTATGGCAAACATGATTTGGTCCCGCGTTCCTTGACCGATCTTCTTGTAAATAATTGTACATACGTTCCTCTGTTTAATTTCATTGCAAACACTGTTGAAGAAATATAAATATTCTGTAATATCGTTGTGTATTAGATTTTAAGGTTAAATGTTCTGCATACACAAAACGCTCAGTTAAGTTTAATAGGTACCGCATGTTCTCTTTCCTTTTATTTGTTTGAAAAAAATGTTTATTTTCGTAATTTTGCTTGTAGGTATTCTTTTTCGTTTAGGTCGTCGGTTTGAAACAAGTTTGAAACGTATCAAATGTCGTTGTTTTAAGTTTGTTTTTTCTTTTCTTAAGTTTTGTATTAGGATTAAGGTATTGCATGGTATTGGTCTATGATTTATTTTTTGTGTAAATGTGTACTATAAAAAAGATATTAAATAAATATGAAATTCATATAGGATGTAATTAATTCATGATTGGACTGTCTAGTAAGAGAAAAAATTAAATGTTTGGTGTTTAAGATGTTCAATGTGCTCGGAAAAAAGCACATAATAATAGAGTAAAACAAAAAACTAGAAAATATACCGGAAATTATCAAACTGAGGAAGTTATATTGAATTTTAATAATAAAAAGAAGAAAAATAACTAATGACGAGGCAGTATGGTCCCAGACCTTAGCCTGTCCGAAAGGACAAACGAAAAAAAAAAAAAAAAAAATCAGTGACTTCCCTACATATTTTTATATACGTTGTATTCAGAATATTACATTAAACTTTATCATTAAAGTAAATTAATCAGTGGATAATTCGTCTAATGAACGTTAACCATTTAAATTAGATGGCGTTTCCACAGCCTAACGCTCAAAGAGGTTAGAGCCCGATGCTATCGTATCTTTTCACAGTAAAATGTCAACACTGATACCTCAATTTATTCCACAGAACTTACGAACAGAAAAATATTAGAAGAACTTCAATTGAAGAAACAGATGCTTTTGAAGCAAGGCGCCGTTGCACCGCTTACTGCTACATCCATAGCACTTACACAGCCAAATCCTGTCAGTCAACTTCCCATGTGTTCTATTCCTCCTGTCTCAGCGACTGCTGTAAGTGCTTATTATTCATAGTAATTTTCTTGTATTGTGTGTTGAGAAGCAAAATTATTACCAGCATTAGACTGAAACATATACTTATTAAAGAAAATACTCTTGTCATGTATGTATTTGCCTTTTTAAACATTTCCAGGGATTCCCACAACTGCCGGAAGCAAATATAGTTAATACAAGTCATCGTGCAGCATTACAACACGCCAATGCTACATCCTGTGGCTTTTTCGTATCTCAAGACTCTTCTTTTGGTAACCAGATATTACCAGTACTTCCACGGTTTGATAACAAGTAACTAAGAAGATATGGCAGCTGTTATGAAACTTAAGACTTTACAAGGGCATCTGCAGGATCTTAATGGCTTCGAGAAGCCGAAGATACACTTTGAGCAGTATGAAACACCTGCCCACATTGCTGCTATCATGTTGTACAATATTCAGGTATATTTTACCTAATTGAACAGACATATTTTGTAGTCATTGTTTTTTTTTTGAAAAAGTTAAGATAATTAATCATTTGAGTATTAGTAAAAGTTTTCTAAAGATATGATTTTTCAGACACAATATGAAGGATTGGAAGATAAACTAGTATTAGATGCAGGTTGTGGACCAGGTTCTCTGAGTATTGGAGCTGCACTCCTGGGAGCAGGAATGGTAATGAGTATGGACATTGATGGGGATGCTTTAAAAATATTCAACAATAATTTGGAGGACATGGAAGTCACCAATGTTGATGCTATACAATGTGATTTCTTAAATACTTCAGTTTTCCGGTAATATATTTTCTAGAATCTACAATAAAGAAAATGTATACAATCTGTATATAATGTAAACGGAACAAATATCTTTTGTTATTATACTAAACTCAAGTTGTTATTGTTGCAGTTGGGAAAACTATTTTGACACAGTTCTTATGAATCCACCATTTGGAACTAAAAATAATTCTGGTATTGACATGAAGTTCCTACAAATGGGCTTGGCTTTGAGTTGTGATAGTGTTTATTCATTGCATAAAACAACAACAAGGTAAAGTCATAAAATTGATTTTGACATTCTACAAAATTACTAAGTGAAATTTGTAGTATTTATGTCTTATGCAATTTAATAGGTCACACATACAAAAGAAACTAAAAGAATGGGGTGCCAAGGGAAGTGTGATTGCAGAGCTGCAATATGATTTACCAGCCACATACAAGTTTCACAAACAACAGTCACGTGACATTGCAGTTGATCTGTGGAAAGTTCAGCATCCTGACTCATGATAGTAAATACTATTCAATGTGATATGAAATGTAAAATAATGTAGATGAAACTTTTATAGTTTTAGGATTTCATTAGGTATTATACTATTGCAAATAATTGTGAATATGTTAATAGCAACATGATATCCTATACCAAGCATCAAATTAAAAGGATGAAATCTATGTACATTTACTACTTAGTATAAATATTGAAATGACACTAAGAAATCACTACTTTACAATCTAAGGTAAATCTTGCAAATAAAACTTTTTTAACTTGTCATAGCAATTTATTAATCACAATCAGTCTTCTGTTACTTTATAGTGTATATATGTATATATATTTACATTAAACTAACTTACAGACCAAGCTACACATGTGTTCGAATTTCTTAACTAAGAAATGCTTTTAATATACAATTTATCATTTCTAAAGTAAATTTTGAAATCAGGCAAGTATCTAATATTATGTTATTTATCTTGATTACATTAATAAATTTATCAGGGATGACAAGTAAAGAATACTTTTTACCCCTGATAAATTAAAAATAAACTAAAAATATGGCTGATTAAGTTCTTCACATGGCTATTGTTATTTGCTATTTTTATTTGTGTCTGATCAGTCTTTTTAATTTGAATCATTTGTTTCTTACATCTTGAGGTAGGGGTGGTAAATCTGAACAGATGGGTAATTTTGCTCAGATTAGTATAATGTAAATTTGTTTGCTCTGAGTATTTTGACTGACGAGAAACATTAATCTGGTTATCTGTCATGTTGTGATATTACTTGCTGTTTGAGGTTAGAAGTTAATCTACGGTTCGTCAGGCAGTTTGTTAATAGCAATTTACTTAGATCAATCTGTGATCACATGACCAAAAATACTTCGCCTCTGCGATGCAAATACTGAACGTAGCTATAAAATGATAAGGACAACCTGTTTCAATATGACTAATGGCAAATACGAATAGTCATGTGAAGAGTGGGCATAACAAACATACACAAATTTAGAATCATTTACTAGGGGCGTATCTTACAAAGTAATAAAAATGGGTTTGAATAACAGTAGAGATCATCTAATCTAAAACTAAACGCCCCTCCATTGCCTTACTCTTACATGCACAATTAATGTACAGATGCAACACACTCAAATTAGCTATAGTCATTGGTCATTCAGTAGATTCAGTCGCCGGCTAGACACGAATGTGGCAGCACGCTTCGATTACTTACAAGAGTGAGGAGGAGCGTTCAGTTTTAGATAAGATGATCTCTAGTTACATGACGTTGGTAGACCTATGGTAGTCTTTAACCACACAATAACAGTTGCAGCGTCATTGTTTATCAATAAGTATATTTCATCGTTACTCGTCCTCGCGTTTGATGTTCTGCGCCAGTTTGATAGCGCCCGAGTAGTTGATGGCGACTATGGAGCAGCGCAATGTATCTTAACCATAATACTTATATGAACAGTCGCAGCGTTATTTATTATCAGTAAAAGCTAGCGTACAAGCTACGGTCGAGTTTTTCATACATTTTGTATAGTATATAAACTAATCGTTCGAGTGTCCGCCTCTAGCGGCGTTTAGTAGCCCAATGTGCGCTTGCCCGAGCCACTAGTGGTCGCGATAAGAGGCTTAAGGCTTTGTCAAACAGAACGCGTACTTAGCGCTGCGTAGTAGCGTTATAGCGTAGCTTTTTAACGTCACGTTCTTTTCATGTCACACAAATTGTCTAGATTAGCCCAACGCTCCTAGACGTAACGTACCATTCGCCAAAGCGTAGTGAAGATCGATAGATGAGAAAAGTTTGTTTGTTATGGAGATGTCGAGTGATTCAGATGTGGAAAAAATATTACTTTTATATGCTTTATCACGGTCACAGAGAAAAAGAGTATGGGTGCATGACTTGATTGATATATTTTATACAAACAATTCTTCGTATTATATAAGCATGGGTATTTTCTAATTAATTCTATTTATTTTAACAAGTATTTACTCGGACGCTAATATTAAATTTGTAAAAAATACAACGCCCGGCGTTAAAGCCTCATAACGCCGCGACAGAGCGTCGCGTACTGCAAACGCTGGCAGTCTGTTTGACGGTTTTTACCATGGTAGTACATCACATCTTAGCGTCATAGTGCGGCGTCAAGTTAGCGCACTAACGCGCGCCAAGTAGGCGTTCTGCTTGACAAAGTCTTTAATATGCATTTGTTCTCAGTATTACATCGTTACTCGTCCCCGAATTTGATGTTCTGCGCCAGTTTGATAGCGCCCGAGTAGTTGATGGTGACAGTAGAGCGACGCATGTAGCTCTTCCAGGAGTCGGAGCCGCACTCGCGGCCGCCGCCCGTCGCCTTCTCGCCGCCGAACGCGCCGCCTACCTCCGCGCCGTTCGTGGGAATGTTCACATTCACTATGCCGCAGTCGGAGCCGTGCGGTCCGATCCACTGAGGATAATACACGAAGCATATTATTAGGCTTAGATTAAAACAAAAAGGGAAGATATGGCGCTCGCGGCTCAAAAGTGAACCGCTTTAATTGTGGTGCATGACCACAATTCGCTTTAGTCACAATCGGACATTCTAATACGCTACACGTGCACTCAATATAACAATATTGCGTATATTCTGTGTTATAAAGATAAAACAATGCCTTCGATGCTTTTATAAAGAACACAAATAGTTCAAAATGAAATACCAAATGCCTCGGCAATATTTT
Organism: Chilo suppressalis; assembly: GCA_902850365.2. Lineage (NCBI taxonomy): Eukaryota > Metazoa > Arthropoda > Insecta > Lepidoptera > Crambidae > Chilo > Chilo suppressalis. The sequence goes on along the minus strand of OU963899.1, from coordinate 7,837,559 downwards.
GCATTCTTAAAGCTGTAAAAAACATTTTTTTCTCAAAAATCACGGTTTGTCATGAATGTTATTTACGTAATCGCCTTTTTTATTATCAATAAAAAGGACAACAATACAGCTCAGCCGTAAGGACTCGCTGTTTCGATCGCACTGCGTGGAAGCGTACAGTTCTGTCTCGCTTTGAATGTTTATAAACAGATTCGTGCTTGTGTGAGAGTTGCTTATGTTCTTTTAAATCTCACAGCGGTTTCCACCTGCGCTGGCCGACAGACCGCTTCACTTCAACTTGCGTAGAATGTGAAATCGTACGTAATGCCTAATATTATATTTCAAAGGCCCAAGCACGATGAAAGCTAGGCTTTTCTTCAAATTTTGTATGGATGGAGCCACTTGCTACCTAGTCTCGTTTCAGTCTTTTCATACATTTTTATTAAGTTTTCTGATAAGACGAATAAAAGACAGAAAATCTAAGAGCCCCTACAAATCTTTCCGATAGATGGCGCTGCAGTCGGGTTTTAGGAATTTATTTTATATACTTTATCGGGCTAGGCTAGACAACGCCTGTCGGTAGGCCTTCCTGGGTATCGTGAGGTAAGCCCGTCACTATATTTTCCTTACCTTGAATACGTCACCCATGTTCTCCGTGCACAAACTGGAAGAGAGTCCCAGGTCGACCTCGTTGTTGTACTTAATTCGAAGTCCGGCACCGGGATGCAGTACACTATGGGAGCGAAACACTCAGACTGGACCAGCGGCGAGTCGTGAGGTAAAATATTCCTTGCCTTGAATACGTCGCCCATGTTCTCCGTGAACAAACTTGAGGAGAGTCCCTGGTCGACCTCGTTGTTGTTCTTGATGTCGGTATCGAGGTTCGGCACCAGGACAGCACACTATGGCAGCGAAACACTCGAACTGCACCAGCGGTGAATCGTGCGTGAGGTAAAATTTTCCTTACCTTGAATACGTCACCCATGTTCTCCGTGAACAAACTGGAGGAGAGTCCCTGGTCGACCTCGTTGTTATACTTGAGGCTGGTATTCAGATCAGGCACCGGGAGGGATGCAGTACACTATGGGGGCGAAACACTCTGACTGCACCAGTGGTGAGTCGTGAGGTAAAATTTTCCTTACCTTGAATACGTCATCCATGTTCTCCGTGCACAAACTGGAGGAGAGTCTCTGGTCGACCTCGTTGTTGTATTTGATGCTGGTGTTCAGTACCCCTAGCACGAATAATTATCGAATTCGAATAGTTTGCAAACCAAAATGTCAATGTCAAATTTTGTATGGAAACTTGAACAGCAGCGGCACAAAGTCCGTAGCGAGAACTAAAAATCAATACACATTTGACAATGACATTTCGGACTCGTAAACGATACGAATTCGATATTGGTTCGTGCTAAGGATACTGATCCGGCACCGGGAGGGATGCAGTACACTATGGGAGCGAAACACTCGGACTGCCCCAGCGGTGAGTCGTGAGGTAAAATTTTCTTTGCCTTGAATACGTCACCCATGTTCTCCGTGAACAAACTTGAGGAGAGTCCCTGTTCGACCTCGCTGTTGTACTTGATGCTTGTGTCGAAGTCCGACACCGGGATGCAGTACGCTATGGGAGCAAAACACTCGGACTGCACCAGCGGTGAGTCGTGAGGTAAAATATTCCTTACCTTGAATACATCACCCGTGTTCTCCGTCAACAAACTGGAGGAGAGTCCCTGGTCGACCTCGTTGTTGTACTTAATGCTTGTGTCGAAGTCCGGCACCGGGATGCAGTACACTATGGGAGCAAAACACTCGGACTGCACCAGCGGTGAGTCGTGAGGTAAAATATTCCTTACCTTGAATACGTCACCCATGTTCTCCGTCAACAAACTGGAGGAGAGTCCCTGGTCGACCTCGTTGTTGTACTTGATGCCGGTGTCGAGGTCCGGCACCAGGACAGCACACTATGGGAGCGAAACACTCGGACTGCACCAGCGGTGAGTCGTGAGGTAAAATATTCCTTACTTTGAATACCTCACCCATGTTCTTCGTGAACAAACTGGAGGAGAGTCCCTGGTCGACCTCGTAGTTGCACTTGATGCCGGTGTCGAGGTCCGGCACGGGGATGCAGTATACTATGGGGGCGAAACACTCAGACTGCACCAGCGGTGAGTCGTGAGGTAAAATATTCCTTACCTTGAATACATCACCCGTGTTCTCCGTCAACAAACTGGAGGAGAGTCCCTGGTCGACCTCGTTGTTGTACTTAATGCTTGTGTCGAAGTCCTGCACCGGGATGCAGTACACTATGGGAGCAAAACACTCGGACTGCACCAGCGGTGAGTCGTGAGGTAAAATATTCCTTACCTTGAATACGTCACCCATGTTCTCCGTCAACAAACTGGAGGAGAGTCTCTGGTCGACCTCGTTGTTGTACTTGATGCCGGTGTCGAGGTCCGGCACCAGGACAGCACACTATGGGAGCGAAACACTCGGACTGCACCAGCGGTGAGTCGTGAGGTAAAATATTCCTTACTTTCTGAATACCTCACCCATGTTCTTCGTGAACAAACTGGAGGAGAGTCCCTGGTCGACCTCGTAGTTGTACTTGATGCCGGTGTCGAGGTCCGGCACGGGGATGCAGTATACTATGGGGGCGAAACACTCAGACTGCACCAGCGGTGAGTCGTGAGGTAAAATATTCCTTACCTTGAATACGTCACCCATGTTCTCCGTGAACAAACTGGAGGAGAGTCCCTGGTCGACCTCGTTGTTGTACTTAATGCCAGTGTCGAGGTCCGGCACCGGGATGCAGTACACTATGGGGGCGAAACACTCGGACTGCACCAGCGGTGAGTCGTGAGGTAGGCCAGTCACGATGGTCGGCTCCACGAAGTAACCCTCGCGTTCCATCACCTACATTCGAGGGAGTTACTATTAAACCTTTTATGTTATTAATACCTTGTTTCTTGCGAGTGCCCAATATTTCTGCTCTGTTGCAAGCTATATGATCACGGGCGCTTGCAGCAGTGCCTCAGTGCAGTGAAAACCAGTTATAGGCCACATGGTAGCAAAAACTTGGTTTATCAAACAGCTTATCGTTTAAGAATATACATAAGTTACTTTCGTTTCGCGGTTAGTGGTAGGCTAGGCAGGCAAGTACCTACTTTATCACCAGCTCGAATCGTGAACAAAGTCAAGATTTTGGTTAAGTTTTTCTGACGCAGAAAATTAATCTTTTGTATGTTTATCTATCTTAGGTATCTACGGTGTCGGTTACGATAAGTTGTTAATTTTATTATTTCGTATTTTTAATCGCTTTTATTGAATGACGGTTTCTGTTTTAATAGTTTTTCTTTTGTGTTTAATAAACCCAAATATTTAATCACATTGATTGAACTATAATTATAAGTAGAAGTAGCTGCAAACTTTTTGAGAAAAACCAGAGACAAATAAACTTGTGCAGCAGACGTTTTTGTATGCAAAAATACTACCGCGCAGGCTTCCTTATCTATGGTCTATGAATGTATACCTTTCCTCCGAACTCGATAGTTCCGCCTTGCTTGACCACATCAGCGACAGTCCTTTTGTACGCGTCCACAGCAGCGGGCGTGTGCAGCGGCCCGATGAGAGTCTCCGACGCCAGCGGGTCACCGATCCTGCTTACTACGCCCGCGAAAGCTTTCTTCAGCCGGGACACCACGTCCTTGTATACCTGATCGCAGGGATGCCAGCCTTGATGAGTAATTGTTTTAAGAATAAATTTTACATTATATGACAGTGCAATAAATGCATTCACATCATATTGACGAATTTTAATAAAAAAATGTGTGCGTGTACTAGTGTACACACGTAAGAAGTGAAACTTCTTTATGGCCTTATTTTTCGAAAAATGATCTACATGCAACTTTCCAGAAATTGGTTAAATCAAGTTAAATTAGATAAAGTTTAAACAAAAGGATTTTATTATCATAGACATGAATACAAATTACTGCCTATGAAACTGTTATGATTACACGGCTCAGTAATCTAAGGCACATGTTCCACCTCCGACGATGAACGATAAGCGAGTAGAAACTAGAAACGAATTGGCAGTCCTGAGTTAAAATGCACGCGCACGGCTTTTGACAGCCAAGCCAGCTTAACCGAGCGAGTATCGCTGAGCTAGTATCGCTGAGCGAGTATCGCTGAGCGAGAATCGCTGAGCGAGTATCGCTGAGCGAGAATCGCTGAGCGAGTATCGCTGAGCGAGAATCGCTGAGCGAGTATCGCTGGGCGAGTATCGCTGGGCGAGAATCGCTGAGCGAGTATCGCTATGCGAGTTTGGCTGAGCGAGTCTTATCTTTAATAACTATTGTCACTCAGCTACAAACGAGTAGAGAGAGTTCTCGCCGGCGACAGTGTGATCATTCAGCTATCAACTATTAATATAAAAAAAGATGGCGCGTAACGGAAAAATGTGACGCGTAACCGAAAAATGTGACGGTAATTTTTTTTCCAACGCCGATAAAGAAGTTTCACTTCAATAATTATTTCCTGACAATCGTCTCGACCCGTTTGGTCCGTCCATATCCATAGATCGCTGGTTGAAATCCGGCTCGAAGGAACAAACTGTAGGGGCTGTTACTAGGACCCTAGCGATTGTCAGTATGCCAATTAGTCACGGGATAATTATTAAAATACGTCAATACGATGTGAATGCCTTTCTGCAATAAAGGTAATATAATGTCATATAATGTAAAATTTATTCTTAAAATGATTAGTTGGTCAACTGTGTCAGCAGTTTAGAGTGCATCGACTCGGAATGCAAACTTAACTCAGTCGTCGCTCCAATCCCAAGTTGTACGTGGAATGAGGCGTGGCCAAAAGGCACCATATGGTGTTGCAATAAGAAACGCTTTTCAGTGAATAATAAACGAATGAAATCAACAATTGTACACAAACGCGATAATCTTGTAGCAATAGCAATAGTGTTCACCATATTCAACAAAAAAAAGTATTCTACCCCATCCGGGATAAAGTATGACACGACATAAAGACAGCCATGTCATAAAAATCCACGCGGTCTATTCAGGAGACGGGACTCGAACCTCTTCGCTATCCAGGAGAATGCACTAATCAATTATGCTACCGCGACATTAATGACGTGTCAATTTTTTTCTAGTATTTCTTAAGCTGCAAAGCGATATGCGATCGTCTCGTGTGACTTTCTCCTAGATCTGGCTCTTTTTCTGTGACAATACTATAACTAAATGATGAGTCTCTTTGACGCCAGCGGGTCACCGATCCTGCTCATCACGCCCGCGAAAGCTTTTTACTCCACTTCCTTAAAAACCTGATACACAGGGATACGAAACTGTATGAGTTTATTCTACCCTATTGAGACTCGGCGTGAAAATTACGACACGACATATCGACAGTCATATCATTTCACATACGCGGTCGTCTCGTATGACAATTTCTCCGAGGTTTGGCTCTTATTCTGTGAAAATACTATAACACTTGCCAGGTCTCCCGATTTTACAGATCTCCTGGTTTCCTTATAATACGATTAACAATTTTAAATTGCATGGTGAGTTGCATTTTCTGCCATTAACAATGTACGTAACCTTAATTATTTAAAAAACGAATGAATTGTCTAAACAAACGAGCTTTGATGAGGGGCGGCAGAAGCCACAGAAACACATTCGTTACTGCCCTATATCTAATTCTAGGGGGGCGGGCTCTGTTTTTTCTTGTAGCTCTTTCCATACATCGACTGCTTTTTTCGATATAGCGCCACCCGATTTTTAAAAATCACACCTGGCAACACTGCTATAACATGACTTATATAAATGAAAACTCTCTTTGACGTCAGCGGGTCACCGACCCTAGACAGGTCGCCTATGACAGTCACCTTGTTGTGTACCAGCAGCCTCCGGGTGGTGGTGCAGCGCTGGCCTGCGGTTCCGGCGCAGGCGAAGAGTGCAGCGTTGAGGAGCAGCTCGAGATTAGCGTCCGCGTTCACTACGATGGCGTTGTTGCCGCCCAACTCCAGCAGGTGGCGTCCGAATCGACGCTGCACCTCCACGCCCACCTTTACACGGAACATAATATTATAACTAGCGGCCGCGCGCGATTTCGTGCGCGTGGAGTTAGTTAGAAATAAAGGTTCACTGCTCGTTCCCCGTAGGCGTTAGCGTGATAATATGTAGCCTATAAGTTGACCCGACTTCTTAATAATATTCGTACCAAATTTGGAGTAAATCCATGCACATGCAGTATTTTCTGAGTTTATCCCGGACATACAAACAGACAAAAAATCTAAAAACTTTATTTTTGGCTTCGGTATCGATTGTAGAACACACCCCAAGTAATCTTTTAAAAAATATTCAATGTACAGTTTTGACTTTCCTACGATTTTATTACATGTATAGATAATAAACGTTTATTGACTTGATGCAAGTTACAATATACAATATATTTTAACAGATGTCACAAAATTAGTGACAATAGGCACTTTGCAGCAAAATTGTTGTAAAAGGTGACTACTGTTGCCTGTGGTATCATGGGACTACTGTTACCCGTGGTATGATGGGACTTTGTTGCCTGTATTACAGGTGGATAACCTGTAATACAGGCAACAAAGTCCCATCTCCATCTATGTGCATCAATTTAAGTGTGCACACATTGGTTGTATAATTTTGCAATAGAACATAAAATTAAAATGTTATTCAACTTCACCTGTTGACCAACAGCAGTGCTGCCAGTGAAAGAGACCAGTTTCACTCGGTTGTCTTTGGCTATGTGTTGGCCGATGTCCTTGCCGCCGACGCAAAGCGATGCGATCCCGCCGGGAAGGTTGTTCTTCTTCAGTACGCCCTCCACGATCTTGGTAACAGCTACGGCTGTCAGTGGAGTGGTGTCTGAAGGTTTCCATACACTGACGTCTCCACATACCTGTAGGTGAGTTACGTGATAGAAAAATCAAAGAACTTCGGATTTACTTGTTGTAGGTCTTTGTTTCCGTACGAAGTCTTTGATTCGTTGTGCTTCAGTGCAGTGATGGTTGGTCTAGCACTAACAGTCTAAAGGTCACAATAATATACCCATATAACTCATATACCCATCAGCACTACGTAAACCCGGCACCCGACCAGCCCCGCCGCATCTCGTGAGTTGATATTCCTTGTATGGATTTCTGTAAGTATTCGCTCACTACATCGATCTCATACCGTCACCGGCTTGCCTCGTTTAATTCACTACGCCTTAATTCTTGCTAGAAGCGCAGAAATCCTAGAGGCTAACGCTAACTAGATTTATTCGTGGTGAGCAACTAGTAAAGTAAAAATTAAAGGTTTGCCACTTTAAGACGACGACATCCTGGATGCGATTCTTGACCCTTCAAAGCGCTACCTGCCTGCTTAAATTATGTACGATCGAATCAAGTGATTCCTGACCCACTTACTTACCTACTGAATTCGCTTTAAAATGTCAAAACAGACAAGTTTTCCTTTGTAGAGAATGCGTGATTGAACTAGTGCTTTTAATACCAAGTAAACCCTTTCATAACAAGTAAACTGTGTTAATATGGATAAAATATATATGAAATTTAACCTTTATTTTCAATGCGTTAGATCATGTTATAGGTATAAATTAGAATAGTAGTTTGAATTTCGAAATAACTTTTATAATCGTAAATGTAAAAAGAAACACTTTCGATTTCTTGACATCATAAAAAAAGTTGGTAAAGTAATAAGGGAATCCTTAGTCAATGGGAAAAGCTACAAATAATTTAATGTCAAAATTATGTCACGGGAAGGCGGCAAAATATGTCACGTCAAATATGATTGTTTAGAAATTACAAGTGTTTCCAAGGTTACGTACATTTAAGCCAAGATATACCTTATTGTTTTGAAATGGTTGTAACAAGCTTAAGGTGGATCAAAAATCAAAGTGGCTGATCGTACTTACCACTGTACTGTTTTTAGTTTCAAAGACTTTTTATAGAGCTATAAAGACAGGTTTATTTGAACTGTTTTAGTGACTTATGAATAAAATTAGAAAAGTTATAATGTAGGAATCTAATCTAACTCCACAACATTAGTTTTCAATATAATTGATCTTGGTATTTTGGAACAAAGTATGATAAAATCTTATCATCACTATATAATTAGAATTAATGATTACCTATGCCTATTGATAAGACCTTTGACAAAAGTGACCGCTGATATATTTTAACACAAGAGCATCTCATAAATTAATAAGATCTTATAAATAATATATATGTACTTCATTGTGTATATTTCCCAAGCTATTGTACCGTGTAGGTAAGAATGCATTACGTAGCCATTTACTTAGCTATGTTAACTATGCAAATCATTGAATACCCTAATTACCTTACTATTCCCGAATCTTATTTACTATACTGATATAAGTATATACCAACAAATGTTTTTTATGTAAATAGCCTTGCTGTCTCGGAAGACATTTGCGATACCTACCAGAAGTAATGTGTGACCAAGATCTTAAGGGGTGTGGCCGAAACCGGAACTAATAATAGGAAGGTATACATTATAAACAAGCCTTATAGTTAAAGAAGGTGTAATTAAGCCTTTTGTATTTCCTATTACTCGTTCCGAGTTATTGTAAATTATAACTTTCCCTTTAGTAAGTAGATTTCAAGTAATTTGTAATCTTCATTTTACCACTTATACACCAGCAGCGCCCTCCTATCAATGTCATCTAAGTACCACAAGACTTTGGACGCACTGTGTTGCTCGACGTTGCCATTTCTACTTGACACCATCCCCACAGATATAATTTAAAGTATCAAGTCATTTTGTCCCTAAACGGCGGTTTTACAGCAACAGAATTTTTAAAATTGCCGCTCTTTTGTAGGGTCACGATTCATTAGACAAACTAACTTACCATAGCAATGGCGCTATTCCATCCGAATACAGCAACAGGGAAGTTAAACGCTGTGATGATACCGATCAAACCAAGCGGGTTCCATTTCTCTATGAGGACGTGTCCTGGACGCTCGGACGGGAAGATCGTGCCAGGAAGCGTCCTGGACAGCCCGAGCGCCAGATCACACACGTGAATGTATTCTACAACTTCCCCTATTGCTTCGGGAAGGATCTTACCTGAGAACAGATTGTCCAATAAGTATGTAGTACTAGTAGGTACCCTATCCAGTCAGTCTGGCGTTATCATCTAATAAAAGTTTTTTTACTATTAAAATGAAAACCAAATAATATTTTTTACTAGTCCGCCCGCGACGTCGTTCGTGTTATCTTTAGTCTTTTAAATCCCTCAGGAACCTAACACTTTTCTGAGATAAAAAGTCTAGGTTATAAGCTGTCTGTGTGGAAAATTTCATCGAAAACCGTTCCGCCGTTGTTGCATGTTTGTGTAACAAACATAAAATCTTTCACATATATAATATTAGCTAGATTCTTATACAGTACTTAAAAAAATCAACTCATAAGGCCTTAACGTTTAATTAGGTAAACTAGGTACTAGTTTGAAAAAAAATTATTGGTCCTTCGAGCCAGATAAATATTAGGTCCTAAAGCCCATAGGCGCGTTATTATCGGTCGACGGTATCGGGTACGTTATTGCGACATTTCGTCATTCTTCTTTTGCGTCGTTACTATCGCAGCAGTGTGTAACTTCGTCGTTCTCATACATAATGTACAAATCAGATAACGCATCCGATATTATCGAGGGATTATTGCACCTATGGGGGTAGGCCAATATGCTTGGAGTTGCTAATCGATTTGATTGTAAATGGTATCATTAGTTCGTTATTCATACCCATCTCTAAAGAGACGAGCTGGCCTAGCGGCTGCAGCTTCTCTCGCAACGCGTCTCCTATCTGCCTGACGATCTCGCCCCGCGCCGGCGCTGGCATCTCCCCCCACAGGTGCCATGCTTCCTGGGCGGCTGCTACACTGTTCTCGTAGTCACTCGAACTAGCCGCTTGCACTTCAGCTATCACCTTCCCATTAGCGGGGCTGACCGACTGAATAACCTGGAGGGAGAAATGTGTTTAGGTGTGGTTGAGGCCAGCTTATAGTCCACTTGCACTAAAGTACCTAAATCAAATTTAAAAGCTAATCATCTCTTTTTGACTTTAAACAATTGAAATTAGGTAATTAGTTGAAGAAAGTGGAACTTTTCTTCCAGAGGTTTTTTCATGTTTAACGTCGCGTCGTAATTACAGCTGACGTTATGTATAAACAGTATTCACCTCATTTTGCCCTCATTGTCATTATTCCATTACTATTAATTACCTTCTTATGAGAAGTACCTATCTATGGAAATCAGTCAAAAAGTAGGTAGTATTAATCAGACAGATCGGGCAATATTACTTACTGCCTATTTGAATATAACAATGGGAAAATGTAAATAAATGACAGACAAGTTCAGCAGAGGTACCTTCGACTAGATTGGTGAGTTCTATAATTTAATACCCAAGTATAAGTTTACTTATAGATATTATTATACTCTTTATTGCATCATACAGTTAAAAACATATAGTCAAATACATAGTAAGCAAAGGTGGGCTTATCTCTAAAAGAGATCTCTTCCAGCCAACCTAGGTGGTGTCGGAGATTCAAAACTTAGCGGGAAACAGAAAGTGCAATAAAAAATAAACTAAAAATAATTTATTACTACTGTTATAGGAAATAGACTTAATAAATAATAGTTGTATATATATATATATATATATACACTATACACATTATACAATACATATACCTACATAAATAAACTTGCATAAATATACATAGATAAATACAATACCTATCTAAATATACATAACATACATATTAGCCTGATAAATAAATACTAATAAGAAACAAGATACTTCGTGAGAATGATTCATTAAGTTTGAGATTTCTGTTTGAGAAAATGATCTTTGACTTTAGACTTAAACGAGAAGATGGTCGGAGATTCCTGAATATTGGACGGAAGTTTATTCCACAGCTGTGCAGCCCTAAAAGAAAAGGAATTTAAATAGGAGATTGTATTACTTTTAGGAAGCTCAAGGGTCTTAGTAATGCAAGGTCGTCTAGAGCGTGAAGGAGGGGGAAGAAACTTAAATCGGGAACGCAGGTATACTGGGGAGTTAGGATCTTTGAGAATCTTAAATAAGAAGACAAGCATATGCAAATCTCGGCGAAGACGAATAGGGAGCCATTGAAGTAGAGATACATAAACAAAAGTAATTTTTATTAAGTAATTAAGTATATAATTGCTACTTACTTCACCGTTGGCTTCCCACTTTCCGTTGAAGACGCCGACATTCTTTTCTTTCAGCCCTAATTCTTTAAGGAAAGAATATTTTGGTTCCTGAATAAGAAAAGAGGATGCACTTCGAGCCATGATGAGTACTCGCGAGCGTTGCAGAACTAACAAATTCCGGCTCAGTATGCGACTCATTCGTATTAACTTCGCCTACTGTCGTTAATGAAGTACAGTCGGAGCTCGAGTCGACGAGTAAACACTTTTTATCTTGTTTGTGACAATTAAAGCAATGGCGTAGCCTTATCTGACCGATAAAATGTCGGTTGCTGGGTCAGGATCAGCTATTTGTTTAACAAATAACAATTGTGAATAATTGATCGCTATATCTGTCCTCTTTTTTTCATCTCTTTTCAATCGGATAACTTTGTTCATGTCAAAACTTTTCTGGACATATCCAGAAAATGAAAATCATCTTAATGAGGCAGTGTTGTTGGCATGGTGGTCAATCTCTTAGATACCAACTTAATAAATTACAAATAAATAGATAGCATGCCTTTCCTTGGCAAAAAAAAATAGAGGTCCTGCTAAATCTTTATGTACCCTCAACGTATAAGTACAACATGAGACAATTTTCAATTTCAATCAGTCATATCTTTTTAAACTTTTTGAATTTAAAATTGAAATTTTAACATAAATTTGAGTTAATGTTTCCTTTTCAGTATACTTTTACTGGTTTATACATGAGACACTGAAAATAAACGAAATATTATATTTTGTCTCATTATTTTGTAAATATGCCATATAATACGAGAAATATAAAATAAAACAAATTTTCAGCTTAAAGGGTTATCAAATAATTTAAAACGTTACCCTAAATTTTTAGAGACCCGTGCATCTATTTTAAGACTGTCTCAAATTATCCTAAAAAATAAAAAATGCTCGCTCCCATCTACGAGAATTATTAATTTTTATTTTGATAACTTTTAGGCGAAAGTGTAAACTATGACTTCAACATATTTATTCAGAAGTGTCTCACGCCGTTGATTTAATAAATTAGTGTATATCCATGTAGTTTTCTAAAAATAATAAGAGTTTTCAGGCATTTATTTTTCAGGAATAAAGGACATTGGGCAAAAATGTATGGGCGCCACGTTCGCCACGGCTTTATTATAAAATACTATAGTCTAATAAAAATATTTTATAGTCGTGATCATCTGTGCCAAAGCGCATCAAATTCCATCCCGGGGATCTTTAGTTATTTTAAGTTAAATAGATACAAGTACTATAACGAACGCACGTTAATGAAACAAGGGAATTAACTTAGTTAAATCGACCCTACATAGGGGCACGGTAATATTATCTATAGATAATAGGTAAGTGATAGGGGACTCAGGTATTATGGGAGTACTTCACAAGGTGCGAGGGTGCCCCCTTATGTTATTCTGTCGCGCTAGATTAAATACAAAAATACGCGCGTGGGTGAGGGTTTTTTCAAACATTCTGTTCGTTATAGTAAATTGTCTTCTATATAAAACTTGTCCATGCTTCGGAGAAAACATGATTCCATTTCATCCATACTAATTGACAAAACGATAATCGTATTCCAATGTCCAAAGCGTGTTAGATAAAAGTCAATCAAGTGACAGGGAGCGCAAATCACAACGAAGTAAGACGAGTCGATTACTTGCAACCACAAGTCCTTCAACCCCCGTTTTGAGGTGTCTCAGTAAGTGCAAGCGCAGGATGGTCGGCAGGCTTTGTCTTATATCTGGTTGCATAGTACGATATGGCATATTATTACGGTTACTAATAATATAAAATGAAGGAACTATAAAATGAATTTATTTAGCTCTTTTGACTACCAGAATATTTTTTACGGTGTCATAAATATCTTTTGAGGATATTTTTTACGGTGTCATAATAAAAAAGATTAGTTTACATAGATCTATCGATTCATACTAATTACATTGTTGGCTGCGAGTGTTTTGCCCATTTTCTTTTGAGTTAGTGTGAAATAAATATGAAATTCGCAGTAAATACTGCAAAGTTTGTCTAAATTTCTTATACGCCAAATACTTACACGTCAGCAAACATTCATTTTGAAAGGGAAATTTTACTGTTGACAAAATACAAATTATGAATTGCAATAATAAAGCCCACGGAATTTTTATCTCTAAATTACATCCAGTAGGCCTATTCGCCAACTGCTTTTGACAGATGGAAGTGATAGTCACCGAGCTATTTAGTAATCCAATACTGCTGTATTATAACGCCACTAAGATACTTGTACTGAAAAACATCACTGGATATGCAATTCTCTCTTTAGTGACACACTGGTGTCGATTTTGGCGTGATTCTCAACACAACAAAGTTATTTGTACCCAGCAGGAAGAAGAAGAAGAAGGAGGAGAAGAAGAAGAACAAGACAGTATGGATTATGTTCCATTAGAAGAGGATCAATCAGGCGAATAATTTTCTCAAATTACTCATTACTTACACCGCTCTTGTCATTATAATAGTACCATTTTCAATTCAATACAATAGCTTTTAACTCAACAGAACTACAATAGATCGTGGAATAGGCCTACCGGGGAAACCACGTGAAAATAAAACGCGCCATGTTCACTACCTCACGGGTGGCGCGGAAACGTGTGCATATTATGAGTAACACAACTTTTTCAACGTTTTACATCGCTATATCTCCGAAATGGTGATTCTTAGGAAAAAAAGTCTATGAACAATTTTTATAGATAATTGCATGATGAATAATTTTTGTCTCACCTACTTTTATAATAAAACTTACCGTTTAGCTGGAAAACTCAAAAAACCGATTTTTGCAACATTTGACCTTGAATATTTTTTTTTCCACACGTTGGATAATTGACAAATTGTGTGTAATAGGGTCCCCAACATCCATGCCAATTTTCAGCTAGGTGCGAATGAATGTAACCTTACCCCAATTTTTGAAGCTAATTTGACCGGACTATCAGTTGTTTATGCGTCATAGAGAATGTAATATGCTGCTGGGTTGCCCGCGGCGCTGCTGCGACGTAACAACGTTGCGGCACCGCACAGCTCGTGTGCCCACCGATGCGGCGAAATCTTTGCTGTGCGGCGCCGCAACGCATCGTGTGCTCGCGCACTTAATGTCAAAAAAGTTAGCGAATAGGCCGGCAAGTCTCATGATATATGAGTTCAAGGTACCTATAAGAAACCTACGTTTTCCACTGTGGCCTCTCGGAGGACACGCACATTTTTTAAATGACACTGGTTTCTACTATTGAGGAGCAGAATAAACCTATTATAATAATGGTAATGTTATCTATCCATTTATCGTGGATTATGCAAAGTATATCCTTTGCAGCTTTCGTTATTCCATTCCTTAACCCAGGCCTATTCAAGTATGGAAGAACGTTAAACGAAACTTTATTGATAAGGTAGCGTCGCCGAAGAAGGCCCGGCTCCTTGGATAGCCCACTTAAAAAGAATACAGTTATGATTATTCGAAACATTTGAAACTTTGCAGATTTATGCTACTAGTACCATAGAAAATAGTGCAAGCGTGTTTCATTACCGACGCATCGCCATTTTGAATATAGATGACAGTTTGCTTGGTCATGTCGATGATGAAGATGATTACCTAAATAACTTAATTACAAAATTCTGAGATAGGTAAAAGGAATTATTGGATATGGAGGATAGCCGAGGTGCTAAAATTCGCTTCTAATATAAATCCGAGCCTGGGGTGAAACATTTGGAATTTTGGTTGACAGAATAAAAAAGAGATATGCATACTAGTATTATATTTACCAACCTACTTTATTACGTACATATTTACAAATTGCATTTATTATTAATAATAATTTTGTAAAAAACATCACATAATGGCGCAAAAGCTATTGACAGTATCCTCATCCTTTCCCTCTTTCATTTCCTTTGCTTTCATTTCAAGGTATGTATTCTCATATCGTTTACTCATCCACTCTGGTAAAGGTTTGTCCCAGTCTGTTGGTGGTGATTTACGTTTTTTCCATGTATCATTTCTAAAGTGTGCTTGCAGTCTTTCCATTCGCCGTTTCTTTTCACTTTCTATTAGTGATTTCTGAAATATTTAATGGTATTATAAAAAAGAAAATTTACATCACTAATTATTAATGCAGTCTATTGAAATATGAATATAAAAAGGTCAAGTAAATATCGAATTCCAATATATCAAACATGCCTAAAAATATTATCGGTATAACATCGCCATACCATTTGGTTACTGGTTGACTGGTAAAGATTGCCTATATGATATGCATATGTATGGCAATAAAGTTTAAATAAATAAATATTGCTAGTTTCAATATTTGTATAGCTATGTAACAAGAAGCGATGCAAAGGTTTTTGTGATATCGATATAGGTATATCAACAATTATTATATTCAAGTTGATGTTCTGTGACGGTGAAGTTCAGACGCAAAGATAGCCTCTATCCAAAGCATCGAGTAAGTACTTGGCGAAGCCATTCCATTCCATCTGGAATGTGTGGACTTGCACTCATGCCACTCCATGTTCAGGACTATGAATTTGCGTGAGGCTGTTTTTATTACGCTTTCGATGTAGTTCTTTGGATTTAAGTCACAGCGAATCGAGCATAGTGATAATGCTATTAAGCGCCAGTGTTTAGCTCTGAAGAGAATGAAAGGGAAGGAAAAAAGACGTGTTTGCTATGAACGCGCAGACCCGTTTAAGGTCTTGGTAGATACCATGAGGTCATTCGGAAATGTGGTCTAAAACTTAATGGAGCTTAATGATAAAATTCTCCCGTTTCTCCTTGGTGTTGACCCATCCAGCCGTTACGTATCTGAAATATCCCGCATGACCTATACTATCGTCTGCACAGCAATGAATTTTCCCAAGAGGGATTATATCATTGATATTATAAAAAAAAAGTAGCAAATACGCCGGAACCATGAAGTACCGGCCGGCATTCAATGAACTGCGAACTGCTTCTAACCATAAGGATCCAAATTCTACGTTCATGCAGGAAATCAGCTACTGAGGAACAGAACTGAGCAGGCCGGAATGCCGGAAGCTTGAAGAGAAGGGTTTTCTGCCAGGCTCTATGGAAAGTCTTAATGTCAAGGCTGATTGATAGCCAACGAATCACCCTGTTCTTCAATAGCCTTACCCCGGATATGATCATGTGAGTAATGTACACTTAATAAGAAGATCACCCTTCGATCGTTACGTTCAAAGCCGTATGACGATCAGATAATCAGAGAGTTATCCTCTATGTACTGGGTCGTTTTTACATATTATAGTAGACCAAGAGCTACTGAACCCTCCGAGTAACGGTCTGTCTGTAAGGCTAGAAATTCTTATGGTGATAAGTCTTAGTATGCTTAGTACGGTAAGCATCGCCTGGCACTCCTCACCCCTGCACGTCATCAAGCCGTATATTTTTGAAAGTGTCAAAAATATACTAAAAAAAACTTGTAGCTGTAAGCTTGAAATTTTTATACAATTTAGTTTATTCATTTTTAAGTTAAAAAAAAATGCTAGTCGTTTACGATGAGCACAAGTACCTGCCAGGCGAACCGGAAGGAGTGTAATATATACATAAAAATAAATTTTATTCTGTAAAGTTGAAATTTATATTATGTGTTTATTTGAGCGATTTAAAGTATGTAGGTAGAATGCCAGGCGGTTCTGGCTAGCACAAGTCTTTGCCAGGCGAGGGGAAATATGCTGCGGCAGTGCGAGTAAGTCGTAGTGTGAAAACTTACATAACTTAAAACTGTTCATAATTTGAAATTAATTAGCGTTAATTAATATATATTTAGTAGTGTGCATGTTTCTGTGAAGTAACCTATTTGAAAAAATGAAACTCAATACTTAGATGAAACTTATGCTATATGTTTTGTTCTGGCAATATTTTTTCATTACAGCAAGACAGTTTTTGTAACACTTCACATGATAACCTGTATTATCATGAAGTTCCTTTGGCAAAGAAATGTCATTAAATTTTAAATTATGTTGTTTTCTAATTTTTAATATTGTTTTTTTTTTTATTTGCTTTTGTCTAAAGTAGGTACTTGTTGTAAATTTTACAGTTTTGTCATCAATATCTTGTTTGCAAATCACACAAACAAAGTTTGCAGATTCCATTTTACTCACTATTTACATAAATACGAATAATCGTTGGCACATCTTCCGGTTCGCCTGTTCGCCGTACTTGTGCTCATCGTAAACGCCTGGCAATTTTTTTTAAACTTAAAAATGAATAAAATAAATTGTATAAAAATTTCAAGCTTACAGCTACAAGTTTTTTTTAATATATTTTTGACACTTTCAAAAATATACGGCTTAATGACGTGCAGGGCTGAGGAGTGCCAGGCGATGCTTACCGTACTAAGCATGCTATGAATCATCACCATGTGAATTTCTAGCCTTACAGACAGACCGTTACTCGGAGGGTTCAGTAGCTCTCCTACTATAGGGGGCATACGAGCTGACGTATGGCAGGTGAGGCTGTTGGTAAGTGATCACCGCCGCCCATTTATAGACACCTATCCCAGGATTATCACAAATGCAATACCGACCTTTCAGGAAGGAGTACGCTCTTTTTTTGCAGGTTTTCAGGTCGTATTGGACCGGAAACACTGCTGGTGACATTGTTTTGCACAGTTTTTTCGTACGTGGTAAAAAAATCGACATAATAGCAAGATTATAGATAGCCACGCAAGATGGTGGGGATGAATTTTTTGTCCCAATTTTCGATAGCGACAAAAGCAGCAGCTAGTATTTATGTTATATGGCCCTCCTCCTTGTGTCGTGCTCCTCATTGCTGAGGGTCGTGACCTCCACGAATTATTTTGTGGACGATCGCTTTCCACTTGTTTCGGTCTTCGGCAGTGTGGAGTGCAACGCGGACTCCAGTTTTGGTATTGTCACGGATCTGGTCTGTCCCGCGCATGGGGCTTCTTCCTCTCGGTCGCCTTCCCTGTATTTTTCCTGTCACCAGGAGCAATTCAAGGGTATCGCTTTTCTTCCTTGCTATGTGACCGAAAAATTCGAGGATCCTACGCAAACAGAATGTAGACAGCCTACGGGGACTCCCACTTCTTTAGGAATTGACGCATTTGTGCGGTGGGTTGTCTACGGAACTCGTAACATTAACTCCTCCAATACCACATCTCAAATGCATCAATACGAGATCTGTCTGCCTTCTTGAGGGTCCATGTTTCCGCATCGTAGGTGAATATGGAGAGCACCAGAGCTCACACCAGGCCAATCTTGGTATTTTGTGAGATCGATCTATTTGTCCAGATCCTGCCTAGCCGGGTCATCGCGCTTTTTGCCATACCCATCCGCTTCCGAACATTTGGTTCGCATGAGCCATCTCTACATATGGTAGAGCCAAGGTACACAAAGCTGTCCAAATATTGGAGATCGAGTCTCCCACTGAGCTCCAGTTGTTTTGTTCGGTGTTTCGATTTGTTGATCGACAGGCCAAGTTCTCCTTTCGCTCGTTCCAATCGTTTCAGCAGTTTTTCCATCTCAGCTTCATCAGTTGCAACGAGTGTGGGTATCGTCAGCGTAGCGTAAGTTGGTAATTTTGACTCCACCGATGGAAACTCCGCCTTCCCAGTCTTCGAGGGTACGTCGCATGATATATTTCCCATAAGCGTTGAAGAGGATGGGAGACAAGATACATCCCTGTCTCACTCCTTTACCAAATTTAAACGGTTTTGAAAGCGTTTGGTTCACCCTCACCACTCCACGGTTATTGGTATATAGTGATCGAAGAAGCGAGACAAGATGTTGAGGCACGCCGAGGTCAGATATCACGTTCTGCTCTAGTTCTCTCTGCATAGGCTGTTTCAATTATCGCAGTCGAATGCCTTTGTTATAGACGATAAAGCACAGGAGCAAGGGGGTGTTAAATTCGTAGGATTTCTCAATGAGTTGTCTGACGTTTAGGATTTGTTCTCTTGTGCCCTTTTTCTTTACGAAGCCAGCTTGTATGGGTGGGATTTGCCAATCCAAATAATGAGGGATCCTGTTGTTTAAGATGTGCAGGAGAACTTTGCTTCCGTGAGATATAAGGGCCAGAGCCCGGTAGTCGCCAAATATCCTGGTCGATCTTATATGGTATAGTCTTCTATCTTATATGGTATTTGGTATTAAAAATTCCTCAGAACACTCACCGTGACAAATGCGATAGAAGATGCAGAGCGAAGCTACATCTCTTCGAAAAGCCCAAGGATCAAGTTTATCGGAAAGTTCTGGTCGTCGACAATTCGATCCGCTCGGCGCTGGATGCGATCCAGAGGGAGAAGCTGGTACTTCTGTGCCGTCGCCCAAAGATGAGAACAGTACTCCATGTGAGGCTGAACCTATTCTGTATAAAGTTGTAATTGGTGGTGTGAAGTACCCTCTTGATCTATTGAGCACACTAAGCTTCTAGGAGGCTAATTTGGCCTTGCCCTCCTTGGCCTTGAGATGAACTCTGAAGTGGATTAGTCAACGCCAAGAATACCGATACTAGCTAAAACAGTATGGGAGTCTTCTCAAAAAGGGGGGATACGACAAAAGCTTTTTAAGGACCTTTTCTAGAGTTTAAACAAGACTGAAGTGACTGCTATTGGCCGATAGTTGGCTGGGTCTAACCTTTCCACTTTTTGGGTACTGTTTGCATATTATCATTCCTCCAAATCTCCAGATCACATTCCAAATAGTATGTGAGCACGGAAGACAACTCTGCTACACCTTTTTTGAGCACAACTGCTGGGATGCCATCGGCTTCACTAGCTTTCCGGACGTCGATTGATAGCAATTCCGTACATATCTCATACTGCTAGCAGAGGTTATGCTGGTGGCAGTGTATTGCATTGCAATAATTGATTCAGTTGTTAGCCGCAAAGAATTTTGCCAGTAAATCAGCTTTATGAGTTAGTGATTTGTCTGGACATCTCAAGAGGTGGCAGCAAGGGCTGGCAGAAGTTGTTCTGCTCGGCCTTGGCTAAACGCGAATTAATACAGGAGGTTTTTTAATATTTATCTTTTTATTTGAGTTCAAATTACCTACCGAGTAGGTTAGATGTGCGCGTTGCAAGCATGGTTTCCTAGCTTAATATATGTCCACTACTCCAATAATACCTAAACCCTAATT
This sequence comes from Chilo suppressalis, assembly GCA_902850365.2. NCBI lineage: Eukaryota > Metazoa > Arthropoda > Insecta > Lepidoptera > Crambidae > Chilo > Chilo suppressalis. Next base: position 7,817,186 of record OU963899.1, on the reverse strand, counting down.
GACTAAGAGCCAGATTTCCTAAATAACACCTAACTTAAAACTAAATTTAACATCAGTCTCTCCTTAAGAGCCCTTTCACATTTTTTGCAATAAATCGCCATTTTTGAGCGCCTCATTTGCCCCCTTAGAAGAGGTTTTGACTACTTCCAATAGAAGTAAACAGTAGATTTATTATTCCTATTGAAAATTAATGTAGAATATTTGCAAATACTATTTTAGTTTTTTTGTACTGATCGTTCTACCGCAGCTAGTTTACATAAAAAAAACGATAATATGCACAACTTAAAACGCCTAAATCTCACAATAATGTTCAATAAATTGGATCAAATTAATTACTATAACATCAGAAATATGTTTTTGTTGCAACATAATGTATTAGAATCTTGATTTTCCATCTCATTAATTATTAAAAAAACATCTAACCTCCGTAAGTTTCCCCAAAAAATAACGCAGGTTTACCTCGTATTTTGATATTGAATTAAATAGAATTACTATAAAAAACTTTCATAAAACTAATCTGCAATCATTGAACTATTGAAATATGTATATATTTTTATAATAAGTTCATTATAAGACTCTGAACATCACCCGTAAAATGCAATATATACTAGTGCAAATCTAGGCGCCGTTCAGTACGGCGCCAGCGCCTTTGGAGATCGGACCTGTGTCGCTTTGTACCGCACGCGTCCCGAGCGATGCTACGAGTGCATTCATCGTAAAACTGGCTGGATATACTACGACCGCAAAACTTTAATCGTTGACTGTATGCAAGTTTCCACAACCGTATTAATTTTTATTATTATAAGCACCTCCCTAGTTATTAATCCTAGTTAAATCGTTGCTTCAACTAATATTTTCGTTATTGGCTTTTACAATGGGGCGTAAAATTCCTGCTTGTGTCAAAAAAGAAAACGGAAGAATGATGCAGCCATAAAGAAAGGTTGTGAAGCAAAGTGAATATGCTTATAACATTTCGCTTTATTTTTAAAGCCTTTAAAATGCCATTAATTTATAAAAAAACATGTTATGAAAGTTATTCATCATTAAATTTCCTACAACTTTTGCATATATCTTTTTTTTACTAAATAAATACTTTTGAAGTAATGAGTCGTTAACGTAGCAATAACGCAGTAAATCAGAGTTTTGTATATGTGCAATTGATTCTCATCACTAATATTATTTATAATATTTATATTTTTTCCCCTATTTTTTTATTACTTTTTTTTACAATTAATTGATAACAATCCAACACAAATCATCATCAGCTTCAATTTGTATGAAAGTAAGTGAATTTTTAGGATACTTCTGTAATTTCATTTCAATGCCCGTTTTTGCGCACATGAACGACTATTAACTTCAAAAGTATTTATTTAATAAAAAAAAATATACATGACTTGTAGGGAATTTAATCACGGATAACTTGTATACGACGTTTTTTATCAATTAATGGCATTTTTAAGGTTTTATAAAGGAAAAACTACAAACATGTTCAAATAAACAACAACAATTGAAAAACGGTAAGAGTTACAATAAAAAGTTTGAGAGAAAGAAGTTAGAGAATTTAGTAATAAACAAAAAAACACTACATTTTTTCCGTACAGTCAATAATTTAGGAGATATAGCTATAAACGCGTTTTCCAATAAAACGGCCAGTTGTGACCACCCTACATTCCCTGATTTAAACTTAAGCTTACAATCTACCCTTATGTCCGTAAAAAAAGCTAGAGTACGGTAAAATGTTGCATTTCGATCAAGTATAACAAGTATAAGCTCGTGGGCGGCAAAAGTACATATTGGCCCAACATAATAATATATTTAGAATAGAAATTCACAGTTCTATTTATTTTAGATGGAAACAAAATTTTAATGGCAACCCCGAAAATAGTGAAACTATACCGACCATAAGTTCAATGGATTCGATTGCAACGGAAACTGTAAGTTTTTCATATTGTTATTGGAAGTAGACAATGAAAAAAGAAATTAAATTTATAACAATAAAATTATTATTATTTAAATTTATAATAATAAATTAATTTATATAGGAAAAAAATGCTGTTGGATTGGAAATCGAAGCCGAGGAACAAAGGGAAGCATCAAACTCAAATGTAAATATTTTATCTGTTTTATATTGACTTAATGGGCATTTCACTACTACACTAGGTACATAGTTTACAATGTTAGCAGTTTGGTTTTTTGTTTTAAACTCAAACTAATGGGATGCATTTCTAGACTTCTTTGCTCCATAAGTTCAATTGACAGTAACTTGCTGATTTACGTACTATATCTGTGTCTAGATTGGAAATGTATTTCCAGTATTGCCTATATCTGTTTATTAGAGGTGGGTCTACGACGTATTTTTCATCGACGAAACTAAACCGTCCACTACCGTCCATCGACTAGTCGATCAACTAGTTGAATTCTTCAACTAGTTGACGTGATAACGGCAAGAGTTGAGGGGTTCATATCAACTACGCGGTGACTGGTCTACGGGCGCGACGCAACGACGACGACGGGGTCTTTATTTAGTATTCACTTTACATTATAGTCATTTAAATGTTTAGAAAATAAATTACAAATTAAACTCATAAAATAATCATTCAATTCAAACGAACTTTGCACCAAATTCGCATTCACGTGTCCCTTGATCTTGACCTCGCGACACACTAATTTCAAATTTCAATAAACAAAACTGAAACTACTTGAGGAAAACAATTATTATAAACCCGTTCATCCTGCACTATTTATCCGTTATTTTCTCACAATAGTAAAAAAACTTAATCCTTGTATCCTTTGCTCCACTCAGGATTCCTATCTAGAATCGTTCGTTGCTACAGTAGGGATCCATCTTAGCACTTCAAATTAACTTTATTATATAATGGCATTTATTGTATAATCAATAATTACATATTAAAGTATCAATTTGGTAAAGCGCGCTATACTAAACATCGCCGCGTCGATGTCTCGCTCATGCGACTCGGACACGCTCGCGACCGTATTTACCTAAACAAGAGAGGCGCAATTTTGTAAAAGGGCTCTTAACATACTGTATAGAGAACAACAAGCATACACTTCGGTCAAATTTAAGTTTAGGTTTAGATAATCATGTCAGAATCAACACTGATGTATCATAACTATAATAGTTGCTTTCAACGGTCAATTTGTAAAAATCAAATACCCTTAAACACTCCTAAAACATATAAAATATTTATAAATGCTTTTAAATAATTTTTCAATAATTTAGGAGATATAGCTATAAACGCGTTTTCCAATAAAACGGCCAGTTGTGACCACCCTACATTCCCTGATTTAAACTTAAGCTTACAATCTACCCTTATGTCCGTAAAAAAAAGCTAGAGTACGGTAAAATGTTGCATTTCGATCAAGTATAACAAGTATAAGCTCGTGGGCGGCAAAAGTACATATTGGCCCAACATAATAATATATTTAGAATAGAAATTCACAGTTCTATTTATTTTAGATGGAAACAAAATTTTAATGGCAACCCCGAAAATAGTGAAACTATACCGACCATAAGTTCAATGGATTCGATTGCAACGGAAACTGTAAGTTTTTCATATTGTTATTGGAAGTAGACAATGAAAAAAGAAATTAAATTTATAACAATAAAATTATTATTATTTAAATTTATAATAATAAATTAATTTATATAGGAAAAAAATGCTGTTGGATTGGAAATCGAAGCCGAGGAACAAAGGGAAGCATCAAACTCAAATGTAAATATTTTATCTGTTTTATACTGACTTAATGGGCATTTCACTACTACACTAGGTACATAGTTTACAATGTTAGCAGTTTGGTTTTTTGTTTTAAACTCAAACTAATGGGATGCATTTCTAGACTTCTTTGCTCCATAAGTTCAATTGACAGTAACTTGCTGATTTACGTACTATATCTGTGTCTAGATTGGAAATGTATTTCCAGTATTGCCTATATCTGTTTATTAGAGGTGGGTCTACGACGTATTTTTCATCGACGAAACTAAACCGTCCACTACCGTCCATCGACTAGTCGATCAACTAGTTGAATTCTTCAACTAGTTGACGTGATAACGGCAAGAGTTGAGGGGTTCATATCAACTACGCGGTGACTGGTCTACGGGCGCGACGCAACGACGACGACGGGGTCTTTATTTAGTATTCACTTTACATTATAGTCATTTAAATGTTTAGAAAATAAATTACAAATTAAACTCATAAAATAATCATTCAATTCAAACGAACTTTGCACCAAATTCGCATTCACGTGTCCCTTGATCTTGACCTCGCGACACACTAATTTCAAATTTCAATAAACAAAACTGAAACTACTTGAGGAAAACAATTATTATAAACCCGTTCATCCTGCACTATTTATCCGTTATTTTCTCACAATAGTAAAAAAACTTAATCCTTGTATCCTTTGCTCCACTCAGGATTCCTATCTAGAATCGTTCGTTGCTACAGTAGGGATCCATCTTAGCACTTCAAATTAACTTTATTATATAATGGCATTTATTGTATAATCAATAATTACATATTAAAGTATCAATTTGGTAAAGCGCGCTATACTAAACATCGCCGCGTCGATGTCTCGCTCATGCGACTCGGACACGCTCGCGGCCGTATTTACCTAAACAAGAGAGGCGCAATTTTGTAAAAGGGCTCTTAACATACTGTATAGAGAACAACAAGCATACACTTCGGTCAAATTTAAGTTTAGGTTTAGATAATCATGTCAGAATCAACACTGATGTATCATAACTATAATAGTTGCTTTCAACGGTCAATTTGTAAAAATCAAATACCCTTAAACACTCCTAAAACATATAAAATATTTATAAATGCTTTTAAACTAAAAGCTGAGCATAAGGACAAATAGATTATCTTATATTTTCAAGTGCTAGCAACAAATTACAACAACCAATGCCCCTGCATGTTGTAAAGAATATTAAATTAGATCGGCAAGTTTCTTGCCTGTAGCATACAATGACTTGCATAGTTGGTCTTAACAACACATAACATTCATGGTATGTTATGGAAGTTTTGTTTCAAAACTTTTCTTGGTGTAAACAACACATACACAATACATTCTTCTATGTACAAGAAAATTGCATAGTATAAATGAGTCTTAACCCTGAAATCATTTGGTGACCTAAAATTTTTGCAAATGACAGCATAAAGTAAATAATGGAGAAAAGAGCTTGATAGCTGTATACTGGAGACAAAGTATTTTATAGTTACATTACTGATTAATCTACTTACAGCAGCTTTAGTATCTTTATTGTCGACCCATTTGCAACAATTGTCATTATCCTTTTTCCACTGAATGCAGTCTATAGTATGTCCGTATATAAAATATTGATGAAATCTTCCTTTAAAACTTGTGCATTCCTTGTATTCATCTTTATAAATTTCACAATCTCTTATCTGATGAACAACAACAATTATTTTACATGTAATGATTTGTCTATTTCACACATAATAAATTATACAAAAGCTACATTTACCATCCACTGGTCTTCTAAAATGGAGTCTAAATTAACTTCTTTTTCATGGTTTGATTCACCAGAACTGGCTTCTGATTGTGACATAACAATAAGTATTTTCACCTATTCTCAGATTAAATATATTTTTAGATCTGAAATAGTTCAGAACTCGAACTTAACTGTAAATCATGTTAATATGTGATTACTTACTTTCCTTGCACGTTAAATAATGTAAAACTCTTATCATTTATTTTAACCTACAAAATAATTTCAAATCTATGCGGTTGTCTCACCAGAGCTGTCAGGTCCGATTAGGGACACGAAAAAAATATCGATACTTTGTGGTATCAAGTACTTTTCCTTTCTATACCGGTACTTGAGTACTCGATACTTTGTATTCGATACTTTTACTAAATGAGTACTCTTTAGCAAATATCGATACCTTTAAAAATTTGGATATGCGCCTGATATTGATAGCAACGCCATTTTGTTGAATCATAGCAAACCTTGTAAAACATTCCATTGCGTTGATATAATTGTAAGCACAAGCAATCTAGTGTCCTGAGACGAATAGATGACGCCATCGAATTAGGACAGTAAGTAACTGACATATTCAGATTCTTTCCAATCTGTGACTGTGTATATTTTGCGCTTTGTTTTGTTTCATAGTTTATTTAGTGATCACTTTATTACGAAGTGTGATTGATTGTTTGCTGTGCTTTTCGCTTTGACCGTATTTGATTCAAGTGTAACACTATTATTGTGTCTGTGCTGTGTATACACATTTGAAACCATAGACCTGAAAAAAAGACGGACGTAACCTCGTATAATCTTAAGTGAACCATACTAATGGCCGCCGTTAACCGCATATTAGGTTCAAGTTAACATAAATGGGTATAATGTTTTTTAATGACTAAAATTCAAGAAAAGTAAGTTTATTTTGTAATAAGTCTGTAAAGTACCATACTTTTAAATTGTTTAATATTTCTATCTTTTTAATTAAAATATTGATTTTAAATGTTATATTAATGAACACTTTTTTATTGTCAGAAATCTCAGCTATTTTCTGTTCATTATTTATGTAATTCCGCACGTTTAGTTGGTTTTGCAGTTGATTATATTAACATTACACATTTTTAAGAGTAGCTAGATAACATAGCAATTTGTGAATTTGTAATATAAATTCATTATGAAGAGATTGTTTTCCTTACAATTTTAAACGGGGGGGGGGGGGGGTTTCCTTACAATTTTAAACGGGGGGGGGGGGGGGAAATGTACTTGATACTTCGAAGTATCGATACTTTTACGAGTACGATACTTTTTTCCGATCCTACTCATGAGTACAGTATCGATACTTTCTATTCGATATCGTGTCCCTAGGTCCGATTTAAAAAAATCGGCCGATCCTGACATGATTGTCTAAACTTATCTAAACTTAAATTTGACAACAGTGCATCCGTGTATACAGAATGAAAAGGAGAGACTGATATTAAATTTAGTATTCAGTTTAGAGAATCCTTTATAATCGACACCAGTGTATTGTCTTGTCATGCTCTATAAAGAAGCTAAAGCACAGAACATTACAGCTAAGCTATAGTGATGTGTGTTAAAGAATGAAAGGAAGACTGATGTTTTTTTTAAGATTCTCCCGTTTTAGGAAAGGCAAAGGGAACAATGCCCATACAGCCTGGACTGTTGTTATATTAATCTTCTTTTTTATTGCATTAGAATGTCGATGTGACACATTCAAATGTTTCTTGGAGTGTTGGCACGAAATGTATAGATTTGGCTTTTTTGATAAGCTTTCGTGACCAACACTACAATAAAGTTCTCACGTCCACTTGACCGGAATAGCGTATATTTTATAGATTCTACTAATTCTTCAGTTGTGCAGACGGTTGTAACACAAAATCACACCAATTTTATTTCACAATATCCACTATGAACGAATTTAAGAATAATTAAATTAGGACGCCAACCGCACTCGATGAAATTCCGCCACAAACTCCGTTTTTTTATAGCCTGCTCGTTTTGTGCGTCAGCCACATAGAAGTGTTAAGGTAGGGAAACTAGATAAAAAAAATAGGTGCGTGTACCTATGTAGGCGCGTGAGAAGTTATCCTTCTTTGGCATCGTTTAAAATTAGTTTTTAATTGCATGCAAATAATTAATTACAATAAATTAATAAAAAGTCCCGAAAAGGACACAGTCAATAAAGTTCAGTTTTAATTAGAAAAAAAAAAAATCAAGATATTCAATTAAAATCGCTACTGAATATAATTTATTAGAACATATGTGATTTGCACTTGTATGAAACTCAAACACGTATTCCGAATATACAAACTAGAAATATGTGGATAAATATTATAAATATGAATACCTATAACTGTTACTTTATTACAAAAAATAAAGATGTGGTTTTTGGTTCTACTACACCAATGGTCAAGAGATGGCGCTGTAGTCTCCTGAATCGCGCTTTGGTTCCGTTGTTCCAGATTAATAAATACTTTTGATAGGCCTTCACAATGCAGTCGTTAGCACCCACTAAATAGAGATTCTATTTCTATTTTGTTGGTAGATTTTCTTAATGTGCGGTAAACACAAAATTTTTGTGTTACAGTGATGCGCGCGCATCTTAAAATTTCACTCTCATCATTTTTTCATATAAGTATTTACAGTTTAATATTGTGTTTCTGGATAAAATTTGAAATACATAAATAAATATCATACTCCATACAATAAAGCAAAGTATATAAATGTTGTAGACTCCTTTCGTATAACATAGAGTATGCCTGTATTAGTTAACCTTGAGTGATGTTGTTATTTTGTCAAATTAATTAAATTATATTTTTCAACTGAAAAGCATCTTATTTCGTATTATTTAATTGGCGACGAGGAGTATTAATAAAATGGATACAGAACAATTTAACAAATTTTTAGAAATACAACAAACGCAACAAAAACAGATTAACGACCTATTGAATACTTTACTACTACAACATAAGAATACAGTTCCGACAACGCCGGAGAATACAGGTACGACATCAACAGAGTCTACTTTATCGAACACAAAAATTAATATTATTAAGAAATTTGAATGTGAAAAATTTAAACCCGAATCAACAGATGTAGAAAATTTTGTGGAATATTTCGAAACAAAATGCGACATAATAAGAGAAGGTTGTACTGAAATGCGTAAAGATTTATTATTCACATGCCTATCACCACAAGTATTCCATGAAATAAAAGTTGCACTCACACCCAATTTTCAAAGAGCGACCTATGAGGATGTCAAAAATAAATTATTGGATTTATTTCGCACTAGAAGAACAAGATTCAAAGCATTGGATGATTTTTGGAACTCTACCCGAGAAGAAAACGAAAGCATGGAACGGTACGCCAACCGTAATAAAATAACCGCCAAAACATCTTAGTAAATATTGTGGGTACGACGGACCGTTGCTGGAAAGGTAGTTACGTGATCGTTTTGCCACGGGCTTAAACCACGCAGAACTTCAAATCGACCTTAAGCAAAAATGGTCAGATCTCCAAGAAGTATACGAGGGCAAAACGACAGAGGTAACGTTTGCACAAATCTTCGCGATAGCACAGTCTCGAGAACTTGTGGAACACGATGATGCCACACCTACCACGAGTGCTCATAAGGCCAACTATACATCTACGAGAGTTCATAAGGACAACTATGAGCAAAAAGGAACTCGCAGTGCACGCCGGTTGCTGCAGCCCAATCAATGCAAGAGATGCGGTAAACGAGTCAAACACGACATACAAGGATGTGCAGCCAGGAACCATACTTGTGAAGCATGCAATCAAGAGGGACACTTTGAGAGCTGTTGCATAAAATCCGGAAGAGCATACATAAGTTTTAAAAAGCCGTACAATGTCAAACTTAACAAAATTAACGACATTAAGCATCGTCTGGACTCATCGTCATTAGATAGCGACAGCGACTCTGATGAAGAGAGTGGGCCAGCTGTGTACAAAATGCAAAATAGATTACGTAAGAGTAAAAGCGTCAATGTACACATAAATGGGCGACCTTGCACAATGGACTGGGACCCAGGTTCAGTATATTCAATCATAAGTGTTAGTTTCTGGGAAAAAATTGGAGCTCAACAACTGAGTAAGGCACCAACACTCCGGGCTTATGGCAATACTAAGTTGAAACCCAAGGGTCTGACAGATGTGACAGTACAAATTGATAGCGAAAAGAAGCTCTTACCTGTAGTTGTTATGGAAAACGCTACCCCGATGCTTTTTGGCCTGAATTGGAGCGAAAATTTCAACATGAGATTCCCAGACCAAGTATACTCAGTACAATTCAAACCCAAGACATTAAAAGAAGTTTTAGCTGTACATCCAACACTCTTCGACGACAAACTGGGGAAAGTTAAAAATTATTTGGTCAACATACACATAAAGCCCGAGGCTGAACCTAAACATTTTCACCCACGCCCTATCAAGTTCTCTATGAAACGCAACATAGAGGTCGAACTAGAACGCCTAGTTAATGATAACATCATTTGAAAGGTAGACCCGAACATTACGCCGATAGAATGGGCAACACCAGCCGTCAATGTAGTGAAGCCGAACGGTCAAATAAGAATTTGTGGAGATTTTCGTACCACCACAAACCCAGTATTAATGACACATGCGCACCCTGTACCCTTATTTGAGCAACTGCGCCAAAACCTTTCAAATGGTAGTAAGTTTTCAAAAATCGATTTGAAATACGCATACCTTCAATTTGAAGTGGCTCCGGAGTCCAGGAGGTATCTCACAATCGCAACGCACAAGGGATATTATCAATATAACAGAATGCCTTTTGGTATCTCAACAGCCCCATCTATATTTCAACACTATTTGGACAAACTCTTGGAGGGAATACCAAACGTAGCAGTCTACTTTGATGATATCGCTTTAACTGGTCGAAATGATAATGAACACCTACAGACCTTTGCATTGGTCTTTGACAAACTGGAACAAGCGGGACTTAAGGTAAATCTCAAAAAGTGCACATTTTTTCAAACAGAAATTGAATACCTAGGCCATACGATAGACAAGAACGGAATAAGTCCCACAAATCGAAAACTCGAGGCAATACTAAAAGCGTCACCGCCAACGAACACCAAGGATCTCAGATCTTTCCTCGGATTCATCAACTTTTATGAGAGATTTATTCCACATTTACACTCTATTTGCGTTAATTTACACATGCTAACAGGCAACAGACAGCGATGGCGTTGGACTGAAGAAGAACAAAAAGCATTTGATAGGAACAAAGCCGCAATATCAAACGCTCAACCTCTAGTAGCCTTCAGCGACCAGCGGCCATTATACCTTGCTTGTGACGCATCAGAAAAAGGAATCGGGGCTGTGTTATATCACAAAAACAGCGATATAATACAACCCATCGCATTTGCATCAAGGAAACTATGGGCGCCAGAAAGGAAGTACTCTGTCATTGATAGAGAAGCGCTAGCAATCTTTTTTAGTATCAAAAAATTCGATCAGTATCTTAGGAACATAAAATTTACGCTAGTCACAGATCACAAACCTCTGATTCACCTACTAGGAACGCAACGAAACCTGCCAAAACTCGTCAATAACCGTCTAGTAAGGTGGGCACTGCTTATCGGGAGTTACTAATATTTCCTGTCACACTTGCCGAGCTCCGAGGAGCAACCTTCGAAAGCTGAACAGAACGTACATCGTATCGAAGCTCGGCACAACACCGTCAAAATTATTGACCTTGCCTTAACGGCGGATACGATTCGCACGGAAACAAAGAAGGACAATGTATTAAAACAAGTCTTACAGCATATTAAGGATGGGTGGAGAGAACAAACAAATTCCAATGACCTTAAGCCTTTCTTACGAAAACGCAGTGAGCTGTCAGAAGAAAGTCGGATCATCATGTGGCAAGGCCGAATTGTTATACCAGGGTCCCTACATAGGGAAGTATTAAAAGTTTTACACAGAGGCCATCCAGGAACGTCGGCAATGAAGGCCCTTGCGAGATTTCACTTATGGTGGCCGTCAATCGATGAAGAGATCGAGGCATACGTAAAGCGTTGCCGCAAATGCCAAGAAAACAGACCCAACAACCCGGAACTGCCAGTGTATTCGTGGTCTGTACCGGATAGAGTCTGGGAAAGAATACATCTGGATTTTGCTGAACCGTTTGAGGGTAAATTTTGGCTCGTGTTAGCGGACGCTCTGTCAAAGTGGATTGAAGTAAAGCCAATGACGAGAACAACAACAGCACATTTATGTCAAGAATTGGACGATATTTTTGCAATTTTCGGACTGCCACAGTTTATTATGTCCGATAATGGACAGTTTATTTCGCAACAGTTTCAAAGTTTTTGTAAGGAACGAGGCATCATTCACATGCGGTCTTCCCCGTACCATCCTCGTACGAACGGATTAGCCGAGAGATTAGTGCGTACGTTCAAGAGCAGAATGTCGTCGAGCACTAATGAGTCTGATGGTTTAAGGGCTCCGTTAAATAAGTTTTTGCTGTCTTATCGCACGACCCCACATTCAACAAACCGGGAAAACACGGGCACAACTGATGTTTGGTCGACAGATTCACACCGTTTTGGATAACATTCGTCCTAGTAGTAAACGAGATCTACAGTATAGGCAAATTAAAGCGAACATTGAAGCCGATGGGAAGAACAAAATATTTGATGTTGGAGAGATGGTTTATTGTCGTAACAGAGATAAACCAGGGTGGAAACCGGCATCTGTTGTGTGCCGGACTGGCCGATATTCATATATTGTTAACACTGACGACGGTACACAGCATCGTTATCACGCTGACCAGATAAGATCGCGTTTGGCCACATTGGATAACGCGAATGCAGAGACTGGAGGCAATCAAGAGCATACAGAGAGCATATCCGCACCGGCTCTTGTTTTGACACCTGTCACGGACAGACCTCCGTCACATACACACTTTTTATACATATGTATTTCTCTATGAATCTGTGAGCTAACTCTTTAGTCTATTAATGTCAAGTATTCAGCTTTTTTTTATTGCACTCCTTTTTTATACAGTTTCGGTGTTATATTTTATAGTCATAATTTCCAAAATAAACCTGTTTTTCCATCCCATCCGCCTTTTCCTTTGCTGTCCACGACATCTTGGTCCTTCAGCCGTCGTATTTTTTTTTCATTGAATTAGCGTTTTAAAATGCTCACCAGAGCTAAGGCAGCAATGGAGATGGCAGAGCCTTCTCAAGTTGTGGGTGGGGAGGCAGGAGAGCACAGTGCTGCTTCCACGTGTGCATTTTCAGCTACGTCGTCACAGCGAGCTAGTCATGTAGCTCGGCAAAAAGCTGCGGAAGCTAAGCTACAACGTACGCTTGCCGAACTAGCCAAACAAGCTGCGATGGCTGAGGAAGCAGCCGCTCGAGCGGAGTTTGATGCAGAAACGGCCGCCATAGAAGCGGCTGAAGTTTGCAGTCGAAAGTCACTAGCATCATCTGCAAGACGGACAGCGCAATGGGTTGAAAAGGAAGCCCATGTCACTCAAAAGTCGGTAACGCCCTTACTTGCAGATAACACAATTTTGATGACAGGTCAAGAACCACCCAAGGATAATCAGGTACCTTTGTTCTTTCGTGATAGTGCTCTCTGTGCCACGCAACCGCCCTTCGTCACCTCTGTAATCCGTTCTCCGGAAGACGTTTTGGCATCTGCGAGGCATAACGAATTACCGTCAAATAAGGTACCTTGCAACGAGGCTTCTCATCAGACAAATGGACAGACTAATGACTTGTGTCGTTTAACTTCGGCTGTGCTGTCTTTGGCACAGAATTGTAAGCCACACAACAATAATATAGATCTAGTCAACTTTAGCGGCGACATTGCCGAATGGCTATTATTTAAAAAGAGTTTTGATGACACTAAGGCCTCTTTTACGCCAAGGCAAAACGTGTTCCGTCTCCGTAATGCTGTTCGTGGCGCAGCGCGCGATGCAGTAAAAACCTTACTTCTTACGGCAGACGAACCCGAGGTTATAATGGGTAGTTTGGAATTACATTTTGCTCGGCCTGATGACATAGTCATGCATGAGATAGCAGCAGTGCGGTCACTACCTAAGATGGGCAGAGAACCTGCCGATATTTTTAAAATCACGGCCAAAGTACAAGCATGTCTCAGCACTATAAAGTTATTAGGTAGACACGAATATACATACTCGCCAGAAATAACAAACAGTATTTTGTCTAAGCTAAACTTTTATTTACAGACAAAGTGGTGTGACTATGCGGCAACAAATAGTTATTCTGGAAAGCCATCTCTGGAAATTTTAGCTCAATTTCTTCACACAGAGGCGAGCAAGCAGGCGCGTTATATGCCTCGGTATGCTTCTCTAAGCGCTAATACTGCAACGTATCCAGAGAGGCCGAAAGCGCAGACGGCTGCAGCACATCGAGTCCACAACAGCGTAACTTCTGTTTCCAACATTAGTTGCCTATATTGTTTGTCCGACCACAGCATAAAGATGTGTCCGAAGTTCGCCGCTCTGTCAATTGATGATCGATGGTCGTGGGTTCGCCAGGCAAAAGTATGTAACAAATGTTTCCGTAAGCGCAAACATAGCTGGCGATCTTGCAGAATAAAATGTAATATATGTAGCCAGAATCATCATTCACTATTCCATAAAGACATCGATGTAAATAATTCACAAACACAAAATGTAAATAGTGTAAATACTCGTATGTCAAACATGTCACTTGTCAATAATGACAGTGTACGTCCCGGCAGCTGCATAGAGAAAAATTCTCCGGCCAGTGTAATTGACAACGACAAAACAAATTCTCTATCCTTTTTAGTAAATGAGAGAGGTCGTATGACTAGTAAAATTTTATTAAAAGTTGTGCCCGTTATAATCATTGGGCCTGGCGGGGAGACGCCAACGTACGCCTTGTTAGACGCCTTTATTCTCATTTGTTCGATTCATTAGTTCGATCGTCGAACTAGTGAGATTTTTTTTTCTCATTAGTTCGATCGTCGAACTACTGAGATTTTATTGTTCTCATTTGTTCGACCTTCGTCAATATTGCATCCATAAACATTTATAAAAATCACTACCTATTTAGAAAAAAGTCCCAGGAAACCATACATAACTAAGAGGTTCTGAAAATGAAAATGGATGGAAAATGAAATAAAGAAAATAAGTTCGACGACGGTCGAACAAATGAGAACAATAAAATCTCAGTAGTTCGACTATCGAACTAATGAGAGATAAAAATCTCACTAGTTCGACGATCGAAATAATGAATCGAACAAATGAGAATAAAGGGGCGTGCCGTACATTTATTTTGTTATAATTATGTCAAGGCCCTTTCGCCGTGTGTGATTCATCCATTTACTGTGCTGGTATACACAGGTACATAGGTTAATATCAAGTGCTCAGGTAAGCGCTTATTTTCACACATACAAAATTTTCATGCGATGCAAACAGGCTATCATTTATGTCAACTATTCTACTACTTAGCTTTCGTTATGTTCCGTTGGTTCTCGAGCTCGTAGAAAGGCACGTATCGGATGGACAGAGTTCGGAACGAATACATACGGGGGAGCTATAAAGTCGCACCCTCAGACCAAATAAAAAGTAAAGACGGAGTCTGCCGAACAAAAAAGTGAAGCCGATAAAACTACGCCTCGCCGTGTACATACACAGTTACACGCACACTCATGCAACGAAACTACGCCTTGGCTTTCCAGTCGAGCTATCCCGGCGCGCGGAGTGTGACGTAATAATAGAAAACAATATTTATTAGAGAAAATGCCGAATTGTGTAGTGAAAACGTGTAGAAACCAATCTTCCAAGAATAAAAAACAGGATGGAATCACATTTCATACGTAAGTAAAGTTATAAACTAATATTTGCAATTAATCAAAATCAAATTTGAGGTTGTCGCTTTGTAAACAAAACCTGAACGAAATGCTGCCATGATTATACGTTACAGTTTTACCCTTTTGTTGGGTACCTAGCGTGAAATATAACGTAACGTTATTTTATTAAATACATTGTGTAGCATACTTTTATATTATTTGAATATTGTAATGCATGGATAAACAATTACACGAAACATCTTTATTATCTTTTTTCTTTATGTATTTGTATCAATTTTTTGGGATGTAATACACATTATACATTATACGTTTTTTTTACGATATCCTAATCGAGATCAAAATCCAAAAGAGAAGTGGATTGCAGTCATTCGTAAGAGTAGAAATGAACCATTGTGGCAACCAGCTTCCCGCAGCGTGGTTTGTTCGTCTCATTTTCAGAGCGACGATTTGTACTACACAGCAAAAGGGTTACGTCGTGTAAAATAAAATGCATATTCAAGGGTATTTATATTTTAAAGATTCCAATAATTCTTCAGTCGTGCAGACGGTTGAAACACAAAATTACACTAATTTTATTTCACAATATTCACTATGAACGAATTAAAGAATAATTAAAATATGACGCTAACCGCACTCCATGAAATCCCGCCAAAAACTACAAAGGTTAAGCTTTGTATTTATTATATATATTTTAACTAAACTTTTATTCGTGTAACAGTTATTAAACTTATAAATCACAGGAACCCCAGATCTCCAAGCGCAGGACTTTTGGCTCACGAGAGGTTGGATCTAGCGCTAGTGTAAAACTAATCTGGACTAGTTTAGAGAATAAGCCTACGATAGTTTTTTCTAATATTTTATACCGTTATTAATAACGTTATGAAATAACGTTAGGAAACGTTATGAAATAACGTTATTACAGTTTTCTAATATTGGGGTATTTTAAATGACTATGGTAACACTGGCTAATGCACTACATACATAAAAAACCGCCTTCACTTTTTTGTTCGGCAGACTCCGTCTTTACTTTTTATTCGGTCTGAGGTCGCACCAATAACAGACTTTCCGACGTTCGTTCGTTCGAGTCCCGTTTGCTGGATTCCGTTGGTCCGCGTAGATTTTTTACAGTTATATTTTCTTTAGATTTAATTAAACGTACCTACTTAAAAAATAAAAAAATATTAATTTTAGTTAGTTTTAGATATAAGTTGGCACGCCAGAATTTTATGGGATGCTAGGGTAACGGATAGAATACATATACTGTACATATATAAGTATATTTATATAGAAAATACATATTAAACATCCACGACTGGAGTACAAATGCACGTATTCATCACACAAACATCTGCCCCCACCGGGATTCGAACCCGGGACCTCTCGAGTCGGCGACACCATGAAACCCGGCGTACAAACCACTCGGCCACGGAGATCGAGATATATCATTGAATATAGGTATTCTATCCGTTGCACTAGTACCTATACCGTACACAAGCCTTGCATTGGGGCTAGGCTAATTGCTTAGGTACCTACATTACTTGCACAATGATTGCTTTAAACATATACTCAAAGGCTACTTATTTGGTGTGCGTTAAAAACTATTTATTATTTATTTTAGACTATGTATTAACTATAAGTAATGGGTGGCTATGAAATTAAGATTTCTAATGTTATAAAATTAGAAGTAATTCTTTTTTGACGTTGTTCAATTTTCGGTTAAGTTAAGCGATTTTTGAATGCAGTTCGCATCGCATTCAAATTTTAAAATAACTTTCTATTTAAGGTAGTTTAAATTTCCCTCCATGTGGCAGTTTTGGGACTCAGATTCAGATTCAGACTCAGGGTGCGGCCAGAGTGCACTCAGATTCAGATTCCGAAAACAAGAGAAATAAACAGTGTAGTCGAAGGGTACGGCCAGAGTGCACTCCTGATTCAGATTCAGATTCAGACTCAGAAAACAAAGCGCGAGAAAAAGCAGGCAAACTGCCAGAGTGCACTCAGATTCAGATTCCGAAAACAAGCGCGAGAAATAAACAGTGTAGTTAAAGCAGGGTGGCCATAGTGGCAGCTGGCAACCTGCTTAAACTACACTGTATATTTCTCGCGCTTGTTTTCTGAGTCTGATTCTGAATCTGAGTGCACTGTGGCCGTACCCTTAAGACTACACTGTTTATTTCTCGCGCTTGTTTTCTGAGTTTGAATCTGAGTGCATTCTGGCCGTACCCTTATATACTACTCATAGGGTGCGGCCAGAGTGCACTCAGATTCAGATTTCGAAAACAAGCGCGAGAAATAAACAGTGTAGTCTAAGCAGGTTGCTTGATTTTTCTCGCGCTTTGTTTTCTGAGTCTGAATCTGAATCAGGAGTGCAATCTGGCCGTACCCTTCGACTACACTGTTTATTTCTCGCGCTTGTTTTCGAAATCTGAATCTGAATCTGAGTGCACTCTGGCCGCACCCATAGCTTAATTGACTGATAAAAACTATCCTGTCTTTTCGCAGAACTGAAACACCAAATTACGAAACTTTCTCAAAATCTGTTCAGCGATTGTAGCGTGTTGCATAACGGACAGTTCCACTCGCATTTATAATATTATTATGGATTGGTTTAATAATAGGAGGGCGTGGGATGCAAAGAGAAATAATAAATGCTGGATGTTTATTGCACATTTAATTAACTATGAAATGAATAAATATACCTATGAATACCAGTGTTTATTGCTAATATCCTGTTGTTACTTCCTCAACAAGATGTGAAATGATGTGTGTGTAATAGACATTATTTTTTTTATTGATTTTCTATCTGTATCACATCGATTATAAATGAAATATCTACCAAACTATTACACTAGTTTGTCTGCAGAGTTCCTGTGGATAATAACTAATTACAAATTACTTACATGTAACAGAAGTAACCTGTTATATCTAATTAAAAAAATCAGAAGAACTATTATAAAATTACATTAAATATTACTTATATTATAAAGAACATAAATTACTTAATAATAAATAACCTTGAAAAAAGACATTCAAGCCTTATAAAATCATTTAAAAACAAATTTTTATTTACCCCTTAATTTTTAAGTTTTTTTTAATATGAATTAGGTATTAAAAAAAGTTAAAAATTTCAAGATACAAAAACTAAATTGAAAGTAACAAGTATTTTTTTTATGTCAAAGAAACTATAAAATAAAATTATCAAAATATAGAAGCACCTACTCCCGACTCTCTCCTCAGTCTTGACACTCTTTTATCAGCACAAGTTATAGGATACAAATCAATTATCAATGCTAATGTTTTAACAGCTTTCCTGTTTATTTTTCAGGTATTTGAAGATACAATTTTTTTATAAGTGTATGCTCTACTTTGGGTAACTGATCGCGTTTTAAAGTAACACACATTTTTCGCACAACATAATTTACTTTTGTAAACAAATCATTAAGATGTTCTTTCTTTGCGTACTTTTTGATTGCAGCACATAACATTTGTATGAATATAGAGCCCATTGTCACATGTCTGTAAGCTTCATAACTAGGTGCAGTAGCCCAGTATATTAATATATCAGATTTTTTTATGTAGTATTTAAAACTTGATTTAGGACTATCAGCCACTAAGGGAGAGTATGATGGTTGGTCATCATTTGTTTGGCAAGCTTGTAAGATCATTATTTTTGGCTTATTTCGTAGGTGCACAACATCATCTGAATCAAGTAAACTTTCAATATCTTCAACTTTTATTTTTACAGAATCAGCAGCATATACATTTCCTTTTGTGCCATGAGAGAGAATACACAACATGAACATGCTATGTTCCTTGCTAACTTTTGTTCGAAGTACAGATTTAATGCAATTCAGCATTTCTATATGATTAAGATTGTCATGAGACACAACTTCAAAGTTGAGTTTTTTCATAGTTTCTGATAAGTTAATTTTATCTTTTGTTGAACCATGCCGATTTTCTAACAGTATAGCTTGTCCGATACTTTCAATACTTTGCTTAGATGGATAAAATTTTTCTTGATTTATTATAAGGCATATTCCGAGAGCTTTAGGATTTAATATTGGGTATGCATCGTTTCCAAGAGTTATGGTATCGGATTTAAAATTATCTTCTGGTATGTCTTCTAACTTTAAATCATCCAACATTTCAAATATGTCTTTAATATCTTTATAGCACTCCTTCTCTTTTAAAGATTTTTCATCTGCTATTAGTGGTTGGGGAGGATCTATGATAGTTTGTTTTGTTTTTATAGGATTATTAATATTGTTGTAACTAAATTCAATTTTTCTCATCTCATTAGAAAATCCCTGCAATTCACTAAAGTTATCAAGGATTGTTGCTAGATTTTCGATGCTAATGTCAAACTTGCCATTATTCATATTTATAGAGATAAATTTCTGGCACATCAAATGTAATATTATTAATTCACATGTTTCATAGTCAGTTGTATCAATCTCATATGTAATTAAGGTTTTTTTTAATTTATGTAGGTCCTCAATTTTCATTGCCTCACATAATTTGTATAAGGTTTTCTTCATAGGATTTAGTAAAGTTTCGTTAGTAGTGATATAGTGTTTTTTAACTGCATTCACATGGAGTCCAATTTTTCTAATAATAGAATAAAGTTGACAACTGTATAATGCTTCCAGTAACTTCTTCTTCCAAGTAGACTGACTTTGTGCATGTCGAGCCCACTCAAGTAACAGATTTGAGTCGCTGCTTAGATCCCTTGAAATTCTTTGATATATAGTAAGTCGCTGTAATGCTGTGTCTGGTGTATCATAAAGAAGAAATACGATTGATATTAAGTCACAAGGATCTATTTCTTTTTCAATGTACGGGATAATATCTAGTGTTATCAAGTCGATATCAAGAATGATGTCATCATTTAGTTTTATATTTGCATCAGAACGAAACATTTTGTGGTATAAACAAGCTGCTTAAATAAAAAATACACAATAGATTCGATAACTTTAAAAATAACAATTTGATTACTCTATTTATTGCCTCTTTTTCAATCAAAATAAATTTCTTCTTCTTTTATTATGGCATGACGGCTAATGTTGCTAATCACAGAACAATATTACCAAATATTACTCTTTTTTTTTTGTTGAAGTTCTCCCGTTTTAGGGAAGGCAAAAGGAACAATTAAATTAATCTTCTTTTTGTTTTTACATTTGAATGTCGGTGTGATGCATTCTAATGTTTCTTGGAGTGTTTGGCACGAAATGTATCGAGTTGGCTTTTTCGATAAGCTTCTGTGAGGTAGTCAACACTTCAATAAAATTCTCACGTCCACTTGACCTAAACAGCGTATATTTTAATGATTCTACTAATTCTTCAGTTACGCAGACAGTTGTTACACAAAACCACACCAATTTTATTTCACAATATCCACTATGAACGATTAAGAATAATTAAAATAAGACGCCAACCGCACTCGATGAAATTCCGCCAAAAACTCCCAATACAAGTTTCATTTGATGTAATTGGGTACCAAATCGATTAAACTTAATCGATTAAAGGAGCGGAATATGGATAGTTGGTACTTGGATATGTGGTAGTTGCAGATGAGAAAAAATAAGGAAACGATATGAACAAGAAATAAACAATCATATAAAATGAAAAATAATGTTAGAAACTTAAATAGGATTTTCGATTATTTAGACAATGATACCCCACTCGACATATTTTATCAACTTTTTTTTTACTTCGTCACAATATGGCGAATAATTTTCCACATATTGAATTTTGGTAAATATCATATCATATCTTTAGTAGCACTCCTATGATTGAGACGAATCGATTGATGTATGAATCATCAAAATCGGTTCAGGCGTTTGGTCTCTAGTGTGCCACAAAGGAACAAACATACATATATAGACTGTTAAACACTATACCCTGTCTGCGCGTCGCGCTTCGCGCTCTTGCATTGCGCAGTCGGGTAAAAAAAGGGAAATTTGCGATAAACAAGAACAAGGAACAACAGTTAAGTATGTAGGGAAATATAGGTAAATAATGGGAACTATAGTAAAAATATAAATATATAGATAAACTAAATTTTTATATCATTTTTTCTGATAAACTTGGATAAACATTGGTGTCGATTCTAGCGTGATTCTCTAAACTTAAACTTAAATTTGACAGCAGTATATCTTTGTCATTCTCTATACAGAATGAAAAGGAGAGGCTGATGTTAAATTTAGTTTTAAGTTTAGAGAATCACGCTAGAATTGGTACCATTGTATACCTATATCAGGATTAATATTACATAGAAGAGAAGGAATGGACGTAGGAAAAGGTATATTCGCTGTTGCTGCTTGCTTCAATGAATCTAAAAAGGCGGTTCTGTCATATCTGGGGCAGGAAAAGAAAATATGGTTAACGTCAGCATCAACCTCGCCACATTCACATGTGAACGTATCTATTATACCATATTTTGCCAAACGATCAGGAGTACAAACATGTCCGAGGCGCATTCGAATTAAAATTGTAGTAACTGATTTACTAAACCTTAATTTGGAAAACCATGGTTTAGTAAGTAAAGTTGGTTGTAATGAGCGATAGTACTTAGCTTTTGATTTATTACTCTCCACCCATAACCTGGACCATGAATCTTGTAATGTTGTTTGTGAGATATTAATTAAATCATGAGAACAGTTTTATCTCTGAAGCTGGGATGGTCTACGAGAGAAAAAGAAGTAAACTATTTCCTAAAAATGCAGAAAAGTTAGTCTTTCTGCACCATAACCTTCCCCTTCTAAATTTTGATTTAGAAAATAATTCAAATGCATGGAAAAATTCTTAACTTGTTTAATACAGAACATGATTAAATTATGTACCTGTTTTATGTACCAATGACTACTTAATAAATGATTTATAAAAGAAATGAGAACCTTATCCTTCTAAATTTTGATTACCACAATAATTCAAATACATAGAATCCTCCATTTTTCCAATTCAGAAGATTATGTATCTACAAATGTTGTATGTTATGTACCAATGACTACTTAATGGTTATATAGGGTGAAATTGAATGTTTTAATGAAACTTCGTGAGATTGTTGGGTTACGAGTATAGAGTATGCCTGATTTTTTTCGGATTTTTTTGAAGTATTTTTTTTTCCTGTATTTATTTATAATTTGTGTATTTTTTTGTCCTTTTCTCCTTTTGAGTAGTTATTCATATTAAACAAACATGCTTACATATCCAGTGAAAAACAACTAATAAATAAGCACTTCTAAAAAACGGAAAAACAGTAAAATTCCACCGCGGGTCAACGACCGACCGCGCCCGCCAGCCGTTGAGTGAGTAGGTACGTACACAGAGCTCAGCTGACTCGTTTGATTCCACACAATACAATAAAATCGTCTTAGATGCCTTTATTGAAATTGAAATAATAAGCACAAATGTCATCTTCTCTTAAGCAGAGAAAAACTTAAAAAGTTAATAATAATTTTGTCACGATTGGAAATAGGCAAAAGTTAAACAAAAAGAAATACTTATTGCAGTTCAATACTTGGGTCAGAATGAAATTTATTACCAGGTATTCAAAAGTACTTACGAGACCGATGTACCTATTCATTTTTTTCTCTATGACTTCCCGATAAATCACCAAACCTACTTTCGTAAAGCCTTGTGGCTCTGCTGAGTATTCCGTGACACTCGCAATAACAACACACCATATCCAAATTCTTATATTGAGGGCACAGAACAAGAACTAATCAAGGCATTATTTGCAAATCTTGTCTTGTCACAAATTTAAAAGATACGCACGCGCGCTTGAGACTCCGCTCGCTGCGCTGTGCACCGCGCATACCTAGATAGGTAGGCAGGAAGGTATTCAACGGCGGGAGCGGTCATTGCTCCCGGCCGCCCGTCTCCTGTTTTTACGTCTTTTTTAGTAGTGCTTATTACTTGTTTTTTACTTACTCTGTATGCATGTTTTAAAAGAATAATTATTTAGTACCCAAAAGGAGGAAAGGACTTAAAATATAACAAAAAAAAAAACAAAATTTTATTTTAAATCATTTTTTAAAAAATCCGAAAAAATTCAGAGATACTCTATATACGTAACCCAACATTCCCACGAAGTTTCATTAAAACATTCAATTTCACCCTGTATATAACAGAAATGAAAATATGAATATATACGTAATCAATCGATTTAAATTTTTCCTTTTACCAATTATTTCTCTATGACAAAATATATTATTTAAGTATTCGGCCGAATAATATGTAGCAATTCGGTATTCGGCCGAATATAATAAAAGCAGCCGAATAGTAACCGAATATTCGTTGCAAGTCTAAAATATACCTATGCAACAACCGAAATATAAATAGAATACTTTACTTACCATTTCAAGAATATTATGTGTATACATTAGTACAGGTCTTGTGCTTAAGTTACTCAATTTGGCTATAGTGGACTGAAAAGAAAAAATTAGCTAAGCAAGTTTTTATCATTATAAGACAACACTATTTTTGTAATTTCTATACCAAATTACAATGTAGCTATGTATGTATAGGTTTTCGTGTCATTTCCTTATGATTCCTTATTCAGAGTACCATACACTGTGGTGACACTATAAATACCCACTGACATGCCTGCCGCAGGGACAATCTAGGGTGCACGGCGGTCGAGGCAATATCGGCTTATCTCTATATCACACATGCCTGCTATTCAGTGTTCGGGAGTATGTTGACCTAAACACACGCGTTGATGATGGTCCCAGTGTTATCAAAAAATCAGAAGATCGGTAGGCAGGGCCTTGGCTTTTTCTATGGTGTTACCCCAAAAATGGAAATACTGGGTGAAGAATTGGCAACAGAAAGAAATGTATTGTAAATAAGTAATTTTTATATAATTAGAAAAAATCCACGCGGTCCAGGCAGCAGACGGGACTCGAACCCGCACCCTTCGCTATCCGGGCGAATGCACTGATTAATTATGCTACCGCGGCCCTGACGGCCGTATCGAATTCTATCTAGCCTTTCTTAAGCTGCAAGGCAGCGCAATCTCTTCGCATTATAAGTAACCCACAATGTCAAATTGATACCTTTACAAGTATTAAACATTTGAAAGAAGAAATAGCAACGAAAGTTATAATTTTAATTTTTTAAGCATGTACGTAACGTTATTTTTCTAGTAATATTTTCTTTAGATTTAAATATCGAGCAGTTGCAGTTGAATATTCAAAAAATTAAAATTTTAAAAAAAATCAATAATGTTTTTTTTTATCCCACATGTGGGGCCGATCTTTATATACTTCGATCACTCGTGTCTAAATTTCATGCTCATTATGATCTGCCGCCATCTTGATCGAAATATGGCGCTCCGTGTGACACCTACCAACCGACTGATTGAAATTGAGAAATTGCCTCAATCGCGCTACACACGCGGCAACGTCCAGGGAGGTAGGGACAATCTTGGGACCAAGGGTGGTCTCGCACTCCTGCCGCTCTGCCGCAGGCCCGATTTAGAAAATCGCCCCAACTTGACTACACACATCACAATTCATCTCAATTAAGGGTCATCCCTACTCTTACACCCTAGATTGTCCCTGCGGCAGGCATGTAAGTAGGCCGCTTATGGATCAGTTCAAGTAGAGTCTGTGCGGAAAGAGAATGGGATTTAGATTGGAGGGCGCTGAAGTGCTTTTTTACCGTATTTGTAAAGTTTTACCCCTTTTAGACATGATTAAATACAAGAAACCGCTAGAAATCACACCAAAAAACCAATTCGTATCAATGCAAAACTTTGACGTTTTACAGATTGCTGGGTTTGATTGCCAAATAAAAATCTTCTAGTTTGTTCCGTTTTTCGCCACGCCCATTCTCTTTCCGCACAGACTCTATCAAATGACTGAAGTTTTACGTTGATTAATTCCCGTAGCTTATCCTCTCAATATATTAACTGTAACAGTTTTCTAAAACCCAGATCAATGTATAATACATGCAGTGTTAACCTCCGACTGTCGTCGATCGCTCGCGACAATAATCATAATATGAAAATGTATGGCACCGCTTCCGACAGACGCGCGCAGCCGACGAATGTGAGCCGCACGCGGCCGTGTCTCAAAGTTAGTCGGTGTAATAGCGTAACTTCGTCGGTGTTGTTCGGCAGATCCCTCTAAACGTGTGTCTACCGAAGTCAAAATCATGGTCGAAGTGCTAATTAACATTCTTGAAGAAGAAGAGGAGGATGACGAGCTGCTGTTGTTATATTATGAAAAAAGAGAACCAATCGACCGTATCTTTAATAGCAGCAATGAAGAAGAATACTACCAAATATTGATTCAAAAGCATTTGTATTGTGATGAAAAACAGTTAGTTTCGCAAGTTTTCTCTTGCGTTCCTTGACGCGGCTCATGATAGTCGCCGGCCGCGCCGCGCGCGTCTGTCGCGAGCCTCGGAAGCGGTGCCATACATTTTCATACTATGACTATTGTTGCGAACGACCGACGACAGTCGTAGGCCGCGCGCGGCCGTGATCGATCGCGATGCACGGAATAGTACCTTTAGTACGAGTCACTCGTACTAAGGGTACTGATTTTATTGTTTTCGTTTCAATACAAATAAACAGTGTTTAAATTCTATCATTAAATCACTTGTGTTTTGTTAAATTTTAAGTATATTTGCTTACTTTTCACCATAATGGACATGGAAACATAATTTACAATTATGAAAACTATGATAGTTTTCGTGAGTTCAAACTCGTACTAAGGGTACTGTAATACGGTGTTACCAAAACATGAACGGATAAATAGAAACGACTAGACTACTTACATTCATTACCATTGGATTGCGTTTAATTTATAGCGTGTGATGTTCGTAAATAAACATTTAGGTTTCTATAACAAAGAAGAATTATTAATAATAATTAAAACTCAAACATGGGCAGCCAAAATGTACATAAAAATGGTTGCACGAATTTGGATGTAATTTGGCACCATGTAGTTTATTACCTGGATACTTTTCATCACAGAAAAATGACAGGTTTCTGAACGATTATTTAATAACGCGGATAAAGTGGCGGGTGGAAATAAATACTTATTTTATACCGGCATTATTGTAATGATTCTTAGAGACTCAAATTTTTGTAGGACAGCAACCCTGAACATGACGTTTCAGTTAAAGTGTAAAATTCTATGGACTTTGTGTTGTGATGTGAAGACAAATTGACAAAATCATACGAGATCTCTGCGAATTGATATCGTAATACCGACCGAGAATCTGAGTGTAATTGAAAATTGAACTGTAGTTATATTTTGAGGAGATACTAGTTCTATAATATTTTATATTGTTGACTCTTCAATCAATCACGGAATAACAACTATTGCTGACGGCAGGCAGGTGTTCATCGTTATTTAGTTTTGGAGCACTAAATACAATGTCTTTAAATAAGTTAGTCGGTGGCGATTGTGGTGGTAATAATTCGCTTGTCCAGATTTCCAATATTGTAGGTCGCGATGCCTCTATTGGGAAAACATTTTCTCAAGCAGACAGATTTGTCCACGAGTTCATGATGCAAAACTCTCAAGAGCCCCAAACATTCAACATGAATAAACTGTTAAACAATATACCAAAAGTAGATGGTATAAATAACAGTTTAGAATCGAGAAGTAGAAATGTACCAATTCAAAGTTTTAATGTGCAAACAAATATACCTTGGGGTGCTGGACCGTCCACTTCTCACATGCCACAAACTATGTTGAGACCCTTTGTTATGCAACATACTCCAGTTTTACGTAGCCAAGGACCGTCAAATGTGCAAATTGAATATATTGAAGAAAGTGAAATAACTAATGTTGATGTCCATGCAAAAGCCCGAGAATATGTGGAAAGTGTCAAAAATGATGATGAACTTGCTTACAATGAATTTATGTCTTTTATGAAAAAAATTAGTGCTGGTGAACTAAATTTTACTGAAACAGGTACAGGGGACCAAAAATCCAAAGATGAAATTTTAGATGAAATGACTGAAAAATATAAAGATGAGTGGGCCAAACTAAGTGATGTATCAGATTACTGGTCTTCTGAAGAGGCTAATGGAATAGCTAAAGAATATAGTTTTACTGAAGGTAATGTTATGCTTGAAAATAAGAGTGCTCTGGAAATAGGTAAAGAAAAGCTTAAAATGGGAGATATCCCAGGAGCAGTTTTGTGTTTTGAAGCAGCAGTGCAGCAATCACCTGATTCAGCTGAAGCATGGTTTCTTTTAGGGACAACTCAAGCTGAAAATGAACAGGATCCTGCTGCGATTACAGCATTGAAGAAATCTCTAGAAATAGACCCGAGACAACTTGAAGCATACATTACTCTAGCTGCAGCATATACTAACGAAAATATGTCCAAGTATGCATACATATCTTTATTGGATTGGTTAAAGGCTAGCCCGAAATACAGTGATTTATGTCCACAAGATGTAGATCCTAAAAAGTTAGATTTGAAAAGTTTAGAGAATCATGTTAAATCTTTGTATCTAAAAGCTGCTCAAATTTACCCTAATCAAGTTGATCCTAATGTACAAAATGCACTTGGAGTTGTGTTTAATATTAATCAAGAGTATGATAAAGCTGTTGATTGTTTTAAAACTGCTCTAAGTATTGCAGAAGATGATCCAAGATTGTGGAATAGACTTGGTGCTACATTAGCAAACAGTGATAGATCAGAAGAAGCTGTTGAAGCTTATCACAGAGCATTGCATTTGGAACCTGGTTTTATTAGAGCTCGTTATAATGTAGGAATAACTTGTATGAACTTGGGAGCTCATAGAGAAGCAGCTGAACATTTTTTAGTAGCTTTAAACCAACAGCTTAAATCGAAAAGTTTACAAGCAGATATTAAATCGGTTGATACAAGTTCATCTACAATTTGGACTACATTAAGAATGGTTTGTTCATTTATGGGAGAACATGATGTGGCAAAGTTAGTGGATGAAAGAAATATAACTGAACTAAATAAATTTTTTGGAGTAGACTAAATAGTAAAGCTGAATGTTACATGTTAAAACTGTATTTTTAATATGGGGGAATAATAACTGTAGATACATATACTTATTGCTCTAATTGGTGTTCTACACAGGAGTCACTTTATAATAAATAGGTTAGGTGTTTGTAAAGGTTTCTATTACAATCTATTTGGGGTTGAAGTTCAAGGGAAAACTATCTTGCTGTTATCTGTAATATATTATATAATGTACAGAACTATATTTAATGTCAAATGTTATTGACAAAACACTTAATAATAAATTAATTTGGTCATTTCATTATATGAATGTTTGTTTTTTTCTTGATTATCAAATTACTTAAGTGTGCATATAACTACAAGTGGTATTAGTTAAAGGGCAACCTTTAGGATGGTTCCTGAAAAACCAACATGGTTTTATTTGCACTTTTATTTTGCTCTGATTACTTTTATTATTTTCATATACTTCTTTAATGGTTCTTGGATATCTCATTTGAACTTTTCCATTGTCTACTTTAAAAATATGATGATTGTTTTTTAAAAGAGTTTGAAGACCCCCACATTCTGCTTTCATTGCTTTTAAGTTGTCCTCTGTTAATAAAGTTATAAGTTCATAAATTTTTACTTCTTTACCAATTGTCCATTTTGTTTCCAAATCACATCCTTCAAGTAAATATTTGGCAACACAATCTACAATCTTTTCTGTTACTGTGTGGTCTATTTGTGTACAATTTCGTACTCTTTCAACATGATTTCTTGGTTGGAAATTCAATACCCAAGATGTGTTATTATCATGAGATAATGAAAAATCCTTTTGTATCAAGTTTTGTATATTAATGCAAACTTCGGGATACTTTTCTTTAGGATACAATTTTTTTTGCCCTACTAGACATATTCTTTTAGTACTAGGTATTTTAAGGCGGTCTATGCATGTTTTAAATCCACAGTTTTCACAAATTGTTTTGACATAGTCTATGTACTCCATATACTGACTCTTAGATGAATCTTTTCTTTGATACTTAGTCCCATCAAAGTTAAATGCACAGCAAGGCAGAAGAAAGAAATTGCATTTATATGAACTTTTTGCTGCAATCACAGGAATCCATGGTGTCAATTCATCAGAGTGATTTCCAATCAACCAATCAGCATCAGGAAACGTATTATTATTTGAAGGAATTATAGTTTTTTCCTGAAAACCACAAAATATGTTTCAAATTTAAATTAGAAATAATGAATTTTGATTGTCATTGAAATAAACTCCCATGTGAATCTGATTATTGAAGCAATGTGGAGTGCACACCACAGAGTAGAGCTGCTATATTCAACATTTTACAGCTTCAATTAATGTTGGACTTAGCACTGTGTCCTGATGGACATTGCTGACTTACTATGGTGCTGCCAGGCTGAATGTAGGCCCACTAATGCTGGGCTAATGTCCTCCACTTTTACATAAAAAATGCAAATGAACTCACCACTAAGTTTATGTCTCTAGGGTACATATCCCAAATTTTTCTTTTTCTTACATCTATGCCAACTCCATTATGACCTTCTTTGGTCAAAATGTAAACTAATAAGCCATTCCCGCATCCTAGATCAACAAATGTTTTTTTGGGGCAGGTTGCCTTGTCACTGTCCCAAAGCATTAATAGGTATGTTGCTATTGCAATATCTTCATATACATATTTAGAAGGGTCAGTCCCTTCTGACCAATTCTAAAAAATTTTTCAAATAAATCAAAATTGTTTACATAAATTTAAATTCTTGATATGAAAAAATATATTTTAAACTTTACCTTAACCATTTCTTGGCCATACTTCTGCTTCAGTTCATTATATTTTATATAATAATTATCAGCTGATATTAATTGTAATGATTCTTTGAATAAAGTTTGTTTCTGTTCAGCTCCATTTCTCCCCCATTTGAGGAATTGTGGAATCACAGTATCCACCAGCCATTTAAGTGATTTTGCACTGGAATCTGAATATTGTTCTTCTACACAAGGTAAAATAATTCTTTATGCAATTTAGACATTTACATTAAGATGAAAACTACTAACCTGGACTGGTTTTCAACATAAGATTATCATTTTCAAGAGATAATGAATATGTAAAGTTAGGGCATAGGTTACAATTTTTTTCTTTATTATCGGGAGTGATGTTGTAAAACGTAGCTGTCAAGTTCTTCTTGTCCAAACAAACGAGTTGAAACGCTTTTACCTCTGAAAACTTTTTTGGAAGTAGTTCAAGAAGAAATATTTCAATATTGTCACTCTGTGTAAGTGAATGTGTGAGTTCAAGATCTGTGCAAATTATTCTTCCTAAGAATTTCTCAGAACCTTCTGACAGCTTATTAATAGATTTAAGTGGAGCAATCCATGCTGAATTAGGAGGTTCACAAAAATAATGATGTAAAATTTTACTGCCCCACAATCTTTTATTTATGACGTTAAACTTTGTAATTAATATATTGATTGATTGCCAAAAACTGTGAGTCGTTAAAGAAGTATTATTAAACTCCATGTTATTCATAATTTTTATTTATTTAAAAAAGAAATAAACAAAGCGAAGCGAATGAAAATCAAATGCTTTTTTTCCAGTCAAGTTGTCTCTATTGGGAATAGGCTTGTTGCAAATGTATCGATATATCGATATTTTTTGCCGATATATTTTGATCCGATATATCGATACAAAATAACCAATATCGAAATTCATATCAAAAACGATATTTTTTTTAATTATTAGCGGCATATCACGATCTAACTAAATTCGTCTCTGGAAAAATCGTAACTGGATCTCAGATTAATGATATTCAACATATCTATGATCTGTGCTGTATTTAGTGTTGTCTATGTCATCATTCGAAAATAGGGTCTATTTTTAGGGAGATAATTTTCGTTCCATTATAATAATAACGCGGAATACCGCGTGTGATATTTCGTGAGCTACTGTACGATATTTTTGGGAAAATTGGTTCGATATACCGATGTTTTTTTC